>JAVGVS010000066.1:365000-1060000 GCA_032718565.1 Distichodus sexfasciatus | reverse complement strand
CAGCGATCCCCTTTGAGCCCGTCCTCCATCACGACCAACGCGAGAAAACCTCTTATGAATATTTGATGCCACCGAAGCGGATATAAAAAAAAAAAAAAGCCACTCCGCTCCGCCTTTACCTTCCACGTGGGCCCGCATTAAGGCACGGCTCAGTGAAAAAAGTGCAGGGGGTCAATCTGTGGTTAAAAGGAGGGGGATTCTTTTCAGGTGCGCCTCAGCGACCCCGCGCATACAAAGAGACGTTCTGGCCTTTAGAGAGAGGGGCCGAGACAAATCCGCAGTGACAGGGGAGGGAGGAAAAACGGCCCCGGCGTCCCACAGTGGCGCTGAGTCACCTACAAAAAGCAGTTCCACTTTTAATCTCGGGTTTACATCTGTCCCTTTTAATCTGCGCTCCTTTCTCCCCTCTGTCTCTTTCCACTCGCCTTCCTCTTGTTTTTTGCTTAGTCTAAAAGACGTTGACGCTTAAATGTGATGCATAAGCATATATCAGCATATTGCATTCAACTGAGGAGATTAAAGGAGGAATCAATAGTAATTATTGAGATTGCAACGCAAGCTACGTGTGAACGCAGCTCTCCGCAAAATGTCAGGACTCATAAGAACAACACAAATTTACTATTAGACAATTTGCAGTACAACATACACTTTTAAAGCCACACTTAACCTGAAAACAAACAAAAGAAAACTAACTAGTCGGGCGTGTAAATCACAAGTTTCATCAAGATGCAATATTATAACAATTCCAAAGAGAATGATTTGATGTCTGTCGATATCAGTCTGACACGACACGAATTTGATTAAATTTGATTTGGTTCAGGAGAAAATGTTAGATATGAGACAATATTAAGTGTAGAGCTGAAACGATTATTCGAATAACTCGAATAATTCGATTACAAAAAATGGTCGAGGCAAATTTTCTAGAATCGAAGCTTCGTTTAAGTCATTTTATTCACTACAGCATACGCTGCTTGTTTTCACACAGGCGCTTATTAATGACGCACAATATTTTCAGTGGCGCAATCAAAACGAGAATAGATCCCCCTGTATGTGAACATATTTGTGAGATATTGCGTGCACAAAAACAGAAGTAAATGCGTAAAAACGCATAAATGACATTTTTTGCGATGTAAACACGCGGGCTGTGTTTGTGAACGCGCGAGCGCCCTTGTAAGCACCATTACTCGCTAAAACGCTCCGTTTCCGTCAACGTCCCCTTTATTACAGAAAAAACGCATATTTTAGCTGATAAATTACCACAACAACCAGCGTTCCACTCACAATACAGCCATTTATTGAGATTTTCCCATCGATTTTTTCATTCCGGAACGTGCTGAACCCTTTATTGTGACGCGGCACAGTGTCGTACGCGGAGGATTGTGAGAAATGCAGTTCTCTTCCAGAAAGGCCAAAAGCAACTCATTTTATTGGCCAAATTGATTCAAAATGACCCTTGAACTTCATGTTTCTTCATTTTCAATTGAATACAACAACATAAAATATATAACTAACTTCTACTCACAGTAGAATAAGCCTAATGTATTGTCTTTTTTTTTTATGTATCTGATTACTCAATTAATCGATAAAATAATCGATAGATTATTCGATTACAAAAATAATCATTTGTTGCAGCCCTAATTAAGTGAGTGCAATTGAGTGATTATTTGTCATTGTGAACACACTACAGCACAGCATGCAGTGCACCTCAACGGAATCTAACATCTGCATTTGACACATCATGAACGAGCAGTGGACAGCTGCTTCCCAGGACAGGCTTTGGTCCTCATGACCCCGATAGAGATTAAACGCTTCAGATAATGAATGAAGGGATGGACGAAAACTTGCCCGGTTCTCCTTTTCCATGACTAAATTACAAGAAAAAGATATAGCTTTACTCAGATTTAAGGTTTTTGGGCGGCACGGTTGCGCAGTGGTTAGCGCAGCCGTCTCACAACGAGAAGGTCCTGGGTTCGAACCCCGGGGACGGCCGATGGGCCTTTCTGTGTGGAGTGTGTGCATGCTCTCCCCGTGTTCACATGGGTTTTCTCCGGGTGCTCCGGTTTCCTCCAAAGGCATGCACTATAGGTTAATTGGTGACTCTAAATTGGTAAAGTGTTTGAGAGTGTGAGTGTGTGTGCCCTGCGGTGTGTTGGCACCTGCCCAGGGTTGTTCTCCGTTCTTCATTCATTCATTATCCGAATCCCTGTCAGGGTCTCAGGGACCGGAGCTTGCGGGCGCAAGGCAGGGGGACCAAGCCTGGGTGGGCGCCAACACACCGCACGGCACACACAATCACACTCTCACTCACACCTTATGACGCCAACTTAGAGTCACCCATTAACCTGTATTGCATGCTTTTTGGACTACGGGGTGAAACCGGAGCACCCGGAGGAAACCCACGCGAATGGTGGGAGAGCATGCAAACTCCACACAGGGAGGACCAAGGGCCCAGGACCTTCTCGCTGTGAGGCGGCAGCGCTAGCCACTGCGCCACCGTGTTTACAATTACCGCCCCCAATTACATTTCATTTTAGTATTTTTCAAGCGCACAAATCAGTGATAATAACAAAAACAGAACTGTTCCCATTTATTATCAAGTAAATCAGTTGGCTTTCAAGTTTTAATGAAACTATTCGTTCTGTTCTTGTCTGCCATACATTTGGAATAATATGGTAACAGTTTGAAGACATTTAACATTTAACATAATTTTGTGTGAGAAAGAATCTGTGTGAATGAGAGTGGCTATACTGTATGTGGGTGAATAAATGAGAGAGTGAAACAGTAAGTGAATGGCATCTGGTGTCGCAGCTCTCCATTAACGCTTATTTTAAATCCAGCCTGAACCTGCAACGGTGTCACAGCTTTGGGATATTCTACAGCCTGAGATTCCACTAGAGACAGAGACGTGTTCTAAGACGGAGTATTTTTCTCCTGGACCTTTGCTATGGACTTTTGCCCCAGAGAATAGTCTCGTTGTAACGAAGGCATTATGAAAAATGTAATTGAGTAAAAAGTAGATTACTTACTCAAAGATTTACTTGAGTAAAAGTAAAATTACAGCTTAAAAAAAAAAGACTCATCTGTGTTACTTGCAACGCGTTACTACCCAACCTTAGTTACGTACATAAAAACTAGCGAGAAAGAGGAAAAGGATCCTTTTCACGATCCCTCATTCTCTTCAGAAAAGCAACACTGCCTTTCAAAGTGAGAATTGCGAGCCGTCACCTCTTGTTTACACACCGGGTCGGGAGAAGCGCCATCTGGTTTGACCTTTAACACGCAACCTGGGGCCTCCCAAATTGTGTCACTCAGAGGCTCTGTCTCCGCAAACACAGTTAGACGATCCTGGGTGTGGGTTTGTGTGTGTGTGTGTGTGTGTGTAAGGAGAGAGGTGAGAGTGTCTGGAAGAAGTAGCCCCAAGCTAGATGAGATAAAGAGGGAGATAAGAGAAAGAGAGGGGGTGCGTCTAGGTCGAGGCGTGACTGACAGGATATTACCGGCTGCGGACAGATATGGAAAAAGACATCAGGGCTGTATCCTGGCCACGGGTGGTCGTCTGTGTGGGCTTATGTGTGTGTGTGTGTGTGTGTTCATGTATTAATCGCATTGTGGGGACCTTTTTGTCCCCTAAAATCACTTTTATCTGTTTTTTTGGGGTTTTATGGGGACATTTGAGAGGTCCCCATGAGGAAAAATGACTTTATAGAAAATGTGCTTGTTTTATTTGAGAAACTAAAAGAGGTAAAAGATGTGCTTTTGGTTACTGAGGTTAAGGTTAGGGTTAGGATTAGGTGTAGGTGTAAAATTATGTACTTTAGTCATTATGGGAGTCTATGGAAAGACCTCACAAAGACAGTAATACAAGACTGTGTGTGTGTTGGTTCGAAATGCTGCATGAATTCCAAAACTGCAACTCTGGTTCGCTATTAGCTGTAAATTCTCAAAAACTCATGTCCAAAGTGTGAGTCCAACTACCCCTGAAGCAGGAGAATCGTTCATTACACCCTCTAATTAGCTCCACAAGGCAAAGAGAGGTGTTTGAATTCCCAAAAAACAACTCAAATTAAGGATGAAGGAAATACCGTTTCAGTATCGGAACTGTGATCATTTTTGGTGATACAAAGGGAAAGTTTTGCTCAGACTAATATACAAGAGACATCTGTTTAATACAATGTAATTTATTCTGATTGAAGGGTTCCTAGTAAGTTCCGGAAATGATGGTTTATGGCATTTAGCAGATGCTCTAATCCACTTTCTAATAACGGGGACAGTTTCCACAGGTGGTTTTGAGGCTTGATCTAATGGTCACTAACACACATTTTTCGGTTCCTCAGAACTCACCACCACCTTTTAATTCATTTATTTTTGTCTACTGAGGATGTTAAAATGGATCACATAATCGATGAATTGCGATGCAGACGTGGACGTTTCCGCATCGATACAGTTGCACACCATAATCAATTATGTCCGGGTTTTCAACCAGGGGTCCGTGGCCCCCTGGTGGTCCGTGACATGCAATCCAGCTTCACTACTGAAATCACTTTATCATTTTACTGGAATTAAATGATTTCATTTTATTTATTTATTTTATTACATTTCCAGATGATGTGGGCGTCTTTAAGAATGCTAAATTTAATGCAAATATCTAACAGATACATCCACGTACACACAGTGGACAGCTGCAGACTAGTGGTGGTCCCTAGAACAGAACCAGCTGAAAAAACCTGGATTATACTATAATGATATTGCTTGGTGATTTTCTGATTATGGCATAAAATTCTAGTTAAAAAGAACATCCCGGTAGTAACTCTGGCTGCCTGACCTGTGAAGTAATGTAAAAAAAAATGATGGGATGCATTGTGATATCGCAGCTCTATTTTCTATGCAGACGCACACCTATACAAAAGCACCTAATCATTCTTGAATCCTAAACCCTAATCCTCCAAAATATATTTAGCTGAAAAAAAGCAATGGCATTTTTTTCTAGTCCTCTGCAAACCTCGAGTGCAAGTTTAGATCTACAGAGGTCCCCATGAGTCTTATTACAGGTGTTGGTGCTCTGCTGCCTTTAAAGTCTCACAAACGATGTCCAAAAGTCTCAGAGAATCACTACTCAGAAGCAGAAGACTCTCTAATTAAACCCCCTAATGAGCTCTGCTCCTTCACAAGGCAAAAGGTGGCCTACGTGTTAAAACTCCCAGAAATAGGGCGGCACCAAAATGAAAACGCGATGTGCACATATGCAATAGTCACACGGCAGGTCGCGCAAGATCAAGTGAGACATATGAAATGTAACACACTGTACTACAACATAAAACTTAGTCACTTCTCCTTTTCCATCAGTCATGTGAAGAGAAAACAGAAAAATTTACTATGTTTAAGCGTTCTGCACTCGAAAAATCTTGAGTATAAAGTCATTTTAAGTAATTCAAATATAGTGCAACACTTGGATTTGTGAGTGAATGTTTGTGTGTGTGTGTGTGTGTGTGTGCGCGCGTGGGGATGTGTGCACGTGTGTGCTTGCATTTGTGTGGATGTGTTATGTGCGTGTTAGGATGTGTGTGAGCATGTGAATAAATGTGTGAGGGTGTAAGAAAGATGTGTGTGTGTGTACCATGTATTTATGCTTTGTGGGGACCTTTTTGGGCCTTTTGTCCTCTAAAATCGCTTTTATTGTTTTTTTATCGCTTTGTGGGGGACACTGGGGCGGTTCCTATGAATGAAAATGACTTTATGGATAATGTGCATGTTTTATTTAAGCATCTAAAAAAGGTAAACAACGTGCTTTTGGTTTTTGAGGTTAGAGTTAGGGTTAGAGTTGGGATCAGCTGTCGAATTACATACAGCTAGTCATTATGGAAGTCTATGGAAAGTCTGTTTGCGTGTGCGTGCGTGAATGCGTGTGTGTGTACCATGTTTTATGCATTGTGTGGGCCTTTTTGTCCCCTAAAATCATTTTTATGGCTTTGTGGGGACATTTGAGAGGTCCCCATGAGGAAAAATGACATTAAAAGGGATAAAAGATATGCATTTGGTTACTGAGTTTACAGTTAGGGTTGGGGTTAGGATCAGCTGTAGAATTGTATACAGCCAATCATTATGGAAGTCTATGGAAAGTTCCCACAAAGATAGTTGTACAAGTTTGTGTGTGTGTGTGTGTGTGAGTGTGTATGGTTCTACAGAAGTTCCCTTGAATCCCTAAAACTGTGCCTCCGTGCAAATTCCCTGCTCTATATTAGCCGTAAACTCTCACAACTGTCACCCAAAGTCTTCGAGCCTCACCAATCTCAAGCATGCCACTCTCTAATTAAACCCCTGTTAGCCCTACTCCTTCACCAGACTAAAGGTGGCTCTCAAATCTTAAAGTCTCAGCATGCCGGAGTGCCGGATTACATAACGAAAAAGCAGAAAGAAACCAGGCTCGAACAGCCGGCACCTTGTGACATCTACAGAGTAAGTCCGGCTAAGCCAGAGCCCTTTGTCCACTGCTGTGGAAGAAAAAGGAGCAGGAAACTCCCCTTCTGCCAGGGGCTTTCTCCAAAAAAGAAGGGAAAAAAACACAGTGGGCTGTGAAAGAGTGAAACGACCCGGAAAAATTCGGAGGAGTTGACGCAATAAGGACCTCTGGCTTCGGGGTGGGTCAAGCCGGGTCGGGGTAGGAGCCGTGCTGCATAGCAAAAGTTAAACCTTTCTTATGTCTCTCTCCCTGCAGCTCTCTCCGGAGGGAAAAGCACCGAGGGCTGACATATTTCCCCTGCAGGCTGCCATGAGTAACAAGAGGCAATGGCAAAGCAGCAGCACGAAGAAAGAACGGGTTACACGGGCACCAGAGCTCGGCGCAAGCCAAGGGTTTCAGATATATTTGAAGATATATACTAAAAATAGAGAATCTGTAAAAAATAGATATCTGGAAACATGCAGGGTAAACGTGTACAAATGGAGTTTCATCACAGTCTACATCATAAAATAAAAACCAACAATTAATAATAATATATGCTAAATAGAAATTAAAGTATATATATTTTTTAAATGTGTTTTTTCTTGACCATAACTATTGGTCACATATATAAGAGGTCAACCAACGCTGGTTTTTCAGGGCCGACGGTCAACGAGGCCAATAACCGATATTTGAACTGATATGCAAAAACAAAAAGAAAATCTCTGTGAACATTTTTCATTTTACAAACACCAAGCTCAGCTGAAACTCTCCTCTCTCCACTTATCCTTCTTGGAGCTTCACGTTGTGCTAGTGTGTCAGTATGGTGTGAGTGACAAGGCTTCAGCGTTGCTTGGCTACTACTCGTCTGACATATAGCCAATCAGATGCTTTCGGGGGGTGAGACATTAAATGAAGCAGCGAGTCGAGAGCAAACGGCTCCGAGAAAAGAGACGGCAGTGGAGTCACAGTAGCGCACTTTGTAATTACTTAATATCGGTGATGGTCAAAATAAACACCAATATCGATAATCAGCAAACTGCCTAATATTCCCTCCCCAAATAATCTGCACGGCTGATAATTGGTCAACCCTTAGTATATATTTTATAATAGAACATTATTTACTGGAAAATAACTTGAATTTAATTTTTTGGGATAATTTGATATACAAAGTTTCCATTAGTTTCGTCATCTTCTATACATTAAAAACACTTTATACAATGTACAAATAGATTTTTGGACACTTTTACCATTTAACGTCAGTCTGAAATACATTTAAAGCAAAACGTGTTTTCTTGAACATTACCATTAGTCATGTATACTGTAAAATGTGCTTTAAACATCTTTTCAATTATAAGATTTTTTTCTGGAAAAGGTTAAAAAGAAGTGCAAATATGGTGTTCTACTACAATCTATATGATAATAACACTATAAAATGTACTTATTTTTTTCCACTTTTAGTATATATCTAAATATCTAAAAGATTTTTTAATCCAAACTATAAATTTCTTTGTTATTTGGATATCCAGATGAAAACTTGTTATATGGTGTTTAATCACATCTACATAACAATAATTCCAAAAATAATACCACATGAAATGCATGTTCAATACAGCAACCAGAGTTTCTGATTCTTATTTTTAGCATTTCCAACATGCAAAGAAATTACATTTAATGCAAAATAAGTTTTCCTAAGCAGTTGGGTAAATATATTTTCAATTATGTTTTAAATACATTTTGTGATTTCAGATTTTTTCCTTGCTGCACGTCTTCCTTTCGATCTGAACAAAATTCAATAAATGGGACAAAAAGTTTGCTTGACAGCACAAATTCCCCCCATCACAGCACCGAGAAAGAGCACAAAGTGTACGTGTGAGAGGAAAATGGCAATAATCGAACCGCTGTAACAGGAAAAAGACAGCGAGTTGGCACCATCTGTTTTCGTAGACTAGAAGCTTGTGTTTGTGGCTCTTTTCTCCTCTAATACGGAGAGGTAATTGCCGGTCTGGACGGGAGGAGGGTCTATTCTCCCGCCCCGGGGCTGTAATTATTTACCGTCTTGCCTCTGTTCTTAAATATCAAACATTCTATTGTACCGAAGCTCGGTCTAAGCATTCAGTCCTGGGTCTGACTTTCTATTCCACCGACAAAGGCCAGCTAATACCAATATTGGCCATGCAGGGGAGAGAAAGGCCTCCTGCAATAAGACCTAATTGGAGTTTCTGTTTGTTCCCTTTTAGAGAGAAAGGAGTGTGTACAAGGACACAGAGCAATTAAGTGAGTAGGGGCCAATATGGAGTCTCACACTCGTTGACCCCTGTTTGTATAAGGGGATGTTTGGAGTGTGGAGGAATTGATTTGGGTGTTAAAAGTTAATACTGTGCAATCTTATTATCTCGACTGGGTTATTTGTGGAAAATTTGGTTGGGTTTATGTCTAGTTGCAAGCCGCAACATGAAACATCCAGTTTTTCTACGAAAATATTATGTTTTATCTAAGAATGTGCCATCAAAGCTATTAATTTTCTCAGCTACTGTGGAACGACTTTGTTAACTTCTAAAAAAAACCTCAGGCATTTTATATTTAGATAATTTTAAAAAGTTGCTATAAATATGATGGCTGTGTAATACCTGATTTCAGAACAGTTCTTAAAACAAAAGCAGACAACTGGAATTTGTTTTTCTATCAGAACTCATGGAGAATGGGGCCTACACGTTAAAGGAATTTACATTTATAGCAATCAGCAGATACTCTAATCCAGAGCAACTTCCATTTCCTAAATTCTGAGAAAGTAAATTAACTAAATTTTCTGAGAGCAAGTTAAGGGGTTAAGGGTCTTGCTCAGGGACCCAATGATGGCAGTCCTGGACGTAGGATTCAAACCCACAACCTCCTGGTCCAGAGGTGGGTATCCTGACTAAGGCTCGACCGTTTATTGGCCGGGCCGATTATCGGGGGCCGATATTAGCCGTTTTGCTGATAATCGGTTTTTAATTTTGACCATCACCGACATTAAGTAATTACAAGGTGCGCTACTGTGGCTCCACTGCCGTTTCTTCTCTCTCGCCGTTTGCTCTTGACTTGCTGCTTCATTTAATGTCCCACACTAGTCTCTGATTGGCTGTATGTCACACGAGATCTAGGTTAAATGGAGAGCGTGCTGAGAAGCTTTGCCTTCAACACAACCTGCTGCTTAATTTGGAATACTAAAATATAAAAATCTTTCATTGAAGCACTTAGAATTAAATGTAACTATTTTTAGATAATTATAATTCTATAATTATATTATATATTATTTACTATATTATATTGTCAACCATCCTTTACATGTGTATCAACTGGTGATGTACTGGACTTGTGCTTACGTTTGAGCAAAAGAGATGTACAGTATATTAAACATTCTTTGCAATCTATTAATGCAAAAACAGAAATTGTTGTTTTGATTAATTGTTATTTCAAGACATTGTAAATGCACATTTATGGTGTGGTGGGCCATTTAATAGTCATTTTATCACAAATTTATTTCTGAATGTAACATTCATTCATTCATTCATTATCCAAACCGCTTAATCCCAATCGAGGTCGTGGGCGAACCGGAGCCTATCTCGGGAACTTACGGGAGCAAGGCGGGGACCAACCCTGGGTAGGCGCCAAAACACCGCAGGGGACATACACTCACACAATCACACCTTATGGGGCCAAATTAGAGTCGCCAATTAACCTATATTGCATGCTTTTGGACTAAGGGAGGAAACAAAAGCACCCGGAGAAAACCCACGCGAACAAGGGGAGAGCATGCAAACCACACAGAAAGGCCCTACGGCCATCCACCAGGGTTCAAACTCAGGACCTTCTCGCTGTGAGGCGGCAGCGCTAACCACTGTGCCACCGTGCCGCCCCCGAATGTAACAGTGAATGCCATTTGCCAAAACACTAGGCAAAGGTACAGCATTCTCTTTTTTTGACTGTATAATTTGATTTATGGTGTACTTTGGTATAGGGTTTCAATCCATTTTTGCTGACCAACCTGATCAGAGAGAAGTTCCATCTTTTGATAAAGATCATGTTTCAGAAAAGGCATGCTGCTGTCTCTTTTACATTAAAAATAGGCATTAAACAAATATTTAGAAGTCCTACCATTGTCTTCAACAGAAAAATGCAATAGGTCACTGGTGGCATTCTCCTTATCATTCAGCACATAGAAGATCTTCTGGTCATCAATATCAGCTAAAAACAAGATCAAAATTCATTTTAAATGTGTGTTTTATAGTTATATGCAAGCCAAAACAGCAATAATCTTATCATGACCAAAACAAATATTAGATGATTTTGGTTTTGACAATAAGGTCAGCCTACTGAGCTGTCCCATCCCTTTACAATGACTCTGGACTACTATCATGTTTGATTTATACCATTATGACATAAAAATGATTACAAATAGCTTGACTGATATGCTCCTGGTAGGTAGTAAAACAGGGCAAGAATTTTCACACGGTTCGTGGAGGCTGATTCCTTCCTCAGAAACTGTCCCACAAGTGTCCAAACAGGCGATGTAGCTTTTTTTCTAATGACAGACAAAGGCTAAGAATTTTAAAGACAGGATCCCAGCGCCCCTCTCCCTAACATCTGTTTCTCTCTGTCTCTCAAATTACACTAGCGAACTGCAAATGTGATTTTTAAACAAGAAAGAGAGAGAGAATGAGAGAGAGAGTGAGTCAACTCAGGCTCCCCGCCCCCGTGTCTTGGCCTATAGCCCTACATTATTGATACCACAGGAAGAAGCTTCATAAAATTGTAAACCTGTGATTCCTAATGCACACAGCCAACTTGTCTTCCAACCGAAAGTAACATGTCTTCTCTCATTGCCAAGGCGTGGCCCCGCGCCCTGAAATATTTATCGAGAGCCACCCGGGACCTGACAGAGAGGGAGAGGCGCTGGGTAAATAGAAGAAAAATAAAAGTGCCACTGTCCATTCCGCACCGGTGCCACTTCTGATGAGCCCGGTTGAGTCTTTTCTCCCCTCTCTTTTTCTCTCTCTCTCTCTCTCCCTCCTCCTTCCCACACTTCACACAATCACACTGAGTGGAGCTGACGCCAACTTCACACTCTCACACCGCCTCTCGCGAATCAGGGAGTGTGTTTACCCTTCAGATGGAATGGAATCGCTGGATTCTGTAATCTGGAATTCAGAACCCATCATCCATGTCGAGGGGGATTTTTAATTTGTCGTTGAGCTGTGGGGGGGACGGGGAATGAGCTTCATGTTTAACTATACATATGCATCAAGGTTTAAGCACGACATCTTATTTTTTAAGGTTACAAAGCGTCCCTCAAATGATCTTGTGATCTCTAGCGAAATGACATGATGATCTTTGGTTAAGAAACAAATGGCAAAAGGCTCAAGGGGAGCAGTTTCTAATAGACTTCACTTCTCTCAGCTGACTAAGCTGAAAGAACAAAGTAATTCCCCCCAAAATAAACAAATGAATTAATAAAAAGAGGTTCCTCGGCTACACTCCCAACTCCCTCAAATCTCGCCAAGTAATCGTCCAGCAGAGAGATGTTCTGAGGCAAACTGTGCCTACTGAATTATTTACGACGGACATGTGTGAACGCTCTAGTCTCGCCATCAAGTATTTAACGCTGAGAAACATTGATCAGTGTGGGATTTCAGCAAAGGTTAAAGTTCTTCCTTTAGTAAAGCTGTTGTTTTATAGCTTGAGCAAGTGCGGAACTTGCTGGAGATCATGAAAGGTTATGACACTAAGTTAAAAATAGGAATATATAAATGCATAATGTTAGATGATCTACACCTACTTTGGTAGCACTCAGAATTTATAAATGGTAAAGTATGTATCATACTGTGCGCAAGTCTCAACGTTAGTCTCTGTTGGCCTCTTTTACAAACATACTTTTAATCATAGTGCAAGCATTAGACATCTTTTAAAAACTCCACTTGGAAATCCTTTCTAAACAGCTAAAGCATATAGCAGGTTAAAAGTTGTGTCAACTTCAACGGGAGAGCATTTGATTTTCATGCATTTGATTGGTTTAATGTCTTAATGTTTATTTACACACTGCATGGCAGGAAAAAATTTGATGTATTGATAAAAAATGTAGCTAATATTATGTTTAAAAACAACTACAAACCATTTCAACAACTCTTAAGTACCATATTTCCACATCCAACAATTTCTCAATTGTTTAAAGCTTAACAAAGAGTTTCACAGATCTAAGTAGAATTAGAAAATGATCAAGTTACCTTGAGTAAAGGTATTGATGGATTCATTCCCCCTCTCAAGGTTGATCATGTAGCCATGCACTGGCTGTGTAGTGATGTAAAAAACTAGGGTGTCAGGGCTGCTGTCTCTGTCTTCTGCCTTTAACACACTTCTGGTGATTGGGTAACCCAGGTGGCCAGTAGCCAACACCTTTAAAGTCGGAACACCTTTGTTGACCACAATCTGTGGCATCCCATTGTCAACAGGTACAATGGTGATTTTCATTGTTTGAGGTTTATGTGTCTCAAATACAGTGTCGGGAAAGACATAAAAGTCCGTGTGGGTTCCGTCCGTGACGGTGAAAGAAAAGCTATCATGACTAGATTCTGTTCCATCGTGTTTGTAACTGATTAGATTTTCATTCAGTTCCTGTTTGGTGAAGGTGGTAATTGGACGGCTGTTGTTAAATAGCAGTTTACCACAGATGGGCAGCTGGGTGACCGTGAACTTCAGCAGGGGCTCAGCTGTGTCCTGGTCTTCCACGTTCAACTCGAAAGGTGTGATGAGTTTGTTTTGACCTTCTGTCACCAACAGTTCATGCACCGTCATGACAGGCTTCTTGTTGTCGACGTCAACTATCGACACTCGGAAGGTGCGGAAGACAGGGTTATAGCCATCGGTGACTTCAAACTCAAACCTGTCCATCTTGATTTCATCATCTGAGGTGTGAATGTAGTAGATTTTACTTCCAGCCAACTGAAGCTGAGTGAAGGACACAATGGGCATTCCTGGTGTGTCTGTGCTCTCCAAATGCCCCCTGACTGGGGCTCTGGTGATGGTGAAGACTAGGTTTTCATCCGGGCTGTTGATATCACTGGTACTGAGTAGGTCAGTGGTAAGTGTCACCTTGCCCCCTTCTTTCAGAGACACCCCCTTGCTAACTACATCAGGAAACACCATATCAATACTGTCTACAGTTATGTAAAAATATCTGTCAATTAGCGGATTTGTGCCATCAGTTACGTCAAACTTCACAAGGTCACGAATACCTTCCTGCCCACTGTGAGTATACAAAATACGACCTTCGTCCACTTCAAACTGGGTGAAGTTCATGCCAACTGTTATGTTCTCAAGAGAACCAAGCTCTGTTCTCTTCTGTAAAATGCCCTGGCCAGGACCATATTGAATTACAAAAGTAAGTGTGTCATCATCTGAGTCCAAATCAGTGGCCTTTAGGACTTTACTATTTATCTCTTTTGTCTCACCAGCTACAATTTCCAAACCATCATTTATGGCCAGTCTTGGAGTCTCATCATCCACAGGAATTATCATGACCAGCACAGTACCTTCAACACTGTGTTTTCCATCTGTGAGGATAACGTTAAATTTATCTTCTGTGGTCTCAGAATCGTCATGCTCATAAATAATACTAGAAGCTTCTTTTATCTGCTCCACTGTGAAGTTTGTGACTGAAACAGAGCCAGTGGTTAGCTGGTTGAGGATGAAACCATGATTGGGAGGTTTTGATATGATAAAAGTCAGCTCTTCCACTGGGATATCAGAATCAGCTCCATTGAGAATAGGGGTGTCAATGATGATATTCATACCCTCCATCACCACAAACTCTCTTATAAAGATTTCCGGCTTCTCATCGTTGGTGGGGATGATAACAATGGGGAAAAACTGCCTCTCTGAAAAGTTTACACCATCTGAGCATCTGAACGTGAACCTGTCCTCTACTGGTTCAACTCCTTTATGTATGCTTTGAACATAGCGGATATGGCCATCACTGACATCACTAATAGTGAAAGCACTGATGGCGGTGCCGGACCTGGACTTCTCAGATCCTGGTGCTGGGGAAACATTCTCTACATAACCAGATGTGGGCTGGACAACGATAGTACACAAGATGTCTTCAGAGAGAGTGTCTGCATCCTCAACCATGATTTGATGAGCTCCAATTGTGTTTTTATCTCCCTCAAGGACAGTAAATGTTGGCCCCGTGGTTACCAGAGGGGCCTGACTATCCACTGGGAGAATGGTTACGTGAACACGAACTCCACTGACTTTATTTCCGCCTACAGTCCAGTCATCGGACATGTCAGTGAGGGTCAGGTTGAAATAGTCTTGCTTTGAGGAAAGACCAATTTCACCACTGGCATGAGCATACACTACCAGTCCATTAATTATATCAGCTTGAGTGAATCTGCTTGATGGTATTCCATTCACCAGAATCTCCCCAAAAACAGGGGCATCCTCAACGAGGAAGGTCAGCCTAAGGTCATCAGTGTCTTCATCTTTCCCCTGAATTACACTGGTGGTGATCTCAGTAGCACCATTTTCCAACACATCCAGATGGGAGCCAATGGTTCCAGATGGAAGATTCAGAATTGGCATCTCATCATCAATGGGTTTGACTACTATTTTTACTGTAATTGGTACAACATGAACCCCATCGCTGACGTCCAATTTGAAGGAGTCACTAGTCGTTTCATCCCCATTATGAGCATAAGAAATCCTGCCCTCTGAGATATCAGACAGTCTGAAATCATTCCCTTTGTACAAATCAGCAAAGTTAAGCTGGAGCTGGCCATGCTGCGGAGTCTGACTCAAAGTAAAAGAAATCTGCTTACTGTCTGTGTCCAGGTCAGTAGTATCAAGCTCGGCACTTGTGATAATATGAGTGCCTCGCTCAAAAACTGTGAATCCAACATTAGTTATCTGAGGGGGTTTGTTATTGACAGGGAGAAGAAATATGGTGAAGACTCCTTTAATACTGTTTCCAGCAGTGTCTTCAACTGTGAAATGGAACCGCACCACATGAGCAATTATTCCCAACTCTATGTCTGGCGGGCTGTAGGAAATCTTATGATGGTTCACTTGTGCTTGAGTGAACTCTCTTACCTCAACATTTGTGTTCTCAGCTAAAACTACTGATCCAAACTGAACTGGATGATTTTCGTCCGTATCAGTAGGAGGCTGGGTTATGGTATATTTTAGGTCTCTGTCCTCAGAATCCAGATCAGTATAGCGCAAGACATTCTTGGTAAAATGAGTCAGTTGGTACTCATGAACAGTCATTTGTAAAGTGGTGCCAGGAAAAAGCACAGGTGGGACATCATCAATAGGGAGAACCCTAATTACAAACACATTCTCATCTGACTGATTGGGAGGGTCAGCATCATCCTGAACTTTGAAGATGAACTGATCAGTAACTGTTTCAGTGATATGTGGTCCTGTGTGTCTGTAGAAAAGCTTTCCATCTGTAATGTCTTTTTGGAGCCATTTCATAACAACCTTTTCGTACACCCCGTCTTCAGTGTTGAACTTCCAAGATGATGGATCTTCTGGAGCCTCCGACTGCCGTAGAAGCACTTCACCAATAGTGGAGAATGGAGGTTCTATGATGAACTGAATAGTGGAATCTTCAGAGTCAATGTCTGCCGCACTGAGCATTAAGGGTGAAATTGGCATCATTTGTTTCTTAAAGAGCACCAGTCCAGTGTTGGCATTTATAATGGGGGGCTCATCATCAGTGGGTACCACTGTAATGGGGAACAAAAACTCCACCTCATTCTTGCCATCTGTCATTCGGAAAATGATGTTGTCACTGTATGTGTCACTGCCATCATGCTGATAGACAACAACACCAACCTGAAGATCAGCTGGGGTGAAATACTTTCTGCCGCTTCCAAGAACAGTCAGCTCACCATGACGCAGGCCGTCAACAACAGTTATCCTCACACTGTCCAGGTTGTCTTCATCACTGATTTCTAAATTGTTCTCAGTAAAGAGAGACCTAGACTGACCCTCATATAAAAGCTGCCCTGTGTTTTTAGTCACCACTGGAGCCATAGTGTTCATTGGTTTCACAACAATCATGAATGCAAAAGGATCTGAAATGCCACCATCTGTATCCAGCACCTCAAACTCAATCTGAAATATCCTCTCTGTGTCTGAGTCCAGAGACGGAGGTTTATATGCTATCTTTAGATCCATTAAATCTCTCTGATAAAAAGATGTTATAGGTAAATTTCTATCATCCGTACTCACAATATAACCTTCCTCAAAGGAAAGTGGGGAAGTGATATTAAAAATAAGATCATTAGGATCAGACTCTGTGTCCTCAGCAGCTAACATGTCCGGGGTCAAAGCCGTCATAACAAACTGATCCACTTCCATCATCATCATGGCCACGAAACTAGGTTTGGGAGGACTATTTTCCAGTCCTTCTTTTATGCGTATCATGATGTGAAAAAATTCTTGCTTAAGGAGGTTGTTTTCTTTATTTCGGAGCTCGACAATCATAGGGATGTAATCTCGGTTAGGGGACTTGTGGACAAAAGTGTGCTGGTAGCGAATATTTGCTTTGAGAAAGGCATCACAGTCCATCATGGTCTCGAATTTGCTCTCGTCAGTAACTTTGCCGTATCGGGGGAGCGCGCTGCCCGCCGCTAGCGACGTGACGTCACACTGTTGAGAGTTTCGGTCATAGATAAAATCGAGAATTTTTTGGTCAATTGGGTTGCTAGTGCCATGCAGTTTGTCCACCGTGAGCGGCATGTTTCTTGTCACAATCTCTAGCTGAGTAAAAACGACCTCCACCTCCAGCATGAAAGGAATAATGATGGTCTCGGTTTGAGTGTCATACCTGAGCTGCAGTCGCACTCGGTCCTCGGCGGGGCTCCTGGAGCCGAAATGCGAGTATTTCACGTCATGGGGACCGAATTCGCAGGGGAACTTTTTGGGAGACAGGTGGCCCGGTCTCTGCGATAATGGGTCATTATCCAGCACCGTGATGCTGCACCTGTCTCCCGGCTGAACTTCGGTTACCAAATCGTTGATGGGGTCGATGAACACCGATCTCCCGAAAGGCACGCGGATGCCGTTATTCGCCACAAGTATGGCATCCTCCGAGAGTTCCGGTCTAAACGCGTACGAGAGCCGGTGCCGGTCAGCTCCCTGTGATGAACGGACCGGTTCCGCGGCCAGGAGGAGGAGGAGGAGAAGAAGAAAAAGAAAAGATAACCGCTCCATCACGAATAGGTTCCTGTTAAACTAAAACAAAAATGAATTCATACACGAAATACTTTTGTCCTTAAATCCACCGGCGCTGAAAGTCGGCAAAGCGCTCCACACGCGCTCCGGGATGCTCGCGCGGCATTCTCACACCGGTGGCGCGCGCACAGACTTTTTAACTTGCGTCCGTCTGGGAAGCTGGAGTGGGGAAGCCACGCCCACCGGCGCTTCCTATTGGTCGAAAGAGGACAAGAGACATTTGCAGCGCACGAGGGCATACATTACTACGCAATCAGCATAATAACCACATATCTATTAACACTTTAATATTTGGATAGTTCACAAAAATACATAATTTAACAGCCACATAAAGGTGCGATTTAATCATCGGAGCACATGTATTATCTAAAAGTCTTGGCCTTTTAATTAATCGGTGAAAACGTTTGATTTGTAATTAAATCAAGAAAGCGAAATATGAGTTGGTTATTAATGACGAGCTTATTGTCTTGATCATTAAGGTTCGTGTTTTGGCTCCATCTGCTGGCGTTAGGTTAAAAGTGCAGATCTGTCTTGAAAAATGATGACAAAAATAAATGACGTCAAAACATTTTGAAATTGGATATAAATTTCAAACTTATCCATGGTTACAATACGCTTAAACAGTTTAAAATATGAGAGCTTTAAATGCATGTCTGTACTCTCCTTGTACTTAGGTCTATAGGTCTCGTTTGATCTTTCTTCTGTTATTTCCAGATGTCTTCCAGGTGTCAAGTTTTTCTTAGAAGGTCACCTTGTCTTTTCCCCCCATACACCACCTCATTAGAGCCCCTGTGGTGCTTACTGGCAATTAGAGTTCCCAGAAATCTCAGAAATTCAGAAATGTTCTCTCAGCCCTAATAAAAAATGGCAATGTCAAACCAGTTATCAACCAGAAAACGTCTAATAAGAGGTGTCATCTCAACATTTACGTGCATATTTAGAATGTGCAGTTTTAGAATTTGCATTTACAGCATTTAACTGAAACTCTTATTCAGAGAACTTACGTTCTCCCAGAAACAACTTGGAGTTAACGGTCATTATCAGGGGAACAATTTTGTATTTTTAGGATTCCAATCTTGCAGTCACTAACAGAGGATGTCAGTAACGCAGACTAATTTCAATTACACTGCACACTCATATTTCTATGTTTTTACCCAGGTTTGCAGTGTGCACATAGGAAGCAAGCAAAAAACCTAGTATATATATATAAAAAAGAAAAATGTTAGAGCTTTAAATAGCAGTTGGGGATAAGTGAACTCAGCCAGCAGTGCTTGGGGGAGTGAGAAGGATTGGCAATAACAGATTCGGAGATCAAACAGTGACGAGCTGGGATTGCCAAGGGCACATAAGGCTTGATCCCAGCTTTTCCTGAATAAGTCAGTATAAAGAGAAACTGGGATTGCAATTTAAAAATTGATGCACAAGGTTTACACTATTACAGTAGGGACAGTGGGCAAACTGTAAATAACTGCAGATGCAGTGCTGGATGCTTTTCTGTGTAGCAAAGTGGTACTGACCTACACAGTTAAAGTGATTTCGATTCCGGTTCCCTTAGGGAAAAAGAAGTCCAGTGTGTAAAAGTTGCCAGCTGTTAAGTCTCTTTTTATGTTTCACATTTCCCAGTTGGGGGCTTTGTTCTTTGGTAACTCTGTAATTATGGGGAGTTGGGGGGGGCACCAATTGTATGTTTTCAGATAAGTGAAAAGAGGCGTGAAAACTCAGCAGCAAGGCATGCCAGCGTCTGACAATTCTGTCTTTTGTAAGATGTCTTTCTCAAAGAATTGTGTTTATCTTTTATTAATCTGATTTGTACAGTTTTAGTGTATACAGTAGTTTTTGAGATGAAAGGCTTGACGAGACAAAGACAACAAGCTGTGATATGAACATGACTAAAAATAAATAAATAAATGTAAACAATTGACATCGTGCTGCAATGGGCAAAAACTGATTTATAAAAGAAATGTAGAAGATTGAAAGCAAACTGAATGGTTTCACAGGGGAAACTAGCATGGTATGGCGACCTTTTATATTGTATGTAAATCCATTTTTGATGCCTCTTACATCTAGAACAGACCTGGGCATTGCCCTTCCCGAGGGCCACATCCAGCCCTTTGTCTGTCCCTGGCTGGCCCGCCTAAGGACAGCATGAAATAACAAATTAAGCATAGAGATAAAACATAAGTAGTGTACTTTACCAGGACTATTCAACTGCATTGCTTTTATTTTGATAGTGAAAAAATGCAAAAATGTACATATTTCACTACTGCTTTTCTTGTTAAAAGAATGTATTGTCAAAAATAAAACTACATAAACTACATATAATATGCCCTACTTTGCACATCTAAGACTTTTTAAAAACCCAAAAGAAATATTGTTGGATTTTATGCCTATAATGTAATGTTTAAAGCCCTAACCATAAAACCATAAATTGCATGCTCGCATTATTTTCTCATTATTGAATTCTACCTAAATTATACATTTTGCAGTTTGTGAAATATCACAAAAGGTTAAAAAAAGCGACCAAAATCATTACAAAATAGTTAAAGCGTGTCATGGTCTTCTCACCTCAGAGGTATCAAAAGCATCTGCAAATAGTCTGACATCAGCAGAAAAGTTTCAAAGTGCAGCCAAAGGTCCTATAGTCCATTTACCAGGAAGGTCACTTATGCCCAGTGGAGGCTGTTGTTATTTTTAGCTTAACTCTGGAAAAAAGAGAGCAAGAGAGAGAGAAGACCAAGATGACCACATTCTTTTTAACAGTATCAATCCATATGGATAAAGCAATAAAAGAAAGGCAGCATGGGAACTCGACCTTCAGCGGGGATAGGCTGTAATTATAAGAGGGGTTGTTGCAGGAGTGATGACAATGATGGTGAATAATCACTGGCTCCGGCTTGGACATATAGGCGGCCCTGTAGTTAAAGTGTCCTCCTTACTCAAACCTGAATTTTCTTCTCACCAAGTTATTAAAGGCAAGCTATGACCATGACAGGTATTTTTTCCCAGACTTCCCTTTCAGAGTGATAACGGCAGACAGAGGAGGCTTACAGAAAATAATTTGCAGGTTGTTTCTGAAAGGGTGTACATGTGAGATGAATGAAAACGGAGAACACAGAGCTTAGGACTTTATGTAATACTCTGAGGAAAGCCTCAAAAAAGATGATGAATGGCTGTAGACACAACAGAATGTAAGAATATGGTTATTCCGAGTTTGTCATACTCCAAAGGAGACTTCCCTGCATTTTAAATACATAAAGAACAAAGAAAATGGAACCCATAATGACTTAATTACTAAAGGATTGTGGAAAAACTGTTGACTTGTTCTTATTGTATGTGTACAAGCCATAGAGCAAATGTTGTGTAAAGCAATTGCAAATGGGAAAGAAACATTTTTTTCAGTGCTTAACTACATATCACATAAAGTGATCATTTCAGGGACGTCTCTCCACAGGCAAGCATTAATTTCAGAGATTTTCAAAGTGTACGGGACCGAATCCTAATGTCACTAGCATTAGTGTTCCCCTTAACACCCACAAACAATCCCAGTGGTGCTCATTAAACCTCCATTGGTAAATTGTGTCCTTCGTCCTGTGTGTGTGAGAGAGATAGACAGAGAGGGAAAGAGAGATTACGCAGTGGACTTCTCTAGACTCCAACAGCTACAAATGAATATTGCCTAGAGGACAACCTCCACTTCACATGCAATTTAAATAAAACCGGCCATCATACCGCTTCAGACTGAGGCAGTTCTAAGTAGCGCACACACATACACTTTCTACAATATTGACTGGCAATTAAAAGTCATTAAAGGTAAAAAGTGTCACAAATTTTACAGCCATGATACAACACTACGTGCCATTAATACACAAACTGGCTGGCTTTATTGTGTATTAATGGCACGTAGTGTTGTTAATACACAATAAAGCCAGTCAGTTTGTGTATTAATGGCACGTAGTGTTGTAATACACTACGTGCCATTAATACACAAACTGACTGGCTTTATTGTGTATTACAGTGATATTATTGTATGAAATCTCATAATAAAGCTAAGCTTTGCCCAAAGGTCAGCTGTTGATGTAAACAAAGAAGAAAGCCGTGGCAGAACTTGCGGCAGATTTGATGCTACAGCAACAAATTCATGTTAATGGACTAGCCCCCACAAATCCATAAATTAGGGGGGGAGTTAATCATTAAGCCTTTTTGAAATGCTGCATTAGCCTAATAGGGTCTACAAATGACAGAAGAACTAGAACCGTACACCTAACTAGCCAGAAGAGGGCAATATTGCACTGTTGTGTGTCCTTAATTACATGGAAAAAGAAGCTGTAATCACACTATAATCACTCCAGCTTTTATTCTACCTCATAACGACTCCCACGGGAGCAAGGGACAGCTAGAGAAAGATGGAGAAAGGGAGTAGGTGAAGGGGGGAGAACTAACAAAAGTTGATTTTTGCAGGTTTAGCAGCTCCGGCTCTGTGTGAAAAGGGACCCGGGATTTCCATTAGAAGAGGCAATCTAAAATGAGATCTAATGGGGCCTCCACAGAGGGTGGGCAGATAGGGGCGACCCAGCACTCACACGGATCCCGGTGGGACTCGACCCGCTTGCTCAGAGATAATGGAAACGGCGGGAGGCGAGTCGCTTCAGCACCGCTCCGTTATCGAGGGCGAAGAGAAAATCAAATGGCCTTGCGAGCCCAACACGCAGGTGTCTCTTAAACGGAGGGAAAAACCTG
Organism: Distichodus sexfasciatus; assembly: GCA_032718565.1. Classification (NCBI taxonomy): domain Eukaryota; kingdom Metazoa; phylum Chordata; class Actinopteri; order Characiformes; family Distichodontidae; genus Distichodus; species Distichodus sexfasciatus. Next base: position 1,037,547 of record JAVGVS010000066.1, on the reverse strand, counting down.
GATGCAATCTTGTAGTCCGCCAAATCAGACTACAGGTGGGATGTTTATTACTGGGGATGAAAGCAGAAGGGCAGAGCTGCACGGGATAAAAGTGTGTGTTTGGCACAAGAGGTCAGGAGAGAACAACCTCGGGTGGCCACAGTGGACCAGAGGAGGTGTGAGATAGGCTTTCAGATGCTTTCCACATCCCCCACAACAGGGTTCTGTATAAACACACATGATGTGAGCTTGACAGCAGTTGGTCCAGAAATCTACAGGTTAGCACAGAGTATAATGGCGATATAGAGTATATTAGCACCCCATAAACTTGGCCATATAGTCAAAGTCAAAGTAAACTTTGTCATCTCTGTTATATACTGTACAGTTACCCAAAGAGACGAGACGACGTGGCTCCAGTTTTAACAGTGCACGGAACAAAGAACAACATACAAATAAGGCCCATAGAATAAATATATATATATAGAATATACACTTTTAAGCTAGAGTAGAATATAAATGTAAACTTTTAAACTAGAAGAAGAAAGAGAGACAATTAGAATGCGTTATTCAGCCTGCAATTATGGTTTTGGAGTGGTCGTTGACACTAAAAAGTGCATGAATGAATGTGGTGAATGTACATCTGTGTACATAATGTACATAATGTGAGGTCAGTAACAGTTAATATACTCTATACTAACCTATTTATAGTGTATAACAAATATTAGACCTAATTTACTGAGTGGCCATATATTCTGAATAGGTTAGATAAGAGTAAGGCCACATTTACTGAGTGCTAATATTGTCTACAATAACCAATACAGAGTATGTTAGGACTATATGGTCAAATTTACCAGGCTAGAATAGTGTATATTAGTACTGTAGGGCCAAAGTTCCTGTAAGTGCTAATATTATTTCTACTCAGTAGCACTGTGCTATGAGTGCTAATATATATTGCATAGTATTGTTTAGTATACAACACATTAACATGCCTCTGTAGTGTTACTGTACCCTATTCTAATCTATACAGTAAATTTGGCACTATAGTGCAAATGCTGTACACACTATAGTGGCTAGTATTACGTAACATCTCTCTTCCAGTCCAGTACACTGTAGTATATGTTGTAGTTTTTTTTGCAGTCATTTTCACACACATCTCAATACCATGTTCATTTAACACATTCACCAAAGTCACAGACTGCGTGAACTATACTTTTGAGTATAGAATACAAAATGCATTCAATGACAACTTCATCCAAAATTCATAAATATGTCTCCCAGTTAGTGTTCACCACCAATAAAATTCTGTACAATTACGTTTTTGCAAAAGAAAACTGAAATCACTTTCGATTTCAACATTTCAACGCTTGAAACTACTGTAAAAGCATCAGTTGCTATCGTTGAGATTATTCTTATTTTATCAGGAAGTTTCAATTTCTTTGCAGTCTTGTTGCCATCTGTAAACATCATCCCTCTTGAACAGAGGCAACAAGACTGCAAATAAACTGAAACTGAGACCTGAACCTTGATACAAATGATGCAATAAAAAGTTTCTCTTTCATTCACACACACACACAAACACACACACAACTTTTACACATTTACTAGATCTCTTCCTGTCTTGAAAACGCACACCATCACAGTCTCACTCTTAACACATTTGTATTTCATATTTGCAGTGTTGGGAAAGCTACTTTGGAAATGTAATGCGTTACAATTACAAGTTAGCCTATCTAAAATGTAATAGTAGTGTAACTATTTCAATTACTTTAACAAAGTAATGTAACTAATTACATTTGATTACTTTTGGATTACTTTTCTACATTTTGAATTTATTTTTTTCTCAACTGTCAGCCATTTTCAGTTTTTGAAACCTGGTTAACCTTACAGCATTACTCAACACTGACTGCTGTCAATATCCTTTTAAACTCCCTCAACACAGGCACTACCGTGTCGGTCTTCAATACCTCAACACCGCTTCACTGTGAGATCATGCTGATCTTGATGGTCCTGTTCATGGGAAGAAGCTCGTCAGTGACACACTTTCAATCCCACCAAATTGAAAGCGTAACCATCTTCGGGTGTAGTCCTGCTTTGGGGGTTGTATCTGGTAATTCATCATGCTTCCCCACGATCGTTTTGCGATCCACAGTGTTATAGACAATCCACATTTCGTCTCCTGTCACCATTCTCTTAAAAAAGATTCTTCACTTTTCTGCAACAAATCGCTGATGGAAATCTTCTGGGCAAGTGACGTGGAACCTAAACATGGAGGCTGCTGATGTACCCAAGCTGATGCAGATGGCTATCAACACTCGATTTGGATATTTTGAGGATCTCTTTATTGGCCGTATAATGGGATTGGTGTCGACTAACTCCTTCACTTGGTCGCTGGCAATCTCAGTTGGCCGGCCAGGGAGAGGTGCTTCTTGAACCCCAAAAAATCCTGAACGATATCTTGAAAACCACTTCTGGCACACACACATTCTGTAACAGTATCCTCTCCATACACGGCTCACATCTTTCAAGTTTCTGCTGCTTTTTGCCATTTTTTAAAATAAAAAAGCATTAGGTGTCAATAATGTTCGTTTTGGTTTCACATTTTCAGGATGATCCTAAACACACAAAATACAACTGGTCTTGTCAGAATTTTGTGTGGAACTACGTTGAACTGTCAAGTGTTTAATGAGAGCGCACCCAAACAGAACAGAGTGAAGTTAGCTACTTCTGAGACTGCTTGAAGTTTTGTGTTGACAAAAACCGAGTGGACTTTTTGGCCAGCCCAATATAGTTTTGGCAGAGGAGTCACTTTTGCTTGAAACGTTTTGGTGTTTTTAGTGCATTTCGCACAGAAAGTTAAGTGTTTAGGTGTGTGTTTATAAAGATCACATTGTAAAGTATTCTGAAAAGGTGAACACTGTATTGCCGCAAGTGTGAAAATTATAATACTAGCATATATAAACCATATTACCACTACACAATCAAATTTACTATGAATAAATGTAATTAAAATGAGATAATCTATTAGCATGAATACTTGAATTATTCATTCATTGATTCAGTATGCGAACCGAACAGGGGGACCGGAGCCTATCCCGGCAACTTACGGGCACAAGGTGGGGATCAACCCTGGGCAGGCTCCAACACACTGCAGGGCACACACACACTCACACAATCACACTCACACCTTACAGGTGTCGCCTACAGTGCATGCTTTTGGACTGTGGGAGGAAACCAGAGCACCCGGAGAAACCCCACGCGAACACGGGGAGACCTTGCAAACCATACAAAAAAGGCCCACTGGCCGTCCCCGGGGTCCGAACCCAGAACATTCTCGTATATATATACACACGTTTTCACAGTAAATTTGGCCCAATAGGGTTTATGTACTGTATACACTCTAGATTATTATAGAGTAGCATAGCTCTGTAGGGTCACATAGTTCTCTTCATTATTATTTGTATAATTATTTCATTATTTTCAGAAATGTTGGTTCAGTTCCTAAGCTTAAAACCTGTTATTGCAGTAAATAATAAATCTCCTATTATAATTAACATGACAGCCATAGTAGAATGTCTTCTAATTATATATTTTATGTATAGCGGGTTTAAAGGCTCAGTGTAGTACTTCTTTGTACAGTTGCTCCATGTTTTGAAGTCCTGCTCGTGGCCATCATTAGGCTGCTGCCTGGTCATGGTAACGGTCATTAATGATGCTGACTGGAATATGAGTTGTTCTGCCTCGTGATCGGCCCTCCTCCTTCTCTCATCCCCCACCCCCACCTCACTAACCCCACAACTCTCTGGAGAGAAGGAGGAACGGCTTTGAAGAGGCAGATTCCGTCTCAAGCCTTCTGTCTAACACCAGACTCAAAGATAATAAGCCATTATAATTGACCACAGCACAGCCTTTTCCTGCTCAGAACTGGAAGACAGGAAGGAGGGAAGGGGCGGACAAAAGGGCAGCAATGAGGTTGAGGAGGAGGGTGAGTGAGAAAGAGATAGAGAAAGACAGGCAGACAGGAGTTGAGTTGGAAATAGAGAGCGCAAGACAGACTGACTAAGGGTTGGAGGGACGAATAGATGCATTTGTAGATATACAGATATACATATATAGATTTAAAGGGGGAGGGAAAAATAGACAAATAGATTTTAATGAGAATGGACAGGAACTGAGGGATGGAAGGACAAATAGATGCATAGATACACAGACATTAAAGTTAAAGAGAGATAAAGGGATTGGTAGTTGTAAAAGCGAAGGGCAAAATAGATAGACAGACAGATATTAACATGGATAAACAGATAGACAGACAGATGTAAAAGTGCAGAGATGGAGGATTAGATGGAAGAAGGGAGGGACTGATGGATGGATGGATGGATGGATGGAGAGATGGATAGATGGATGGATGGATGGATGGACAGATGGATAGATGGATAGATGGATGGATGGCAAGACAGACAGAAAGAAAGACTGACATGTTAAAGTGCGGAGATATAGGGATTAATGGAGGGACTGATGGATGGATGGATGGATGGATGGATAGATAGATAGATAAATAGATAAGACAGACAGAAAGAAAGACGGACAGATGTTGAAGTGGAGAGATAGAGGGATAGATGGAAGGATTGATAGAGGGAAAGAGGGATGGATGGATGGATAGAGGCTAAGGAGGATAGCTATCTAGCTGTATAATTATCTTTCTCTCTGTCTCATCCCCCTGGGTGTTTGTCTGTCCATAATCATCATAATCATCATCATCATCATATCTCTCTCTCTAGGTAGATACTGAATCAGTGCTGTGCTGTCCTGCTGTTACAGACTCCTGAACCTGGCCACATAATGCAGATGTGTTACACATCTGTACAGAATCTTTTAAACGTTTCTTTGCACTACTGCATGTGTGTGGCTGTGTGATATTTACTAGGCCACGTCATTAAGCCGTGTGAGGCATTTCGCCTGGAGATTTACATAAGGTCTGATAAACTGTAAATACTACTGACTGCTATTAGCACCTGTCAGACTCAATCACATCACAGCTCATGCAGTTATGACCTTCTATTTACAGAGACCCTAAGATTTTCCCGAGAATTTAACCTGGCGTCTTGCTTAAGAAATTGGAGCCATATCCAGATTCCGGGAACAGATCAGGTTTCTAAAAGAGGCTACGGGTTTTTGAGGTTTTAATCAATCATTTGCAGGCCTCCCATGAGAATGGTTCATTTCAAAGCCGTGGCAACAAAAAAAAATCACATTACGAAATGTCTGGATTTTTTTCTCCTTAGCTGTTGCAGCCAAAACGAGGCCTGAGACTCTAAATTTACATCCCAATCGCCCCTCACCTGAGCAGCTGCCAAAGAGCTGACATTGCCTGAGGAATCTCATCGCCTTTGGTATTATTTTTACATGGCTCTATAGCAGACGTTGCTGTCTCTTTTCCTCTCTTACACACACACACACACACATACACTTCATCCCTTCACCCAACCACCTCATTATCACCAGCACACCCACAGGTCCTTCAGTCATCTTGAGCACACCTTAGAGAAAGTTTTTCACCCTGTCCCTTTTTGCTGATCCGGGACCAGTTTCTTCACCCAGTGTGCTGTTCCTTATGCACTGTAAAAGCTCAGATCTGATCTTAGATCTGCACCTTAAAGGAACCCTCCTACAAACACTGCAGCAGCTCCTGACACTCTCAACCCACCACTGCTGAGGCTCTGCTGCCGCTACGGTAGCGGGATTAACTGTAAAATTAAACCCGGGCTGCGGCGTCGAGGAGGACCAGAACCTCACTGACATTTTCATTTAATGGAATTTAAAGTACGGCAGGGCGTCTCACGAATATAGAGGCAGAAATGAGGAAGGTGGCAGGGAGGATGATGGCTCCTACGTCTCCTCGGGTGACTGCTCAAAGTCTAGACCTGAAAACAAAGACATGAGTATTTAAGAATATATAAAATATTTCAATTATTAATTTTTAAAGATTTATGATCACATGGTGAGCACATTTGCTTCTCTTTTTTTGCAAATTTGCTTTAATAGTGGAAAAAGGTAAAAACAGAAATTCTTTAAAAAAAAAGAAAAAAAGAAAAAAAAGGACAAAACTCATTGTTGAATCGATAAAACAAATAAAGAAAAAAAGACAGCAAAGTGCCTTTTCTGTAATACTTTTCATTAATGTGCATTAGGGGGTGTTGAAATTAATGACATAATCAAGGCACTGCAATGTAGATGTGGACAATTCTGCATCAGTGCAGTGGCAGAACATAATCAATATCAGAGGTTTTTAGCCCCTGGTGGTCAGCAATGGCATTGCAGGGGGTCCAAGACATGCAATTCAGTTTCACTACTGAAATCACTTTTATTTCCTTTTATTTGTTTTTCAAAACACTACCAGATGATTTGGCCATCTTCATGAATAATTAATTTAACGCCAATATCTAAAAAATAATGGGAAAAAAACACTCCCCTCCAGCACAGACTACCCCTCAGACTGCTTAGTGACAGAAAGGATAGAAGCAGTTGAAAATCCCTGGATTATATCATAATGACACTGCTTGGCTACAGCATAAAAATTCTAGTTAAAAAGAACACCCCAGCAGTAACTATGGCTGCCCGGTCTGCGATCCACGCTCAATCTGCATGCATTATGAAGTAATGTAGAAAAATTGATGGGATGCATCTTGATACATTGAGATATCATATTGATTCAAATTGTTCACCTGATAATTGTAATCAAATCAAATCGTGAGACCAGTGAAGGTTCACACCTCTAAAGGGCAGTGCACGCAATTATTGTGGCAATGTGTCACTACACGTCATTAGCGTCATTAGGCATATGAAAATACAGGTGCTTTCGTAAATGCCTAATAAAGTTTTCAGATTTCATTTTCAATTATATTTCAATATAATTACAATTTCAATGAAAAAGCGAAGGGTTTACTAGTGTGGCATTTATCAGACATTTTTATCCAGAGTCTCCATCGTGCAACGTAGGGGCACAACAGTTCAAATTAACCAACATACGTAGCTGTTCAATTATGAGCTGCTGAATTCATTTTCAGCTCATGTCAGCAACAGACAGACTAACCACAAGAAAAGTAATAGCACAGTTATTCTTAATGGAGACCAAGATGACAACCTTAAAGGTGGCCAAAATATCTTTTTTTTTTTTACCTGACTCAAAGGAAGAAAAAGTTGGCTGCAGTTGGGTTCTTGACAAGAACTGCAATACCTTGGATCTCCTCAATGAGAAAAATTTTAAGCCATGAACAATGTCTCTACAACAAAAACTGTGGAAGGAGTTAATGATAGAAGTGGGGGGAAGAGGACAAAATAATGAAGTGTAAATAAAATATCTAGAGGTGATTGTGTGGCATATTGTTTGGACCAATCCCAATATCATGGGGCTACAAGATAATGGGGGACACTTATTATCTCAGACATACAGTACAGGAAATGAAAGTGTTGACCGGCATGTGGGTTTTGCTATATAACAGCTGGCCATTAAGAGGTAACTGCATAATGTAAAGGGATTACCACAAACTGCAAAGCACTGGTGTTACAAAGTGGACAGATGAGATGAAGATACACCTCTACCATTGGGATGGAAAGAGAAAAATGAGTGGAGGAGAAAAAAGGGACAGATTATGATCTTTTGGGACTCTTGGTCTAAAAAAAAAATGGTGGAGGCAGTGCTGTGGCTTCAGAATGTTAGGTTTCCGGCAGAAATGGCTTTATTGTATTTTACTGATGAGGAGACCACTGATTAGACAAAGTGGACACTGAGACGATATTCTATCCCAAGTAAAAACATGCCAGAATTTTATTTACAATGAAGTGAGACACTTTCCATAATAATACTGCACAGTTTGTCATCTGACCTAAAGCTTTCTTGCGAATGTCAATGACTTCATTGAGGATTTAATGAAAATGTAATGTAAGAATTATAGTAACTATTAAAATTAAGTTAGGAGTTGTGCCATATTAATTGATGCCAAAACATAAATAATTGCTGTCCAGTATTTTATAGAGTACACCTAATTTCTAAGGTCATCCAATCTCCATCACTCCAATTTAGCACCCTCTAAATCAAAATGAATAGTTATAAATCTTACAACCTCACAGTTGTCATGCAGTGTGATGAGCACACAGCAGCTCCAACGGATTTTCTCCTTTAAGAGCAAAACACTTTGCTTCTGGGCATCTGTTCTGACTGCATTTCTCTTTTCTTTGGTCTCCGTCCAGAACTGGCAAATTAATTACCAGTTCGAACGAGGCAAACAATTCTGCTGGTGAAGCACAAAGGAAAGGGACAAGTCATAATCACATGCTCTGCTTTTTAAGCTCTCAGCTGCAGTGTGAGTCGAGCAGAATGATAGTTTATCTGCAGCCTGTATACACACACTACAGTCAGGCGCTGCAAAGAAGGGACAAAGGATTCCAATGATTGATCAACACATTCATTTTTGAAGGCTGGGAAAGTGCAATGTTCATTAAAAATGCATTTTCCTTAACAAAGAATGATGAATTTACTTTCTCCTTGCAAGTGCGAGAAAAATGGTACATCATAAATCACTTCCATTTGTATCTAGCCTTTTACCTTGTAATAATTTGTTTAAGTGAAACTGTATAACCTCAAGCTTGAATGAATTCTGTCCTTTCGGAAGAAGGATAGGGTTCAAATAGTTTCAAAATGCCAACGCCGTCCGTCATTTCTTTACAATATACAATAAATAATAAATCATGCTGAGGAATAGCAATGGCAAGATTACACCATATATCTTTGCATAAATGGTTCTAGGATTAAAGGGGGAACCAGAACCTTGTACGATGCTTTAAGCAGGAAGGAATATCAGAAAAATCATCAGTTTGCACTAAATGCACAAATTGCTATTTTTGGTTTAGGCATTTTTGCTACTGAACATCTCAGAAAAAAGTATAATCAAATTTCATACTATGAAACCCCCTGATTTGAGACAAGTGTTGCACTCACCACAACTTTTATAGCAGTCACAAAAAGGGAAACAGGAAGAACTGCTGCAAAAATGGTCACGTAGCAAGTGTACGTCTGCCATTTTCAAAAAGCACAAAAGAAATGAAACCCTCAGTTTGCACTGAAAGCTCAAAAAACTACTATTATTGATTTGCCACAGGCGAGGCCTTTGTGTTGGTGAACTTCTGAAAAAAATGTATTGGAAAACTTTTTTAAATGACTTTAAAAGTTCATCATTAATCCTAATTTCAATTAACATATACTAAGTGGCACTACGTGCGGAGCTATAATGTAGATTTCTAAGAGTTTAAACATACCAAGCTGCATTCATAATTCTTTTGAAGGATACTCTATGTGGAATATTTTATTCTTTGTAATAAATTCTGCTCAAAAAAAGCAATAGCACTTTTATGATTACATCATGGGGCAGTTGGTGGTGTAACGGTAGGGTGTTCGCCCCGCGATCAGAAGGTCACAGGTTCAAATCCAGGACTGGTAAAGTTACCACTGGGGTACTCATGAGCAAGGTACCGTCCCCAAGCACTGCTCCTCGGGTGCTGCCCTTGTTAGCTGCCCACTGCTCCTTCACGGATGGGTCAAATGCAGAGGTCACATGTCGTTGTGGTGCACTGTGTGCTGTGTTCACAATGACAAATAATCACTCACTTTCACAATCATATGCCTTTGCCTTTTATCGATGAATAAAGGAACATGAAACCCCCGGTTTGAGTAAACCCTGGTCCTTCACACAACTATTATAGATGCGTTACATTGGATGTTGAGTGCAGAGGTTATTAGAGCCACAGATATGGATAGAGGAATGAAGAAAGAACTACAAATAAAACCTGTCACGTGCCAAAGGTACACATTCATCTCATATCTTGTGACATTTCACAGTGGATTGTTTTCTAACCCTAACCTTGATTTTTAATCACACGGTTTGAATCCTGGATGTCAATGATCACACAAACCCCAAGAACAGTGCATGAGCTTGCTTATTATATAGAAATTATTATGGGTCCAAGCACAAAGTGCTTATGGACCCGTCTTGTAATTGTTCTGTTTCTTGATGATAATAATAATAATAATAATAAGAAGAAGAAGAAGAAGAAGAAGAAGAATTATTATCTCCCCCCTACAAAACAGATTGTGCAGCTTACACCGTAAGTCACAGAAATCGGAACTTTCAAGGCCAAGTAGAAATGGTGTGCATCTCAGCACAGTGATCTGCCTATAATTGGTGCTATAGCAAATAAAAATGCTAAAAAAAAAAAAAAACCTACATAAATGTATGTAGTCTGATTCACTGAGTCGCTAATTATACAATGCCGCTATTTGAACAATAAGGGGTGTTGAAAAGCCTACATAAATTTAAACAGCCTAAACCGTAAGTCGCACAAAGCTGAAACCTGGTCAGTAAGTAGGGATGGTGTGCTGCTTGGCTATTGCAAACACCTTGCTGATTAGAGCAAATGAGGTGTGTGTGTGTACATACACATATATATATATATATACACATATATAAAATGCAAATTCTGACTTTTGACTCACTGACTCCAATCTTCGACAATTACTGCATCAGTTGCGCAATGTTTGCTTGGACCCTACTCATTGCCGCTTGCATCTATATTTTCCAAAATCAATATTATTACTATTTAGAACTATTTCTCTATATATTTTTATATTATTTTGGGTTGCAACCTATTTTCATTACTTTATTTTAAATAACTTGTACAGTCTCCAGCTTGTTGTATCTACTTTTGCCAATTTGGTAATATTTCTAGGCCACGTCAATGGACAGTGTAATTTAAGTGGACTTGAGCATGACCAGGTTGTCAAACTTGCGAGTTTAGACACAATATGGTGCGTGGTCCTTACAGAAGAAAGTCCAATCATCTCCCTCACACACAAACAAACTTGTACAACTATCTTTGTGGGGACATTCCATAGACTCCCATAATGACCTAACCCTAACCTCAGTAACCAAATGCACATTTGTATCCCCACAAAGCCATAAAAAATGAATACACGTGATTTTAGGGGACAAAAAGCCCCCAAAAGGTCCCCACAATGCATAAAAACATGGTACACACACACACACACACACACTCATAGAGCTAATTACATCCCATACTGCTAATTACTACATCAGCCAACAGTCTTTTATAAATAAACAACAGTCGCTGTATCCCCTCATTTGCATGATTAAGGTTCGAGGATGGACCAGATTTTATGGAAATCATTAATGTGACCATGAGCCTCTCCACAACGTTTGTACATTCAAAACCGCGTTCTTCAGACTTCAGAGGACCAGCAGCAGGCCAGACCATGACCGGTATAGCAGACGGCCTTCCGAAACAAAGAGAAATTAACTGCAGAACAACAAAGTAATGATTATGGGGTATTTTTTATATACGCCTCATGTCGTGGTGCCAGAATTACCACCTACAAACTGTTAAAACACCAAAAGTGCATGTAACATTCGAACACGACCTTGAAGCAGAACCAGCCTCAGTTGTGGCCAACGTGGGCGGTGAGACAGCGTCTTCTTAAACGTGAGCGCGAGTAGGCCCTCTACATTAGAATAATAACAGCGCTGCTGCTGAATCTATAATAGATTTTCCCTTTTCTGGGTAATGAGCGGCAGGCAAACGGGCGCGCTGCGTCTGATTAAAACAAATGAAATATCCATTATGACAGGAGACTGAATACCCGGAGCCTCCTACTGCGCCCTGCTCTAATGGAGGGTGAACAAAAATGGTGCGAGGCCGTCATTTACAAGCCAACGGTGCTGCAGACGAAGTACAAACACTTTTACACACACACGCATGTGGTATCGTCTTGCTATCTTTGTGAGGTAATTCCACTGAATGTCTAGATCAGCATTTCCCAGTCCCAGTCCTCACGGAACACCGCTCTGCACAGATTCGAGTTTCCCAACCCACAGCACAGCTGATGCTACCGATTAGCTAAATCGGCGTGCAGAGGTGCAGGAAATACCGAATCTGTGCAGGGCGCTGTTCCGCGAGTAGCGGGATCGGGAAACGCTGGTCTAGATGCTAATGTTACCACAACTACACCAAACCTTAACCACAGTAACCAGAAGCGCGATGTTTATTCTTGTAGTTGTCAAAATAAATGCTGCAAGTTTTCTATAAAAGCCTGTTTACAAAGGAGGTCCTCGTGTACAAAAATGTCCCCACAAAGCATCTGATAAAGCAGGTTTTTTTCTATTTTTAAGAGGACAATCAGGTCCTTACCTAAAAGAAACTCTTCTAAATCACAAATACAACGTAATGTCCTGATATCTTTGTACACATATACACACACACTGAGTGTGGTACTTTACTGACTCCCTGTAAATAGTACCTGTAAAACTAACCTCAGTTAACAGACATTTGACATTTTGGGCTGACTTTCTAAACATGGATTAAGCATAGTCTTGGACTAAGCTGTAGTACCAATGGAGATTTACCTCTGAAACCCAAAGCTAGTACGGGAGTAGGCTTTATCCTAAACTGGGAAGTCGTTAGAGATGCACCAATCCAACTTTTTACAGTTCCAATACCGATTCCGATACTTGGGCTTTGAGTAATGGCCGATTCTGAGATTCCAATACCAGTTTTTATTAATAAAATGTGCATTTCTCTGAGCAGGAGACTGAGATTATTCTGTTAGGCTTAAGGACATACTTGACTGTGGAGGTGAGGATTGTTTTCCTCACCAAAACAATGTAATAATTACACATCCATACATATGTGATTAATTACTTATTTAAATAACATCTCAAATTCTTTGTTTAAACAGTTCTATAATTTTGTGACGGTCCCTAATCCAGCATTGCTAGAACCAGGGGTGTATCAAGCTTTCCAAAAGTGGGGGGTATGGAATCGCGTTTCAGCAAAAGTGGTGGTGTTGAAACACCCCCACCGCCACATGTGCTACGTCCCTGGCTAGAACCATCAGGAACATGGGGATTACGAGCGAGATCTGGTGTTGTTAAGGATATTTAACAGTATAATGGTGCGATTTGCTTTTGGGGTTGTCGTGTGGTGCATCGCTTGTTTCGTTCACTGTCGTATCAATATGTAAGAATTAGCACGAATGTCCAACAATAAACCAGCTTTTCCGCAGTGCCACTTCCAATGCTTAACGAATTGCGTGTGCACATGCAAACATAGAAAAACCTACAATTTACAGACCGCCTCCATAGATCGGCCCAAAGCCACCAATACTGGATCCAACTATTTGAGTCGTTATTTGACACGTAACAGTACGGTGCCGGTCTGTCTTGGTAAGAAACCGAAAGGCAAAGCTCTCGATTTACCAGTCGTTCTACATTCCTCCCCTCACCTATGGTCACGAGCTGTGTGTAGTGACCAAAAGAACGAGGTCACGGATACAAGCGGCCGAAATGGGTTTCCTTCGCAGAGTGGCTGGGCTCTACCTTAGTTCGGGAGGGACTCGGAGTAGAGCCGCTGCTCCTCCGCATCGAGAGGAGCCAGATGAGGTGGCACAGGCATCTGGTCAGGATGCCTCCCGGATACCCCCAGATGAGCTGGACGAAGTGGCTTCTGGGCTACTCTCCTTGGGCTGCCGCCCCCGCCGCCCGACTCCAGTTAAGCGGAAGAAGATGGATGGTCAGATCGGTGCCATCTCTAGAAGTCATCTTTTAAATCAAAGCTGGAACTTTTCTACACTCATTTCCTTCTGAGGACCAGTCCAAACGTAGAAAACGTCCCCCCAAACCACCAGAAGCTGACAAATATCAAAAAAAGGGGGAAAAAAAAATGAGAGTTCTGATCTCTTTCTGAAGCATTTCCATTAACTCCTAGTAGCTAAAACAGGACATGACAACGAAAGTCAATTATTTTAAACTGCACAATTAAATAATCCCACAATCTGAATTCGGGATGTCACCGACCATCACACAAATCCCATAAACACTGCATTTTAAACAGAAATGTGCTTGTTTAATATATAGAAATAATTACTCATTTAATGTTCATTTTTAGAGGTATTTGTCTATATATTTTTACTTTTAGGTTTAAACTTATTTGCATAATTTTAAATGACTTGTAGTCTCCAGAGTGAATTTAACAAAAAAAGAAAAAAAGGACAAATTTCAGACACACACCTGATCTCAACAATAATGGGGAAAAAAGACTCAAAACTAGTCACTAATAAGCAGCATTACAAAAAAAAACCCAGAGTCCGTGTGCATATGTCTTCATCATTTAATACTAGGGGGAAAGAAAACATGAATTCTTACAAATCGCTGTATGGCAAAGAGTTAAACCATTTTATTTACCTCCCAGTCTGTGTTTAAGGAGCAAAACAGCTGATGTGATACCATGGATAAATATAGCCAGAGATCATTTTCAGTTCACACATACAGCGTTGCATCATTTACTGTATCTGCATCCAGCAGCTATACCTCCGTCCTCAAAAACAGCCTCGGGCCAGATCCAAGCTGTGCGGCTCACGAGGCGCCGCTGTCGCGAGAAACGGCCCATTTCCATTTTTAAGGTTTTTGCACTTCTTTAAAAAGAACACAGCGCAAAGCTGACAATCCAATTGACGCCCCCGGGGCATTATACAGTCACGGGAGAGTGTAAAAAAAATCCTGTATACACCTTGATGTACGAGTGTAAATACACACATTTCTCACTTGAGAAAAGCTTTGCATTTTAATGGCGAAAGTTGACTTTAGGGCTGTTCTGAATTTGTATAAAAACGGCAACGGTATCCACAGAGTTACTCGCGATGTGATCAACGGGGTTACTTTTAAAAATCGATCCCATAGTACAAACGCCACATATAATTATCAATTACCTGCAGATGTGACCAATTAGAAAATGAGGCTTAATTTATTGTCATGAAGGTGTGAGTATTTAAAAAAAAGAAAAGAAAAAAACAGGTTACAAAAGTGAGTAAACGATGGGACACAGTCAAAACTAAAAATGCTAGGTGGTTCGAGATGTGTGGGCGCAAACCGATATTTACTGGACGCCATCGTTAGTCCATCGACCGTAAATTACTGAGAGGGAAGTTCAATGTTGAGGTCCATGAGGCACTGAGGCCAAGATTGGTGAATGCGACGCCCACGTTTCAGGGCCGAACAATAAATACACAAGCAGGTTTGTCATCTGAGGTCAGTCAGAAACTCGTAGCACGCCGAACTCCTCCGACTCGGTCTCGTGGAATGATGCGAAGCTCTGAGCCGTGCTTGAGGAACACATTTCCTATAAAGTCGAAGAGAGAAAGGAGAGACGAAAAAGACAGGAATGAACATTGTCCTATTAGTAATGGCCTAAAGGGGATCAGAGAACAGTGAGAAATAGCACTTAATGTTCTTTTAGAAATCCTATCACTACCTTAAACCGGTGGCTAGAGAAGAAAGTGGATACAGCGTTTACTCACATGCTGCCTTAGTAAGTTAAGCTGGAATGGATGGTGCAACCAATTGCAAATCTGAGCATGTCTTTTCAGACTGAAACCCCCCACACCGCGTTCATTTCTTATGTGGGAAACGAAAGCCTGAGGTGACAACGCTTAGCAGTCAGATCTACCCACTGGCCTGGAGGTAATTAGCAAACCCAGACAGCTGAAACCGAACTTCTGCAGAACACAAACTTCTAAGATTCTAGAGCGCTGAGAGACCAGTTTACATTGGGGAATTAATTATTCAAAAAAAATGACCTTTGGTGTTTTAAACTTTGACACTTCAGACATTAAAAATAATGAACCTGTTTTAAAAGTTTTTTTTTAAAAATTAATTTAAGGCAGTGTTGGGAGTAACATATGTGACCCTCCACAGCAAAACCAGTCGCTTGTCGCAAATTTTCTAAATTGAGTTATTATGTTTCCATGAAAGGGCATAAATCAAGCTTCAAACGATACCCATATCGAATGAATCAGACGACATATGACTGAGATATCAACATTCAAAGGAGTCGGGTTTCTCCTGTCACGCCAAGTGAGAAATCTGCCTTTGAAGTTGACTATCGCCGTAGCACTCACAGACGCTTGGTGCGGTCGCGGCTACGTTTGCATTTACGGTAGCCTACGCTGCATTCACAGCCACACGGATAGCCTACCTGCGTTAGGTTAACTGAACTCGGGAGACGAAGATGGATTCCGGAGAAATATCTTCACGCTAGTCAACCAGTGGATTTACCGTAAATATTGAAGTAGAGCGGTCAAAACAGAAACTTTTAACATTCTGCTGGAATTGAATTCCTCACCTCAAGAAAGTCACGTTTTTAGGATGGAAAGGGTAAGTTTTTCAATGAAATTTATTCACAACAGTACAGTATAGACTAGGGCTGTGCGATATGGACAAAAGAAACCTATCACGATTTTCTTGAACAATATTGCGATTTTGATTTTAATCACGATTTTGACACACACAGACATGTTTTACAGTGTGAATCTGAAACATTTTTTCAAAGGAAAACAATTAGATCTTTATCAAAGACCTGTAACAGACCTGTAACTGTCCCTAAAACAGACATAAGGCAAAAAAAAAAAATCACCTAGTAAAGGTGTAACAAAATGTCTCTAGAACAGACCTATGGCAAAAAGTAAATGTGTGTGTGTGTATGTGCGTGCGTGTGTGTGTGTGTGTGTGTGTGAGAAAAAACAAAACCCCAGACCACCAAAACCCCGCCCCCACACTGCCAAAACCCACCCGCTTTCAAACCGAGGATATTTAACAAATCGAGAGGAAAAAAGACATTCGCGAGAGGAAAAACACAGTTCGCGCGCAATATTTTCACAACCGCGCACTTGATTCCTAATTTTGTGCTCTCGAGTTTCACGTTTGCGCGTGCGATTTTGAAATTTACGCGGCAAGCCATTTTTCGCGCTCTAGTTTTGGCATAGATGCGACGCCATATAAATAGCATACTGCGAGAAAAGTCGGGAGCGCGCAAAAAATCGTGCTGTAAGGCGATTTAGAAATCGCGCATATTCACATTGCACATTTCAATTAATCGCACAGCCCTAGTATAAACCTTCCACTGTTTCAAAACACTAAAAACAAAAAATCCAAAATTTTACCCCACCCAACATAAACGCTCGTTTTTCTCGGAAACCTCCGTTGCGACAAGCGACCGTGGAGAGTCACATATTGGCTTCATATTGGTTTTGTGCAACATTTTATCCCTATTGTTTTCAGTCACAAACAGTGTCACTAAACATCTCAATAAAATACCTCGGAGGGTTTAATGCACCTTTACAACACATGGCTGTCAAAAGGTGGGACATTAATTCTAGTTTCAATTCAAATACCAAGCGGACTCGTACGGAGCGTCAGGGACAGTCTCCTAGGAGCAGCGTGGGGTTAAGGATCTTGCCCAGAGGCCCAGTGGGGGTATCAAAGGGGTGGTGGTCTAGCAACAAGGATGCTGGCCTCCAGACCAAGAGGTTGTGGGTTCGAATCCTACTTCCAGCACTACCGTCATTGGGTCCGTGAGCAAGAAGACCCTTAACCTCAAGTTGCTGCAGGGAGACTGTAAATTAGGACATACACTGAAACATTGTACACATAAATAGCTGAATATAGTATCTGTCATATTATAACCTTCTACCTCCTGCACATCCAATGTAAAATGTCAATTTGCACCTGTTTAAATGTTTGCATATTTGCACATATACTGAACATTGTACTTGAAAATAGTCCGGATATAGTATCTGTCTAGTATAACTCTACCTCTTGCACATTTAGTGTAAATGTCAATTTCAACCTGTTAAGAATACTGCATCCTGACTTGACAAACATGTTTACAGCTCTATGTCTGTCTTCCCTGTCTAGTCTAAAATGTATATTATATTGTCTGGTTTAAAATGTATATTGTTTAATGTATATTTTAGTATTTTATATTATTGACTTTATTCATATTGCCTAGTCGTGCACACCTATTTATTCTCTGTTCTACTGTTCTTTGTTTGTTTGCACTGGGAAATAATAACCTGGAAGCCAATCGTCTAAATCTCTCTATATTATCTGTACAGTATAGCAGAGATGACAATAAAGTTGACTTTGACTTTGACTTTTGACTTTGAAACGGAAGTCGCTCTGGATTACAGCGTCTGCCAAATGCCGTACATGTAAACGTAGTGCTGGTGACTAGACGGAGCTGGACGACTTGGGACCAGTGTGAACAAAGCAAGACTTGTAGCCGAAGTGAGAACGAGTCTTGTAAATACTAATATTTGGAAACTGACCTAAAGTCCAGAATGCATTCTTCAAATGGGTTTAAGCTAATACTAAATCTGCAGCGCTGGAAACTTGTTGCCGGAGAAGACTCGTGGCTCATGCAGTAGCACAAAAAACTGCATCAGAGTAAGCACACATTTCCCTTCCTTGGTCTCTTGATATGATCAAATTTGGATAAAAGTGAATTGTGTGTTTACGTACACAACAAGAGCAGTACGGAGCAAAATCAAGTTAGAGATAGAACACAACTGAAATATTCATAGGCACTGCAGAACAGATATGAGTGCATATTTTTACACATGCAACCCTGAAACGTGGGGCTTCCCTCAACTGACCTGGCTGGCATTAGCAATACACTTTTGAATCATCTGAAAAAAGCCTCCCTATAGCTCAAGTAAGGCCTTCATTGAACCGGACAGAAAAAGAATGAAGCATGAATACAATGGGATAAAAAAAGGCGGAGGAAACGCAATCCTCCGAGAGGGAAGCGGTAAGCCTGCTCTAAACTCATCAATATTCACCATCTAATATGTGGAATTTACATGCGGGTCCTGCAAGAGAAGTGAGGTGTCGAATATGGTAGGAAGATCCTAAACCCAGCGGTGACTTGTGACCATCTGCCCTTCTGTTTTAAACACAGACACTAGGTTTCCGAAAAGAAAAGCCATTTCAAGACCGTTTCCACTACCATGGTAAAAAAAAAAAAATTACAATTTAAGTCGAAATAATGACATAGTTCTCTCAAAAACCAATAGAAACTTTCTCAAAATAACGAACTCATAATAATGACTTAATATCTAGAAAACAGCGACTTGGTTATGTCAAAAATAATGAGCAACTTTCTTGAAACAACGAACTCAAAATGACTGATCTCGAAATTTCGACCTTAATATCGCTTAATAACGACATAACTTAATAATAACTCAATATCTCGGAATACTGACATATCTCAGAATTTGGTGTAGTATGCCGGTAGGGTGTTGCCCCGTGATCAGAAGGTCGCAGGTTCAATCCAGGGCGATAAAGTTACCACTGGAGTACTCTGAGCAGAATACCGTCTTGTTAGCTGCCACTGCTCCTTCACGGATGGGTTAAATGCAGGGGTCACATTTGGTTGTGGTGCACTGTGGCATTAACATACTGGGGAGTGTGTTCACAATGACAAATAATCCTCACTTTTACTTAAAAATAATGACTTAGTTTTCTCTATATCTGGATGTAATATCTCAAAATATTGACAATGTTTTAAAAATTCACCATAGTATCTCAAAATAGCGACTGAAATAATCGCGCATCTCATAATACTGATATGTCTCAAAATATCGACTTAATATCTCATTTCGATCTTGGTTTCGATCTCAAAATAACATGAAAGTCGCCATTCATCGTTTAGCTGATAAGTTGGAGAACTGAGCGACGAGTTGTAAATATCTGGTTTTGTGCATCTACATGACAAAATGTAGATTAAAAAAAAATGTACACGCTGAGCTTTCTCTCCCCTGTAGCTTTTGCGGCTCATTATCATGAGATATCAGTCAAATTGCAAGATATTAAATCTATTTAGAAGCTTTTGTGTATGTCACGACCCTCACGGCAAAACCAGTAAACATGCATAGCGAGTTTTCGAGAAGCAATGATTTATGTTGCATGGGGTAAAATTCTGGATTTTTAGTTTTTTAGTGTTTTGAAACAGTGGAAGGTCTATACTGTACAATTCCAATTCCAGCAGAATGTTAAAAGTTTCTGTTTTGACCGCTCTACTTTAATATTTACGATAAATCCACTGGTTGACTAAGCGTGAAGATATTTCTCGGAATCCATCTTCGTCTCGGGTTCGATTAACCTACTTAGGTAGGCTATCCGTGTGGCTGTGAATGCAGCGTAGGCTACCGTAAATGCAAACGTAGCCGCAACGCACCAAGCTTCTGTGAGTGCTACGTCGATAGTCAACTTCAAGGCAGATTTCTCCGTTTCTCACTTGGCGTGACAGGAGAAACCCGACTCCTTTGAATGTTGATATCTCAGTCATATGTCGTCCGATTCATTCGATATAGGTATCGTTTTGACGCTTGATTTATGCCCTTTCATGAAAACATAATAACTCAATGTTGAAAATTTGCGACACGCGACTGGTTTTGCCGTAGAGGGTCACATATATATATATATTTTTGCCACGCTGGCGGAAACAGGCTTCCATACTCGAGAAATGAACTCGGTGTTCGGTTAGAGTAGAAAGAAGATGTTCGGACTGTGCCGAAACTGGTGCTAGATGAGACCAACCTGCTGTTTGTGCTGGATTGATTCCGATGCCATCTGTGTGGTGGGGAGAAAGAGAAAAAAAAAAAATCCACATGAGAAATACAATCGCAGTAATCATACAAACAATAGGCATGAGTGTCAGACGGGAAAGCAACGAGAAGCCAAGCAGATGAGCCAGCAGAGAGCCAAAGCTGCTGATGAGTCTCACACTCGTTTGGAACGCTGCACATTCACGGTTTGCAACATCCGGTGTGGAAAGAAACGTGGGAACCACTGACTTCCGTCCCTCAGTCACCGTTATCCTTATCGCTCACTATATTATACTGACCACAATTATTTGGACATAATTAGGCAGCGCTACGAACTGCCCACATTTGGAGTCAACATTTTTTCAGGTGGATGTCACAGTTTACATTGACTAAACACTGCAGTTCTAATTAGGGGTCAACCGGTTATCGGCCGGGCTGATTATCGGGGGCTGATATTAGGCTTTTTGCTGATTATCGGTATCGGTGTTTAATACTGATCGTCACCGACATTAAGTAATTGCAAGGTTGCGCTACTGAGGCTCCACTACCGTCTCTTATCGGTACGCCGTATGCTCTCGACTCGCTGCTTTGTTTAACGTCCCACCCACAACAGTCTCTGATTGGCTATGTGTCAATTAACGCTGAAGCCTTGTCGCACGAGCGCAGCGTGAAACTCCGAGAAGGAGAAGAGGAGAGTTTCGGCTGAGCTTGGTGTTTGTGAAATTCCAAATTGACAGATTTTTTTGGTTCTCGGCCCCGTTACCGCTATGGATATTGGTCGACCACGAGCCCTAATATCCGTAATATAAAATGCCAGAAATGTAAAATGCAAAACAGTGGTAATTTCAGGTAGATGTTATGTTGCAACAGTTACGTTTTCCTGAAAAGACTTAACATAAGTTGACATATGTTTGTTTAAACTGTTGGTGGTGTTGGTGGCAGGACGCTCGCCTTTGGACCCAGAGGTTGTGGGTTCGAATCCGACTTCTGCCGTTACCAACATTGGGTCCCTGAGCAACACTCTTAACCCTAAGTTACTCTCAGGGGAAGTGTCCCTGAAATTAGGAAATGTGAGTCGCTCCGGATAAGAGCGTCTGCTAAAACGCTGTAACTGTAAATGTAAACTCAACTTGAAAACGGAAACCAGCGAATTCCAACAAGCGGTTTTAACAAGCCGACCAAGTCCCCGTTACAGCCGCCTGTGACTGCGTAACAGAGCCTTCATTTAGGCCAGACCTTCCGCTGCTAAGGCTGTGTCGCTGTTGTGCTGAAGTGCGACGACTAAAAGGGAAACGATCCAGTACTCACCGTTCGTTATAATGGCGCTGGTGGCAGCAGGCACTTTAAACTTTAAAGAGGAAGAGACAAAAGAAAGAGTGAGGGGATTTGGAAACTCTTCTTCAGTTCACACACATGCACATCCTTGTACTTATATAGTAGTGAGGACCTCCACTGACTTCTACATTAGTGATGGGAAGTCCGACTCAATTAACTGATTTGATTCTTTTGAACTGTCCGTTGTAATGAATCGATTCTAAAATCGATTCTATGATTCACTTTTTTTTGCACCTGACGCTATGACTCAACGAATCATGGGATCAGATAATAAATCAAACGGTGTCTCAATGTTACGTTATTTGACTGAAAGACGGCGCTGGTGTTCAACAAAAATGTTCAGCTTGACTGTTGACAATAATAAAAATATAAAGAGCAGAAAGGGTGTCGATGCTGATTAAACACGCGTGTACATATAGTTCTTATTTTCTTTACTTAAGCCAAGTTCATGTGCATGAGCATCAAGGTCTACATCACAGTTAACAACAACTGCAATATTACCAATACAATCACACATACACATACAATGAGCACGAGTAAACTTGCGTTACGTTGTTGTGTAAACGTCAAAGTTAATAAATATCTTTGATTTTTTTGATGAAAGTTTTATTATACAGAAATGCAATAATTTACTGTTGTGACAAATGATTAACAGCTGCGTTAATTTCATTCCTTTTAACATTGTAGCAGCATTTCCGCAGTAAACGCCGCGAGGGCTTTTGGGATCGGTTCACAAACCGTTCATTTGAGTCACCGACCGAGTGTCTGAAAACCGAAAGTTCGATTCGTTCATCAAACGGGTTCACCGAGTCACCGAGTTAGAGACTGTATCTCCCTTCACTTATACAGCAACCGAGTCTCACGACGAATCAGGCGCTCGCTCGGTCGTTCGGGTGTTCTCGGCACCAGAAGGAAGTCTACGAACGCGAAAGGGACGAATGTAAGTGACGAACAAAAGAATGAACGTCAAAGGGTTTTTTTTTTTTAAGAATGAACGTAAGTGATAAGACAAGCGCAGACGGAACATGAAAAATAAATCCGAAATCGTGGGGGGATGCTTTTGGATGTTGAATACCCAAAGATGAGTTTTGAATACGTTTTAAAATCATTTTAAAAAAATCGATTCGTTCAGACTTACGAATCGGTTGGAAAAAAAAAAAAAAAAAAAAAAAAGAACGATTCGTTCGCGAATCGGCCATCAATATTCTATATTACTAAATCTAATAAATTCTAATTCTTCTAAATTCTAAAATCTAATTCTATAAATTATCTAAATAATACTACACCATAACCCTAACCATAACCTCAGTAACCAAAAGCTAATCTTTCTACACTTTTAGTTTTACAAATAAACCTGTATTTTTTTTGTAAAAGCAGTTTAAATAAGTGAGGACCACTAAAAAAGTCCTCACTTCCCAAAAATGTCCTCACTCTGCTGGTTAAAAAATCATTTTGGTTCTCACTAAGTAGCAAGTACAAGAACACACACACACACACAGATTAAATAATGTCACAGAGCCCACCCTCTGTACAGTCTCTCTCAGACGGAGCGACGGCTTTCAACAGGCTTTCGACTTTATAGCGGGTTATTTGAGGCCTCCTTTCAGCAGCAGCGTTAGACGGCTAAAAGCGGTAAGGGAGAAGGACAAAAGAGGCTGTCAGGACTGAATTGAGAGCCCGATAAAGGGAGAGAGAGAAAAAGAGTTGAAGCAGAAGGGGAAAGCGAGAGAGACAAGGAGGAGGAGGTGGAGGAGGAGGAGGTGGAGGTACACAGGAGGGGGCAAAGACTGCTGAAAAGAGCGAACTCTCAGCCAGAGGTTGGGGAAAAGCATGCCCTGAAAGTCACGGCGACATTTCTGACGGCCGCCCGCTGTCGTCGCCAATCAATTTTCTCCCTCCTGAGCCGGGGCCGAATTAGAGGAGCGAGCCGAAGGAGTGCTGCGGCCGAGAGCGCAAATTCGATTTGGAGGATGTTCGGCACGCTCTTACGTAAGGAAATTAAGAACGTCGACGTGTGAGATGGCGAGACAGAGGGAGACACGCGAGGTTGATCTCTGACAACACAACAGATAGTAAAGTCAAAGAGGAACATTTGACGTTCGTTTTGTTTGTGTCCTCCCCTCCACCGCGAACCTATTGTGATCCGTCATCCCCGAAGTCTTTTTGGAGCAGCGCTAAGCCCGATGTGCTCCAGGTCTGCCGAAATGCGTGCAAGATTTACTGTAGAAAAAGAGCGCTGGGCTTTGGGCCTTATCACTGAATGCCACTGTCGCGAAAGGAGTGCAATCCTTTCGCTTGAGCTGCCCGTAATGGGCCTTGCACACCCGCGGTGGATAGAGACACTGTTTTCATGCCACCTGTTCTTTCAGAGCCAGGAAGAGATTTAGAGGGTGAGAAGGAGCGAATGAGAGAGACAACAAAGGCCCTGAAAAACACAAAAGAAGATTCCTAAAGGGAAGGAGAACAGAGAAGAGTAGAGGAAGATGTGAAGAGGAAGAAGCTGAATGACAAAGAAGGACAGAAGCAGCAGAATGAGGAAAAAGAAGGAGAAGGGAAGAATCAGAAAGAGGACCAAAGAAGCTGCCGAAAGAGAAGGACAGAAGAAAGGGGAACGGAAAAAAATGAAAGTGAAGATGATGAGATTCGGCAGAAAGAGAAGAAAACGAGAAGAAAGAGAAAGAAGAGGAGAAAAGATACTGCAGATAGAGAAGAAAGAAGAGAGCTGAAGGGGCAGAAAAAGGAGTGGGAAGGAAGGAAGAAAACGAGGTATGAACAGGGGAGAATAAAGGGGCAGAGAAAAGAAGAGACATGAGAGGATGGGAGCAGGAAAGGCAGAGGGAAGAAAAAAAAATAGAGGGAAAAGAGGACAAGAAGAAACCAGTGGAGTAAGAAAAGTCGGTTAGAGGGAAGTCACTTCATTTCCCGATAACGATGTACACATCACAATACAGTGCGTTTTCTGGTCATTCAGTCTCGCGTCTGTGTGCGCTCAACTCTGCCCTTGACAGTAAACCATCCGTTTTTTGCCGTTTTATTCGTTTAGCGGTGCTCTAATATACCGGTGCTTTTTACGTCGATGAAAACGCCACTTTTTGCAGTGCTCCAGCGACTTCCGGTTAAACGCCACTTTTTGCAGTGCTCCAGCGACTTCCGGTTCAACGCCGCTTTTTCACATCATGAATCGGCTGTGAAAGGCAGTGCTCGTTACCGCGCTCTAGTAAGGCGCCTTTAAGGCGAATCGCGAATCTACATGGCTTCATACGTCTGAGTGAGAGGAAGGGAAGATCTGAGCGCGCTCTTGAGCGTCCTGGGCGTGCACGTAGGCGGAGTTGAGCGCACTTGTGAAAGTTCTGCCGCCTGCTCTGAATTAAGGTGCAACTATAACACCGCAGTATTCTCCGTGCCTACGTCCAGGTGGCACCGCGGTGACGACTAGGCATGGGCCAGTTACCGCTATACCGCGGTTTAATAAAGCCACCGTTTCAAAATTTCCGTCATGCTTCCACCGCAGTATGAGCTGTTTTTTAACACCTCGTCAACACAGAAAACGAAGGTCTCCCCCGTGTGGGGTGAAGCATAGATTAACACGGCCCCTTCCCCATGCCCTGCTCTGGCTGAGGCCAGCTGTGTGAGATGGCAGAAGAAGGTGACCCCGCACCCCTCACTCTTCACTCTAAATTTAAGACTCAAAACAAACATCTGCAACCTGCTACTACAGTTAGCGCCTCCAGCATTGGCGAATTAAATACTAGAGGTTTGCTACCACGCGTACTGTAGTTTTTAACTTACCGTTGCCCATAACGTTTATTATGAACTGCAAACTAAATCAGTCGCTTATGCACCGAAATTTGCCGGTCAGTGCTTCTGCCAATCGAGGATTTTTCCTTAACGATCGCCTAATTTGCGCCTTTCAGTCACTAAAGTCTATGGCTTTTCATAGACTATGTTTATAGCATACTTTTAGCGTAAAATTACGTAGACAGGAAGAAACTGCTTTTCTCTGTAATAAATGTTTAGCGGAGCGTGTTAAGTAAAAACGCATCAAAGGAGCAGATGCACCCGCTCGTGTACTCCCTACCTCGTTACGCACTGTACGTGTGAATCAACATTAAATAACATTAGGTAATTATTTAATATTATTCTTAGCAGTACATCAAAAAAAATAAAAGTATGCAATGCATTTTCTAGGGATGCACCGATACCGATACCACCCCACGTGCAGTTACTCGTACTCGGAACAAAATTCCCCGATACCTACTACCGATACCACATGTGGAAGATATGATGTAGTTATGTTCATCGCCACGCGGAGGCAGTGTAAATGCCACAACACTTGCCAAATAAACTGTAAACTGTGCGGAGATGAAAATGTCAGCCGTCTGGAGGTACTTTAAAATAAATGATAATGACAGCAGTAAAGCAGACTAATATTTCATATTTTTATATTTAAATTTTTATTTAATTGTTGTTTTTTTTATGTTTTGATACATATAGGACAAATAAATGGATAAAAATTTGTATCATTTATTTTATAAAATGACATAATAAGGCTGAAGTGTACTTTAATTTATATTTTTGAGTTTAGACTACTTGATATTGGTTTAAAAAAAAAAAAAAAATCCCTCTATTATTGTCATTGTTATTAATAACAGACCTACACAGGTATCGGTACTCGGTATCGGTGAGTACCCAAAAATAAATATTGGCACTCGTACTCGGTCTCAAAAAAATTGTATCGCTGCATCCCTAGCATTTTCTACAGCACCATAATTTGGACTTCATTAGAAACAGGTTAGGGTTAGCAATAGACACCATGGCATTTTTGCTTAAGGTTATCATACCGTCAGAATGACTACTGCAAACCCTCATCCAAACCATGGACAAATATCGCTGTAAACAGTGTATTTTGCGGCATCACGAAATAAACGATAGCGTATAATATGAAACAATATATTCAGCCATCATCAATATATTTCATCATAACGCATAGCCCTAGACAGGAGGAAAGGAATCAGCAGTAAGACTTGAGGACAATAATGATCCACTGTCACAACCCTGAATAGAAGCAAATGAAAGATGATGATGATGAGGAGGAGGAGAATGTCAGTGTTAGACCCCAAACTCTTTTAGAAAGACCCCAAGGAGCTTTTAGGAGCTCAGTCTGGACCTCATTTTTCCATCCCATCTAAAGGACAGCACCATTTTTACAGCACAGTTTGAACACCACTGCAATTGGGGCAGTTGGTGGTGTAACGGTGGGGTGTTCGCCTCGTGATCAGAAGATCGCAGCTTCGAATCCAGGGCTGGTAAAGTTACCACTGAGGCACTCATGAGCAAGGTACCGTCCCCAAGCACTGCTCGCCGGGCGCTTGTTAGCTGCCCACTGCTCCTTCAGAATACGAATTTTGAGTTGTAGCTTTCACAGTTGGTCCTTCATCCAAGTGAAGGTCAGGCAAAAACCGGTTTAATATCAGATGGATCACAAAGTCGGAACTCTGGGTGGTGTTGCTGCAAGCGATGTCAGAATTTAGGCCTAATGCAGAGTTGGGCCGGCTTGGGAAATTCAAAATGTCAAAACGTCCTACGCGCGTTCAGTGACCAAACGTGGCTGCCACATATCTGTTGCGGCTTTCGCTGATACAGAGGAAGAATTAACGTAATTCTGAATTGAGACTTCAACTGAGTAGGCACCGAGCAGTAATCCTCCTCAAATGACTGTTGCTACAACACTGCTATAATAATTTTTGCACTGCCGCTACTTATTTGCGCAACCATTGATCATTGAATGTATATATCATTGGTCACTTTCTAACTAACCGTTTCTGCACAAATTATTGAAAAATATTGCACAGACTCTGGTTCTCCACTACTGTTAAAATATCTGCATAAACTTAGACTGTTTTAAGAGATACTGTTTTATTAATAGACTGGATATAGAATTTTCATATTGAAACTGTTTCTAACCTCTGGCACATTCAGTGTAAAAGTCAATTTCCACTCTTGTAGGTAATACTGTCTCTCTATCTACCTCTATTTCTAGTTCTAGTTTAAAGTTATATTTAATATTCCATTTCTAGTTTAAAATGTATATTTCGTATTCTATTTATATGTTTATTCCATATGCCTTATTTGTTCCCTACTGCACTGTAAAAACTGAAGCCGTGTCGTCTCGTCTCTCTGTATATCTGTACAGTATATAGCAGAGATGACAATAAAGTTTACTTTGACTTGAACTTTGATGCATTTTGCTTTGACTTTCCAGTCTCATCAAAAGCAACTGTGTTTTTATGTGATGAGTGCACAAGATAAAAAAATCAAAATAAAATAACATCCCACCTCCTCCGCTGCAAACTTCAACACCGCTGTGAATGGCGTGCTTTCGGGGACGCTTAATCTGCAGAGCAGGAAGAGATGAAAAGGCATCAGCCAAATAACAAGCTCAACAACAAAAGGCAGGTGGCTATCAGTCGTTTCCCTTAAGGATCGATGCAGCAAGAAAAGAACAGCTTGTGTGCAGCAACCGAAAAGTTAGAGACAGACAAAAAGATTGCAACAACTAAAAATCTTTTTATAGTACTTAAGAAGTACATTTTTAAATACTAGTCAGCGGAGGTGGAGGTCAGTCAGTGGTCAGTGCTGAAGGAGGAAAGTTTTGAGATAAATGCTTTTTGGAATAATACCAACACACTTAATGACAGTGCATTTCCACTTTCGACACCAAGTTGTCTGGTGTGTGTTAAGAGGTTTTTCACCTAGACCTTGTTAAGTGTGATACGGTGTTTATTTATTTTATTGCTCTCCAGAATAAGAGGCAGTCGGTAGCATTACTTTTAGGAAGTCGGCCCCTATTTAGAAGGTCACCAGGGGAAGTCCTGGAGCGGTACCACTGACAGCAATGTTATACATATTTCTTGTGCAGCGCTAGTTTATGCAGCACTGCAAACTGCCCGTTATACAACCAAATAAAATCATTCTGCAAGATCATAAGTAATCGTGCTATGACGTTACAATAGAGAAAAGTTGGGGCGCACTATTAAAAAATTGCTTTCTGGACCAGTAACATGTTAAAGTACCTCTACCGGTATAGCAACAAACCTCAGAGGAAGGGACGACAGTACCTTGTTCATGACTACCTCAGTGGTACCTTTACGGGTCCGGGATTTGAACCGGTGAAGCTCTGATCACAGGGCCAACTCCGTAACCGTTACACTATCACCTGCCTCAGCCGTATTCCTAGGATAAACTGGCCTGTAGTGAAACCTTTTTCGTCATTGCTGGGCTTGTTCCATAACTAAGATTTTAGGGTCAGTTTGAGGGTCAGAATTAAGTTTTGTAATGGTTTGCGATGGGAGTAAAAAGAGACTGGTGTATCAACAAAAGAGGTTTACGAAGTAGAGGAAAAATCATAAAGAAATATAAAAATAGAAATTAACAGTGGAATGCCTGTGTTAGGGAACAGGTTTCACTGGTTATAAAGTGAGACGTTTGGACCTTGTGGGTCAGTTAGTCTCAGGACAACTCTTTACGGTGTTTTCAACAGAGCTGAAACGATTATTCCATTCCAAGAAATGGTTGAGGCTATTCTTCTAGAATCGAAGCTTCATTTAATTCATTTCACTCACTACTGACGCACAACATTTTCGGTGTGACGATCAAGACAAGACCTGATTCCTCTGTATGTCAAAGCATCTGTGAGATATTCCATGCACAAACACAATACAGAAAATGTAATGATTTGATTCGATTCCGATTCTTGGGCTCACGATTTGATTCACGATTCATAAACGTTCATTATTTATTATACAGTCCAGTTCATTATTCATTATTCACCCATTATTCCGACTGCTAGAATATCTTTAGCACGTTGGATGATTATCATGCATTTTTATGAACACAGATGCACGAACTCATTACATTTGCTCATATCTAGTCTAGCTTCGAGCAACCATGTACCTGTAAATTATTAAAATCTCAGACCTTACACAATGTAAACGGAGATCTTTGGCCATATCGATATTGCACCAGTCAACCAGGTCATCCAACAAGTAACTTATATAAATGGTAATCCCTAATAACTTTCAATAAATGCTAATATTTGGAGAGACAATCTAAACAGGACATCAACAGAATGATGAAAACATTAGTCAGGGGTTATTAATATGCATGGGTGTAGCAGTCGTCTTCAGACAAATGGGGCCTAAAGCTGGTTAAAAGAGCGACTTAAAGGCTCTCCGAGCTAAAGCTAGTGCATTTTACTGTGATTTAGTCGAACTGTGAATTTCCCGGGAAGCAGTGTGAGTCAATAGCTCGTCTCGACTCTTAAATAATAAATGAGCGTAGATTGTGTGCACACAAGCGGGAGGGAAATAAGCGGATGTTTTCAACAAGCAGGCTCGGGTTGAGATATACACTTGGGGTAAGACTAGGGGTTAAGGAAATTAAGGCACAGTATCAGCAAGTCTGCACAAAAATTGTTGACTGGCCACATGCCCTAAAAAAATTAAAATTTAATTTTAATTCAGGTCTATTTAAGGTCAGGCTTGCATTAATATATAGTAACATGTTAAAGTACAGGGACTGGAACTGGTGACCCTCTGATCACAGTGCCAACTCCCTAAGCGTTACACTACCACCTGCCCCAGCTGTATTCCTAGGATGAACTGGCCTGTAGTGAAACCTTATTTGCCATTGCTGGGCTTGTTGCATAACTAAGATTTTAGGGTCAGTTTGAGGGTCAGGAGTAAGTTTTGTAATGGTTTGCAATGGGAGTAAAAAGTGGTTTGAGAGGCAGAGGAAAAGTCATAAAGAAACTGTTTGAATAGAGGTTTGGAGGGAGGGTGGCTGGTTAATGGTAAAGACATTAATAATAAAAAAACATGAGGAAAATAGAAATTAACAGTGGAATGCCTGTGTTAGGGGAAAGGTTTCACTGGTTATAAAGTGAGATGTTTGGACCTTGGGTCAGCTGGTCTCAGGACAACTCTTTACTCTTCGTTTTTCAATTAATCATCAGTGAAGGTTTTCTTTCTGCTACCATTCTAGACTGGTCTACCATTCTAGCCACATCTCTTGTTAAGATGGTTTGTCACCAAATGTTCTACTCCAGCAAGTCACTAGTGTTAGACTGGCTGGGTTCCCCTCCCAATTTTGTCGTGTCATGTAAAAACAGTGCAGTGGGGGATTGAATTTAGAGGTTTTCGGGGATAACACAAAAACACATCTGTAGCATTAGGACACTATATTTAGATATCTGTCAAGCACAACTGTGAACACACCACAGCGCACCACAAAGAAATGTGAACTCTGCATGTGTGAAGGAGCAGTGGGCAGTTAACAAGGGCAGCACCTGGGGAGCATTGCTTGGGGATGGTACTTTGCTCATGAGTACCTCGGTGGTACCTTTACTGGTCCTGGGATTTGAACCGCCGACCTTCTGGTCACATGGTCAACTCCCTAGCCATTACGCTACTAACTGGTTAGACAATGGTTTCTATTAATACAGGGCTCTGAGAAGAATTACTTTAATAAACAAATTTTTAGATTTATTTTGGAGTTCAGTTGTAGATTGGCTGCAACTTATAGGTTAAAAATGAACCATAATTTATTGGCTCCTGGATAAAAACTCCACAGCTGCAATGACTAACCTAAAAGAAATGTCAGTTTGATGTAACAAGATTTAAAAGTTAAAAAAATTGCAAATTAGTGGATTCAAGACCTAGTCAAGTGATTTGGATTTACAAAATTATTCATTCATAAATTCATATCATTAATATATTATTTACATCACAATTTATTGCAATTTTTTTTAATATCAGAAAAACATTGCAATGTCTATTGTAAATTGTAAATATTGTGCAACCCGAGCTAAGGACTATAAATATGCAAAGGCACAAAACAGAAGCTTGTTGCTGTTGTATTTTATCACAGAAGCTATAATTTGCCCTGTAGACTTAACACATCTCAAGATTGTGTAATCGTTTTTTATTAACAATTTTTAACCAGTCCCTGCAGAAGTATTACAGTTGTGAAGGTTATGATTTCAGACTCTTTCCTCTAGCAGCGGTTTGTCGTCCATTAAAACCAAAACCTCAACGTCATGAGGCCAGCTTTTCCCACCATTGCAACTGGCCTCATCAATAAGGCCAGAGACCAAAGCTGACTCTTATCTCCCACCTATTTAGTCATATGACGCATCTCATGCTGTGAACACTGCACATCCTTGGTTCAGATTTTACAGCTGGTCATTTATTTAAATCCACCGCTCTCATCCTCTACTCTGGCTCTGTCATGACATGACTTTTCTCATTCAGTCTTCTGTACTGCATATCCTTGCATTTTCTTTAAAAATCAATTTGTACAGCAATATCCATATTCTACTTATATTAGTATTTTGTACATAATACACCGTTTAAAAAACTTTTGGCTCTTAATGTCACCAACCAACACAGCGAATTCATTGCATGCGAAAACATTTAACTTTAATTTGATTCGGGCGGGGAATTGCTGACCTAATCTGGCAACCTAGGCCCAGACGCATGTGATTCATTCGGACATATGGAGACATGACTAGACAAGTCATTCAAACGTGTATGTGAACTCTAATGCAGCATTATATGTTTTAAGGAGCTGTTCGTGTGTGTAGTGAATATTGTTAACATCGAGTGATTACCAACTACCAATTTAACCAAAATATGGTAAATATGGTAAATTCTACAGCCATTCATGTCGGTGGGAGACACGGAAAAGCCACCAAACACAAGAACATCGCTATGATATGTTATGATAAATTATATATAATACAAATCATAACATTTTATATTATATTATATTATATTATATATTATATTATATTATATTATATTATATTATATTATGAAGTATAGTATAGTATAGTGAAAGGAGAGAGCGGATCAAGTCACTTACACTTTGTACGGTAGCCGGGGGTCCGATGTCAGGGTGATTTTAAAAGTTACTTTCGACCTAAGGTAGGAGAAAGCAACACAGACCGTGAGCCGCGTTTTCGACACAATAAACACCTACACAAACATATCAATACAAATTTTAAACCAGAGAAATAGCCGTACATCACCAAAGCAGTGGAGGAATCACCACACTGTTTACGCAGAGCCGGAAGTAAGCGAGGACCTCACTATAACACGTCACCCTTTCGGTCCGGAACTGGTTTTGTTTTAGTTCTCTAAGCGACTTAACCATCTCATTGTAAATTAATCCGTTATAGACTTTCCAGTCTTACTAAAAGTCGCTTTTAAAGACTCTAATGTTTTAGCAGGTCAAATTAATCTTCTGGCGGCTAAGCATTACAGTCAGGCAAGTTACATTGGATGCCCGACTCCAGAATTACCGTAAATATCAATTAGTAAGATGCCAGATACATTTAGATAGTGAGGTGGGGGATTGAGGGATTTAAATAGCCCGTTTTGAACACAAATTTAGCATTTTTCCTTTGACATTTCTTTGTTATTCTTCTGTACAGCACTTTTGGTCCATTGTGATTGGGAAGAGTACTTTACGAATAAAACTGGAATGAAATGGGGAAAATCGGGGGTGACAATATAGTCTTGTCAACGCCGCAATTTTTTTAAAACTTTTTTAACACTAACACAAACAATAACAATTAATAAACACGTATTTGATATATCGTTACACTTATACTTGTGCTTAATACTCCACATATTAGCTTCAGTTCATTTTATTTGTATCCTGTATGTCATTTAACATAATACTAAAGTATATAAATAAATCTGTATGCGGAGCGCTACTTATATTAGTTTTATTTGTATACTGTATATCACATATAGTTGAAGCAAACTTATCGTTGTTTTGTTGTTAATTGCCAACAAATAAGTTCATTTCTAATATCACACTAATACACAGCACCACGTAAGCACATCGGCAGTAAAAGTTGAAATAAAATTCAGCTCAGTAATTGTGTGTTCATGTCTGTGTTGAATTTACTTTGAATTTCTATTTATGTATTTCTATGAATGTCAAAGTTATGTTTTGGATGCAGTATAACATATAGAATCTTTATATATTAAAATTAATTGTTGTTTAAATCTCTAAGCAACAGTCACCATGTTGAAATTTTCTGACCATTTTTCTTTGAAGTAAGATATTATTAGTGTTCAATTGTACCTTTTGACTCCGCCTAGAACATTAAGCACAAACATACACTTACAAATTGCAGGAATCTGTCCCTCGTAGTTTAAAAAATAATAATAATTAAAGGTTAAAGTCAAGTAAGAAAACTTTACTGTATTCAGAGAACAAAGGCGATGTGGCTCCGGTTCTACAGTACACAGAACAAATAAAGGCACATATAGCAACAAATATATAAATACAAATAAAAGAACATTGAGTAAGCAAAAATATATAAAGACTGTATATATATAAATAATATATATATATATACAGTGTTGGGAAGGTTACTTTTTAAATTTATAAATGTATTCCACTACAGATTACAGAATGCATGCCCCAAAATGTAGTTTGTAACATATTCCGTTAAGTTACTCAACGTGAGTAACGTATTCTGAATCCTTTGGATTACTTCATATATTGTCATGCTTTTTACAACTACATGAATGTAGCAATCACATCCTGCAAATTCGTGTTTGTTTTTTATATATATATAGTTACATGTGGAATTCAAACAACAATTTTGGTCACAAACATGCATAAACATGTTAAAACATGCATATAATCTGTTGGCAGCTGAATATGAGAATTCTTAACAGGCAATCTATTAAAAGACAACAGTATCTTTATAGTGTCTAAGTTAGCTATGACAAGGTTCCAATAACTTTCAGATATGTAACAGCAGTCAAATTGAGAAAATTATGCTAATAATATGTTCAATAATGTTCAGTTACGTGAACAAATATCATAACAACAGTCAAGTGGAGAAAAATTGCTTACAAAGCAATTGTGTTTTCAAAGAAAACCTTACATTCTTGGCAATTTACCTGAGCTCCTCTTATACATACTGTATGTCTTTGGCAAATGCAGCTAGGATTTTTTAACATTTTTCTTCGTGTCACCATTCCATACAGACTTTATTCATGCAGTGCATTCGTTATTGCTGTCACAAATAGTGTCTCCCTGAAGAACTGTACCTTCTGTGGGGTTATCATAGACATATTGGTTTCCTTCCCTTCCTCAACTTGGTGCATCTGGCCAGTAATTTCACCCGAGGGTGGTTCTGAGCAGAATCACAGTGTCCTTTGAGGTGTATTCGGCATCTTCTTGGTTTTTTTTTTTTTTTTTTTTTTGTTATACTCACCCTGACTTGCAGGGTTGTGACACCTAGGTTCAAAGTCCCATAAACACCGGTAGGCCACAAACAATTTTCAATTTGATACCAAAATAGCTCTGACCCACCTAGGCCTTGACACTACAGCACCTCTGCAGGAGTCTAGATTGTACTTGGCTAGTGTTACTGGAGTGTTACTTTAAAGTTGGAAGGTGGGGGTTGTTTTTACTTACAAGAACAAACACAAACCAACATACATCTCAGACCAAGGGGAAAGTGATGGAGAAGAGGAAATGGACCATAATCAGGCATAGATTAAGGTGTACATGGGCCCATAGGCTACATTTTCTGTTGGCCCCACTCTCCGGGCTTATATTAATGAACTGATATTTTTACTGGCCAATCGGGGGCCCCCTGGCAGGCTGGCACACGTGGGGGCTCCTATGCTTCAGCCATATTTAGCCTGTGCATTAATCCACTACTGACCATAACACAGACACTGACAGAACAACTGACAGAAGTATGATAAATGAAGCACAAACTCAAAAACAATTTTGTGTAGACGGAAACAGAAAAACATAGCTACGTGAAACCATACGGACATGAAATTATATTACTAATGCCATCAATCTTTTAACAATATTAACAACAATGTTAATATTGAACACATTTTGAATAGTAAAAACCCTAGCTTTCTAAAAAGAACATTTTTTAGATGACATCAAGGCTCTTTTTATACAATTGTTGCTTAACATAAGCAATCCAGGACACAAGGACATTTACACTTTCAGAAATTTCTAAAACTACAAATGTCCTGAAAATGCAAATAGAAAGATAAAGCCAGAACTGGTGGATGCAGTCTACTGTATAAGACATCACATACCAGAGATGGTCAACTGTATTGAGATCAGGGAAAGTGGATGGCCAAATCAACACCTTGAATCTATATTTACTGACAGTTCTCTGAAGTGTTAGGGGGCCAAGATTCATTGATGTCAGAGGTCAACAGTGGTCATGTGGTCATTTACAATCCCAATAGAGCTACTGTGTCACAGTCTCATAGTGACAGCAACAAGGTTTTTCATTCATTTGAACCGGAATAAAAATAAAAAATTAAAAGTGTAGGTTACTTAGATCTATATTACTTTTGTATTCTTTCTAAAAAGCCTGTGACTGAAGAGTTGTCATCCCTGATGCAGTAGAAAAGAGCATCAGTGGGAGTGAAACTTCAGAAGCAACTGCGAGACTGACAGTAAGAGAGACTGGAAGCTTCAGTCTAATGAGTCATACTGAAAGGGCAACCCGGGTGCCTGTACATCGGGGCTTAGAGCCAGGAGCCTCCCTGGAGGCAGAGAGGGGAGTTGAGAAAAGAAGACTAGGGCTATTATAGATAGTCTAAACCCAGGACTGGGCCTAAACAATTGTGCTATAGTTTGTTTTTGAATCCTCCCAGATTATAAACTGTCTCATTAAAATTGTGTGTGAAAAATGGCCAGTTGAGATCACTTAATACGCGAATGTAGGTGAATTTTAAAAAAGGCAACACAGCCTAGAAGTCTTTTCTTCAACCCAAATGCATATGATTCAAGCCAGAAGGCTTGTAGTATTTCAACTGCATCCAAAGCGATCACAGTCTGACATAAATAGCAGTTCGCAGCGAAGCAAGCCGTGCATGATTCATTTTCAAGGCGACGAAGAGAAACAGTTGATCACACTACATTACACCTCTGCACAAACACGAAGGCTGTGACTCACCCCACCGCGGGTTTAACTGTGCTCGTGCAAACCTTCCACATTATTATAATCATCTTGTCTGCACATGGCTGCAGTGTTCCATCATAAATATCATGGCAGGTAGCAGTTCTGGGGCACCAGCAGGGATGCACGAAAAATATAGGAGGAATATTCTAGTACATTCCACTTCAATATTAAAAAGCAAGAAATTACATAAAATGCATGGATTAAGAAGTCCAAACTCTGATTACAATGCAATTTATAGATGCTTCCAGCCCTGAACATTTGACAGCAAATATGCTAAGTGGAAAAACATACATCCAAAAATACATGCACTTAGTGGCTCATATCTCATTTATTTTGATGTATTCTGCAAAATATTAAAATATAGAATTAAGATTCATAAAAGAGAACAAATGACTTAGAGAATGTAATGATTAGCAGCTTAGATCTACATTTAGCTTATCTGCACTGTATGCTCACTGTCCTGAAACACACCGTCTGTTTTTCACATCGCAATCAAAAACTTGTGAAAGCTGCAGAAGACTGTGAATTATTTTGGTTTAATAAAGGAGTCTATTTCAGGCTAGTGTTTGATCTGTATCTGAGCTTTGGGAACGGTGAGATTGCACAGAATGAGATTCCTGCCACTCTGATATCTCAGAGAAATGTTACTGCAGGTTTTGTCGCAGCATTCACCTAAATTGATTTGGAACGTGTGACAACTGTGTGCTCTATGTGAAAGACAGTCTCTGACTCAAGCAA
Organism: Distichodus sexfasciatus; assembly: GCA_032718565.1. Lineage (NCBI taxonomy): Eukaryota > Metazoa > Chordata > Actinopteri > Characiformes > Distichodontidae > Distichodus > Distichodus sexfasciatus. Next base: position 999,958 of record JAVGVS010000066.1, on the reverse strand, counting down.
TTAAAACGTAACTAATGACAGCATAAGCGCTGCTCTCCGTGGTCCTGAAATCTGAAAGATGAAGCTTGAAACATTTCTTGCTATGCTTTTTACATGTATCAAATACTCTTATCCAGAGCAACATACATTTTCTGATTGCAGAGACAGTGTGCTTGGAGAAACTTGGGGCTTAAGGGCCTTCTCAGGAACCCAATGGTGAGTTTTAGTCTCCGCCAGAATCCAAACCATCAGTTTTAGGGCCACCAACACACAGTATTACAGTCTCTATCAAAGTTATTCTCTTTTTGCAAAATTTCTGCAACAAACTTCAACAAAGGAACTATTTTTAAAAATAATTATGCTGGAAATTGAAGTGTTTATCAAACTACTTTCCTGATGAGCTTTCCTCCTTCCTGTCTCCCACCAAGCTCTGAGAGGGAGGCACCAAACATATGTAAAATGCTAACAGCTGCAAAATGACTCAGCGACTAACCACACAGAGGACCACACTCCGACATTTTATGCTGAGCTTCTCTAAAAATAAGCTCTCCTCCCGCCTACACGTTTACTTTGTTACTGGAAGCCTTCGGTTCATATTTCTTATTGTTGTTTCTCTTGAAGCTTTAACAGATTACTGCATGCAACTAGTGAGAACTATATTGCTTGGAGATGATTATGGAGCTTTGACAGACACTGTCTAGTGCACATAGCAAATCCAGGAAGCCAGGAAGTTTAAAGCTTTTCTGTTGTTGTGTAGGCACTACCTGCATCATGTGATGTTGCTTTCTTTTTGGCTAGACCCTGAGGCATCTGCAGTGACCTCGATCGGGGAAGAGGCGGCTCTTGCCAGGCATGTCAGAGCTTCTGCTGTCCCTCGATAAGGCCAGAGGAGCACAGCAGCTTCGATGTGGTGGAACGGCACAGCAGGAGGAAGGTCTAGGACCCCCTCAGGCGTCACGAATCTCACAGAAGCCTCCAGTTGAACTGGCGTGTTTGTTTCTTGCAGTCAGAGTGAAGGCAACATGTCATGGCACAGTGCAAACCTGCATTAAGTTACGGAGTGTATGTTAATGACTGTTGTTTATCTGGGCTTTTCCGAAAGCAACATTTAGCAAAGATCGTGACTCATGAGGGCATGAGGCATTTCCCAAAACAGGTGTAGTCATCCTCATGCATAACAATTGCCGGTGGCTAGGATCACCATAGAGAATGCTGGGGTAAACTTTGCAAATAATAGTTTCAAATTCTGAAATAATACAATTTTGTTTTTATTATTGCTTTTGGATTTTAAAATGTGGACAACAAAATGGCTTTATAATGAGAATAAGAAAATAGAAAAAAATTATTTCATAGGGTCAAACAAAAAAACAAGATGAATTTTGAATACAGTCTGTGTTTCAACTGTCAACAGGGTGGTGTCCTAGTGGTAGTCTTAAGAGTAAGGTTGTGGGTTCAAATCCATCTCTAGCTCTATCCAACTTATAACTACCACCACCACTATTTCCCAAGTTGGGTCAGGAAGTTGTCCTCGTAATTGAGACCCCGTCCACATGGGCGTTCAAATCTTGGATAAATGAACGGGTTCTGAATGTCCTGTGCACTTTTGTTGCATTTTGTAGCTATGCTTGATTGACTTCAGTGAGCCATTCATTGAATGCCAAGCTGCAGCCCAATTTGAAGTTTCGTGTGTTTTTACCTGTGGGGATAGTAATCAGGCTGTCCAAAGTGTTTACCTGCGGGTCATCTTTGCGGTAATTAATGAAAAATGGATCGCTATGCAGCATCAAAACTAAGTCTCGACTTTCTTCTATTAAAAATTCTCCCTTCTTTTAAAAATCCATCCTTATTTGACTCTAACCGAACGCAGTTTATGGATGCCCATGTGGATGCTCTGATTTGTTCTGAGCTCCAGATTCAGTCTGCGCTCACCTGACGCCAGAAAACACCTGATTCAGACGCCCATGTGGACGGAGCCTAAGTGATGAAAAGAGCACTGGTTAAGAGTGTCTGATACATGCCACCAATAAAAATGTCTGATAAAGGCTAAAATATAAAAAGTGCACTCCCATTTATACATAAAAGTGAAACAGCTTTTTGAAACTGACTGAGCATGGTGTCCAACAAAGGGAACAAATACAGAACAAAACATAACACAACAAACAATCTGTAGAGGGACGAGTTCTCTGGAAGAACATTCTTCTCATAAGCCACGTCAGCCCATTGTCTTTAATTGGGTTTTATTGTCTGATTTTCCTCCCATTGTTTTCGTAAGTGCAACATTTCTCTTTCAAAAGAAGAGTAGAGTGCGTCAATTTAACGGCTAACACATTCTGATGTACCTGGCTGAGCTACTGAAGTGCTTGCACTTGAATAACACAGAAAAATGTCAGTCCTGGGCTATAATAAGGGTTCACATTAACAGCATGTGCAGTTGTCATAAAGGCTTTTGATTGTGTAAGATGTGACACCTTTTGTGCTGTTCGGCCACATTTCACAGTGGAATATTGTACAGATGCATAGAAATATTTTGTGTTTAGTACCACAGATGAGAGAGTCTGCATAACTTAACTCTGAATGTCAACGTCGCTTTAATTACATTACCCCGTTGTTTGTCCACCACTGTTGTCTTTTTATTACACGTAATCTGTCACATCTAAACACTGCTGGATATTCCGGACAAAGTAAGCTTACATAAGTTCAACCTTGAATGTAGTTTTTACTCCAACATGCAGATTGCATTGATTTTGTTTCAGCTTTTATGACATTGACATCAAATTCTCCAAAACACTTAACATATAGGTTACAAATTGACACATGGGGCAATAATAATGCTTCACAGACTGTTGAGAACGAGCCATAGTTTCCCAATATATTGAAAAATAAAACTCCTCAGGCTTCTTTTGTCTCTGATCTTTTGCATAATTGCAGTTACATGCCCTGATTCACATACCCGTCACAAATTTTGTGCAGTTTTTGTCCCCAGAGAGCTGTGGCTGACTCGATAATAGAGAAAGATTCTACTTTTGAAAGCTTTGGTGATGGCACCATGGCTCAGCTGAACAACTTCCATTAACCCCCATTTATGCTGTCTCCTGGTTAATTGATGATAAGATTGTTGGTCCAGTAATTGCCAAGATTTAATTGATGTGATAATGTTATGATAATGTTAATTTATATGATAATAAAGCTACTCATTTATCTATCTTTCACTCTACATGATAGTGTATAAAATCTTTAAGGGTGTTATGTTGTTTTAAAGGGGCTGTTGAAACTCACCAGGTCAAACTCCAAATAATGGAGAGAAACTCAATAATCTAATATGTAATCAAGATAGATCTAATATGTCCTTCCAGGCAAGTAAATGTGTGACCAAAAAGCCCCTTTCCTCCCATCTTACTATTCAGATAGAAAAACACAGGGATTTATAAAGATGGCAAGAAGGGGAGGTCATCACTCTTTTATGATTTATTTTAGTCCGGGCAGCCTGAGTATGTCTGTTCCTCTCATCTCGACAGGTCTGATTTATTTAGCGATGTCACACTGACCATCTGCAACACCGCTTGTTACCGACAGCGACAGCGCGGCCCTCGAGGGTCATCACCAGACGGAGTGGGGGGTAGAGGGAGCCAGATCCCCATATGCAACCATGACTCCTCATCCCTGCACGTTCTCTTCATCTCCATATTTGTCTTTGTATTTGGCTTTGTCTTTCTATTTTTTCATTTTTCACTTTCACCTCAACCATAACGTGTTTGGCAGCAACTGGCAAGAAAAAACAAACAAAAAAAAAACAAAACAAAACTGGACAGCAGACATGTATCGCTCCAAAACCCGGTCTGTGCCCGACCCCCCATTGCAATTTCAGTCTCTTCACTCCTCTATATGAAATATCGAAGCAATTATCCCGACCTCCTCTCATTGCCAGTGATAGATGAGCGGCTGAGCGTCAGCGGTCCGGACACCTGTTAGCAGGCGCGCGGTGTAGCATGACAGTTAAAGTGCACTTCAAGACCACATGCAGCACACACAGGGCCCATTTCAGTCATTCAGTTACAAATGACACCCAATTTCCAAACAGCATTAGCATTGATGGAAACCACTCAGCCTGCCTGGTAATGGAATGATGGCTTGGGTGGCGATGATGTGCCACTGGGAGGAGCGGTGGCAATTCCTCACTGACCTGAGGTCAGTTTTGCCCTCTCTTCTAACATTCAAGAATGGAATGCTGTAAGTGAAAACCTGATTCTAGATCAGATTTGAAAGACTTTTTTAGAAAAAGCGTTCGAGAGGGCGGGTGTCTCTCCAGAGAGATTACACATGCTGTGCTGATATATTAGCCTACAGCAGTACATGCTCCTGCATTTTATTAAGATACACAGATGCATAGTTAATAATGAAAGTGCTCGGAATCTCTCGGATGAAAGGAGGCACTCATATATTTTTATTATAACGTGGCTTGTTTTGACAGCCTTAAAAGCAATGTGGGGGAGTTCATCTACAAAAGATGAACCAAAAGATGCCTCCAAGTAAGAATAAGCCATCTGCCTGAACTAATTAATGAATTCAATTACAATAATTGAATACCTATAAACTAAATCAAACATAGCTCAGGGCTTGGAATAATAGGCATCGGGCTTTAGCTAGGCCATTTCCAGATATCTTTTAGTAGCATGTGGCATATATCAAAACACCTTAAATCTTGTTTATCACGCTTAATCACATTTCTCTAACTGTATTTTCCTCACTCATGCACCTAGCACACCGCTATCCCCCACTTTCACGAGCAAATAATCAGTGTGAATGCGTTTCGCACTTCAACACATCGTGCCTGCTCTATATATAGTCCTGGGGATCAGGTTGTGATGACAAGGAGTCAGAGGACCACACTGCAATCAGAGATTTGCTAATTAGCGCCTTGAGCTTCATTTAGCGAGCGGGCAGCTGATCACCGAGGAGGGGCACCTGGTATCTCTGCAACAAAATTTGAGCTCGCTTGCTCATTTATGCAATGCACATTTGTGGTGTCCATGCAGTAAAAATCAGACAATATTCTAATTTAGTCTCTTGCGGGGTTTAAATGAAGAGATCCGCATTCCCGGGGCAGGTTTGACCTTAGAGTAAGGTATTCGTTGAAGAAGAAAATGTCATGCACAGACGTTGCTTGCAGCAGTGAACTGCTGAAATGTAATGTCCTTCTTGAGAAGGCCCATAACGGTGTGAGGAAACATTTTTAATAGTTGATTACTCACAGTTCATTCAAAGACTGAAAATATTCCGCAGTCTTCAGTCCAAAACACCAAAATACAATCTCAAAACCTGTGGGCACAGTGGGGCAGTGGTTAGCGCCGCCGCCTCACAGCGAGAAGGTTCTGGGTTTGAGCCATGGGTCTCCCCGTGGGGCCTTTCTGTATGGAGTTTACATGCTCTCACCGTGTTTGCGTGGGTTTCCTCTGGGTGCTCCGGTTTCCTCCCACAGTCCAACGGCATGCAATATAGGTTAATTGGCAACTCCAAATTGGCCCTGTAATGTGTGAATGTGAGTGTGATTGTGTGAGTGTGTGTGCCCTGCGGTGTGTTGGCGCCTGCCCAAGGCTGTTCCCCGCTTTGCACCGTAAGTTCCCGGAATACGCTCCGGTCCCCCCGTGACCCCAATTAGGATAAACGGTTCGGATAATGAATGAATGAATGGATTTAGGAAATGCTTACAATATAACATAAAGAAATTCAGTAGCAATGTGATTAATTTGTAGAAACAAGAGGAGAAAATGACTCAGCTTTCCAGATGAGCCTGTATGTTCCTCATCCTTTGATACTGGTGTCTTAAGATTCTTATAGTCTAACATAAAACCAAGCAGATTACTTAATGTTAGTATTCAATCCCAAATTCAATCCTTTCAACTGAAAATTATTTGAGTGATTATTTGTCATTGTGAACACAGCACACCACACAATGCACTGCAACGAAATGTGACCTCTGCATTTGACCCATCCATGAAGGAGCAGCTTTTTTTGGCAGCACAAATGATTGCTTGGAATAATGACAACAATGATAAATGACTACAAACTGAACAATTACAATAGTAGTGTAACGTTAGGGTGTTGGCCCTGGTATCAGAGGGTCACCAGTTCAAATCCTGGACCAGTAAAGGTAGCTCTGAAGTACTTATGAGGTACCATCCCCAAGTACTGCTCCGCGGACACTGCTAAAGCAGCCCACTGCTCCTTAACGGATGGGTTAAATGCAGAGGTCACATTTTGTTAGGGTGCACTGTGCGTTTTACCGCAATGACAAATAATCACACACTTTAATTCACTTCCCTTTCATTTTAATTAAACAACAACCTTTCTTGTGAAAGAGAAAGAGTTGGCAGTGGTTTTCTGTCATTTTTGTTTACTTTCTTGTCTCTCTTTTTTTCTTACTTTCTATCCTCCTTTATCGTTTCTAAAACAAGCTTTTCTTTCTTGCTTAGGGACATAGTTAAAGTTATGGATTTCTATCAACATCCACATACAAAAATGAGCACTTCGGCATAATCTACTTATGAAACCAGTGACTGAGAAATAATATTTTAAAAAGACAAAAGCTTTGAGAACTCTCACCTAGTGTGAAATGGGTAATGATCACCCCTTTTCACCTCACTATTTTGTTTTTGGATCTTGGGAAATGTTTTAATCATGAATTAGTCCTTTGTTCCAGCCCCAGCATAATGTAAACTTTTACACAATGCAACTTAAAAAACTATTTCTCTTTTTATGATGTATGGTTTTGTTGATGGATGAGTGACAGGCTCTCTTATGCATATTGCAATCAAACAAACCTAATTATTTGTGTGTCTCCTCAGTGCTAGGCATTCCACACTCCCCAGCTGTTAAGCTTGCCCTCGTCATCATATTTTCATATTCCCCTTCCCCAGTAAGCCTCCTTAATGAGGCCTGCACCCCTGCGTTGCTTGGCATGTATGAATGTGACCTTTTCTCTTCAGTACGTCCTAATTTCGCCCTACCTTCTGTGAACCGTTGCCCAGTTTGTCTGACATGCTGTTGCTCGGCTCATTATTATATGTTAATACAGGTCTGGTGTGAAGCACACAGTGTGTTCCCTATTTTGGAGCCTTTCATATGTGGTGCTGCCGAGATCTATGTAAATATTACACTGAGGATAAATTTTTCCCTACAAGCAACTTCAGTCCAAATGATTGTCTGGACTTGACGGAGATTAGACAAAGGTATAGTTAGATATTGATTCAGTCCAACGCAAAACACAACAATGGATTTACTAGTAACATTTCATGCCTCACGCTAATGAAAATCAAAATAATGGCAGGATGCCTATTTTCAAGCCGTATGACTTTTTCACCTCTTAAGTCATGTGGGATTGTATATTAACTCTTATAACAGATGAAGAAAAAATGGTGCCCTAAAAAATGCTTTTCTTAATTGATCCCATCAAAATAATTTGTTAGTGTCAATAGTGTCAAGTCAATTGCTTAATCTAAACCAGTGCATCCCAAAGTGGGAGGTGGGAGTGTGTGGCTATTACAGGAGGAAAAAGGTAAGATACATAAAAGTCACTGAAAATTAAGTGAGCGATTATTTGCCATTGTGAACACACCACAACACAGCACAACACTCAGTGCACCACTTTGAAATGTGACCTCTGCATTTGAACCATCCATGAAGGAGCAGCGCCCGCTTTTTTGGCAGCACCTGGGGAGCTGTGCTTGGGGATGTTACCTCATGAATACCTCACTGACACCTTTACCAGTCCTGGACTTGAACCAGCAACCTTCCGATCATCGGGGCCAACTCCTTAACCGGTATGTTACCAACTGCCTGAAAATAAACTAAAAGTGACCCTGATCAGCAGCCCTGATTTAACCAAATGTTCAAGTTGTATTTTATTATTGTCAAGGAGCTGGTTTTAATACCATTTTTGTACAGGCAATTTTGAGAAAATACATTGAAAGCAGTATCATCATTATATACCAGATTTGAGGACGTGAAAGGGTGAAAAACCTTATTTAACTTTGTTTTTGGCTGATAAACAATCCTTGAATCCTGGATCTATACCACAGCCTATACAACCTAAGTGTTATCTTATACGGAAGATAATTAAACCAATTTCCATTAAATGTTCCACACACTCAGACTGCAAGTGGTGGTTAAATGAGAGCCTAGACCCTAATCAATATAATCATTTCTCTTGCTGCAGACAGTACCGACAAGCTGCTGGTCGAAGCTTTAGAAGATTGTTTTAGGGATCCCAGATTTTTACTGCTGTGTCTCCGTTCAAATTATATCCCAGTACACCCATTTGTGAGGAATCATCACTGTTGGAGCCCAGACCCCAAGATCAATAGCAACTCACAGGTTATAGGTGAGTGATATGAGAGAACGGATCAACACAGCCTTTCATAAAATGAACTACAATGCAATTTTTAAGTTATTTAATCACAGAAGGGTCATAAAGCACACCAAAAAGATGAAAGTTTGAAAAATGGCTTGGAATGAGGCCATAGAACAACCAGTTTCTTCATGAAAAACCTTTCATAGGAGTGATGAATGATGGGTGTTTTGTTAGGTTAGGTTTGCCAAAGCCTAGAAAACCTCTTCCAGGGACCTTCATAAGTTTTTACTAATTTGCAATCATATGACAGGAGGTGGGGCAGTTGTTGCAGCTGTCACCTCACACCACTGAGGTACTCATGAGCAAGGTACCGTCCCCAAGCCCTGCATCGCCTGTCAGCTGCATCAATCACCAAGAACGTAGTGTTTGATCGGCCGTGGGCTCTTTCTGTGTAGAGTCTGCGTCCTCTACCTTTGTTCACATGTTTTTCCTCACATTCCAAAATCATGCAGTTTAGGTTGACCAGTGACTGCAAATTGCCCCCATAGGTGTGAATGTGAGTGTGTTCATGTGAGTGTGTGTGCACTGTGGTGCATTGGTACCCACTCAGGATTCGTCTCCGTCTTGCACATGGACCCCAGCAGGAATTCAGCGGTTCAGATATTGAAAGAATGACAACATATTGTGTTTATTTTTTGCTACATTCAAACAACATATAGAAACCATCAGCATCACTATACTATTCCATTTAGCATTCCTAAAAGTGTATAAGTGATCTGTTGTGACAGGAAGTGACTATAAACCAATTTCCGAATCACTGAACGATGTTTTCTAGGAGGCCACCCACTTACAATTTGTTCCCTTCACATTCAGAGTTTGTTCCTTGCTATGATATATTCTTATATTTTGGGCTGGACAAGAGATTTTTTTAGACTTGGTGGTACCAACCTAAAAAGGTCCTTCCATCCTGTAAATGGATCTTAATGTGGTAAAACTAGTTTCGCTTCTATCAATCTCTTGAAAAGAAAATGACTCTGGAAAGGGTAAAAGAAACCTATTAGAATACTTTTTGAGTAAAAGAGCTCAGGTTATAGAGCTCTTATATTAACAGTAATTAAGTATTATGATAGTACTAGTAATGGTCATTACATGAACCACTTAACTTAAATTCTAAAAGTTAAGTTCTTTAATTTGCTTGTTTTTAAACTATACCATTTCACAAATTCCATTAGTTATTAAAAAGACGATGTGGTTGCAGGTGGTCAGATCGTTCCCCCAGCTTGAAACTGAAAAACTGTTGATGACAAAATTAGGGAACGAAATGTAACAAGTGACAACTGTTGTCTATAGAAATGCATGAATGAAAAAAGAGGCTTCAGTTATAATCTTAAGTCAAGTAGAAAGTGTTAATACTTGCAATGTACTAAAATACTTAAACACACTAATGAAGAATGCCAGAAAGGCCAGAAAGGCCAGAAAGGCCAGAAATGGTCAAGGGGTGAAATGGTCAGTCCTTTCAACTTTTATTGTGAAAAAACAAGGTCAGTATGATGATAGAGAGTTGGAGGGTCACCTTTAAAATGGTTAGCACACACCATCAGGTTGTTGCCAACCAAGGGCCTGTGTCCCCCAAACATGTTTTTTGTGCTGAGAGCGGTCAAAACCTCACCTCCAGAACGATTTCTCAGCGCTCTGTTCTTGCTAAGTTATGAAAAGCATAAACGGGCACTTCTGCGTTCCTATTTCATGTAAACATTGACATGTTTCTTTGAGATCGTTAGTTTAGCCGACAATATTATCTTTACAATGGAGAGCGCTTAGTGCTCTGAACGCTGAAGCTCATAGGATTTGTATTATTAATCCACCAGTATTCTTCTTTTACCTAGTTATTCAAATGTCCCCTACTATGACGTAGGAGTAGGGGAGAAATCTAAACGGCTCACTTACGCACACAATTTCTGACATTCATAAATTAATACCTACACAATTCACCATTTTCATCAATCTTACAGGGTGTTGGATGCAGTACAGACCCAAATGCATGTCCAAGAACAAGAACAAGAAAAAGTGCTTTTTTTTCATAATACAGGATCTTTAAATCGATCAGTCATGAAGGCCTCTATGAGTCACAGACATGCCCAGACATGTACACTTGAGTTGTCTTCTTGACTCCACTGAGATTCACAGAGACAACGCAGAGATCCAGTTAAATTCAGCTTCACTAATGCAAGGTCTGATAACCCAACACCTGGTGAACATCTGTTAGTAGTCCCCAGCCGAGTGCAGGTGGGACTGCGAGGAGACAGGCGACGTGAGAAGAGGAATCGAGCAGAACTTTGGAGCACAACATCAGGATAAACATGAGAGAGAGGAAGACCTACTGGATAAAGAGTTTTAAAATGTGCCAATTTCTCATTACAAATAGGAACAAGTGAATTACACGGCTATTCTTGGCCCTGTGCAAGACCACTCGGAGTTTAGAACATTTATCAATTGGCAGGCACACAGCACACACCTACTACAGACACATACAGACAACCACCAGCACACACACACACACACACACACACCTTTCCTGCAGTGCTTCCGAATGAAGTGCTTGTCACATCCACAGGTTCTCTGCTCTCCCCGCTGAACCCTAACAGCCAAACAGCAGGAGGGTAATTTCCTCAGCACCAGCAGCCTCCTCTTCTCTCTCTCTCTCTCTTTCTTGCCTGTCTTGCTCTCTGTCTCTCACATACAGGTGGAAAATTGTGGCTGCATTGCGTGTTTCAACCTGAAGCCATCCAAGCCGAGGAGGAGGAGGCAGGAAAAACGTTTTTTATAAGAAAGCTGACATTGCTCGACTTTATCAGATCCTGCATTTGCTGCACTTTATTGCACAAAAGCACAGAATTTCTCGAAGGCCCTCTTTGCCCCTCCAGCCGTGTGTCTAATCAACGCCAGGCTCTGACATTCATTTCACTGATGGCCAGACAAGTCCACTGTGGCATGGCGGTGACCCTGCGGTGTCCGTTTATCTGCCGCAGGTTAATGTGTGTCCAATCTGCCCTGGTGCAGAACCGAACACTCTCTATTAGGTATTTTGCTTTTGAAGTGCAGCTGAGACATTCTGTCCTTGAGACATCATTTGAAAAATGGAGAGAGGAAATAAGTTCAAAATATCAAAATATATACACCTGCTAGGAACACCAGAAGTAAAAACCTACAGACTGCAAATCACTGATTCTCATGAAACCCACCTGTCAGATACATCACCAATCAGTTTTTGATACTCATTTGACTTGGTTAGTTAGTTGACTTGACACTGACATGATAGTGTGTGTTGTGCTGGTGCAAGTGTATAAAATTCTTTTGCTTTTTGAGTTCATTTGAAGTCAACAAGGCCAAACATAGCCATCCAAAATATTACTATGCTTCAAAAATGGAACATACTGTAGATATGCGTGAGTGGAGAGTTAGCACAACTTGTTCATATCACAGACAATGCAGGTTGTAAAAACCCATGCTTTTTCTTCAATTACATAAATATTCTGAATTCTAGGAATGACATGACCATAAGATCAAGATCTTTAATTCCAAGTTGCCCAAGGAAGACTCTTAACTCTTAACTATGAACAAATCTTAATGAAAACTGCATATGTCGTTTTCAAAAGCGATTTTTCTTAAGGATGATTGGTGAACTGTGCTCATCCTTTTTTAACCAAACTGTACTGGATTGTGGTGTAACCCTGGTGGTATAAAGCTGCAAGTTACATTAAAGGAGATACAGTGTGAAATAAAAGTTTCTTAAACCCATTACATATTAAATATGCATGAAATTACAGAAAGTAAAACAGTGGCGAAACACGCTTAGATTCAGGGGAAAAGAGTAAACCAAGTTGTATTTTATCCTTTAAATGTAGTCCCTGATTGGTAGAGTTACCACTTGTGAAGGAAAATTTTAATTATCCACCTTGAAGTGTATTTTCAAAGTGTAATTTCTTAGTTAAGGAATGTGCTGATGGTTGGGGGTTTTGTTAAGTTTCACACCTTATGGATGGTCTTAGGATAGTTTTCCTGTTCCCCAAACTTCAAAAGAAAGGAAGTGCTGATGACACCATCAAGGACCATTTGTGTCTGAGAAGGTGTTGGTACTGACCATATGGACAGGATGTGTAGCAGTATAAAAGGGTTTGCTATGGAAATACATATTGGATTTCTCTCTCACACATTGACAGAAGTGTGTGAGACAGACTCCCCTTGCGAGATTAAATTTTGTTACAACTGGAGACTCTTGATGTTTGTCCTTATTTCTGACTTCTGAGTTTAACTAAATGTGGCTAAGAGAAAAATCCACCACAGTACTCATGAGTAAGCCACAATCCCAAAGCACTGCTTCCCGGGATACTGCCAAAGGCCCAAAAGCTGCCACTGCTCCTTCATTGGGTGGGTCGAATGCAGAAGTCATATTTCGTTGTGGTACACTGTGTGCTGTGAAGTAAGCCTGAATGATTTGCTTTTGCCAATATTAGCTCCTGTCAGCATGTAGAGGTGCAGGAAGGATGAAATAGGGAGCAGGAGCTAGGTTTAAACAGAAAACCTTAAGAATAGATCAACAGAAACTAAACTAAACCAGACACAACGACACAGGGAAGGTTGCCGGTTCGAATCTGAGGACTGGTAAAGTTACCACTGAGGGACTCTTGAGCAAGTTATCACCACCAAGCACTGCTCCCTGGATGCTGCCCATGTCAGCTGCCCACTGTTCCTTCACTGATGTGTCAAATAAAGAGGTCACATTTTGTTGTGGTGCTCTGTGTGCTGTGCTGTGGTGTGATCACAATGACAAATAATTACTCACTTGCATCGATCTCATAATATCAGTAAAATTGTCAGTGAGATTAATTGGGCAGGTGTATGAAGCAAAAAAGCTGCAAATTCTCTGTGAACTCTAAACTGTTTGCTGGAAATGTTGCGGATTGAAAATGGTTTTAATGAATGCTGATCGCCTATGCTTTGTTCTTCATTTTTTACTTTTTTTTTTCCAGACTCACTGACGGAGTACAGCACTAATGTGTTTTTCTTTTGGGAGAAAGCTCAAAACGCGTTTTTTTCTGAATTCACTGTAGCATTAAATGAAATATAGCACTTCAGCTGGAATAGAAAATTGACTCGGCGTTCCGCAGACTAAAGTGGCTTGCTGAAGAATGGGATTTTTTGACATTTGATTTTTAAGCAGGTGGCCCCATTAGCACCAGGTGCAGAGCAACAGTAGGCCATCAACACTCGTAATGAAGACACAGAAGCGCAGCCAAGCAAGCGTGAAAACAAAACCTAACTTGTTGGGGCATATCCATATTTTGGACTTTTTTCCTTCATTTTGTGCTGATATTGGACAAGAATTGAGAAAGATAATTACATTTATTGATACATTCAGCCTTGAGAATGGAATGGAACATTTCCTTCTTCCTTTTCGTCTTTTTTGATTCGACTGCTAGGGGTCGCCGCAGCGGATCATCTGTTTCCATTTCTTCCTGTCCTCTCCTGCTTTTTCCTTCACACCAACCACCTGCATGTCCTCTCTCATCACATCCATAAATCCTTTTATTAGGCATGCCTTTTTTCCTCTTGCCTGACAGCTCCATCCTCAGCATCCTTCCTTCTCCCAATATATCCAGCATCTTCTACGTCCCACACGTCCAGACCAAAGCAATCTGGCTTTGTCCCCAATCCGCCCAAACCTGAGCTCTTCTTCTAAAATACTCAATTCTAATTCTGTCCATCCTCATCAGCCCAGAACAAATCTTAACATCTTTAACTCCAATTCCAGCTCTGCCTCCTTGAACATTTGCTATAGTTAAAATGGTATAATCAGCATTAATTTAGAGTATTTAATTAATTTGGGCTATTTGCTCCTTCATGGATAGGTCAAATACAGAGGTCACATTTCGTTGTGGTGCACTGTGTGCTGTGCTGTGTTCACAAATAATCACTCACACACTCACTCAATACAGAAGACAATATACAAGAAGAATTATACAAAACAATAAACAATACAAAATAAACAACACAATTTGCAGTCAATGTACAGATTATTCTAGGTATCCAATAAAATTTTAAACCAAAAGTAGAGCTTATGGTACAGCAGGTGATCAGCTGTTTAAGAAGGTGATGAGGAAAGAAATCTCCTATCTCTAACAGTCTTAATATGCAGGGCTCTGTAGCACTTGCCGGAGAGGAGAAGCTGAGAACAGCACCCAGATTTCTCACAGAAGTGTAAAAAAACTCACATATGTAAATTAAATATTTTAAAATAATAAAAATATACTTAAAATGTTAACTTTGCATATAATTCTTAATGTTTTAGCTGCTTTCAGTTGCAGGCATGTGATGCTTAATATCATGTATTAGAATATTTACTTGTAATTACTGGTTGAGGTTAAGGTTTTAATAAGGTTTAGAAAAAATATATTTACATATGGCTAATTATGGCTAATTAAAGCTTTATATTACACAAATGTGCTCCATATGACTCCAGACACATGCAAATAACATTATGAATGCGTGAGCATATGTGAGTGACGGTAGAAGTGAGAGTTTGCGCCTACATGCATGATGGTATGTGTTTGTGTGTGCGTGTTACTATCCTATCTTTTTCATTAGTTTATTATTTAAGCTTTAAAAAGTGCTGTGTATATACCTAACAATATGGACTACTTGCTATAACCCTATCAGAATAAGATTAAGATTCTTTATCACTATGAATATGTTTTACCAGTATGTTGCTTCTCTGCAGCGACCCTGATGCTCCCTGATCTATTCATTAGAGATATAAATACAATTTTAGTCAAAGTAAACTTTGCCATCTCAGCTATATACAAGTATACAGCGAAACGAGACAACGTACCTCCAGTTTCTACAGTACAAAATAAAACTCTAAACTAGAAGTAGAAAAAGAATTCATCCTACAATTATGGTCCTGGAATTAAAATGGACTCCTTTTACAGACTACTAATATTAGATCACAAAATCTACTGTGATATGATTTCAGTTCGATTCAGTTAAATTTAGTCCAGTTTGACATGAGACTATATCATATGTTGTTAAATAATATCCTATTATATATGATTTAATATGATCACTTCCATTCACTTCCATTCATATCGCTTAATCAGACACTTAAATAAAAAACAACCATGTCCTTTAATAAAATAGACCTAATGCTCCATATAACAGTCGCGTTGCAATATGTATCATGTCTAATCAATGTCTTCATTTTGGATCGATGCTGTAGCTTTGTTGCTCATTGAATCAATCTATTAATGTAGACTGATGTATCATTACACCCCTACTATTCATCAGCCCCTTCTCCTCCTTCTTCTTCTTTTTATAATTGCAATTATGAATTCCATTTGGTAATTTAGAGGGGCAACACAATATACACAGATGAGGGCGAAAAATAAGAGAGCCCTCAAATCAAAAAAAAGAAGCAACGGCAAGAAAAAAAGTAAAAATCCTAGACTACAAGACCCCATATGAGGAAATGTTGTTTTCTCTGCGATTACAAATGCTCATGCCTCAGTGGGGCGCAGATACATTTTGCAACATTAGGTGTGTCCATTTACCACCGCCTCTCTCTCCAGCCCACACGAGAGAGAGAGAGAGAGAGAGCGAAAGACAGCGAGAGAGAGAGAGAGAGAGAGGGAGAGAGAGAGAGAGAGGGAGAGAGAGAGAGATAGTTACATCCAGGCCGTAATGGACTGTGCAGAAAAAGGAAGAAGGCATTAATTGCATTGTCAGTGGTTACTTCAATTTTTATTACCTCAGTGGGGATTTGCTTTCCTCTAAGTGCTTATGAAAGAAAAGAGTCAAGAAAAGATGAAAATAAAAGGAAAAAAATAAAAGATTTGAATGTTGTATGTTAGTCTGGGTTCATCTTCTATTTGTCTTCCAGAGTTGACATTACAGTTCATTAAATCTTCTTGCTTAATCTTAATGAGTTAAACAATTTTTTAAAAACTAAATTCCCGTGTTCTTTCACAGTCTCAATGTTTTGGTGCCTAAGAGCCGAAATGTAAGATCTTTTTCTTGGCTCAACACACGTGTGTGGGCCTAAGTGTATAAATAGCTTGCAGCTCTTTAGATGAGAGAGATTAGTTAGATTAAACCCAACAGGCAATTTCATAGTTTCATAATTACTCCGATCTCAAAGGTACGCTTTAATGAACCTTCAAAACCCTCCATTCCACCCTTATCCGGTGCTGTGTCTTGACAAGCGAATTACAGATTAGCCGATGATCTTATTTGTGGCGCGTCTCAAAGCAGAATCGAGGCATTAGCCTATATGTTCGCTGCTTCATTGACCAAATGATCTGAAACGTCATTAGATGGGGTTTTAATTAGATTTAGGATTATCTTTTGAAGAGACGTTACAATGCATTTGAAATATCCCCGCGACGACGATAAAAGAGGTTTGTTATAGCACAAGTGGGGCTGAATTTTGGGAAAGATACACTCTGTTGCACTAATGTCAAACAGGACACATGGATAGCTGGAGGACCGAGGACGGCCAGCTGAGAAGCTGCTAGTCACTTATCGTCACAGTCTATTTTCAGAGGATTGCTCAAGGTGCCTTAGCTTTCCACTCTTCTTATATCAAGGCAGGAAAGACAAATACAGACTAATTCTAGGGGGATGAAATAAGACTTTTTTCATTATGCATGATAAAGCATAAATCTCAACTTTGACAACTTTGACTCTTACCACACATGAGGAACATTTTTTCTTCAGTTATTAATGCTCATATCTAGCTGAACATGAACTGTATGTTGTGCTACATTTGCAGTGTAAGGATTTAACTGGAAGATGAATAAGCTGGGATTCAGTTCGCTTCAAAAATGTAATTATTAAACCATCAAACTGCCATTAATCAATGATAGTCAATGCTGCAGTAAGCAAAATTTCTAATTTGTAGCGTTTAGACTGTGCTGAGAATCACAATACATTTCCCACTCTGGCTTTTTGTATTCTAGCTAATGCAGAAACTTGTGTGGATTCTTAGAAGTCTGATTAAAGACAATTTATGAGCTCTTCTCACTGAACACTTGTCGATAGTCCATGCAAATGATAACCAAAATGCACTCTGTGTCTCTTTCTCTGTCTCATTTACACTAACAGCATTAAGCCGAAGCTCTTATCCAGTGTGACTTCCACTTCCTAATGAAAGGAACAGTCTCTCTCTCTTGGCATTAAGAGGCTCATTGGTGGTAGTGCTACAACCCACAACCTCTTAATGTGCCATTTTTATATTGCTAATTTGGATTTCTGACCTGGCCAAACAACTGTTGACAGTTACTCAACTCTCATCCTAGACTTTGAACTATGTATTCTGCTCTGCCTCCATTGTGCTTTTGCTCTGGACTGACACTTAGGATTATAAGTACGGACTTCCCATATGCTGGCATATGACTTTGCTTTTTTGACCACACAACTGCTTTTACAACAGCATGTGAATAAATACACAACCACAATTGAGTCCAGGTGTTTCATTACACCACTAGACCACCTGCTCCCTATCTCTCTATCATGTATTGACCTCGCTAAGTATCCGGTCACTTGACATTCCATCTAGAGGGGAAGATTCTCCTGAAGTCTTTGTTTGTTTGGCCTCTCGTCCAGCCAGATTGTCCAAGGGTGGTCACAAACATTACATCAACCACAGAAACACACTTTTAGGCCTTCAAGCTCCATTAGGCGTCTGTCCGTACGGGCAGCACAAGACTTGGCGTGAGCGATGCAGCGATTCTCTTTCTCTCACGGGCATTATCCACCCCATCAACTCCATTAACCTCAAAGATGTTGGTGAGAAAAAAGAGGGAGAGACAGTGCCTCTAATCCATCTTTTCTGGCGTTATCAGACCATCAACAATTGACGTGGCTTCTTGCTTCGACTGTTCTCAGCCACACAAGAATACAAAGCTGGATGCTACACTGCTGTTGACAAGCTTCTGTTGTTGGCACACTGCTTATTTCATCTAATTCTCCTCCGTCCAAAATATAAACTAGTAATTTCTAGTAGCTTTCTATAGCAAACATGGTACAAGAGCATCCTTCCAATTTGGCTGTAATGAAACAAATCAGATGTCACAATCCTTCGTAAGAGTAATGGCCTTATTGAAAAGGGATCTGAAACCTTCAGCAGCCCAACAATGGGTAAGAACCTGAGTTCGAGAATGTGGCAGTGCATTATTTAAAATTAATATAAAATTCTACCTAGTAGAACATTTTTCTGAAAAAGATTTTTCAGAAAAGAATTTGTTGCCAAAACTACAACCTGGCTCCTGAAGCGGATGGGGGTGAAAGGACAGGCCTTTCAGCAAGCAGTGAAGTCACTCTTCAAGAGACAAGAGACATTTCTTTCAAAGACAAAACCCTTATTTCTCAATGTGGCTGTACGCCGCTTTAACTTGTGCAAGAGAATTTTTGCAAAACTCTATAATAACCCAGTAATTGGTGTCATTGCATTACAAGTGCAGGACTGCGAAATTTGGAAGATGTGCAAGCACTAAAATTGTACAGCCAGAAAAAGATGGATATAATGAATTCATTATTATCCTTTTTCACAAGCTTATTTTTGGTTGCATCTGAATGACAAACATTATTTGGAAGATAGGGAAGCTCGGTTAGTGCTCGAGGCCCTGGCGAAATCGCTGTTGAATGTCTAGCTGTTGTGGTGAGATTGAAATTACCTCAGGGGAAATGAGCTTGGCAGGAATAGCTTGCGACACTCTGAGCATCGAAAGATAACCTCCTCCCTTATTACTTCCAGGTCCGAAATGAGTTGTTTGATTTTTGCCCCTTTCAAATTCCACTTTGCCCGAAGGCACGAGTAGCCTAATTACCACAGCCTGTGAGATGGAACAAATCCATCTGTTTTGTTGGTTTTAAGATGCTTGACAATTGGAACAGAAGCCAGCACCCAGTCTTGACCTCTGTGTAGTGTGTGATTTTTCAACTGTCCACAGTAGTGCTGAAATGTTTCAGGAGGCAGATTAAAGAGACATTTCGGCTGACCCTGTCTCGGCTTTGATATGGTGAGAATAGATTTACTTGTTATGAGTGGTACATAGTACTAGAGTAATTTTACTTTGTTACTGTGCTTCAGTGGTATTTTGAGTGTTTTGAACTTGGACTGCATATTATAAATAATCTGCAGTTATAAAAGAATGCATTTTTTACTCATTAGTCATTTACTGTTTTACACACTACTCCCTGCAAAGAATGCACATCACTCACTGTTATAATAATTTAAATAGTAATGCAATTTTTTGCGGTTTTACCCTGGTATGCTAACATTGTCTGGAAAAACAGATTTTTTTCTTTTGGAAAAATTATACTGAAAGGATAATAACACCTTCTGCAGACTTTTACATAAGGGATGGTGCTAAATTGTAGACCTTGAATTATGTTGAATTGTCTTCAATTAAGTATGTTTCAGTTTGTGATCTTCACTAGTGGCAAACTTGTGGCAATGTTCTGGCAGCAATAACAAATTGCCACTAGTGGCACATGTATGTACCAGTGGTTTGCCAACACAATTTGCAGATAATGGCAAGCTTGTTGTGAACTGTTGGTGACAAATTCGGCAGGTGCAATTCAGGTGTAATTCTGTGAGACATTATTTGCCCATGCCATTACTTGCACATACTACAGATTGTTTTTCTCTCTCAACACTTGACTGTTACGATGTTTGCTCATATTGTAGATGCCTATGTAGAATTTTCATATCCAAGTACTATAGATCAAATGCACATTCAATGGAAAAAATATAATTTCAGGACCAAAAGTGTAGTTGTATTCTGTGTTCTATATTGTCATTCTCAGTCTGTGTCTCTTATTTGTATTTATATATTTGCTTACTCTATGCGCCTTATTTGCTCTTACTGTAGAAACTGGAGCCACGCCGTTTTGTCTCTCTATGTACATCTATATAGACAATAAAGTTCACTTTGACTTTGACTTTGTTTGCTAGTCCACCGCAAGTTTCCCAAAAGTCCACCACAAGTTTGCCACAAACCTAATTTGCATGTGAAAATATGACCTTGCTGATAATTTTAGGCAACATTGCCAAAGGTTAACAGCAACTGTTTGCCAGAAGCCTAAAGTTTGTGTAAGTGGTGGCTATCCTTAGTAAAACCAGTAAAACAGGTTTAATACTGTTAATATCAGAAACTTTAGTACTTTTACTCAATCATTTTCTAATATGTGATTATTAACTTGTACTGGATGCATTTCCTTTGTAAACTTTTACTTACGTATGGGTTTAAATTGTTGCCCATAAGGAATAAGGCACATTTGTAAGGAACCTTTACTTTTACTTATAGTATAGTTTTCAGATGTTTGATGTAAAACAAATTAGGCGTCTTCGCAAGAAAACTTTACCTCTACTTAAGCATGAGTTTCAGATAGTCTATACCCTACTACATTTTATTATGTTTGTTGCAATGGCAAGCCACTTCCATGTTTCATTTATAAAAGCAATTTTGGAATAAAGAAATATAATGTTACGATAATTAGAAGTTCATAGCTACTCCATGTATCCTTAGTGAAGAACAAACCCACTGCAACACAATGTTCAGCAATATAAAGCTGCAGAATGGGTGTAATATAGTTTTCTTGCTCTCCCTTGGAGGTGCTTGAAGACGCTTTTATTTGCTTCTTTCTCAGGTCTCTCATACTGGGCTCCAGACCAAAGATAATATCTTCTCTTCACCACCCACTCGGTCTGTGTGGATTAGAGGAGTGGAAATGGACTCAATATCAGAATGCTTCAGACACCTCGAATATCACAGGTAGACTTTCCTATTCCTCTGCATTTTTTCTTTTTGTGTACAATCTGTTGCTGATCTCCCCTTGTGGCTCACATGACAGTGGCGGCCTAGTTGTAGGATACTCGATTACGGACTAAGAGGTGATAAGTTTGTGTCTGACTCTCTCCTACTGCCAAAACTGCCACCACTGGGCCTCCAAAGAAGGCTCTTAACCCCAGGGTGGCTTTTGATAAGAAGGTCTCCTGAATGTGGTAGTGCTTTTGAGTATAGTGTGTTTATCTTTAGAAGGTTTGCTTTTCTTCTTTCTTCCTGCACAAGATTCTTCTTTATTTTATTCATCCCTCAATATTTATTGCTCAGTAATATTCATAATTTCTTGATTATAGATTTGGAACATGATTAATGGCTGCTCATTTTAAATGAGGATGAGTCTGGCCAATACAATGGTGGAGATCAATGAAGTACATTCTTTATACTGTGCCATGCTTGGCAGCAACTTGCTGCATTATAAACCTCCCTAAAAGGAGCTTCTATATGATTCACATTGCTGAACAATCTATGCTGACAAAGAACTAAATCATTTTCTCAGCAACTACTGATTCATTTCTTGCAAGAACTCTGCCGCATCCAATAAAGCCACCAAACTGCTGCATTGCCTATTTGATTGATTTTTTTCTTTTTGATAAGTTAGCTGTCTGGAAGCTATATCACATTTAGGTTATTTGCTGGTAATTGAATTGAACTTGATTGATTTTTAGGGATGTGTAATCTTTTTCTAATTCCTTTGAGGGCCACGCATGGTCAAATTCTATTTATAATATTTTGCTATTTTCTTTGGTTAATTAATAGATAAAATGGGTCAGGGAGTGTCTATTTTTCTTTTCACTTTCAATAACGCCTATTTTAGAAAAGATAAAAGACCCTTTTAACAGGGACTGAAAGAATCATTAATACAACTGATATGAGTCCTTTTTAATATGGTCTGTTTGTCCAAAAATAAACTACACCATTAGCCCCATGGCCTACTTGTGGAGATCGATACAGGTGACCTCAGAAAATTCACAATGGAAACTCATTATACTAATCAAGAGTATCAGCAAAATGTCAGGATTCTCATGTCATGTGCCTTTTCCTTGAGAAACAAATATCTGTTAAGCCACCTTCAAATAATCTAAGACTTATAGGTGGCCACAGCTGGCTTGGATTGATGTGAACATCAATTCTGTCACACAGCTTGTGTGTGCTGCATTGACATGAACAAGTGTGTTTCACCAAGGCTTTAGATTGTCATCAGATGTGTGCCAGCCTCCATCCTAAACTCTCATTACTTGTTTGATGGATCAATCTTTAATTAAGTTAAATCACCTTAAGAGAGTGAGATGAAAAGTGATGAAAGGAAGTGATTAGCAGAAATAGAAATTGCTTTTCCCATTGCCAGTGTCTGTCAAACTAAAACTCTAATTGAAGAGCACTTAGTCTTCCTTGCCTTTAATCATGGATCATTTTAGGAACTTACTTATGTTTTATCATTATCCTTAGAGAACTAAAATGTTTCCAGATAGACCTGGGAAAAGCTCACTCCACTTTAATGAGTTTACATATTCAAAATATGCAAAAACAATATTTTAGATGATATATTTTATTTTCCTGGAGCAAAAAACATTAGATTCTTCCTAGCAAATGATATTGCAAGATTATGCTACAGAAACTCAAGTGCAGAACAGAAAGACAAAGTTTCAAAAGATTGTGCACAGGGATTCTGAGCCCTCAACCAAATTTAAATTGTAGAACACATGCACAGGTTGTTAATACAAACAATCACAACACACCTCTGGCGCACACCTATAAACCACTGCTGCAGCGAAACAAGCAATCACGGAAGTCATTCAGCACCATGGAGAGCAATAGCCTGTCACCACTTCAGCACCAACGTTTTGGACAGCTGCCCGAGCCTTCCCCACATCATCATCGGCTGGTACCTGATTATGGGGCAATCGAGACAGGCCCTGAGGAAGATATCAGGAAACCTAGTGCAAGGTCAAACGATCGAAGTGATATGCACCAGCCTGCTAAACCGCCCTCATGTTTCTCTCTCTCAGACACCACTGACATGCAGGTTTATTGAACCACCAACACAGCCACAAAGTGACAAACAGCTCATTTCCAATTTGCCAATTAAAAAAACACCTCAGGGAATGTGTTGTCCATGCACATCACGACACAGATTACCAAAAATTAATTTCCCAAATCAGCAGACAAAAAATGGAATCCGAAAGCAGATACCATCGAGAAATCACTTGGTATACAGACATAGAAGCTTTAGAAATATTTCACTACAGTACAAATGATACAAGGCTATTTATACGAGAAGTGGCCTAGTAGGTGAGCTTGATCTGTTTTTCAGCAGTCTTTATTAAGAACTGTAGCTGAGTCTGGCAGTTCTGAACGGAGTCTGAGAAAGGGAAAGGGCTGAAGTCTAGTGTCTTTCTGAAGCTATATCAGTTATGCATAGTTATGTAAGAGTCTTTACCAAAATAATGTCACATAAAGCAGTATAAGACTAAAGAAGTTAAATTGTCACAAACACTTATGAACTGTCATAAGCAAAGTATATTATTTCTTATTGTTATATATCTATATAACATTCATAAAGAGGTGAAATGTTTAAAAACACAAAAAGCCAAAAGCTGAGCTGCATTGCTGCCCTCTAGTGGACAGAATACACAAAGACAACACTTGGTTAAAGATCCATCTTCAGTCTTGCCATTCATCAAGGAGTGCTTGGTGATGGTACCTTGCTCATGAGCACACTCATACATTTCTAAAAACGCAAGAATATGGACTTTTAGTTTTCAAGGTTAGCACAAATTACATCTAACCTCTATTGATTTTCTGCCAAAGTGCCAAAATCATGTTAAATGGGGCGGTAAGCCTTGAAGCCCCACGTCTCTTAATGGAAAGGAAAATGCTAGAACGTGCTAATAGGACTGCAGCTGGTGCCACATTCTGCTTTTCTGTCATCCTTGTCCACGACTTAGGTCCGAGAGCCTTCAGCCAGCTTGCTGCGCTGTGCTAATCCTTAAAACCATCAAAGACTAAGTGTCTTGCCTCGGGGAAGGTTTCGTTTCATCCCTTTCCAAAAAATGATAATCTCACTGACCTCTCTTAAAACCGCTTTTGGTTCGCCTGATGTTAGGCAAGAGCATATTTCTCTCTTTTCGCATTCTTCTCTCTCTTTTCTAACTTTTTGCAGTCTGTTCTCAGTTACCCTTTGTGACCTGCTTGCTAATGAACCTTTTTTCACTTTTATCTGTCAAATACAGTCTGCCTTGGCTGAGATTGGAACTCACAAAAGCTTCAGGAATGATGGAACATCAGGATTCCACCGGTCACCTTCCTGTAACAGCAGAAACAGTCAGTTTTGGATAACATTTGGAAGGGTATTCATGTATTCATTGGTTTCTCAGGTTGGACCTGAGGAAATCCGGTGTCCCCAGTATTCCTGGGTTGAATTAGCAAACTGGGTTCTTCTCAACCTTGCATGAACTCATCATAAACACACAACAACGAAATGTGACCTCTGCATTTGACCCATCCGTGAAGGAGCAGTGGGCAGCTAACAAGGACAGCATCAAGGAAGCAGTGCTTGGAGACCGTACCTTGCTCATAAGTACCTCAGTGGTAACTTTACCGCATTGGAACCTGTGATCTTCTGATCACGGGGCAAACATCCTACCATTACGCCACCATCTGCCCAAACTGAGTTAATATGGATGTCTAGGCTACTTCTCAACCTCATTTAATGATCTATCAGCGAATATTTATTGAATCACTAATACCAGATGAGCTTGTATTGTTGTTAGTTTTGTAAGTTGTACACCTATACAATTGTCTGGCCAGATTAGATTTCAGTAAGACATTGCACCACATCATATTTTGGCAACTACTTGCTACCAAAGCAGTTTGTCATCGACAATGTGAAACAACAGTAGGTACAGTGTCATGGCTCCGCTGAACTTTGGCTCAACAGACCCGCCTTGACTCTGCTGAGCGGCCAGCAGATGCTGCTTTTTTTTAGTTAGTTTGGTGTATTTAGTTCTGTCTTGTGTCTCCTGTCTGTCTTGTCCTTGTCCCACCTTCCAATTGTCTCATTGGTTGATCAGTGTTTATTAGTTATCCCACCTGTGTTTCAGTCCTGCCCCTAGTTTTGATAGGTTTTCCCTTCATTGGTTAATTTAGGTTAGTTGTAGTTGTTTTCCTATTGTTTCTCCCTTGTCTGATTAAACAAAACAAATAAAAACAAAAACAAAACAACCAACCAATAAAAAAGAAATAAACAAAAACAAAACAAAAACTAACAAACTGACAAAAATTATATAATATATTAAAACAAAAAAGACAAAAGAATAAATAAAAATTAATGAATACTTACTTATAACACACACCCATGTACAAACAATAATAATAATAATAATAATAATAATAATAATAATAATAATAATAATAATAATAATAATAATAATAATAATAATTGCTAAACATACTCCACTAGCAGCCTGCGTATGTGTGTGTGTGTGTGTGTGTGTGTGCGCATGTGTGAGTGAACTGGTTTGTCAATTGGAAGTGGTGGCACTTGATGCTGATGGGGTGAAGCAGTGTCCCTCCTTCCCCCCGGCCTGAACTGGGAGCAGGTAGGACCAGGTAATGAAAGCCCGAACCACCGACGAAGGTCCCATCACTGCGTGGCAAGACCAAGGCCCCGAGCCGGTCTGCTATCCAAGAGAGGAGGCCGCCCACCCCAGCCAGGCCCACCTGCAGCATCCCATGATCTTTTCCTAAACCACACGGCCGGCCCCCATACCGCCAGAGACAGAGAGATAGGGGGGCCACTCGGCCCTCACCGCACCCCCATGTGAAATGTCTGTATGTGCATGCGTGAAAGTGTTGTGTGTGTGTGTGTGTGTGTCTGTCGTGCATTAAAAATTGTGGATGCAGTTAGGAGGAGAGGGTCCCCACTGCTGGACTATTCCTGACTATTATTTGGTATGAACTGTTGCTGAACTCCAGTTGCAGTGCTGTGTCCACACTTGTCCAAACGAACTAAACTTGAGGACTAAGTGTCTCACGGTTCAAAAGAAATGGTTCAATCCAATTTGTTATGAAAACAACCTGAGTCTTGGTTCCTCTCAATATTTCTCTTGCCTATAGTCACTAGTAGACTCAATTGTTATGGGCTTGGACCCAATATTATGTAAAGCTGCTTGGTGACAATGTCTCTTGTGAAAAGCAAATTGAACCGTTGGTACAATATGAGCCTCCACTGATCTGGGATCAGGTAAAACCTGGTGTAAGTTCTGATTCGGCTGGGAGAAAGCTGATCCCAGATCAAAGAACAAAAAAATCAGCCTCTAGGTTGAAAACGAGGTTATAGGTAGGTGACACCTGACATGCTACTTACACTTTTCCGGCCAGTTATTCACACGTTTATTCACGTTGCAGTCGTCACGTCGTCTCCAGAGACCCGTAGCCTAGGCAACAGAAGGCGTTGCAAGACATCTTAGACAGTTTTTTTTTTCCACCTCGCTCTCCCTTTTCCTCGTTCTCTTCCATGTTCTCTCATTTATTCTGTTCCGCCGGTTCTGAAATCCAGACTCTCACTGCTCCACTGACAGCCCGTTGTCAGGCTCTTTGCCATTACCTAATTCAAGGAAGAAAAATTGCAAAATGATGCCCAGAGGAGCGACTGTCCTCTTAGTACAGAGGGCTTGCCATTGTCATGCCTGCTCTTTGACAGATGGAGCTTAGAAGCGTGAAAGTGGGAGTGACTGCTTTGCAGTAAGTTTAAGACATGGAGAACTGTCAAGATGAGGACTATTATTCACATTTTTGCATCTGGCTGGTGTGATGATCCATATTTATATATCCTGTCAAATGTGAAAAGAAGACAGAAAGAGAAGGAAGGAAAACCACCAGGAAAAGCACAAAGTATGGATTTGTATCTTTTTTATAATAGAAATATTAAACATCAGGAAATAAACTCAGAAATTTCACAAATTAAAATTACAGTACAGTGTTGAAAATATTTTAAAAGTCTTAACTGTTGTGAAAATTTCTGGTGTTCTCTTACATTAATAAAGACAATATCAATATGACAATATCAAGTAAATGGCCAAATGAAGTTGCAATACTGTACCTGGTAACTTCATTTAAAGACAAAACATTGGGCCCCAGTTATCAGCCATTTTAAAAAAGAAATTTATTCTTAAAACCCACTTGAAAAAATGCAGTTTTCATTAAGATTCTGACATTCATCAATGTTTTCTTCTTTGAGATTTGTTCTTAGGTGAGAACATAATCTACAAACTCTAAAGAGTGGTCTTGAGAGGAAGAGCGCAAATTTTATTGCAGGCCTGTTTGTGCAAAGCATTATCTTACTGGGGTTTTCAATTTTTCAGTTGTAGAATATTATACAGCTTGAAAGTCTTAACCTTCTTAACTACTAATTTTAAGATGTTGGTGTTGGTGGACTAGTGGGCCCATTGGACCAAGAGTTTGTGGGTTCGAATCCAACCTCTGGCGTTACCAACACTGGGTCCTTCAGCCAGACCCTTAACCCTAAGTTGCTCTCAGAGGAATTGTCCCTGAAATTAGAAAATGTATGTCGCTCTGGATAAGAGCATCTGCTAAATGCTGAAAATGTAAATGTAAGAAATGTAGGAGAATATTGGTGAATGAGGCCCATTATTCATAAGCAAAATTTTACTTATGTTCTTTCTTTTCAACCAGACTTCAGTCTCAACAAATTACAAAGGAGGCACTACAACATACATGCCACATTCCAAGACACCCCACAGATGCTGGATTGGAGTGAGATTGGTGGATTTGACTCTATGCCAACAACTTGAATCTGTTCCTACCAACTATAGTCTTAGGAGCAAACCAGGAAATACCAACAGGGTGTTTGGTGGCAAATAAGGTTCATCATCTTAGTGATGGCCGTCAAAACCTAAAAGCCAACAAATGTGCCCATGATCATCTTTTCCTTACAGAAATGGCACAAACGTACCCAAAAGTTGAATTCAAATACTTCTTTCACTGGACCGAAGTCCAGTTCTGATGCTTTGACGGTGTACAGAGGACAGTGTCTCTTTACATTCTAGAACCAAATACCACAAAAACCCATCAGAAGTCTTATATACGCTTTGTCTCCTGCACTGGTGCAGTTACCGGTGCTCGTCTGGTGCTTAAGTTGGGAACCAGCGAGAACCGGCCTGCATTTCCACTGACTTAAGATACCACTGGGATTTGGACATCACTATGACCATGTCATACACCTTTGCAGAGCATGTCTTTTTCTTTTAGATGATGCTTTAAGTGAATTTAAGTGAGTAAGTATTTGTCATTGTGAACACAGCACAGCACAACACACAACACACCGTATCCATGAAGACGCAGCTTTGTCAGTGACCGGGGGGGCAGTGCTTAGGGACAGTACCACTTGAACCGGTGGCCTTCCAATCACAATGTCAACTCTCTAATCATTACGCTACCAGCTTCCCGGGATATAGTATCCAATGGCTGCTCACTCTACTTATTTTCCACATTCACAACAATTAAATATCTGAATATATCTTAGTTAACGGTAATATTTTAGGATAATACCAGAATTACAGTAGCTCAAATACCAACAGTAACAACATATTTATTGTTTATCATGGGTCCTTAGTTCCAGACCAGCAAAGTTTTTTACGCCGAATTTGAGGCACCGGCTCCTTTTTTTCAGTGGAAAAACATGGCACCAGTTGAAAAATACCAGGTACCAGGGCAGTGGAAAAGGTGCAGTAGACTCCATGGCTTGATGGGTCAAACTTATAATTGGTCAAACGTGTAAAGCACCTATAAAACTTATTTGCACATAGAGTTCTTCCAATCAAATAAAACTGGCTAATTTGTTAATCCACATTATATTTATTCGGACATCTTCATGACTAAAAATCTTATCTCTAACATGAGGCCTAACATAACTAACATAAGATGCTGTCTACATTTAAAGAATTAGGAAGTGTTTTTTCTAAAGCTGTAGGCCCAGTGTTGGCTTGTCATAATGGAGCAAGCGATCTATGGTTAATGAGAAAACATTACAAATGCTAAGCTATAAATGAAGCAGAGAGAGCGAGGCGAGACATTGCCAGAGAGAAACTCTTCCACTAATCAAATCTCGGGCTAATGTGCATTTGTTGCCTGTCGGATAAACGCATCCTGTGTGACTTAAGAAAGAGGGCAATCAGGAAACGAGCGGAAATGACTTGTCCAGTTTGAAGGGGTTGTGTAGACAATGCAGTACAAAAACAACATTCAAAATTAAATATAACAGAAAAAAATAAGATGGGATTGTGAGTATAATATTATTATTATATAAATAGGGATACAATAACATAGGAACTTTGTGTGTGTGTGTGTGTGTTATCACAAAATTTCTAGATTACAGATATCAATGTTACAGTTATATTAGGTTACAGTTATGTAAAAGTGGATCATAATTGCTGTTAAAATTGTAATCGGAATATATAGAAAATATTTAATTACAGATAAGCTGAATAAAATATTTGAGTAATTTACAAAATAAGAAAATTAAACAGCACATTTGTAATAAAGCAGGATTTTGTACCACTGTTGTATTAATATGAAAAATCAATTCAACATGCAGCAGCTTCTGCCGTGTACTATGCAAGAACACTCTCAGTGTGTTCTATTCACACATTATTATGATTTGGATCATGAGGGAAACCTTTCTCCTAAGTTTTATTTAGGTAGGCTTACATAACCTAGTTCCATAACAGAACATTCTCTTTTTTTGACCAAACTACTGGGTAATTCTAGGCTTTAAACCCATTAAACATGGCTAATATAGCAACTGAATTCATGAAGTTTATTTTTCCTGTCTCCTTAGTTTCATTGCTGGTCTCATGTGTGCCTTCCATTCATCTACTCTTCATCCCCAGTAGATTCGGTTTCATCTCAAGAACAGACCACCGGAGAGCTGAAAAATCTATACGTCCTTACAGTCCCAAAGCTTTACGCCTGGTTGTGCATTCCTTGAAACCACTAACCCACAATTGAATTGAATTCTCTTCCTCTGCTTCCACAATTGTTCTCCAATATCAGTTCCCATTTTTTAAATATTTATTCAGGCCCAAAATGCTCTCCACTGCCATGAGCAGTAGCTAGCTTTTTTGCTTCTTTTTTCTGGCCAAAGGATAAGAGCCGATCAATTTTAATTGCCTGGGTCTCAGTGAGACTGATAGTAATGGGGATTTAATTCGCTGCCGTAGACGTGACAGCCTTTGGGAAGCTCTCTCCCTCTACAAATCCTTCCCCCAGCCGGAGAACACGAATGGAAGGGTTTGATCCATTGTGCTCCTTCCAACAAATCAATACTGACATTCTGCGAGACTGGTCTATTTTAATAATAATTTACCATGACATTACACGGACAATGGATGTCGGTGGCACTGGTGTATTGATCAGGCTAATGCAGATGTAATATTTGTATTATTGCATGTACTGTTACGTGGGCATGAAATTAAGTGTGTATACCTGGGTGTAAGTGTGTGTCAATAATGTTGCCACACCAGCACATCTGGCCATTCAGGCATTAGCCTCTTTTGTAGTCACTTGGGGTTTGTATGTAAGCACAAACATCTGTCAGACCCGATTCTCATTCCTGTACCAACCAACAGCTTGCAGTGGACCGTCCAGGCAAGCCAGACCGTCAAACCTTTAGGGACCAGGGACGTCTATCCTTTTTTCATGCTAGGAAGAAGTACTAACTAGAGAAGCAGGAATTTTGTTTGGGGACATTCTACAATCCTTAAAGTTTTGAAGGAATGAGAATGACTTGGTCTATTTCTCAATTTCTCAAAACCTACTGCATCCCTGAAAAGTGTCCCAAAACTTTAGCAAAATTCCTTCTTAGATTAAGATTGAGGAATAACTGCAGGTGAATTTTGCTAGTTTTGGTGCACTTCAGGACTGGAAATTTCCTGCTTCTTTTTTTTCCCAATCTGTCGAACTCTTCCTAGTACCTGAATGCATGTCAAAACGTAAGCAAAAACCCTTGTTGCAGGATTGAGGAATCCAAAATTTCAGGACAATCCCAAAACTGGAAAATGTGACAGACTGGAAATGACTTGCTATATTTTTGCTTTTCATCAAATCTTCAAAAGATTGTATAGTGTACGAAGCCTTTGGCACGATCCCTCCTTCTCCGCAGATTAAGAACGAGCGATAAACAGAGAAAGAAGAATTTTTCTAAAGTTTCAAGAAAACTTTCTGGTCCTTGAGGAATTGATAGACTGGAAATGACCTTCTATATTTTCCAGTCCATAAAACCATCAAAGGGTGTAGAAAATGCACCACAAAACTTTTGCACAGTTTCTCCATCTGGCAAATTAAGGGTTATCTGGGATAACCAGACAATGACAACTTCAATAACTCTTCTTTAAGAATTCTCTAAGGGCTTTAATAATGCTTCCTCTCTTATTTCATTACCAAGTTCGAAACGAAGGCTATTACATTGTGCTCTTAGAGGGCCCTCGAGTGAGCGATGTAATCGACGCCACTTGCCTTCCCTTCGAGGTCTTTTAATCATTTTTTTGACCTTTATTTGGGTTGACTATTTCAGATCTGTCCATTATTTATATCGACAGCCTTATGAATGAGACTGAATAATGCATGGGCTCTTCACTAAACTATACAAACCTGAAGATGCACTCAGTCTAAGGCCATCCGTTCCGACTTGACCGACGCTGGCGGACTCCCGGCACCCTGATTCATAGTGAAAACGCCAGAACGTTTTCCGTCAAGGGTCTGTTGCCACTCCTGGAGGAAAGCTGCAGCCTTTAGGCCCCGGCGCTCGACACCGGAGACGTCTGCCTCGCGTCCCCACTCCTTGAGACTTATCTGTAGTCGAGCTGCGATACCGGGGTTATGTAACAGTATATTTACCGCGAGACGTATTAATAGCTCTGTGCCACAACAGCCTCTCTGGCGAGGAAGCTCTCGCTGCAAGAGACGTAGCAAGGTTCTCCCACGCAAGGCCGCGTCTCAGTCAGGTGCTTTAATTTTTTTTCCTGCTCTGTCATGTTTAGACCCCCAGTGCTCTGACACTCCGAGATAGGGGAGATGAATCGATTCGGGAATGGGAGCATGAGGCTGAGAAAAACCAGGTCACCAAATACGGGGAGCAAGTGTCTCCATTTGATGGAGGGAGGCGGGGGATGCTTCGGAGAACAGAGGATGAGCCGACGTACTGGCAGATGTATACAATCTCTGTACTGCCTTGAAGTTGCTGGAGGCAGACAGACTGAACCCTGGTCACTATTTAACACCGGGTTTGAAGGCAGTGAGGCCCGTGGAGTGAAAATGCTTTTCACACGTGTGGCTTTAATGTTTATAAATGTGTATTTGATGTGTGCAGAGGGGAATCACAAAGAGGGGGGTGGGGAATCAAAGCGTAGAGAATGAGAGAGAAAGGGGGGGGGGGGTGGGCTGACTCAAACCTCAGATTGTAAATGAGAGAGAGTGTCCCCAGGCTTGGACGGAGAAAGTGAGAGGGTCTGTATATGTGTGTGATGTACGTATGGAGGCTAATATAAGGGTGGAAAAGAAAAGTGAATTGGGTGTGTGTGGGGAATAATTTGGGTGGATGGTAGAGAGATAGAGAGAGAGAGAGAGAGAGAGAGAGAGGGAGAGAGAGGGAGATAGAGAGAGTCCAGATCTGTGATCTGAGAGAGGAGAGAAAGACCATCCGATCTGTGAAACAGAGAGAAACGAAAAACGGAGTTTGATCTCAAAGAGTGAGAGAGAGACACTCAGATCAGAGAGAGAGATGTAGAGAGAGAGAGATGTAGAGAGAGAGAGAGAGAGAGAGAGAGAGAGAGAGAGATGTAGAGAGAGAGAGATGTAGAGAGAGAGAGAGAGAGAGAGAGAGAGAGATGTAGAGAGAGAGAGAGAGAGAGAGAGCCCACACGCGTCTAGATCCGCATCTCGTTGTGTGATGTTCACTCGCGTTTTAAGATGCCGTGGACGTCGTTGAGAGCCAGCAGATGTTTAAAGTGACGCGCGATGCCAGTTTGTACTTTTTTTTGGAGCAACACTCCCTTTTTCTCTCTTCCTCCAGGCGGCAGCGGCACAAGCAACTCGGCGTGCTGGATATGAGGATTCCTCCCTGCGCTCGCCACCAGCACCTGTTGTACGGCTCTGAGGGAAACACACGGAGTTGCGCTGCGACGAGCATCGAGGTGAGCATCGCTTTTCACCCTCCCACCTCCTTTCCCCCTTTTTTCACTTTTCCTTCATCTAAATATTCAGTCAGTAAACTACTGGAGCGTAAAGTGTTTCCCCCGTTTTCGCGCGTTTTCCCACCCGGAGCGCCGAAGCCTCCCGCCGCCGCCGCAAAGCGCAGTGCGTAACGGTGCGTCTCCAGGGGCTTTGGTACAAGACCATTATGGGTTTATTTTTGGGAAAAATATGGGGAAAATACTGATTTCCTGACGCGGGAATGTTTTATTCCTCTATTTCTCAGTGGATCTCGTAGAGTGGAACTCCCAATGTCTGCTTAATTTATTATTATTAATATTTTTTTAACTCTTTTAGTTCTTTATTCCTATTAATTATTATTCGAACCCACTTGTTTTTAAATCCTGTTGATTCTGGTTATAGTTAGTAAATAGCTAGAGAACTATTTAACTTAAGATGGGTTTTAATGTCGAACCAGTTTGATTAACCATTTTAGAGGTTTAATTCTTGTTACTTCTACAGTAAAAAGACAACAAACCAGGTTTTACTTTGCAAATAGCAAAAGATGATAAATAAAGAAGCAAGAAACCCCAATGCTGCTGAAAAATCGAATGAACCATTGAACCTGACACAGATGGTCTGTTGATAAAGAAGCATTTTACATGTGAACCCTTCAAGCAGGGTTTGATCCCAAACCATTTTCAACATACCATCTTAGAGGCTTATTGCTTCTTAATCCTACTGACAAAATTAGCAAACTTGTTTTATCGGTCATTAGAGCTTACAATTAGCTACAAGTGAAATTTCCAGTCTCCTTACTGCAACATTTGTGATTATTAGTTAAACATCATACAGTGTTATATTTCACAGCGTTCCAGGGGAATCACTTACAGCATTAATTTATGGGTTTCATTCTTATTTGTCAGCTGTGCCATGGCACGATATTAATAGAGAATCCAACAAAATGGCTTGAATCTGTCAGTAAGTCAAGATGTTACTTTTCGTGATCTTGAGAGGATTATTGCCATATGACCAGCTTAGCTTGTGTGTTTCCCATCAAATTGGCTGCGATGCCAAACCAGCTCGACAAAGCTTTTTTGAGTTTATTTTCTGTTATTAGATGTGGCATCAAGTTTCTACTGAAAAATCAATTAAACTGCCTTTGGCTAGTCTACAGTTATAGACTATCTGCATTTGACCCATTCGTGAAGGAGCAGTGGGCAGCTGACATGTGCAGCGCCCGGGGAGCAGTGCTTGGGGACGGTACTTTGCTCATGATTGCCTCAGTGGTTCCTTTATCGGTCTGGGATTCGAACTGATGATCTTCCAATCATTGGGCAAACACTCTAACCGTTACGCTACCAACTGATAGAGAACCATTTTCGTGTGACAAACATAATCAGAAGCAACAAGCTGATTTTTGAGGCCAAACGTGAAAAACATCACAAGTTGTTTTGAATCTTAAGTTGAATGACCAGCGACAGGCCAGAATCAGACAACAAATAACAATCAAGAACCATCATATAGTCTGTGTTGGTCTGTGCAGCTTTTTTTTCCTCTTAAGCAGAGGTATATTTAGCTGCTATAAAAAGGAACACTGTGTCAACCTCGGTTCTATGACTGCCCGAGATGTTTACTGGCACGTATTCCAAACGACAGCATGTGTTGGGAAAACACTGGCACAGTTTTTCGGTGAGGTTTCAGAGATCAGTTCATCGTGACAGCCCTAAAACATGTTCAGCACTGTTCTTCTCCATGCTGCCTCCCTCAGGGGTCTTTTGTAATCTCTCTAAAACCAACAGACATGGGAGATGGAGGGACACAACAACAATGTCACTTCTGTTCGCTGGCACAAAGCGCTCCAGGGAGACTCATTTTCTCGTCCTCTATATTTTTTGGCATACAGTAGTTAATTATAAAAAGCCCTTTTTTAAATTAGTGGATCAAATATTTAACGGTCATCAGCTCCAATCGTGCATGTTTTGAGCTTAAAGTTTTGGTTGACCATTGTATTTGAATCTTGAACGTCCGTCTCTTTACAACACCATTGCAATATTTTGACTGTTTTGATATTTTACGTCCATATTTATTAAGGCTGCGTAATATATCTACTCTGCATCATTATGCAATGCCAAGTAACGCAAATTGAATCAAATGCGTCATGAAACAACGTTTTTTCTGCTTGACACCCAAGAAAAACTTGCCCAGGTCTCATTTCCTTTGACTAATCTAGAAGAGAAATCAACATGAATTAAATGCAATTTGTGGGCTTTGTGGGTAAGGTTCAACCTCAAAAAAATGTCCAGTATATTAACTTGTTTTTTAAACTTTCTCTGCCAGTGCACCTCCCTACAAAATCCCCTCAAACTATAGGACAAACCCATTAGACATTCCATTTATACACTTCATATACATTTGATTGCAAAGATGAGCAATATGATGGTTGAAATTTCAAAATTCTACAATGAAAATAAATAACTCCAGCATGAAACTATATTTTAAGATATTTTAAGGCTTTATAAAGATAAAACACACAATCCATTCAAAATATAATTCAATGTCCCTGTTTATGCTCAACCTGATAAAGTACCTATTAACTGATTTTAATGCAGGCATTATATTGCGGAACAAGTTATCACTGCACTATTAGCCTGTCACTACGTTGCATAGAGTTGTTAGGATGAAGCATTACACAAAAATGAAATGATCTCATTCTCATTAGTGAATGCTTTTTTTCAGTAAGCACTTAACAAAATGACAAAATTCAATTAAAAATCCCCACTTTCCAGATTTGACCATGCAATTTGAGGCTCGAGAGTGGTTCTAATGGGCTGCAGGGTGTGGCGTTAATAGCAGACGCCACTGAAAGCCATTTGGTCTGTAATGTACAACAATCACAGCCCCCATGAACCAAAACCCGCTCATTTGTCCTTTGCTTTTCCGGTCTCTGACTTCTGCTTTTATGCTCCCACCCCTCCTCTTGGTTCACTTTTGCTGAATGCTTAATTGCTTCATGTGTGTAGCTCTTTACTGGGGTGACGTTTTCTGCTTGATGATTTGTAGCGTTATATCTGATATTGTGGGGTTAGAGATGAAATGTTGATGAAAATGTGATATTATAGCCAAAAATGTATCACTGTCAGCATATTAACGCTTGCACTCATAAATTATATGCCACAATGTCCAAACCTGTGGATGGTTGCCCACTCACTTTGTGTGAAATGGTTAGTATAGTATTGCTAAATTGTGTAAAATGTTTACAAATTACTGCTACACAAACTGCACATATATACTTTTGTTTGCATAACAACATTGACCAAAAAAATTATGCAACACACAAAATTTGCATTACTTATAAAGAAGCCACCATGTGGCCATGAGAGGTAACTGCACCTGTGATTACTGTAATGCTTTTTTACTGACACTAAACAAATTCACGCTAAAATTACGAAATAAACTAGTCAAATTAAAAGTGAAAGATAGTGATTATTTGTCATTATGAACACACCACAGCACACAGTACACCACAACAAAATGTGACCTCTGCATTTGACTCATCTGTGAAATAGCAGTGGGCAGCCCAGGGAGAACTGCTTGGGGACGGTGCTTGTTAATGAGAACCTCAGTGGTACCTTTACTAGTCCTGGGATTCAAACTGACAAACTTCTGATCATGGGACGAGCATGCTAACCGTTATGCTATCAACTGCCCCAAAAAGAGTACTGAACTCTTTCAATATCTAGGAAACAATCTAGTCACGCTGATAGAAGTACTGAACTCTTTATTAGAGCTCTTCAATCTAAGAAACAAAGTAATCAAACTAAAAGAAGAATTGAACTCTTTGTGAGAGTCTTTGAATCTTGGCAACGTACTGTTCAAACTAAAAGAACTACTGAAATCTTTACATGAGCATTTTAAACCACGAAACGAACAAGGCAAACTAAAAAAAGGATTTAACTCTTCATAAGAGTCCAGTAATCTAGGATAAAAGATAAAAGAGGTACTGAAATCTTTACAAGAGTCTTTTAATTCAGCAAACAAACTACCTAAACTAAAATAAGTACTGCACTCTTCATAAAAGTCTCGTAATATAATGAACAAACATCTCAAGCTAAAAGAAGTACCGAACTTCATTACAAGAGTTGGTTTATCCTAGGGAACATTATAGTCAAACTGACTGTTTATATGAACCGTTTCATCTAGTCAAACTCATTATGAGAGTCTTTTAATGTAGGAAACACACTAGCCAAAGCAAAATAAATGAATAAAATCTTTGCAAACAGCTCATTTGGTTCACATCGCACAGAAAAAACACAACAGGGCAGATGACATTAAAGATGCTGTTTAATAAAAGACTGTAACTTAGCAGTTCAGATGGTTTAATACTAAAAATCCAGAAAACTAAACTCTTTATAAGGCTGAATAAGAGTGTTGACCAGTGCTTTAACCAAACACCGATGCCTCTCAATTGTAAAGTAATTTGTTAAACCCAAAAGTGTCTTCCCTGACGTTAACTCACTGATAACTCCAGTTATATCCTACCTTCAGCACTACCACCATCAAACCCCAGATCAAGACCTTTAACCCCAAGTTATTCCTGTAACTGGGAAATGGAAGTTGCTCTGGCTGTCTGATTAATATGAATGTATATTTCCTGTTGGTGTGTTTGTCTTCGCAGCAATGGCGTCATCTCTCTAACTCCCCTGCTCTCAGCCGAGTCTCATTGTAAGATGGCGTAGACAGCCATGGCTCAGCTCTACTACCGTCGCACAGACCACTCCTCGTACCGCGACCGCATCCCTCTGCGCATCGTGCGGGCCGAGTCGGAGCTGACGCCGTTGGAGAAAGCCTACCTGACGGCGGTGGAGAAGGGGGACTACGGCAGCGTCAAGCAGGCCCTGGACGAGGCCGAGATCTACTTCAAGATCAACATCAACTGCATCGACCCGCTGGGCCGCACGGCGCTCCTCATCGCCATTGAGAATGAGAACCTGGAGCTCATCGAGCTGCTGCTCAGCTACAACGTCTACGTTGGCGACGCGCTGCTCCATGCCATACGCAAGGAGGTGGTGGGGGCCGTGGAGCTGCTGCTCAACCATAAGAAACCCAGCGGCGGCATGCAGGTATTTCATTTAATTTTTTTCTAACTTGTATAAAAATCAAACTGAAATGTAACTATAATTATTAAGCAACTTATTAAGATTTACACAAATAAAACTGTTCAAGAACTAGAGTTTAAGAAATTGATTCATATAAAGCTCAATAAATCTGGATTCTTATTTTATTCATTCATTCATTATCCGAACTGTTTAATCCCAATCGGGTTTGTGGTGAGACCAGAGCCTATCCCGGGAAGTTACGGGCGCAAGGCGGGGACCAACCCTTGGCAGGCGACAACACACTGTAGGGCACACACACACTCACACTCTCATTCACACCTTACGGGAGAATTTAGATTCACCAATTAACTTACAGTGCATGCTTTTGGACTGTGGGAGGAAACCAGATGTTATATATACAGTACTGTGCAAAAGTTTTAGGCAGGTGTGAAAAAATGCTGTAAACAAAGAATGCTTTCAGAAATATAAATAATGATTGTTTATTTTTATCAATTTACAAAATGCAAAGTGAGCGAACAAAAGGAAAATCTAAATCAAATCAATATTTGCTGTTACTACCTTTTGCCTTCAAACCAGCATCAATTCTTATAGGTACACTATAAAAGTACTCATGAGCACGGTACTGCCCCCGGGGGCTGCCCATGTCAGCTGCTTCATGGGTGGGTGGAATGCAGAGGTCACATTTCGTTGTGGTTCGCTGTGTGCTGAGCTGTGGTGTGTTCACAATGACACATAATCACTCATTTTCACTTGATTGGCTACAGTGCCCACACGGCACAGCTCACTCTTGGCATCTGTGATATGGATTTGAAGGATAAAGTTCACCTTGAGGAAGATGGCAGCAAGAATACAAAGCTATGTTTATCAAAATGTATCTAAAAGCGCAATGGACAGAACTTACTGATGGGAGAGTAACTTATTTAAGACGAAAATCAAAACACTTGCTACCTCCAAAATGACATTGAAGTCTTATAATTTGACATTTGGGAAACTTTTAACATGATGTTTTTCCCTTTTTAATTGCAAATATTATGTATTACTGAATTAAATGTTCTATGTAGTTATCTACCTTTTCTATGTAGCTTGTGGCTAACTACTAGAGTAAAGCAGTGGCTTGCTTGTAGCTGAGCTACTTTTTTTTTAATCATATGTTGGTTTCCCCAACACTGTTGTATCCTTGACTTTATGGTCACTCAAATTAAACCTCTTCTAGTAAGATCAGGTCAGAAGTCAGTTTGAAAGATTTGTTGAATCCATGAACCAAAATTCATGCATAACAAGGCTAAATCTTAGCATTAGCAAAAAAGGTACACATAGAAACGTGGTAGCATCCCATATCCCGAGCAACGTGCACTCTGCCTTCGTCTGTGCTAAAAGAAACGACAAGCCATGCTCACATTCAGTACTTAGGGGACTCTCTGTTCCTTCTCTCCACTTTATTAAACTTGAGGACACACACTGCCAGAGTCTTACACTAACATGAACGCGGTCGCACTCCAAGTGTTTCATCCCGTCCCCTATATTAATCCTCGTCTTCATTGTGTAATCTAAACCTTAGGTCTTTAGAAGCTCCAAAAAGCACACGGTTTAGTCAGCTAAACGCTTCGGCTGCTGCACAAACGCATCCATCAGCAAATGTTTCCTCATGTTCCTGGCTGCTCTAGAATAAACCTGACTGCAGCAAATCTCACCCCTTTTTCCCCAATGACAACGCTCGCCAGCGCAGGACCTTTACCAAAATCACTCTTTCAGTAGGTAATGTCCCAGCGGTCCCCCAAAAAAGGTCGGGCGATTTGATAACTGTGCCACCAGCTGTCACAGCCAAGCAGAAGGAATTTGTTAGATTAAACAGCTGCTTGCAGAAAGATTCTAGCACAGAATCTGTCTCAGCTCATCGCAAAGGGGGACGTATACCCATATCCGGTCGGAATTGCAGATTTCTCTGCTTGGGATGAATCTCGGTGAGCATATCAACAAAACATTAGTGATGCATTTGCTATGATGCAGCACAAGGAGAGTCTAAATTATGAGCACAGTATGACAGTAAAGGACTTTTGCCTTGAGCTACCCGGCTCTGTGGTTAAAAATCAAGACAATGCCACACTGGATTTAGTTATATAAAGGTGCTGAAGTGAGAAAGATTTTTCTTAACTCTTCTTTCAGTATATGAAATCTCAGGCCATTAAATCCAGCTCATGCATTTGATTGCCTTTGTGTTATTAATGGATGAATGTTGATTGTACTTTTCAGAATTCCATTACAGTCTTGCTATTATAGTCGTTAAGTTGAGAGAAAATCACAAATGCAGTCAGTCACATTTTTTCATAATAAAGCCCAACCGATACAGGATTTTAAATGGGTTTTCTCTTCAGGATCTCATGTATGGCACTGCTGCTGTGACCATTAAAGCTTTGCACAGTGAACAAAATATATTTAGGTTTTCTGATCATTTCAAATACTCCAAGCTTGGGCATTTGGATACTTTTACACTGAACCTCTTTAGCAGTCGAGTCGGACTCTGCTGCAGCTGAAATTATAAAAAGAAACAAAAAACTGCTGTGCTGACTGGAACAGCCAGAGTTAGAATTTACACAGTTGATAATGATAAAGCTGAGTGAAAATCATAAGCACAGTTACATCTTATTTGTAATAGTGCCTTATGGATATAGGATTTTCAAGACTGATACCAATTTTGATATTCGAGAATTACATTTACAATTACAGTTTTCCCATGAACACACAAAAATTTAGACTGGGATATATCATAAACGATATTCATGTCATAAAGCTGTTTACATTTTATCCCTTTTTTTTTAAATATTACATTGAACACATGTACAGCAATTTTTTTAAT
The DNA here is from genome assembly GCA_032718565.1 of Distichodus sexfasciatus. Classification (NCBI taxonomy): domain Eukaryota; kingdom Metazoa; phylum Chordata; class Actinopteri; order Characiformes; family Distichodontidae; genus Distichodus; species Distichodus sexfasciatus. Next base: position 958,546 of record JAVGVS010000066.1, on the reverse strand, counting down.
TGTTGAAAATTAGGATATTATGTGTAAAAACGCAAAAATGCTAACAAAGGTGATGCGTTGTGCCATCTAAAGACTCCTAACATAGAGCATTATCACCAATCACTCTTAAGAAGAAAATTGTCCTTAAAGGTCCCATATTATACCGTTTTTTCAACAAGTTAAAACAGGTCTATAAGCTCCACTAAACGTGTCTCTGAAAATGTTTGCTGAAAATACCTCTCAGATTAGGCATTTTCACCCCTCTAATTCAGTCCCTTTCAGAACAGGCTGTTTCTCATTAGTGTTCCTAAATGCAAACGAGCCGCTGCTGCTCACACACGTCCCACTCCAGAACTGGGGTGTAGACAACACGGCAAGTGTTTACCTCACGTGAACTTAATCGACATGGTTGCCGCTGTTTCATACAGCCATACATGTTGACCACAACACTCTGCTGGTAGACTTCTTCATTGCAATTCCTATAATGGCGCTTGTGAGGAAAACATGGCGGATCAGGAAGCGCTAGCAGTTCTACCTGGTGGGCAGAGGTTCTCAGATAGGAGGGTGGAGTTATTCAAATGTCCCCTACTGTGACGTAGAAGTAGGGGAGAAATCTAAATGGCTTGTTTAAGCACACAATTTCTGACATTAGTGAATTAATACTAACTCAATTCACCATTTTTTTAATGAAACCCAAGTGTGTTAGAGGCAGCAGAGACCCAAATGGATGTCCAAAGAACAGAAAAAGTGTATAGTTTTCACACAGATTCTGACACTCACTTAGTTTTCCTATTAAGATTTTTTGTTGTTTTTTAAACATTAGTTTATTGAGTTATCTTCAGTTTTACAGTTGTAAAATATTAAAGTATTTAATGTCTTAATTTTCTAAAGGATAAATGTAAGAAAAAACTACACCATATTGCTGAATGAGGGTCATTGTTGATTGATCTCACTGTTATTGTTATTTATCAGTCACTCCCATCCAGTATCGATTTATTTACAATTACATCATATCAAACAATAAAACTGACACACTGATTATCGTTCAAACTCAGGTTCCCCCGATCCTGCTAGACAAGCAGTTCTCGGACTTTACTCCCGACATCACCCCCATCATCCTGGCCGCTCACACCAACAACTATGAGGTCATCAAGCTGCTGGTCCAGAAGGGTGTGTCGGTGCCTCAGCCGCACGAGGTGCGCTGCAACTGCGTGGAGTGCGTGTCCGGCTCGGACGTGGATAGTCTGCGTCACTCGCGCTCACGCCTCAACATCTACCGGGCGCTGGCCAGTCCGTCACTCATCGCCCTGTCCAGTGAGGACCCCTTCCTAACCGCCTTCCGTCTCAGTTGGGAGCTGCAGGAGCTCAGCAAGGTGGAGAATGAGTTCAAGGCCGAGTACGAGGAGCTCTCGCAGCAGTGCAAGCAGTTCGCCAAGGACCTGCTGGACCAGACACGTAGCTCCAGGGAGCTGGAGCTCATCCTCAACTACAGGGATGACATCAACCTGCTGGAGGACACCGGCATCAATGACCTGGCCAGGCTTAAGCTGGCCATCAAGTATCACCAGAAAGAGGTAAGAGCGTCTCTCTTGTCGATGTTCCAGCGGAGTTTCGGGGCACTGTGTAAGCTCATCCTCAGGCTAAATCGCCTTTCTGCAAAGCTGGATTCAAGTAGGTTCAATGAGCTTAGGGGCTTCAGGTTTTTGGTTCAAACTAGCGGCTGACCGATAAGTCGGTGTACTGATGTTATTGGTCGATATGTGTTACAATTGCCCAATAAATACTGATAAAAACACAAACGGAAAGACGCAGTGAGTCTTGATGTTGAATATTTTGTCCACTCAACTGTTGACCTTTTTGGGTTTTTATATATGACTCTTATTTTTCAAAACTATATTGTGTTGTATTTATTTAAAAGTTCTTATTTGTTAATCTTGAACCTATAAAAATATATTATTTTTAAAATCACTTAATGATTATTTTGATGAGAACTGCACAATATTCAAAGAAAAGAAGTAGGGAAAAATCTCAGGTATTAAGGAAAATGTTGGTGTTTTTAGTTTCATGAAAAAGGGGCTACTACATAAATATCAGATGTTTAAATCTTGCAATTATCAAAATCATTATTAGTTTTTAAAATTATATTTTGGCCATTTCATTTTTGCAAAGTCAGCAATAATAATAATTAATTAAAAAAAACATTCTCCATTTTTGTAATATTTTTCATGTTTCTTTCCCAACTAATAATTCAGACTGCTTTTATTCAATCAAACAATACGCTGAATTAGCCCCAATCATTTTCTTCGCTACGATCTACTCACCTACTCTCTTTTTTATCAAGAGAGTAAGGGTGCTTTCATACCTAGCTCGTTGTTCTGATACAGGGAATGTTTCCTCCCGGGAGCAGTTCGTTTGAACATGGGTGAAGACAGCAAACGTACTCCATACCGGAACAAATCAACCAGACTGAGATCGCTTGGAGAGGGTGGTCTCAGAACGCTTGCAGTCCACTTACCCACGAACCGATTCAGCTACCCTGTATTGCCACAAACACATCCATGACCAAAACACTTCACTGTTGTAACATTTCTGCTGCCATTTAGCAATCTCATGGCAACTAAGATGAGTCATGGAGTTCTATGGAAGCAGCAGACAGTGCACCTTCTTTGTAAACTTAATTCTTCAGAAACTTAATGCAGCAAATATATTGTTTTCTACTTGGCGCAGCCTAAATGCACGATCATATTATGTACAGGAACACTGATAAACCCACCACAGAATAACAGTAAATGAAAGTACTATTAACAGTCGTTGTTGCTCCATTTTTGGGGAATTCCCACAAAATTCTGACTAATCACAAAAATCCATAACCTCAAAGAAATTGACTAAAGGTAGTTTTTTGACAGTATATAAAATATAGTAATTGTAACCCCTGAATGCAAGTGAATGATATCAGGTTCTTCTTAGCTGATTATGTCCAGTGGTATTTCCAGATAAATATAAAAAATCTAACTAGAGTTCATGAGATTTAAGAAATCAACTCATGAAGTGGTTCTGCTGCAACTGTTATATGTCATGGTGGACTATTCTAACCACTAGAGACCATTGTATTCTTATTCATAGCTCTAACAGAGCCAGTCTTTCATGCTCTATAATCAATCAATGTTGGAATCCCCAAAATTCCAGCCAAATATAGAATGTAGATCTATGTCGCCCCCTCCTGTGCAGAAGAAGTAAAGCAAATGCCATAATTCTGTCTGCATGGCGTTACAGGGAAGCTTAAATCAAAAGAAAGAGAAAAGTATGATTAGTGATACATGCTTAGCACAACACACCCGTTTAGCTCATCCCTCTCAAGCACACCTTTAATTCCCCTCATTCTACGAGTCGCTGATTCATTTAAATATCTGCACAGAGTGCTTGCTTTGCAATGTTCTAAACCAAGTCTATGCATCCGACTTTGACTCGTGTTTAATCAAATGCGTTACCCAACAGCTATTTTTTCACCTGAGTATCATTGAGGGGGCGCTTTTTTGCGGGGTGAAGTGAATAAGGTCGGATTAGCTCTTTTTTAATCCAATCTGAAGAGCGTGACCTGCGAGCTGTAATTTTAAACCGGCTTCTTTTCCCGAGCAGACGTTTAATATATTGGCGTCTGAGGGCGCATGAAATTAAATCTTCTTGGGTGAGTTTGGCCACCGGGCAATAAATATCTCTCCTCCTCCTCTCGCCATTCCCCCTCCTTATCATCATCACACACAAACACTCACACACACACACACACACACACGCACAAACACAGACCCACATATACACAAATCACAAGGCTGAAAGATGATCATCCGCATCTCAACTTGTCACCAAGTTTAGAGATGCTGCTGCTGGTTCTGCTGCTGGATAAGTAAATATTTATGGTTATTCCAGGGGGTCTCCGGTAGAGATCTCCAGTAATCACTGTTCCCATGGTAATGGAGATCCCGCACAGAGGCTGGAGCGACCCGGTTGTTCTGCAGCATCCGATGTTAATACAGGTCCGGGGCTCCGGTTTGATTCATCTGCACTTACATTTACATTTACAGTATTCAGCAGATGCGCTTATCCAGAATGCTGTTCTGTACATCAGTGCACTGCAGTACACATCTGTTTTTCAAAAGGTTAAGCTGGCCTTAAATCAACAACCACTGTTCACGTTAGTGACCGCCAGCTAAGTGCCACATTAACAAACCTGTTAAAGAAAATCTCTGAAGTTACACAGACAGCAACAATACATGCATGAAAGCATGAAAGTGCCAGAGTTTTTTTCTTAAACAAAATAGGCAATAAGTGTGAGGAGCAGTTAGTCCTCTACGTACTAAAGATGGGTCTTCAGATTCATAGCATTTAGGGGATGCTCTTGTCCATAGCGACTTCTATGTCCTAATAACTAGGTCATTTTCCCTGAGAGCAACCTGGGGTTTAGGGTCTTACTCAGGGACCCAGTGGTGGTAGTGCTGGAGGAAGGATTCAAACCCAAGACCTCTTGGTCCAGAGGTCCACCCAGATCACCACATCAGATGTTGTTTAAAGACAGCAATGGACTGATAAGCAAGAGAGAGTTTGCTCCACCACCTCAGTCCAGGAGCTAGGACTGAGGCATCTTGGTGCATATCTTACTTTTCTTTTGAGTAGTGAAGGTTCAAAATGAGCAGCTCTTAATGAGAAGTGACCATTTATTATCACTGCTGATCCATAACCAGGCTACACCATTCTTGGCCTTGAAGGCAAGTATTAAGACAACTGTGATTCAAGCACCATAAGCCCCAGAGAGATTAATCATTTGTGATAAGGCTTTCAGCAGCTCATTTTGACTGAATGTAATCAAGCAGGTTCATTAGATTCTGGAGATTCTTAATACAAAGGAGTCTGACACAGCGGCACAGCGTTCTAAGTGACTGAAACTCCGTGTGGGTGATCATAAGCACTGATGGGAATAATGGCGTTAAAAATAAACAGCATTTTAACAAATTTTTTTTTTAGTAATGGGTCTTCTTATTACCTTTTCCATCGTTACAATGTTGTTACCATTACTGAGAACAAAATGCTGTGTGCTACTATAATTAAGCTCATTGAAGCTATTTTCATCAACCAGCCTCTCTCAGTCACGAAAGCTGCAAAGTTTTCTTTCCTTTTCTTTGGTGGGGGGATCAGAGGGGGTGAGACAGCTGAATAAGTGACGATGATTGGCAAAGGAAGAGTAAAATTACATTTTAAGCCAGTCACAAGCCAGTTGGGCGGGTGTTCACACACACACACACACACACACACTATTGCACACACAAACCATCAAGAGACACACACAGCAATGGCAAGCCCAGAGAGTTTACTTTTTCTGAAAAGTAACTAGCAACTATAAGTCGTTTTTTAAAGTAACATGCCCAACAGTGATCATAACATTGGGAGTTACAAAACCCAGGTACCACCATTGGGTCCCCAAGCAAGACCCTTAACTCCAAGTCGCTTCCTGGAGTATGTCCCTGTAATTACGAAATGGAAGAGTGTCTGCTAAATGCCATAAATGTAATGGTATCATTTTTGATGCAGATTTTGTCTTATTACCATAGAAGAAAATTATTATTTTTTAAATCTAATATCTAACATCAGTCTCTGTTATTGGGAAGTTGTTGTAGATGCTGTAAATGCCATTAAATAAAGATGTGGTCCAGTCAGCGGTCCAAAACACTTTACTGCACTTACTGCAATTATGACATTTTTCATTGTTTGTGTTTCCATTGTTATACCTACTCATCTGAAGACATCCAGAATTCTTCCAAGCTTTGTTATATAACATTAATTTGTTTGATAAATCCCCAACTGAAATAATACAAGTCAAACCGACTGCTTCTGACAATAGTTATGATTTTTGTATATTGCACCTGATAGTGAATACACCAGATATTTATTTCCTAATGATTTCTTTCCACATTCTCATTTGAGGCAAAGGTAGACTCTACTGGAACTGCAGATAGAATAGCTTATGTAACTGACATAAAAATCGGAAAAGGTTTCATGCAGTATGGTAAATGAGTGTTGTCTTGCAGAAATGGTGTAGCTGTGGGTTGATATTCTGGAGCATGTTCTGCAAAGTAGAACGGGTTTCTTTTCTTTACAGTGTGTGTGTGCCTGCATGTGTGTGTTTATTTGTCCTTCTATGCTGGTGGAGACTGGATGTCTTTGCAGTTTTCTACATTTGAGATGAACACCATCATCATCATCATCATCATCATTTAGTCTTAAAGAATTTTAGTAAAATTATGCTTTGAGTAAAGTTAAAGTTCTGGAACATATTAATATTTTAGTGCAGCAAGGCTGGTCAACTTCATTCCGGTCATAATATTCGTCATTTGTGGTAAGCCTTTCTGCAGTTCGTTACACTCTAGAGACAAAAACATCCTTTGTTTATTTTAGTTTGCATATTACAACTAGTGTCAGGTAGAACTCGTTGCCTAATGATTTCTTTTCTGATTATTATTTCCTGCAGGGTTTTCTATAATGTTGCACCAAATAGAATGGCTTATGGGGCAGCTGGTAGCGTAATGGTTAGGCAGTTGGACCCTCCTCTGATCGGAGGGTCCAGGTTCCAGGCCAGTAAAGATATCATTGTGGTACTCACGAGCAAGGTCCCGTCCTCAAGCACTGCTCTCTGGGTGCTGCATATTAGCTGCCCACTGTTTCTTCACGGATGGGTAAAATGCAGAGGTCATGTTTCATTGTGGTGCACGGTTTGTGTGCTGTGGTGCGTTCACAATGACAACAAATCACTCACTCAAATTCACTTACCTGAAAAAAAGATTCATGCCAGATGGCAAATGTTTGTTGCTGTGGGTGGATATTTTGGAAAGTGTTCAGCAAAGTGCAATAGGACTCTCAGATTTACTATGTGTGTGTGGGTGTGTGTGTGGTGTCCAGATTACTTGTCAACCAATACTGGTTTTTCCAGGGCCGATATTGTTACCGATTATTGCAGATAACCGAGGCCGATAACGATATTTGGAACCAATATACAAAAAAATGAAAACTCGGGAGCAGCATGTCGAGAGCAAATGGCACAGAGAAAAGAGATGGCAGTACGGATAATCGGCAGAATGACAATCTGTTGACCCTTAGTTCAGATGGCATCCCATGGAAAACAAATGAGAGCAATTTCAGCCACTTCAGATATGATTTGTATAGCCTGGTCATTATTGTCTAATCATTGACCCTAAAAGTGTCTAACAGTTCTTTTTCTGTTTTTCTGTGGGTTAGAGTTTAATCCTAAAACAACTTGATGAAATCTGGTATAGAAGTCTGGAGTGGCCCTATTGTGCCTCAGCATCCTGTGTCAGTGCAATTTGACTGAGCGCTCAGGCAGCACTTCTGCTTTGTTTTGAACTCTCATAAGCCTTGGGGAGATTCATCTTTTGCAGCTCCTTTTGAGTGCATGCAATCAAGCAGGTTCATTGGGCTCTGGAGATTGGTAAGACAAAAGCCTTCTTTGTTGTTTCTCGTTTGCATATTCCACCTGATGCTGAATGCATTGCCTATAAGTATCAGGAAAAATTTATTCCCAAATGATTTTCATGTGTTGCAAAGTTTTTACTCTATCGGGACTGGAATAACTTATGTAACTGTAATCATAAAATCAAAAAAAGTTTTAAATATTGATGGCAAATGCATTCGGGTATCTTGGTGCAGTGAGTCAGTTCATTTCTCTTTTGAAGCGTATTGTTATGTAACCACTTGGAAATACCGATTCATGTTTCATGTATGATGTCATGCCTTGATGAAGCCTGTCTTTACCCTGTAGCAGATGATAACAGAGTCAGCTGGGGAAAACGTGTTACCAATCGGATTATGGGGCTAGTGATGATTGTTTGTTTACGGTTCCCCATAAAGAGAGGAGCCATGAGAACTAACAAGAGTACATCAAATAATGTGGAACACTTGATGCAAGCCATGTGTCCTCCCGTTCCCTCCAAAAAACTGATGCAATATGAAAATTTGTTTTGGTTTGAGGTTTTTTTTTTCTTTTGGTCTGGTCTTAGTTCTTACATCCCAGACTGAAGCTGGTGTGGCTGTGGGCAGATATCCTGAAACACGTTCAGCAAGTACAACAGGGATTTAGAGCGTGTGTGTATACTTACCCTTTATGCTAGTGAAGACCACATGTCCTTCCAATGACAGCATTTTCAGCAACTTTTCTGCATTTGCATTGTGTTTTCAACCTACATTTTCTAATGCATTTCTTTAAATGTTGAGTTGATCTTAAATAATTTTATAATACGTTCAGATATAATTGTATTTTAATGTCTACATGTCCATCTGCCGGTGCAGAAGGCAAAGGAGCAGCTATAACTTTTGCTTTGGCTTGAAATCTACTGAACTTGGAAAGTTTTTCCAAGTTCTTCCAGTTTTTCCAGTGAAAAGCTACTACTGATATAAAGCATGTGGTGGCAAATCTTTTATATTTATATTCACGCCAAATGGTGTGTGCTTTTGGGCCTCTGCCATTTTCCTCCACAGCTCTAGTCAAGTTTATATTTTCTGTTGATTTTAATCTCACGATTTGTTCGCTGTATAATACAATAATCTGTCCTGCTGAGTTTGGCGAAATCACAGCCAGTATGGCATGCAGGATAAGTGCTGGAAAGGTGCAGAAAGCTTTCATCCTGCGAGAGGAGGAGGGGGAGGGTTCTCTTGCCATCTGATTAGAACCAGGCTGAACGAGCTGGAGTCACTGTAAGCCTTTTGTACTTTGTGATTTGCGCTTCAGAAGCACCACCTGTTTCTCATTTGCCTCTTTGTTAGATGCTCTTGGACAGGCTTGGCCTAAACTGCAGGAGGTTTTGCAGTCTGAAGATAAAGTTTTTTACAGTGCAGAGACTGCTATTGTTTCAGAGGGACATACTGTATCTCTGCATTGTTTATCTTTATGCTAAGACACTGTGACCTGCTAAATGGGTATTACTTGTCAGTTTTCTTACATGGAAATAATTTAGATATTACGGCCATTTGTTCTCATGAAAAAATTATACAACATGGATAGTACTGACTAGGGCTGAGTTTTGGTGGTCTAGTAGTCAGACGCCTGTCCCTGAGCAAGACCCCAAACACCAAGTTGCTTCAGGGAGACAGTCCCTGTAATTAGGGAATGGAAGTCACTCTGGATAAGCGATTTAAGTGAATTAAAGGGAGTTAACTACAATGATATGCATTTGACCCATCCAAGAAGGAACAGTGGGCAGCTGAAGAGAAGTACCTGGGGTGCAGTGCTTGGTACCGTAATTGGTCCTGCCACCCTCCAATCATGGGTCCCTAACAATAACTCCCTAACCATTACGCTACCACTGCCCAAGATGTAAAATGCCATAAATACAATGTATTGTTTTAGTTACAACAGGATGTGCATTGTCAACTAAGACCGATTGAGTTCCCAGTTCTCAGTTCTCATTTTCCATCTATAGCATTTACTTCAATTTAAGGGTGCTTGAATAAAGAGTAATGAATGCTGTTTTGTAGCTTTTTAACAATAATACTAATTGTAATAATTACTCTGTGGACCCAAATGCAGAAGTTCTTTAACATGGTCTTTATTAGCAGATGGAGTTTGCAAAAACAGGCACGTTCAAATCCAGCAGAGGCATGAGTCATGAAACAAACAAATCCAAATCAGAGTGTAAAAACCGAGAGTAATCCAGAAATACAAGACCATGGTCGGTACACAGGAAGGCAAACCAGAAAAACACTCGATATGCGGTCATGAAGATTGCAGGAAAAAACTGGCACAAAGCTCCTGAAATACAAGTAGTCAAGGACAAGGGAAGTTCAAACTCAGGTGATGCTGATCTAGTAATTAAAGGTCTTTGTGAAGATCCAGAATGAGCGTCTGTGTCCAGGCATGGATTAACGCACAGTCTAGATATAGCTGAAGCCTAGAGGCCCCCACGTGCGCCAGTCTGCCAGGGGGCTCTCCGATTGGCCAGTAAAAGTGTAAATTCATTAAAATTTAACTTAGCTTGGTACAGTGGTGCGGTGGTTAGTGCTGTCACCTCACAGCAGAAGGTCTTGGGTTCAAAGCCAGGGTCAGTCATGTGGCCTTTCTGGGTGGAGTTTGAATGCTTTCCCAGTGTTTGCATGGGTTTTCTCCCACAGTCCAAAAACATGTGAAAGTGAGTGAAGCAAGTGATTATTTGTCATTGTGAACATACCACAGCACACAGTGCACCATACCAAAATGTGACCTCTGCATTTGACCCATCCGTAAAGGAGCAGTGGGCAGCTGACATGGGCAGCACCTGGGGAGCAGTGCTTTGGGATGAACGCCCTAATCGTTATGCTACCAACTGCCCCAACTGCCCCTAGGTTGATTGGTCACTCTAAATTGATCCTTTAGGTGCAAATGTAAGTGTGTGTGCAACATAAAGACATAAGGAAAAGGCAGACTTAAATACACAGACACACAGGGGTAAGACATAGATGTAAACAAACCTGTAAGTCAAACAACTTCATTTTCTGTTTTCTAAATTCTGTTTAGCTTTTGTGACTTAAACAATGCTATGCCCAAATAAACCTTTCCTTATCTCTGTCTGGTTAGTTTGTAGCACAGCCGAACTGTCAGCAGCTCCTGGCGTCCCGCTGGTACGACGAGTTCCCGGGATGGAGGCGACGCCACTGGGCCATCAAGCTGACCACTTGCATCATCATAGGCCTCTTCTTCCCCCTCTTCTCCCTCTTCTACCTATTTGCCCCCAAGAGCCATTACGGCCTCTTCATCCGCAAGCCTTTTATCAAGTTCATCTGCCACACAGCCTCCTACCTGACCTTCCTCTTCCTCCTCCTGCTGGCCTCGCAGCACGTCTTTGCCCAGAACAAGAACCAGCAGGGTCCAAAACCCACCGTGGTAGAGTGGATGATCCTCCCGTGGGTGTTAGGTATCTAAAACCAGAGCGACCCAATGCAGATAGATAGATAGATAGATAGATAGATAGTCTGTCTGTCAGTCTGTTTTCTGGACTATGGTTAAGCTTATGCATAGACTAGCTTTGAGTTTCAGTGTGAAATCTCCATTAGAACTGCAATTTAGTCCAAGACTAGACTTAATAAGACTTAGACTTTTGATTAAAAGTAGCTTAACTCTAGCCAAGCTACTATTTTAATATAGTACTTTGAAGAGCTGATGAATGAGGAAAATGAGAGAGAATATAGAGTAGAAGAGGTGACTGTTGTGGATCAGGAAGTAGCTGAGATTGGTAAGGATGAAGTGATGAAGGGAAAAGCCGAAAGAGAAAGAAGAAGTTAGCAATGTGAGCAGCGTAGCCTATCAGACACAATTCCTACAAGTTCATCACCAATCAGAAATACCACGTAGTTAAAAATTGGCAGACTTGTTAGCAAATTGAACACTGGAAAATATCTAGATAGAATTATCTATATATATATATAAATATACATTTTGCCAGCTATAGTTTTAAACGCAGCCTTGCTACTGACAAGGTACTGGAAAATGTAGTTAATTTAGTAGTGTTGCTAATTTTAGTTAGCTTCTTCCCAACCTCGGCTATTCCAAAATGTTTGCATGTGAAGTGACAAGATGTTTGATATCATCATTTACAGGCTTTGTCTGGGCAGAGATCAAACAGATGTGGGACGGTGGCTTTCAGGACTATGTTCACGATTGGTGGAACCTGATGGATTTCGTCATGAACTCTCTGTATCTAGCCACTATCTCTCTGAAGATTGTTGCTTTAATCAAGGTAGGTTGTTGTTCATTTTGGCTGACAATTTTGATTTAGTCTTAAAAATGTGTTTATTTTAGTAGTCATTTCCTCAATTTGGTCAATAAAAACTATTTAGGTTCTAGTCCATTCTTAGCCAAATACGTTAGTCAAGTGGATGTTTTAATTAAACATTTCAGAACATTTCATCAAGCACAGACAGACGTGTACTTTTAAGTCAAATGCTATGTTCACACCAAGAGCTACTAAAGTTGTAAAATCGCTGGCAATAATTGACTTCCTATTGACAAAAGCGACAAAAGTGATGTTACAAAAGCAACGAGTGTCAAAGTTGGAGATACTTGAGCAAAAAAAAAACGTGAAGACACTTTAATTTTATGCAAATTGGCTATGATGCATTTTGGCTGGTAATAACAAACGAGTTGGAATGTAGACGTTCTTCACTTGCGAGTATCCCAGAAAAAATACTCTGGTTCCTACCGTACTTTTGTACCCGATCAAAATGACGCATGAAAAGCTGATCACGGCGATCGCAAGGCACCCTGTCTTGTGTGATTCGACCCTATTCGCCTTCAGAGATCGTTACAAGAAAGCATAGGCATGGAACGAAGTGTCTGAGTACAGTGCTACTTTGCATACAAAATTATTATTGCACAATTTTTTTTTTCAAATTTACTAAAGTACAAAACTTTACATAACTTTACACAATACGTAATTCTGTTCTTAGCTGTAATTTGATCGATTAGCCTCTGTTTGTCTGGACCTTGTGTATTTGAGTATCTTATAGTTTTTTGGTCTGGGCAACAGCAACAACAGCACAGCACTGCTTGCTGTCGCACTGGCTACAAGCGTGCTGCTCCTTTAAGCAAGATCAAACGTTTGAGTGACGTCATGAGCGACATGGGTGACGTTAGCAAACAAAAATCTTTTGAGAGCGATGCTTTTTGAGCGTCGTCAGCAATTTTACAGCTTTAATAATTCTTGGTGTGAACATACCATTAGGGCTTATGCTACAAGTTTAACTTACATCACTAAAGATTTCCTTTTAATCCTTTTGGAGAATTTTTATATTTTACCATTGGGTTTGTTCAAACAATCTTTACAGTCTCAGACATTTCTGTGTTATTATTAGTCACTAAAAATGCTGAAATATTTTTTCTAAATAAATATTTTTAACTTAAACTTGTAAAGGATTTGTCACCTAAATCTAGACTAAAAGTTATAAGCAAATGAGGAAAATTATACTGCATCAAACATATTTTACCTCAAAAGACTAAAACAAAAACCTAATCAAAATCACATGCCAAAAAGCCATCCTTGAAGACCTACACTCCAAATGTAATTCTTATTCCACATTACACTCTTTTCCTGTGAGTGTCCACAGTACATAAACTGCACTACAGAACGAAACCAATGGGACCAGTGGCATCCAACGCTGGTGGCCGAGGCTCTGTTTGCCATTGCCAACATCTTCAGCTCCTTGCGGCTGATCTCGCTGTTCACGGCCAACTCCCACCTGGGCCCTCTGCAGATCTCACTGGGCCGAATGCTCCTGGACATCCTCAAGTTCCTTTTCATCTACTGTCTGGTGCTGCTGGCCTTTGCCAACGGCCTTAACCAACTATACTTCTCATACGATAACGAGACTCTCGACACGTCTGCAGGACAGAATTGCACGGGCATTCGCTGTCCGCAACAGAACAATGCCTTCTCCACGTGAGTCTGTATTTACGTACTTGATGAAAGGTAGATGACACTAATAATAGTAATAATTGACTATTTGAAGTTTGTCAAATGACCTTGTGTGATAGGCCACCAAAGAATGCTTCAGATCTTTATTTTTAAAAGTGTTATATACTTTTGAAATTTACAGATAGAAAAGTTATCAGAACAGTTTTCAGGTCTTCAGATTTTTAAAAGTCTAGATTGAAGCCATGGTTGAAGCTGTAGCACCGACAGGGGAAATTTATATTCATATTCCCAATTAAACTCTTGAGCAGAAAGACAGTTTGACATATTTGTGAATCTCAAAAAGCATTGCTGTCAAAAGATTTTTGTTTGCTAATGTCGCCCATGACCCCACTCAAACGTTTGCTCTTGCTTAAAGGAGCCGCTAATTGATCAAATTACAGCTAAGAATACATTAACCAAATTCTATAGCTAAAAACGTGTACAGGTAGTCCCAGACTCCCAGAAATGTGTTCCAATGATCACATCATAATTTGAAAAAGGTTTAGACATACTAACAGCATTCACTACCACTACCAGCAGGAGCCATAAAGAGACTGAAGTTGGCTACTTATTCACCAGTGTCTTATTCAGGATTTCAGTTCCATATTCTCAACTAAAGCTGAGCTGCCATTTAGTGGCGTTTCTGACTTATTTTAACAAAGTACAGCCACTAGTTCATACGTGGGTGATTGGAGGACTTGCTTTTGTCCCTACACTTGGGCTTTGAAACACCAAAAACACCATATCGTATTGCATATGCTACTATGTTTGCATGCCACATAAAATGTAAAATATTTTTACAATTTTGTTGTATTGTTGTAGTCATCGTAAGATCAAACCATGACTAAATGCGGAAAAAAAAACAAAAAACTAGATGATAAATATTTCAAGATACTTTCTTTCAAACGGTTTAACTTTTTTCTGATTATCTTTTGACTTTATTTTGCATCTCAATAACACTTTGACAGAGTTTTAAATAAAAGCATGGAGAAAGTTTTTTCTTAAATGTGTTCTTAAGATTGTTAGGAAATTTAAATAATGAAATAATATACAACTATACAATTGAGGAAAACCCAGTAACTAACATGCATACAATTAAATGAGTAATGGTCTGAGAGTATGCTCTGTTAAATGTTGTTCTTACCTAAGAACCAATCTCAAAATCTTTGGTAAATGAGGCCCAGTATTATCAGATATTCAAAGTAACACAAATTGAATTATGTACTGACCAAAAGCTTATCTTCTACAAATAACTTTGAAGTGACTGTTAAAATATACATTTATACATGAGAATACATACGACGGCGTATTAGGGCCATTGTATATAAAAAAAAAATTAAACGGGCTTGGGGAGGGGGGTAAAATTACGAGAAAAAAGTCAGAAATTCTGAGATTGTCATATATTTGCGTGAAAAAACTTGGATATTCTCTGACATTGTAAAGTCATAAATTTGCAACAATAAAGTCCAAATTTTCGAGATTAAAGACACAAATTTACGAGAAAAAACTCGGAGATTCTCTGACATTGTAAAGTCATAAATTTGCGAGAAAGAAAACTCGGAAATATTCTGAGATGTAAGTAGTAAATTTACGAGTAGAAAAACTTGGATATTCTCTGAGTTTAAAGTGGTAAATATACGAGAAAAAACTCACAAGTTTACGAGAAAAAAAGTCAGAGATTCTCTGAGATTTTAAAGTCACAAAAAAAGGAGGAAATCACGGGAACACAACGCCTGCGTGAAACTTCGCCACCGGGCGCTTTTTTGTGACTTTAAAATCTCAGAGAATCTCTGACTTTTTTCTCGCAAATTTGCGACTTTCTGATCTCTGAGAATCTCTGACTTTTTTTCTCGCAAATTTGTGAGTTTTTTCTCGTATATTTACCACTTTAAACTCAGGGAATATCCAAGTTTTTCTTCTCGTACATTTACTACTTACATCTCAGAGGATTTCCGAGTTTTCTTTCTCGCAAATTTATGACTTTACAATGTCAGAGAATCTCTGAGTTTTTTCTCGTAAATTTGCATCTTTAATCTCGAAAATTTGGACTTTATTGTCACAAATGTATGACTTTACAATGTCAGAGAATATCCGAGTTTTGTCTCATAAATTTACGTCTTTAATCTCGAAAATGTGGACTTTATTGTCACAAATTTATGACTTTACAATGTCAGAGAATATCCGAGTTTTTTCACACAAATATATGACATTAATCTCAGAATTTCTGACTTTTTTCTCGTAATTTTACCCCCCTCCCCAAGCCCGTTTTATTTTTTTTATATACAATGGCCCTAATACGCCATCGTAAATACATTCAATTTACAGAAACATTGTCAAAAATGATTTCCTGCATTTAACAATTAAATGTGATAAAGAAATATAGATGCAATCAGGCGTCTCCTAACTATGTCCATCTGAAACCTCACTTACAGGTTATTTGAAACACTTCAGTCCTTGTTCTGGTCAATATTTGGCCTCATTAATCTTTACGTCACCAACGTTAAACCAGACCACCAGTTTACAGAGTTTGTGGGTGCCACCATGTTTGGGACCTATAACATCATTTCTCTAGTAGTACTTCTCAACATGCTGATCGCCATGATGAACAACTCCTACCAACACATTGCGGTGAGTGTTATGTTCCCATATGGCTCATTCGTAGAGCATTGTTTTATTTTTAAAAAATGATATAAAAACCAAACAAATCTTTGTATTGAAACCTAAACAAGCAGCATGGACAGAGGGGAAAACACTGAATGCTATACACAGAAACGTAATAAGGAGCAGAGCTAATCTAGAGGAACAAACCAATCGAGAAATTATACACTAACTGGAAACTGGATTCTAACAGAAATGAAAGGCAAAACAATGAACCAATAAGCAGGGCACTGAATCAGAAATAATTGAAGAACAATAATATGGACATTGGCTATCAAGCAACACAGATGGTCAATGAGGACTTTTATGCAATAGCAGACATGTGACAGTTGAAGTAGACTTAAATATTGATATGTTTGTATAAAGTTAAATATTTCCTCACATTACTCCTCACTATAAAAACAATATTATTAAAAAAGATAATTAAAACGTTTGCTACATCAGTTTACTGCATCCTCTGCTTCTTGTCATGATATAAGTACTTATTTCCCAAGATACAATATTTTATTGACTTTATTTCACTTTTCACATTGTACAGTATATAGTGTTTCCCACTTCCACATTTTAGTTTTAATTGCTCATTTGGAATAAATTGCCACTCGCAATGCTATATTTCCACTTGTATTTGTTCAAAAAAAAAAAAGTCTGTATAGACACTGTGATAAACTCTGTGTGCCTCATTTTTTTGCATAAATTATAAATCAACTTGAATTTGTTGCCAAGAAGGAGGCTGCTGTCCTGACTTGCTTGCTAACTCGCATTAATTAAGGAGCCATTCCCGATAACAGACAAATAAACTTGCTAGTACACTGGACTGACAAGATACAGGTACAATGAAGTGGATGAACGCCCAAAAGATTTGACATATAATTCATCCAGGAAAGGGTTAAATGAATAATGACCAAATGACTAACATGTTCAGATGGAACTTTAGATACAGTTGTGTGCATATACTTGGTGATGTACTTTACGTAAATCAGTCTGTACAGCAGCCATCACTTTGTAACCACTTTCCCACTTTTTTATGTGGGAATTTTTCTTCATTCCAGTTACACAATTAATCACAACTAATTGCAGTGATTAGCACTATTCATTTTAGATCGATCCCCATCACTAAACAATACTAATGTATATTTTTGTTATAAGACTTCTGCAGTGTTTTGTAAATACTTGTTCCCTTCATGCTTCTCCTTTGCTGCTCTGTAGGACCATGCAGACATCGAGTGGAAGTTTGCTCGAACTAAGCTATGGATGAGCTACTTTGAAGAGGGAGGTACCTTACCTCCTCCGTTCAATATAATCCCCAGCCCCAAATCGGTGTGGTACTTCATCAGGTGGATTAGGAAGTACACCTTCAACAACACAACATCAAAGAGGACCGAGACTTTTGGGTCGATCAGCGTAAGACCTTATCTGTCACCTTTTTGACTTCAACAGCGTATAAGGTGCTTTATGAGCCATAAGATAGCTTTCTTATGGATCACAGCAATGATTCCCTTACATGAGAGAAATCCATGTAGCATTGTCAGTTCTTGCACTTGTAAATCTTCTGCATTAGCACAAATGCTGAGGGCCTTGTTGCCTTAGAACAGAGCAAACCAAAGGTTGTGAATCTGTTGCTAAGCCAATATTGAACTCATTTCTATCTTCCCCCAGAGGAGAGCTGCAGAGAATGTCCGCATCAATCACCAGTATCAGGTAATGATGTCTCTTACGAAGCTAGCTCCCATCACTCTAGTCATGCCTTTGCAGCATATATCAAATGGTTGGAAGATTAACCGCTGAGAATGCATTGCCTTTTGATTTCTCCCGTCATAAATTATCCCGACTTCACCACTTCTTTCTCTTATCATGGTGCTGCAGACTTTTTTAAATGCTCCGTTTGGCACTGTAGACAGGTTCTGGAAGTCTCATATTAATGGGACTCTTCTAGACAATCTGTCTCCCTGGTGACGGTTGGTGTTTTTGCAGGAGGTGCTGAGAAACCTGGTGAAACGGTACGTGGCTGCAATGATCAGAGATGCTAAGACCGAGGGGGGACTAACGGAGGAGAATTTCAAGGTGATTGATTCGTTGTGTTGAATATTTTTGAACAAGTAACTTTAACTGATGCATTTATTGACATTTTGAGTCCTAAATTCTTTGAGTTGTTAAGAAGAAGCATTACTTTTTTCAGCATTCCTACATAAAAACTGCATGAAGGTTTGTCTTTTTTTGGCTCCGGTCATTGGTCAGGGTGATAACATTTTAAATAAATGTGGCAACTGTGACCAAGTACGACTAAAGAGGTTTGCACTTATTATTAAGGCACTAAATCATCTACCTGCCACATTAAATTTCAATTAAATAAGAGTTTTAGAGGAGGCTTAGACTAGAACGTGGTCATATGCTACGTTCAGACCAAGAGCTACTAAAACTGTAAAATCGCTAGAAGTATATGACTTTCTATTGACAAAAGCAACAACAGAGATAAGAGTGACAAAGTTTGGCCTACTAGAGCGACAAAAATAGTTAAAGCAAGTTTAACTTTATGCAAATAAGTTATGATGCATTTTGGCTGTAAACAACAGGTAACCAATCAGAATGTAGACGTTCTTCGCTTGTGAGTATTCTAGAAAAATACATGAAAACTTGGTTCCTGCTGTACTTTTGTTCCAATCTAAAATGACGAGTGAAAAGCTGATCGTAGGAATATTCTGCATGGATTGATGATGTTCTTATGCTTTTGATGGTCTGTGTTCTTGTGTATTGGGGTTTGTACTGTATATATAACTAACAGTAAACTAAATTTTTATATATATATATGAACCAAGACAGGTAACATGTGACATTAGGATTGCGGAGTTGGTGTTTAGTGGCAGTCCTCTTGGATCTTTTGCAAAACAAAAACAGACTGGAATGTGTACTAATACTCCCTTACCTATAACTTAAAATCTTC
The DNA here is from genome assembly GCA_032718565.1 of Distichodus sexfasciatus. Lineage (NCBI taxonomy): Eukaryota > Metazoa > Chordata > Actinopteri > Characiformes > Distichodontidae > Distichodus > Distichodus sexfasciatus. The sequence continues at coordinate 939,490 of JAVGVS010000066.1, read as the reverse complement.
TTCAGGAACTAAAGCAAGACATTTCCAGTTTTCGATATGAAGTTCTGGGGATGCTGAAAAGGAACAAACCAGGCCTACCAGGTTCCAAAGGGTGCACAGGAGCATCAAGCCTCGCGTACCCTGACCGGCCCCTAAAGTGCACAACAGCGCCAGCTGGAGGCCAACTCAAGGGCAAACAAAAACTTATTAACATCACATCCACAATTCTACAGCAAAATTCGAAAACAACTTCTAAACCTACCAACCAGAACACTGATCATTTTTTGGCCAATGGACTGATACCCCAAGCTGCGGAAGTGACTTCTTCAGACCGGCCAAAACGAGACTTCTCTGGACTGTATCACCAAATTCGTCACAGAGCGGGGAACAATCCTGGCCATATCTATTCTGTGTGTGAGGAAGTCGGGGAGTCTGATACAGAAGAAACGGTTCAGGAAAATGAGGATAACGAACCTTCCGTGATGCTGACTTTGAGTGAGTCTTTTGTGCTTGGAGACAGCGGGAATGAGTTAGAGGATAAACAAGACGGGGTGGAAGGGAGAGAGAAATTTGAACAGATACCATGCACATGCGAGGAAGATATAAACTACAAGAATGGTGAAAACGAGGAGGAAACGATAAGCAGACTATAGTAGCATACAATTACAATAGGAGTGACAATCAGACGCCCGCAAGACCCAAAGCTGCTGTTTGCACGAAACTTCAAACTTAAGCAGCGGTGGAAAGATGTAGATCTCATAGGACAATTACAAGACCACAAAATCCTCCATTCACATCACCATCCAGAATTGTCAGGTTGTGTGATAGACCTTCCTACTGATGAGTTCTTTTGAAGAGACTCAGGGATGCCTGTCATTTTTGGGAGTGTTTTACAATATAGTATGTTCACCGTAGTATCAGTAGGCCACATAGTGAGAATGGAACTGTGTATGTTGCCATTCATTTCTGTCCATGACTAGCCTCACATCACCTCCCTACAACTCAGGAATCTGTTCTTTTGGACCAGTCAGACCTCAGATATTTTGAACTTTCTTTCCAAAAAGAGCTGATCTGGACAATTCAGAACCAGTCAAACCTTGGTATGGACATCTTTCAGTATCACTTTGGTTCCAATTTTTGATGTAATCTCTTATCAAACCTCAGGCTCAAATAGGAACACCGTCAATGATATGGATCAGCAGTATTCAAGAATGTCTTAAAATATTGATATTTTGCCCTCAAACTTACACTTTATGTAATTTAGAAAATCAGAATGCAATGAAAATGCAGAAACAGACTAGCGCGTCAGCACATGGAATGGCTGATGGAAGTCAACTAATGTATTTATGAGTGATGGGATGGTGGAGTGAGGCTAACACTCATGATCACTCTCATTATTACAGAGCAATAGCTGAGCTCTCCATATTCAAGAAATTGCACTCTGCCTTACTCTTGTTTAATGTACCAACTTGATACTATCTTTGTCTTTCTCTGAGGGATCTCATATCATCTCCTTGTGTTTATTACTACTATGCAAATATTTAAACCTCTACATTTCAACTTCTTTTCTGCTGTTACACATGGGAGAGATTTCCAGTGAACTTTTGCTCAAATCATGCTGAACCTGTGACCTTCATCCACGAACATATACCCACTGTTCCCACTGCCCCCCCAGTGAAACTAATTATGTAAAGCACAAAGTAAAGGGAACGAAATTTGATTAAGAAAGTAGTGATTCTTCTATTTATTCAACAACTGCATATTATATCTTTTTACATTTATCATATTGAACAGTACTTTGCAGCATATATACTATAATATACTATAATCTTACCCTTACATGAATATATAATAGCGAGTTGGTCATTTATCTATTATATATAAAACAATATTCTTTTATGATGATCCAGTTGTCTTAAGCATTAACAACTGATGTATGACAAAAATCTTATAAGAGGAGTTTGAAATGGAACTACCTGCAAAGCAAATGCCATCATGCACTGTGCATATCAACCTTGGGAAAACAGGCGTCATCTCATGTTTGTTTACAGGGCCAATATAGTGTGTTAAATATACATCAATAAAAACTATATTAGCAATTGCTTTATACTGAGTATTCCCTGTTATGTTCTTTTTTGTAACATTGAATGTGCAGAAAGGAGATCAAGGAAAGGATGCCAACAGGAGGTTTTGAGCCTTGATAACATAAAACAGAAACAAAACCAAAACAAACTAAAGGGCACAAAAGTTGATCCCAGTAAAGCCTGCCCATTGGTTTGCATAAGGGATGGGGATGAGTATAAGAGTGGTTAACATACCTACCAGTCATTATGAATACTGTGTCATTCCTTTTGGGCTGGTTAATGCCCCATCAGTTTCCAGAAACTTGTAAATTATTTACTCAGGGAAGTCTAGTTGCTTTATGTTTTCTCTGTTGGATGATATTCTAGTGCTTTCCAATGAAGAAAAACACAAATAGAATGTACTCTGCCTCCAGAACCACCCATGAGTTAAGTTAGAGAAAAGCAGTTGGTCTCCAATTTGGATTTTGTGGCACCACAAGGCACCTACTCATGGTTCCCACCAATACTTGAACTGTCCGTGAGAGGCTCACTCCTAAGCAGACCCAATGCTTTTTTAAATTTGTTTTAATTTAATTTTTATACACATGTACATTTAATGTGGTGACAGACCCATAACTGAGCTCACCAACGAATCATTCCACTGGTTAAAGAAAAAGGCATTTGCAGAACTTTTGCTAGTGACCCAATGTTGGTGCTCCTAGACCTGAAATGCCAATTTCTAGATATTTCCAAAACAGCACATGGGTGTGAGTATAGCTGCACAATTAATCTAATCGCAATCGCGATGTCAGTCTGTGCGATTACATGAACGCAAAAAGCGGCGATTTAAATGATTAGTACATGGACTGAATCGGCAACATATTATCACTCATTCAAAGTTTGCGAGCTGACTGAAGTCTCACTTCAGTCGCATGTGACGTGTTTGGTCACATGACTTTTGATTCGGTTCAATGGAGACCTCAGATTCATGACTCATGATTCACCCGGGTGAATCATGAATCACACAGTTCTAAAACGAACCAGGTGAGAACGAGGGCTAGCATGGATATCGAGTCGGGCAACGGTGAACTAATAGCAAAGAAAAATGCAGACATCCCGGAAGTTCCGGGAGTCTCCTGCATATTGATAGCGGCTCCCTGATGCCCGCAAATTGAATAAAATATCCCGGAAACTAGAGCAAGCAAACAAGAGTCTGCACGCGAGACAGTAGCGAGTGCATCGTGCACTTGAGAGAAGCGCGCACATGACGGAATGAGAGATTGAGAGAACGTGCGTATGTGTGGATCACTGCTTTCATGCAGCCCGTGCTAGACAAAGGACATCCTGATTGGTTTACTTAGTAAACTAAGCCTTTCAGGTTTCGTTATTTTTGACAAAAATGTTAATATTTTCTTTAAAAGAAAAACTAAGTTCTTATTTATTGTTTTATTTATTTTATTATTTATTTCCATTAAACTGCAGTATTAGGAAAATAACGTTTGCAGTAATGTAAAGAGTTTTTTGTAATTATTTAATTTTGTAGAATATTGTATTTTAAAAGCACTGGGCATTTCAAGTTGTTAGAAGTAGTTTGTATGTTTCACTTTGAAATTAAACATTTCACTATTAGTAATTTGTATGCGACTTTTCATTGATATACAAGCAAGTGCCCTTTATCATATCGCAATCGCATATCGCAATATTGATCTCAATAATTGCAATATTTTTTTTTTCCCAAATCGTGCAGCCCTAGGTGTGAGGTCTTAGGTGGTGTTCTGTGTTTGGTTTGGTTTGATTTTGAAAGTGAGTGATTATTTGTTATTGGGAATACACCACAGCACTACATACAGTGCACCACAACTAAAATGTGATTGACCCATTTTTCACATGATGGAAAATGCACAGTCTCTCTATGATGCACAATATCATATGTTACCTACAAATCAATTGTATGAGTTTAACTGTAGTATCCCCAAAATATTGAACTCTAAATTGTACAAAATGTGATGAATTTTAAAGGTCCAATATAATGAAAAATGAACTTTTTCTGTTCTTTGGACATCCATTTGAGTCTGTATTGCCTCTACCCACACTTTAAGTGGTAAGTGGTATTAATTTCTTAATGTCGGAAATCGTGTGCTGAAACAAGCCATTTAGATTTCTCCCCTACTTCTACTTCATGTTAGGGAATATTTGAATAACTCCACCCTCCTATCTGAGAACCTCCGCCCACCAGGTAGAACTGCTAGCGCTTCTTGTGCTCATGTTCTGTGGTGGTCATTAGAATATGGAAGGCATTATTAGAGAATCTTCCCTGAAAGAAACTGTGAAAGTTTGAAGAGTATGTGTCGCTCTTTCAGTTTGGTGAATTTCTTAAAACTACAGCTACTGCCTTTTTGATCATAAAATTAACAGTACTTCTTTTAGGCCATAGTTTAAGCCATTACTTCTTACATAATATATAGCATCAAAAAATATTTTATTATAATACTTTCTTCTCAAGCGTTCAGGTTAATTAACTTTGAAACCAATCGTTTTCAGAACTTACCTACTTTAAGTTGAGACCAGAAGATCCTTACAACATACTAAAGGCCTTTGAATCTGTGAACTGATAATATAATTATGAAATATTTCAAGAAGCATAAGTTCATCTCATACCAAATCAAATGGCCTGGAAACTCATTAAACCAATGGCAGAGGTGATGAGGAGCAATAATGAGTCCCCACCATGATGCTGGTCTTTAGCTCTTTTGATTGTCTGCATATATCTGGTTCTTTCTTCTTCTTGGCAAGGGTGCAAACTGGGTCACTTTCCTTATATGAAAATAGCCTTTAATCTTTATCTCTTTTTTAAATACTTGCTTTGCAGAGCACATTTTAAGGGTTGCTGAATGGAATAAAATCACATTATCACAAACCAGGGTTAACTTCCCAACACTTCCACATGAACACACACAATCCAGCACTGTCTTATAATCATTTGTATCAAAAGCAGTACCTACAGAAAGATTTTTCCTCATGAGAACTGGCTCTCAAATATAAAATGCAACATAAAATCTGTTAAAAAATGTTTTTTTTTCTTCTGGCTCTTATAAATGCCTATAAACCTATGCACACATTTCCACATTTACATAAATAAACATTTGCATGACTTGCTACATAACGTAACTGCACCACAATTTTTTTATGGAAGATATTGTACATATTGGTTGATCAATATGCGGCGGATGTAACATTTTGAGCCAGTGAGAAGTCTGACTCGTCTGTGAGCTTGCTTTGGGCTATATACGTGTCCAGTGTAATGGTTTCCCTCAGCTCACATACACAACAGTACTTCAGAAGAGGAGGCACTTAAACTCCGGGTGGCATCCTTCAGCACTTCCTAAATGATTCATTCCCTCATTGCTGGGGCAAAATGGCTTATCGGCTCTGTCTGATTCAAATTAGCACCCAAGCGAGGAAAGAACTGCCTGAAGCATCTCGATTTAAGTGCCATCACAGTTCAACTTGTTGAATTCTGTAGCACACTTATAGATTTGTGTGTATTTTTTGTGTATGACGAACTTGAGGGAGTGACAAAGACTCAAGAAAGAAGTTGACAAATCCAGAGAGGATGTAGAGAGAGTTCTACAGTCTCATCTTGTGTAAATGTTTAGTTCCATACCAGCTGTCCATAAAAGGAGGCAGATTGTGGGCGTTGAGCTGTGCTAATCCCGCTAGTTTGACTTGTTTCTGCTCCTGATTTGATGAGCAGGGAAATGGAGAGAAACATCAGAAGGCCAACGTGATCGTAAGATCCGGAATGTAATTTAAAAATCAACCGCAACACAATCTGCAGGGAGGAAAACGGTCCCCACCACATTTGTTGATCAAATTGTGGCCATTGTAACTGCTTATCTAGGAGATCGCTGCTGTGGTTTTCTTTCTTATGATTTGGAACAGGACCTGGGGGAATGGAACACTTCTGTGTTACAGGCCCTAGAACACAATTCCAGCACCACACCAGATTGGAGCTGTGGGTTATGGCAAATGAATGGGACGTCTCGTTGATGGTGTGTTGCTGCACCTTTGCCACTAGAGGTAGTGATGCACACAGGGTTAAGTTCAGTGTTAATGTACATTCATACTTCCTCTGTTTTGTGTAACTGTGCTATTCTTCAAACTTGTTCAACCCAATCATGTCTTTCCTCACACAACTGTCAGAGCTGGAGAGAGAGAGCAAGAGAGAGAGAGAGAGAGATGAGTTGTACAAAATCAAAACTTAGATTTGACAGCCAGAGGTCTAATTACCTTACCAGATACCTTTAACCTGTACACACGCAGACAAACACAGATATTGGTATCTTATAGACCTTTTGTCCTCACAAAGCCACACCAATCTGGAAATTCTCGGGTTTTCCTGAGATTTAGGTGGTCAAAAGTATCTAAAAACAGTCAAAAGGAGAGAAACAGAAAGAGAAAAATCATGTTTCCTGTGTTTTTGAGGTTCATCAACACCCTCATTACTAGATCTACTAGCTACCTAACCTAAATCATAACCTCATGAAGTTTGACTGAAAACCACCAAAATCAGACACTGGAAGAAGTGGACTGTCCAGGAATCAGCAGAGATGAAACACCAGGAAAATGGAAAAGGATTTTTACTCTTTTAACTTCCCCATATCACATTTTTTTCAGTCGTCAGAATATTTATTTCTGATTAGTGACTAATTCAACCCAAACTCTCAGTCGGTGACTGAGTTTATCTGTATTGATGGTGCATACGATTTTTTGGATGTTAGTAAACACACAAACTTCAGACAAATAAATATAACAATGCTGCAAATAATTGTGCCTAATTGAATCAAATAAACTCAGAAAATTAAGTTCAATTTATTTGTCAAACATGCTATGTTAATTGTTATGGAATTGCATGTTTTCTTGGAGCTCATTTTAAAGTGTTTGGCCAGTCGGAGAGAGCCTGATGAGGCATTCAAGGTTCTGATGGAGAGAGGGGTTATACAGTGAGCAGGTTGGTGGTCTCTGTGTATATATATGTGTGTGTGTTAGAAAGGGGAGGGGAGGTATATAAAGTGCCTGGCTGTAGCCTGCTCCTATTCCTCCTGCCTTTTGCAGTGAGTTTAGAGTGCAGGGGAAAGCCAAAATGAAGCTGCTGTGTTTGGCCACCTTCCTCCTGCTGGCCATCGCTCACCTGGATCAGGTGGAATCTTCAGCTTACGACAAAATTGTGTCTCACAGCCGCATTCGGGCCAAAGATCATGGGTAAGAGCATCTTTTACTTATAGAGTAGTGCTTGAAAGAGAAACAAGGGGGAAAATGGGGACTGGTTTTAAGAAAGAATGTTTTGCATGTTAATTAATAGTACATTCATAATTTATATATGACATTAAATGGAAAATCCAAAGTTTATCTTATCCTACCATTACACATTAATTTCATTGTTAAATTCACTGTTGATTTTTGTATCTTGGTTAGTAATATATTAATAATTCATATGTGACTTTTTAGATTAAGATCAACACAAAAATCATATTCAAAAGTCAATATTTTTAAATTAGGTCCCTCTGCAAGAATATTAATATTCATGGTTAAATTTACTGCTAATTTTTAAAGGAATTTTTCATGTGGATTAATATTATGTCAGTAATTTATATCTATATCTTTTCGGAATAACATTAAGAAAGAAAATCATATCCAAAAGTCTTTCTTGATTAGGCTAACATGCATTTTGAATACAAGTCACTTGAAAGTCTTATTTATGAATTTGTTTATAAAGTTCATCAGTAAACACATGACTGAATTTCATTGTTAAATTAAATTTAAAATAGCTTCCTTTCTGTAATGTTAAAGACCAGCTTTTAGACAAAGAAACCATCTTAAAACATCTGTCTAAGATGTCAAAGCACTTAGCACAGGAACTGATGCCTTTTCTACAGCTGCATGCCTACCTAAAAGCAATTTGTCAGGATTTTCTCTTAGACACCCTGCTAATGGGAAACCGCCTCTTAAACAAGTTACTTGATCACTGCCAGATCAAAGTCTTAAAGTTTTTTTTCAGCTGTGTTCTCTTTTCTCTCTTCCTGCCGGTGTGCGTGTGTGTGTGTGCGCGGGCAGACCCAACGTTTGTGCCCTGCAACAGGTCATGGGCACCAAGAAGACATACTTCAGCACCTGCAGGAACTGGTACAAGCGATCGATCTGCGGCAAGAAGGCGTAAGTTTCTCTTCTCTTTGCCCTGCTTCGGGCCACCATGGCTTCTTTTTGACCGCTGTGTGACCTGGGGCTGGATTTGGAGGTGTATATGGGGGTGCATGAGAGTGTTTGTATGGTGGTGTTGATGATGTATTGGGGCAAGGCTGAGAGGAACACAAAAATAGAGAGGGGGCAAGAGAAAGAGAGAATCCCCACACCACTGTGTGCACCACACCGAAATGTGACCTCTGCATTTGACCCATACATGAAGAGGTCACATGGGTCAAGTGCAGAGGTCACATTTCAGTGTGGTGCACTGTGTGCTGTGCTGCGGTGTGTTCACAATGACAAATCACATAGTACAATATGTCTTCTCTAAAGGTATTTGCAAAAGGTATTACCGTAATAGTGTATTTTTTTGCTGTGTTGCCTACTGCAGATATCTGACTTGTTAATTTTTTTTCTATAATGCAGACACCCAGAATACCTTTCTGTACTTTACTGTATTTTACTATATTTGCAAATGACTTCAAAACATCAGTTTCATGTAGAGTTACAGTCTTCCTTTCTTTTTTTTAAAGTACAGTATTTTTTACTATGTTATGAAAATACAATACAATACTATAGGGAAATAACTACATTATCAGTAATTGGTTGCAGAGTATGAAAAATAATTTATGAGTAGTAAAACTGTATGCTAAAAGCTGTAAATGGAATGGGACTTCCTCTTTATTCTCAAACCAGCAACTTTGTCTCTGTCACACTAATCTTTTTCCATTTAAAATAAACTACAAAAACAGGCCTCTCTCTCCTTTAGCAACATGTTATGCTCATTATAACTCCATTAGCATAATCAGTCCTAAAGACCAGCCGTCTCAGGTCATTTTAGACTTCATTACCAAGTGAACTCTCCTGTTCTGAGCTTGTTAGCACACATCACAGCTAATGTTTGATTGCATGCTAAGTGTCACAGCCATGATATCTAATTAACAACATTTCTTCCAGTTGACAAACACTCAGACATGATAAAATTTGCAAATTGAAATAGAAATTTAGAGATAGTGGCAGCAGCACACCTTTTTATGACTAAGAAACATGAGCATAGGCTCACAAGCTCCCAGTTAGCATATCAGCATCACAAAATCTCTGTTTTTTATGCTAATTAAGAAAGAAACTACATTGATTAGCCATGAACCAGTTGGGCTTTAGACATGCACTTATGGAATTTTGTTATCGTCCAAACTGTATGTCCATATGTTTTTTGTACCTGTTAGATGTTTAATTGGCCTTTATTTGAAGGGAATTGCCACATTTCTTGAAGTTCGGCCAGGCTCCAACAGAGTAGCTCTCACATTTATACGATGTGCTAATGTGGTTAGTGTGTCAGTAGAAGCAGCAATGATAATCACATCAACCAGGGCAGTCTTGGAGATACAGGAAAAGTCCTAAATAGTGGGAATCTGGCCTCTGATTGGCATGAACTTTGCTCACCTTTTCCATTGGCGAGAAATTATACTTTTTCATGCAGACTTTTCCTTTTACCAGTACTAATCTGTCTTCCTCTTTGTGCCTTTGTTACAACATCCTGCACTTTTGGTCTTTGGAAGTATTTTCTTTTGTCATCAGACCATCAGTGTTCTTTTTAACCAGGTATTTCTTGTGCCTTTTACTTCAAATGCTATAAAGCTCCTCTCCAATAAGTATGTTTAGGTTTTTTTGTTGATGTAGTGAAGGTAACGCTTTTACTTTTGTGCCTTTGGCATCAGTATTAGATTTAATTGTCCACAACGGTTCTGGACAGCGCAGTGTATTTGAGCTCCAGCCTAACAGTGTTGGCTTTTGTTTAAACTTGGGGCCGCCTTAATACTTGAACTATATTGTGGCTTGGTGTGTTTTTTTAGTGCAATATGACTCTCTCTTTCTTACTTTCTGTCACACACAGTTGGGGTAGTTGGTAGCGTAACAGATAGGGTGTTGGTCCTGTGATCAGGGGGTTGTCAGTCCCGGACTGGTAAAGGTACCACTGAGGTATTCATGAGCAACGTACCATTTCCAATTTCTGCTCTTCAGACGCCGCCAAAAACCTGCGCCTTCATGGATGGGTCAATTGTAGAGGTCAGATTTGGCTGTGGTGTACTGTGTGCTGTGCTGTGGTGTGTTCACAATGACAGGTTTTAGGTGGTTGTGAGAAGCCAAAAAGTTAGGGGAAACCCGGGATTGTTCTGATTTTTGTGACTTTGTGAGGACATGTTTGTATGTGAGGATCAGTCCTAATGAAGGAACAATGTTCTTCCAGCAACATTTTCAGCGTTTATTTGAAAAAGTAGTTTATTAAAATCTTTGGTTAGGGAGGTATTATGTTTTTAGATGCAGTTATGATGGAAGTCGAGGGAAATACCTCCCAAAGATTTGACCCTGTACAGTATGTGTGTATGCATGTCTGACTAAGTGTATGTGTTTTATAATTCATTATGATGCTCTTTTCCCCTGTTTTAGAGAACAAATGAGCGAAATCTCTCTCTCTTTGGTCTCTTTCTCCTCTTCTGCTAAGAGACTCAATATTTCTCTCTCTCATCTTACTCGCTGTCTCAAGTACACACGTCACGTGATCTTATAACTAGTGTTGGGGAATAACGGAATACATGTACCAGCGTTACGTATTTAGAATACAAAATATGAGTAACTGTATTCCGTTACAGTTACTGTTTAAATAGGTGATAATTAGAATACAATTACTTTGTTGAAATAAATGGATTACACAGTGGTCTTTTCCTGTTTCATATGTGAGGCTAGCCTCTCTCTATCCCCTCTCTAATTTTGGTAATTCCACGCATTGCCGGAAACCCAAACAAAACACGCAATAAGAGGCTCTAATGTAAGCGTCCTGTTAATGTTGGTGGCGTCAGTTACATAATGGACCCGGAGCCAGCACAACAGAGCCAGCAGTGCCCGGGCGGGAATGCATTTCTTACTCGGAAATTTCATGTTTGCTCCTTTAGAGTAAATATATTGTCTATTCAGGGAGATTTGGGCTTAACAGCCAATTGGTAGAGAAAAACAAACAAGAATTTGCAGGATGTGATTGCTACATTCATGTAGTTCACTGATTCTTGAGGTAAGGGGCAAAACATGTCTCACATAAAAAGTCTTCTTTATGTTAAAATTGAAAAAAATATATTAATAATAAAAACACTGTAAAAGTAAAATCTGTCACATTTGTGCATACTTATGAAATTGATATAATATATTAGAAAAGGAATTCATCACAATTTGTTCAAATACACACTCTGTACTAAGAAAGTACATGCAATTTGACCTGTCCTCAGCAGGACATTACAACGTTTAACTTCCCCCAAAAAATTTAAAAAGTGCTTCAAATGGATAAATATTAATGTCAAATGAACTGAAGTATTAAATAGAATATGAAAATGTCATATCTGAGAACTTTAAATTATATTATCCATTTAAAAAATATTTATAATAGTGTGTCCTCATATTCAGTCAACTCCGTCAGATTTTTTGCTGACCATGACTTTGCCTAATTTATTCAGAAAAAGTCATGGTCAGCTATAAGCTCTAGGACCCCATTAGCTTTTCCTGCTTTTGGTGGGTTCAATAGTAGGACAGATAGTCTTGTAAGTTTTGCAGTTTTTGATATTTTAATAAAACAATGCTGATATCACTGCAGTCACAGCTTTGATGTGTCAACTCCATCTTCCCATTGCAATACTCTTATTAAAGAATTTTGAAATGAATGTTGTCTGACGGAGGTGACACTTAAACTGACAGAGTTGACAGAGTTGTTATCATTAGGATAACAGCAACATATGCTAACTAGCTATCTGACATTTGTAGTTATAGTTGCTTTAATCTGTACTGTAGGCAAGCATGGCTAGAAAGAAGCAGTCACTGTCAGTGGAGGAGCAAAGAAAGAGAAACAGGGAGTATCAAAGAAAGAGAAGAGAGATAATAAACAGTGATCCAGACAGCAGAAGGGAAACCCTTGAGAAGGAAAGACAGACATGGAAGAAGAGGGTTCAGGAGAAAAAAGTGAGGCAAATGGGAGACCTGGGAGAGAGGGAGCAGAGGCGTCAGAGAAGGTATTGGAGGGATGCTCAGAGAAAGTCTAGAAAATGCAGGGCTATGCAGAATGCAGTGGAGAAGCCTTGAGGTCCTGTTTCCAGATATCCTTTGAATATCCACTCTTTTCCATTATTTGATATGGTTCCATATCCGCAAAGGATTTATTAACGTGTATCAAATCAACACTTCATGAATTTCATTCTATCTATCCTTCAAGCTGTTTATCAACACCAAATCAGATGAAGGCTTTTGTGCTTTTATGACTGACATGTTTTTCCTTTGTTCAATTTGCTGTGTTTGGATATTAAGAGCACTTACATAAGACCACACAATGGTGTCTTCTTTATTTAATAACGTGATTATATATGCTTATTACTAAAATGAACATACAAATTTAAGAACTTTGAAATTTCCATTTTTCCAGATAGTGTGATATCAAGAACAAATTCAAAATAAATCATTTTATAACTCTGTTACAGAACATCAGAAATATATAATTAAGGACCATATTTGGTGTTTTAACTGATAAAGTCAAAATAATGATTTTTGTGTGTCTATCAAAAGTTGACATATCCGTTGATAGCAGTAATTGAAGGTCAGTTTTTCATAAAAAGTGTTTTTATAAAAAACCTGCTTCGCCCGTAGTTTGGTGACTGAGACGGCGGCTATAAATATATCTAGTTGCAATCAATGTGGTATGTAGGTAAAAAGTGCTGAATTAAAACGTTTTTGTCCCTTATCTCAAGAATCAATGAGTTGTAAAAAGCATGACAATATATTAATCCAAAGTATTCAGAATACATTACTCACATTGAGTAACCCAGATATGTTACAAACTGTTGAGGCATGTATTCTGTAATCTGTAGTGGAATACATTTTAAAGTAACCTTCCCAACACCCTTACAACCATACCATGTACTACGTATTTTGCAAAACTTCATAATACTTAATATGAAGTCTGCATGAATTTAACTATAGCGAGGTTTTGCTTCAGTAGTAGTTTGCAGTCTGCATGGGAGCGATGCAAGTGTACATGCAGTGTTTAACACACTGCATGATCCAGCTTACATGAGGTCAGACTAATCCAACAAAGCAGTAGTAATCATGTCCATCACTGCGGCTTTGAATTACTTTCTGCCTGTAGTTACACAATTCCAGCTCCTTAATTCTTGACTGCAATCAGTCAAGCACTCTTAGTACTACAAGGGCAGCCTGTGTGTTATGCTGTGGTATTTCTCTGTGTCCTGTGTGTGTGTCAGGCGCTCGGGCACGTGTACATGTGGTAGCAGTTTGGAAGTGTGTCCCAGGGATTCTGCCTGGCTGGCTAAAGCCACAGTGTGAACACTTCTGCTTGTTCCCCTGATGTCTACAAGCAGCACCACACCACATCTCGAGCCCGACACCCTAACGCCCTGACACACTACAGCTTTACAGGGGCTTATTAGAGCAAATGCTGGACCTTATACACAAAGTCTCCTTGGGTTCACCAAAATATGAATATTAAAGAAAAATAAAAATTCGGACTTTCCAGGAGCCCTCTCCCCACTTAGGGCCCTGTTGCTCAAAGTCTCACTTTTTTACCCCAGTACGATGCCCATGGCTCTTTAAGATGAAAGGGGACGTTAAACCAGTTCTGAGTTCTCTCTACATATATATTGTTGGTTTTTTCCCATAACAGAGGAATGAGAAGCGGATACATACAGACAGACTTGAAGAGCAGAGAGATTAATTGTTGTGCCAGAATGAGACAAAAAGAAAAGAAAAATTGGAATTTGCTTGCTTATTCTCTCCTTCAAGAAAGTTAGAGCATCAGAACAAAGCAAGAAAGAAATCAGATTTGAGACAGAGAGGGAAAGAGTAAAAGAAAAAACAGAAAAGTGAAAACTGAGACAGAAAGAAAAGAGAGAATGTGAAAAAGAAAAGTTCATTTGATTAAACTAAGCAGAGACGAAGAGTGAAAAAAGAACTATTTTGTTTGTTCTCTTAGCAGGAAATACGGAAAGTCAAAAAAGAGAAGAATTTGTTCTTTTGTTCTCTCTCAGCACAGAGATATAGGGAAAGATAATGTGAGAGAAATAGGGGTGTATTGCTCATTTGTTCTCTAAATAGAGAGAGACAAATACAGAGAAAGAGAGAAAAGTGACAGAAAATTAGTATTTTTTTGTTTTCTCAGTAGTAAGACAAGGCAAGATTTCTACCCAGAAGGCGTCAAGGGATGAAGTTTTGCTTGTTTGTTCTTCAGCCAGAGTGGGAAAGACAGATAATGAGAAAAGAGAGATGTTGTTCATTTTGCTCTCTCAAGTGATAGAAAAATAACAGGAAAAAGAAACAGATAAAGAAAGATCGTGAGAGCGTGAGCGTGTGATTCTGCTTGTTTGTTCTCTCAGCAGAAGGAGAGACACAAATAGAGAATATGTGAGGAAACAAATGAGCAATATTTTGTTCACTTGTTCCTTAAAAAACCATAAGACAATTTTTTTCCTTCTCCCATCTTCCACGTCAGGTATCTCTCATCAGTATCCTGGACAAACAGCTGGGTGGGCGCTCCGGTGTCTCGGGATCCTGAAACTTTCCCTCATACTTGGGAAGTGGGGAATTAGGTGTTGCTCAGCGTGGGAGCAGAGGGGGCCCGGCAGCTGCTCATAGCGCGCAAAACATCACTGTAAGACCCCAACAACAACATGAATGCCAGCAACTCTGGCAGTAATGCTTGTGTCTGCCAGCAACTCAAGAGCTTTTTAAGAAACAGTCTTGGCTCCTCATCACCGTCATGATGCTCCTTGCACCTTACGTGATGTTTCTGGACATTGTGCTGGCGTGGCACAGAAAAGCAGCAGACACAAGTGTAGAGGCGTCTTAGCGTCTTCTTTTAGAAAAAACAAAACAAGGACCAAAAACAAATGCACAATTCTTCATTTTGTTTTCAAACACAATCACTCCTTGCGCCAGAAGGAGGACAGGCGAACATTAAATACGTTTAGTGCAGCACTTCAGAAAAGCAATGTGTAAGTACATTTTAACAGTGCTTTAGTAAAGCTTTGGTCAGATTTTCAACATTTTATTCTTTATTTTTAAACATAATCAAATAATTTATTTTAAAACTTAAGATGGTCACAAATCTTTTTTCCTGTGCCAAAATTTTCCTTTCATTTCCTCTGGTACACCAAATCATATGTATGCTTTTCAAACCATTCTAATAAAGCCCTGATAACACATGCACAGTAGGTTTTAAACCTTCTGTATGTTGGCGTTTACCCAAGTTACATGGGTTTCAGCATTGCCTGGCCATATTGCTAGCATATGCTTACCTCAGTTGAACAAAACTGCTATGTAACTGGGCGAAATAGCATTTCCTAGGTATATGACTTTTATCAGACATATGTGGCAAGAGGTAAATGCTATTGATTGCATGTCTGTTCAGACGACTTCAGGGGGCTTTTGACTCCATAATTGCAACATGTTGAGCATGGAAAACATTTAAGAATGACATCTGATTTTTTAAATAGTGCACTGTTCATCAAATTATGTGCTGTTCGGTTCTTTTACAAATCAGTAATGGTATGGAAAATCAGTTTGAAAAATAGGAACTTACCTTTAACATACCTGACACTAATGTAGCTACAAAGGGAAGCTAGTGAAGCCTACTTTTACAAATACCGTGTGAATTATGTTGAACGTTCTTTAGCTTTAATTGATTTGTGTTCTAGGCCAACAGACCCTTTGAGAAAGGAAACACTGGTTGTTATAAGTACATGGATAATACTTATGTTTATGACCAAAGGTTGGTGGGTTTTTACAAATACCAAAGACAGTTCAGGACTGCTGAAAAACTGCAGTTTTTCTCCATGACTTCTGCTGCAATTTGCACATATCAATTTGAATACCTAACTAAATGGAATTCTTTTCTACCTCTAGTTTACAATTAATATTTTTCTTAATATTTTATATATGCATATTCTACATACTTATTCTTTGTTCTTTATTACTTTATAAAAACTGGAGCCACATCATCTCGTTTCTCTGTATACTTGTACCATGAAGATTACTTTGACTTTTGCTTTGATATTATAATATAATATTAGAAAATACACTATTAGTATATTGCTTGAGTATTTTAGCAACTTTATACCTTGTAACTATACACAATGATCCTTCATGGCTCCCTGTCTATTCTAATAACTTCATTGCCAATGTTCACAGTAGTTCCCCAGTTCAACTCTTGTCATGCAGCGATAAATTAATCATAATTTTTCTAGATGCAATGGTTTTGACCTCCTAACCCCAGTGGACATGGCATTTCCACCATGCTGTGCCATTGGCATCGATACATCAGCATTACTGAGAAAAGCGTCATTGTCTTTACTAGGAAAAAAGTTGGGGTTATAGAAAATATATGGTCCCAAGCGTGTGGGCTAGTGAAGATGATGCTAATTGTAGGCTGAAATTAGATGTTTTTCGAGCAAGAAAACTTTAAATGATCCTCCAGACTCTACAGTTATAATTTTTTGTCTAAGAAATTGTTGTTGAACTGTTTCTCTCTCCTGGTGTTATTGCCAACTGACTGGGTTTAGGATGAGTTGCACCTATACGTGGTTTTAAGATATCAGGTCCCCTTGAGGTGAATGCTATTAAGGGGAACTTTAATGTGTCAGAATTGTTTAAACTTCTGAGTTTATTTCATGCTGTCTAGGTGTGAAGTTTTCCTGGCTGCGGTCTTGATAACCTCATCGCGCTACTCCACTTATGTCTCAACACCATTCACATCATTATACCTCCTGAAGCATTTTTGTGTTTGATAATTTCTGATTTCTGATGAGATTTATACTAATATTTAACATTTTGGTTTGAATAGCTCTCTAGAAATTGAAACTGTGAAAATGTTCTTACGTCATCTTTTTTCCCATATTGCTTTTTGGATTACATTTAAGTACTGAATCTGTATAAAGCTCACACATGAAAAGGGTTTCATATTTAAGTAAGCTGAAAAATATTAATCTGCGTTAGTTCCCTTTTCAGCTGTTAGACAAAGTGTTTTGTAGAAAAAGAACAGTAAAAAATCTGAATTAAAGTTTTTCATTTAAAAATAACATGAAGCAAGTATAAATTCTTTTATGCTTTTTTAATAATAAAAATTATGACTAAACATCTGTATGAACATAAAAAAGTTCTGGTCTAATCACTCATGTGTTTGAGATGACTTGCAGACCATGATTAAAAATGTCTATGAACATATATCGGGTAAATAAAAAGCCGATATAGATTTGTGTCTGACATCAAGATTAAATATATAGAGTGCAGGTCAGTTCATTGTCTGTCTTTTGTCACTGTTTTTCTTATATACTTCAGGCCATATCGTTTTTATTAATGGTTCATTGCAGAGGTTTTTATTATTCTCTTTCTTCTCATGTGAGGATAATGTCTGGCTAACACTCCTGACCATGCTTTCTTGATTTATTATTACAAGATTTGTTTTATCCCCGAGTGCTGTCCTGGTTATGTGAAGCTGGATAGGAAAGAGTGGCTGTATCCGGCTTGAGTTAGTTTTTTTCTAATAATGTCTGGATAGGAACCTGTTGACAGTCAAACCTCCAGTACCAACCCTATATAATTTTGTCTATCCATAGAAGTAACCAAGTAGCACAGACAATTATTTTTCAACTCTAAGTTTAAGCTGTAATTACACTGCATCAAAATGTCAGCCAGCAACCTGCCAACTGTCTTTGTTTGCAGCACCTCTAACAGTATCTGACCCCCCAAAAAGAATTCCCCAATAAGCTATTACTATAAACTTATTATGGTTATTTGACAGTAAAAACATAAATACATACTGAGGTATAGACACTGCATGTTGTTTTACTCGAAGGTACATATATAGTATTTTTTATTACAAAAGACATTACAAAGACTTTTTTTGTTTGTTTAAGCTCTTTCAACTCATTTTTAAACTTTTTTTTTGGCTGTAACCCTCAAATCTAAAACAATCATCATAATCATGATCTTAAAAGACTATTACTCATTTATTTGCCATTATTAGCATTTTACTTGAACCCGCAACATTAAACCACTACTATCCTTATGGCTAGAATCATTAACGAAAAAACTTCAAATGTCTGTTCTAATACATATGAGCAAAGAAATAAATGCATTTAGTTTGGCATTGGATACATTTCTCCGAAAACTGATAACTGCAACCCATAGCATTGTTTCTTGAAATAACATTTTAGAGTATAGAAGCTTATATCAATATTATCATATTGAGCAAGATAAAAATTAAACATACTTAGTACAACTACATAACATGACAAGACACAATTTGAATGTAACATCTTAAACAAGTTTGTTTGTTAGATTATCTAAGCAATTTTTACAGTTAATGCATTATAACTGTGTAATAATCCTGTAATAGCAAATTTTAGAGAATGTACATGCAGAGCAAGTTTTTATTTATTTGAATAATGTAATATAGAAAATATATAGAAAAAAGTTATATATATATATATATATATATATATATATATATATATATATATATATATATATATATATATATATAGATATATATACTCCATGGATGGATGAATGGATCTCATTATGAATACATATATATATATATATATATATATATATATATATATATATATATATATATATATATATATATATATATATATATATATATGTATTCATAATAGGGTCACAATTACTTTTCTATCTTCAAGCGGCCCCCCCATAAACAATGTGTAGCATGGCACACACTGGCATGATGGAGGCCCTGACCACTAAACAGTATGCAGACTTGTCCAAGCTAAGGGAGGAGATCGCAGGAGCTGGTTCATACACCATGTTTGCTCCCAGTGATGATGCCTGGAATCAGCTAGATTCTGTATGTACAAACAAACTTCTGTCTGCTTTCTGGCTTCTATAAATTCAAGCTTAGAGGAACAGCTTCAGATAAAGATTTTAAAAGTTTCATTTACAATTTAGTATTAGCAGCATAGAGAATATGTTGAGTTCTTGGGAAAATGTGGTAGAGATAAGGATGATAGTTTGAAAAAAGGTCAGCATGACTCAGTTTAAAATGACATCAAAATGTATTCTGAAGACTGACTGAGCAAATGACAAAAATGTGCTCTTCTTTATGTGAATGCCTCTTTTTATGTTGTTCACAGACTGCAAGAAATGCTCTTTTGAGCAACACGAATGTGGAGCTGTATAATGCCTTGCGCTACCACATGGTCAACAAGCGTCTCCTCACCAAAGACCTGAAGAACGACTTGACCCTTGAGTCAATGTACAACAAACTGGGACTGCACATCAACCACTACTCTAATGGAGTATGTATCTGTGCCATTATGAGTGATAAATTTAATGGGGCAAGCATCTCTGTGACTATATGTAAATATATTGATGTGAAAATGATCTCTCCTGTCATTGATGCAGATTGTGACAGTCAACTGTGCTAGGATCATTCATGCTAACCAGATTGCCACTAATGGCGTGGTGCATGTGATTGACCGTGTCATCAGCGCAGTGAGCGACAGCATCAAGGACGTAATTGAAAACCACGAGGAGCTCAGCTCTTTGAAGGCAAGTGTTTCTATTGGTATTGACAAACCAATTTCAATGTATCATTGATTTGTAAACTTTCAATGGTTAAATTTGCAGTAAAGGACTTAGAAGGTTTTATTCATGATTCAACTAGACATTTATGATCAAATACAGCAGAGTTTCAGCAATGTTGAGGAAGATGTAATTGGCTTCTTTGCTAATTTTTCAATTAAGCTCAATTAAGTAACAATTAAGTTTCCAAATTTGATATTGGATCTCTCATTGAATAATGCAAACCTTCGCATGACATTTTAATTGATAAATCAAATAGAAACCATTATTTTCAAGCAAAGATTTGGAAATGACTTAAACATTGTTTTAAAACAGTTAACTGTGTCATTCGTTCCTGTTTAAACCAATTTAAAGTTGTACATGAGCTGATAAAACCTCTCTTATTAGGCACAGTCACAGGTCATAAATAAACAGTAAGATATTAATGAGACCGCTTGAAAAAAATTTAGGATTGTAACTAGACTGTTTAATTATAACTGTCATGATTTTCTGGACAACAGCTACATCCTCTCTGTTCTGCTGTTTGCACAGACTGCTGTTATCTTGGAACCAAACTTATTAGATAAACTGGGCAAAGCTGGACATTACACCCTCTTTGCCCCGACCAATGACGCCATTGAAAAGTTGGACAGTGACGTCCTTGAGAGGATTTTTGCAGACAAGACCGTCCTCGAAGGTAAGAGCCTTTTAAAAGCCTTGCCAAGTATTCCAAGTATTCTAACAGATCTTAAAATATGGTGTTTCTCAATAATAAGTGAGCTTTTAATCTCCTTTTATGGAAGTAGAGTCTCTTGTGGTGTAAAGCCGCTCTGCTTCTTTTAGGAACTTCCTCATTGTTGAGGCATGTATAGCAAACAGCCTCTTGCTGTCATTACTCAGCCAACTCTTAAGGTGTCTTGTTTCTGGGTAAATGGCACGAATGTAGGCTGCTGGAAGCTGTTTTGGGTTTTCAGACAGTGGGCAAAAAGCAGAGCTAACCACAGTAGCTGGGGCATCCAAAGTCAAGATGGTTTAATCGCTCTTTCTTTTCCCCCGAAGGAAATTCTTGAACAATGCAGCGTCAGATCTTGATAAATGGTGGCTTTGTCTGTGGTCAGTGAGATTAAAGTTTCGCAGTTTGCACAAACCAAATCCATTCCCCAGATCCAAATGAATCTACCATCTCTATTTTACCACAATACCCCAGGGAGCTACCTCTGATTTTATTGGGGTAAATGTTGCTATAGAAGGCAGTGTGGATGTGTAGTGAGGCTAGGCGATATGACCTCAAATCAGTACCACAATTAAATGAGCATTTTACTTTGATTCCAATTAATAAACTATTATTTTTGGTATTTTTGTTTTATTCTTTCCCTCATTGTTCGGTGTAAAGGTTTGTACTATAATTCTGTCATGTGGCAACATGCAGTAATACGTTTTTAAGAGGACAATACCTGAGCAGATGGCAGTATTGAAAGTAGGAAAGTATTGACATTTTTTTTCAAATATTAACAGAATTTCAAAAATAATCAAAATAACTGATGCGGACAAGATTACATAGATTAGAGATTCTGAATGTCAGTTTTGATTAATTAAAACTATTGTGTAGCACTTACTTTAAAGCCTATTAACTGTTCCTCTGCAAAAATGACAAAAAGAAAATTTGCACTGACTGCAAGGCTGACGTGAAAAACTGCCATGACCTTATAGACAACTGAGAATTTGAACGCTTGATTTTCACAAAGTGTCTTTGTTTACAATATGCATTATGTCGCTCAGTCCGGTGACATTTCATTTATAGATTTCCAATTTAGCACGTCTCATAGATTGAACTGTCCAATTCTGAGGAGAACTGGCTCAGCCACGTCCTAAAATGAGTGTGCAGCGTGTAAATGAGGACTGTTAGGGAAAGATCAGAGGAGCCAGATGCTCTGGCAGCTTCTCCCAAAAGGTATGAAATGAAGTGCCAGACCTCCTTAGGGCTGCAGTGTTCTGGGTCATGAGCCAAGCCAACTTTATATGTGGAAGTGTTGGCTGCCCACTCTGAGCTATTGGGTTTGTTCGGTCCTGCTGAGGTAGGAAAGAGTGGGATAAAAGCATACAAAGGACTTGACTAATGTGACATTACCCCCTACATACACACACACACAGACAGTGTGGAGAAAGATATTGAGAATTAGCAGAACAGACAGAGCTCCTGGGAAAGTGATAAAGTGCTTACGCTACTTTCTGAGAATGTCCACTTGTCTCCTCAGACAGCCTCTGCACAGGAAGGATTGGGTGGGAGGGTGGGATTACATCAGTCTGTGTGTGTAGTGTGTTAACTGACTGTCTGGAGTCATTGACCCTTGAATGTCAGAGTGGAAAAAGTCGACAGAGTGATTAAAACAAGATGAAAAATGACAATGAATAGGCATATTACTTTCTTCTCTTCTTTTATTATTTTTCAAACTGCTTCTTCCATTACTGAATTCTCTCTCTCTCTTACACACACAGCCTTCTTAAAATACCATCTCCTAAGCTCAGTGCAGTGCTCGGAAGCCATCATGGCCGGCACGGTGTATGAAACAATGGAGGGCAGCACTATCGAGATCGGTTGTGATGGAGACAGTCTCACAGTCAATGGCATCAAGATGGTGCTGAAGAAAGACATTGTCACCAGCAATGGAGTCATCCACCTCATCGACCAAGTGCTCATGCCAGATGCGGGTGAGGCTGTACTTTATCTCACTGCAGATCCTGTGGTGACTTTTGAAGAGTATTCTTGCACATTAAAACCTATTGCTTGAAATATACAATTGATTTCTAAAGACAAATTGATACATGAAATAAGAGCTCCCTTAATGGACTAGAAAGTCTTTGTACATTGCTCTGTATAAGAGTGTCAACTGTGAATGAAGTAAATGGAAACATGTGTTGTAGTTTTAAGTATAAAATATACAGACGCCCTATATTTTTAAAATATTTCCGGCTATCAAGCATTATTTAAATTCTCAAATTTGATTAAGATCATTCCCATTCTCTCAGAACCTCTTATTTTGGTTCTCAAAAATGACATTGCATTGCATTGTTGTAGTAGATTCCTAAAGTTGATTTATACTTGATAATTTCTTTTGTCAAGTTACCCCATATAGACTACATTTCAGTACATTTCTATGAACAAAAATGAGCACTAATTAAGGGATAGTGGAGGTAAAGAAAAATCAAGGGGGAAAAAAGATATTTCCTGGGGAGGAAGACTTCAATTTTTAAAAAAGTAATTATTTGTCATTGTGAACACACCACAACACAGCACAGTACACAGTGCACCACAACGAAAAATGTGACCTCTGCATTTTACCCATCCGTGAATGAGTAGTGGGCAGCTAATGTGTAGTGCCTGGGAAGAAGTGCTTGGGGACAGTACCATGCTCATGAGTAACTCAGTGGCACCTTTACCACTATGGGACTTCAACCGGCAACCTTCCTAACAAGGCCAACTCCATAAGTATTACGCTACCAACTGCCCCAAAATTGTCTAGTGAATGCTGATGAAATGTTTGTTCTCTGTGTGTCTCTGCTCCTGAAGCTAAGCAGGTGACAGAGCTGGTGGAAAAGAGTACCTTCGGTGACATGCTGTCCGAGTTGGGCCTGTCTGCTGCAATGAGACCTAAGACAGATTATACACTTCTTGTACCGCTCAATGGAGTCTTCACTGGTTAGTTGAACATTATGCTGCAGTAGTCGCACAATTGCTGTTATTGTTTATTTTCGTTTTCATTAGTGAAAGTGATCATTTTATCCTTAAAGCTGATGTGGTGAATGCATAAGGATCTAAGTGAATTTTACAATGGCCAAATAGTGATGACTAGATGACTGAGTCAGAGCATCTCCAAAACTGCATCTTGTGTAAGATGTTCCAAGTCTGCAGTGGTCAGGAGTTACCAAATGTTGGCTGAAACTGGTGAATCCATAACAGGGAGAAGAGTCGCTAAGACTCAATGATACACAAATGCTTGCCCATATTGACTGATCCAATAGAAATCAAAACCACAGAAAAGGAAAGGCACAGCGAATCATGGTTTGTTGCGTATTAGGCGTCATAGCCACTGATCTAGCAATATTAGGTGGATGATCACAGTGTTATGGCTTAGTGTGAGTAGACGTTATGTGCCTACTATGATCCATAAAATAAAATAAGAACTACAACATTATATGAACAAACATGCAATCATATACTGCATGTCAAAATATGATGCATTCTGCTTTGCATTTACAATGTGTTCACCTGTGTTTTGGTATATAGAGGAGATCATGTCAATGGACCAGCGTTTGCTGAAAATCATTCTTGAGAACCACATCCTGAAGCTGAAAATCACGCTGAGTGAGCTTTACAACGGCCAGATGCTGGAGACCCTGGGGGGGATGTTCCTCAGGGTCTTCATCTACCGCACGGTTAGTGTGTGTCCATGTATGTTCAACTGTTTGTGTGTGTGTGTGGGAGGTGCCAACAAGTAAAATCATTATTGTTTGAGCTTGAACATAGGAGAAAAAATGGGGGATCATCTGTAAACAATTACAACGTGTGAAAGAGGCTAGTCACTAACCCACTGGGTGCAAACAACTTCTAAACACTGCACTAATTAATTCCTTGGCATTTGCCTAAGTCTTTGTTTATTCTGTCCCAGCTCTCTATATAAAACTGTGTTTCCTGTAAACCTTTTTTCTGTAAATTGTTCTCATCCATCTTGTTGAAAACATGCCAGTAACATCAGGCAGAATTCCTCACCTGCTTAACATCACTTGTTGTGTTATTTATCTACTGAGTAAACATAATCGGTGCATCATTGTTCTACTTACTAACAATATGCTGTGTGTGTGTTAGGCTGTGTGTATCGAGAACGCCTGCATGGTCCGGGGCAGTAAAGAAGGAAGCAATGGAGCTCTCCACTTGATGAGATCACTGATTAGTCTCCCCAAGACCACCATCTATGAGCTGCTGGAAGCAGATGGACGTTTTACGTGAGTTTACACCAATAAATTAGCTTTGTTTATATTCACTCCAGGATTCGTTACATGTCATTACTCTAAAATTGGTGCCACGTGTTGCATTATGCATCCAAATTCACAAGCGTTCTTTGAGAGGGTTAATAAGGTGTCAGAAAAGTACTGGCTGAAAAACAAAACCCATTTTTGGCTCATTTTTTATTTTTTTCTCAGTGTGCCAATATTTAAGCACAGACGTTTTAGAGAAGTTCATACAACAAAATAACCTTGAAATATAACTTTTTACATTGTAATAACAAGCTAGCAACCTTCCACAGAAACCATCAAATCTTATCAAAATGTTGACCAAAAACTTTGAACTACTATTGCAAGTCCAAGTTGTCATTAGGCACCTGCAGCCTCTGTTAAAAGCTGAACAATATTAATATTAAATTAACAATGTCCTCAAAAAAATGTGTGGTTGTTAATCTATTGCCTGGTACTGCTGTATTGTTCATTCTCTGTGAGCTACCCCAATTAAAAATAATACCAATTAAACAACAGTGGATGTGTAGTTAACTTAGGTTTCAAAATTGGTAGTTTTCCATTACAGTTTTTCTCAGGCACTTAACTACATTGACCATGTCATTAGTGCAGGTTGTCATTTCCAAATAAATATAAGCAAATCAGTAAACTTTTCTGCACAACAGAAACCGTTATCATTGCTTGCACATCACTTTTCATTGTCAAAGGATTTTTGCAAAAACTAGTCACAGTGATCATTTGGTAACACCAAAATCACATCAGAGTGTCTGATTAAGCAATTAACTTCAAAATAGCGGCAGCTGTTCACTGCTGACCATGAAGCGGAGCTTGTTCAGATGGTGCTCGGGAACAATACAGTCCGTTTACAGGAAACACAGGCTGCTGTAATTGCAGACCACACAACATATCACAACATTCATTCAGTCACTTTATCAACTGAGATATCAATATGTACAGGTAAAAAGTCACTACATGAGTTGTCCACTATACGTTTACTGTAACTCTGTGCAACCCTCGGTATATCAGAGACTAGTCCTGTTGTATACATACCAGTTGGGCCATATAAATCTGGAAAGTAGATTTTATTCCTTGATGAGATTTACAGAGCACTTCTGGAGTCTGAAGGGAGAGAACATGCTATGGAAGAGACTAAATCAGAGTAAATCACATGCCTTTTTTATATCACATGACAAAATTTGTTTTCCTAATTTTTGCATTTTCATACACACCCCATAAAACCACTTTCCTTCACAGAAGACGTGTTTTTGTTCTTTGTTGCTCCCTCTGTGTGTGTACTTATTTTACTGCAGTGAGTGAGTATTTTGTCTGAAAGTGTTCACTGATTGCTTGTATGTGTCTCCTGTTTGACTGATGTGTGCTACTGTTTGAGTGAATTATGCAATTTTGCAATAGCTATTTAGTGTTTGGATTGACATAGAGGGTTTTGCAGGGAAAATGGGTTGAGTTCTGCCAGATTTGTTAGTGTTCTGCAGGCTGCATCAGCTGATTTGAGAATGTGGTTAGGCGCTTAACTAAAAAGTAGTTAAGCGCCCGAGAAAATTGTAAAATTATTATTGATTATATAGTTATATGATGAAATAAGTCATGGTACAAGCCAATAGCAATAGCTTCTAATTGTCTTTGGAATTTATGGTCAAAAAGGTAAACACATAAGGAATAAAATATAAAACTGAATTAACAGGAAGTTTGGACTGTTTTAGGATGTTCCTTTCTTTAATGGAGAGCGCCGGACTGTCGGACTTGCTGAAGCAGGAGGGAGTATACACGGTCTTTGCACCGACTGACGAAGCCTTTGACGGACTTTCGGAAGAGGACATGACCCTACTTACCAGTAAACCTCCCTTCTTTCTTTTTCTTCTTGTTTGTCCGTCCTTCTTTCCATTGCCCAAACACTTCAACTCGATCTGGATTCAAATGTGTGCCTGATGTTAACATCAAAGACTGTCATATGGTGAAAATGCTGTTTCTGATTTTTCTGTAGGTGATGTGAATGCGCTCAGAACAATCCTGCTGTATCATTTCAGCAATGGCGTCTTTATCAATGGAGGACTGGAGGGGGGTGTTACCAACTTGATCAAGACCATCCAAGGAAGCAACTTGCAAGTGCTGTCTGTGCGTGCACTGGCCTTTTTATCTTACTTCACATTCCATAATCATATACAAGCGCTTTGATTTTTGTGGTCCATTAAATGAGGACCACCTTTGTGTTAGTGTAACATAGGTTGAAAAATTTTCATAATGGGGACCTGCAAAATGTCCCCACTTTGTTACCAGGTCCTGGTATTGACAAAAGTCCCCAAGAGGACAAACACATGAACACAAAGACAGAAAGAACGGTTTTTATGTGGTATGTTTGCTGCCTTAGTTGCTTGTGAATCAAAGCTGATTGGATGTGTAGCCAGCATAAGCCAAGACAGTTTTTAGTGCAATCCTGTTCTAATTAGTTATTAGCCAACTACAGGGGGATTTATTATTAACGTTTTACACAGTCAGTGTCGGTTTCTCTCAGATTCTTTTCCTTCTATGAATAATGATCAACTGGAGTAATTAAACTCAAAATGTATCTTCTGTTTTAAAAAATAATACAGACTTTAGAAAGCTAAATGTACCAAAGTTGTTTCCAAAGCCTTCATTCAACAAGCACCCAGTGGGAGCCAACAATATCCTTCTAATACTCTCCCAATTTACAACTCTTATCTAAATGAAATGGGAACATGAGCCTTATATAATTATCTTTAAAGGATTTGGTTTTCTCTGACTGGAGCTTGAGTGAAAAGCTTATGTTATCACTTTCATTGCTTTCTTTTTAAGGCAGTAATTCAATCTTTCCATTAATGTTATCTCTAAAGGATGTATGTGCGTGTGTATGTGTGTGTGTGTATTGTGTGCAAGGGTGTGTGCATGTTCATGCAAGGTCTGTCCTTACTGATAAGAATCTGGCTTCCTGTCAGTTAGCTCTCATCATTCCAGACTTGCCCTTCACATGTCAGTCCAAAACCAGAAACAATGGCTTTTTTAATCTTCTCTGGTATTTCCGTACTGTAAAAGGGGGTTCTGGGCTTTGACCCCGCATATACTTACAGACTTTCTGGATAAAAGTCAAGGTGAAAGGGCCTTAACATAGAAGGAATTCTCTGACAGTAGATTTACAGCCCCTTCCTTGCATGTGAATGTAGTTTCCTTTATTTTTTTAAAGAGATTATGATGTGACTAATCATGGCTAACTTTCCCAAAGGTGGTCTGGTAAAATCATCTTAGTTGTTATATAATATACAACAACATAATTTGCCATGCAATTGTTGTTGGTGGCCTAGTGGTAGGACACTCGCCTTTGGACCAAGAGGCTGTGGGTTCAAATCTGATCTCTGACATTACCAACACTGTGTCCCTGAGCAAGAACCCTCAACCCTAAGTTACTCTCAGGGGACCTGTCCCTGACATTAGGAAAAGTAAGTCGCTCTGGATAAGAGTGTCTGTTGTAAATGTAAATATTACACCTCAGGGAGAGGAACCCCATGACATTGTCATTGTTTTGTTAAAAAGACCTATCATAGTAAGACTAGGTCAGTTTGTGCCTGTGATCAAAATATATGGGTTCATGTGGGTTAAAAATGGTACAACTCTGGATTTTTTACATGTACAGTAGTTTCAAAATGATGTTACCAATAACTTACTGCTTATGATTTTTCACTTGTACAGACGTTTTTTCATGATGATGTTACTAGTAAGTATAGGTACACTGTAGATAATCTTAATAAGGTCTTAATAAGGTTGGATTGTATCATATTTTATAAAATATAGTTCTCCAACCCTTATATGGGCTCAACCACAATTCCACTCTCTTAGTCCTTCCCTTAGATTTAGAGTGCCCTTTGCTTTGGAAGTGGCCCTTCAGAATGGAACCAAAAGGGGCAGGACTTGTTATCTTTGCCTAGGGAATGGGACACCAGTTATTATATCATCAGCATTCGACAATCGGCATTCTGTATGTACAATCAACATGATCAAGAATGATCAACAATGCTGGCTCAAGGTGTGCTGCTTGCTATTCAATGCATGTTATCTGCCCTGAACTTTATGAAATGCTTGGTTTGCTCAGGAGTTCTTGGAATATTACAAAAGGATTAAAGTAATGACAGAGGTTTGTGAATTTGTTATGCATAAGCAATGATTCATGCATTCATTCATTATCCAAACTGCTTATTTCCTATCAGGGTTGGGGGAGCCACGTCCCCTTGCTCCTATACTGATCTAAGATATTTTTGCATGTTAGACCTATACACCCTACCCCATGTGGAAATGCACCAAAAGGAGGGATAGGCTGAGAGGATAGGGCTAAGGGCGGGTATTGGGTTCGGACCATAGCTGCTAACTTAATTTCCTCCTCAAGAATATGTCCAATGTCCAACTGATGTTTTATTTTACAAGGAAGCAATTATATGATGTCATTGACAAATAACTAGTCATGAAATGCTTTCATGCAGGTCAACAACTCCATTCAAGTGAACTCAGTGGATGTCCCAGATAATGACCTCATGGCATCCAATGGAGTGGTTCATGTAGTTAAGACGCTGCTCTATCCAGGGGGTGAGTGATTGCTCTGCTATCTCACAGATGGCACAGATGGAATTTGTCTCTGTCTTACTCCTTGAGTGGAATTTTTACTGAACATTTGTCATGAAGCATCTTAGAGAGTGTTGACTCAACTCCCCATCCATAGCAAACACATTTACAGAAAACAGATGCTAGATCGGAATTCTTTCTCCACGGGGTTCTATACATAACGGTCATATTTCACTACTCTGAATTAAATCTGTTTTATGTGCATTGCGTTTTTGAAACTGCAGCTGTCTTGCTGTAAGTACGTTTGCCAGTTATTGTGCTGGAGCCCAGGCATTTTTTTTAAATTTAAACTCCCAAGGTAATTGCTGCTGGGTTCAGCCAACAGTGTGAACAAAATAAACTTCAAAGAAGAATTTTTTTTCCCTTGTTGTCAGATCTGCCAGTGGGACGTGAGGATCTCCTTATTTTGCTGAGGAAGCTCATCAGATATATACAGCTCAAGGTACAAGAGATAAAGAGTTTACAAACCTAATATTCCAGAACATTACAAAGTGGACATTAGTTACCAAGACATACTTTATTATGTGTTACCATTAATTTTTTCTTACTTTAATTAGTTTGTTTCCGGATTCACTTACAAGGAGATCCCACTCACCTTCATTAGTGAGTGCTGTTCCATTTGTGTTCTTTTATATTATGTTAATTCCTTCCACTTGTTGATTTTCATATTCACAAATGTCATGAACTGTAGTCAACAAAACTATAAATATGTCTTCTTCAAATTCTGGCACTTTTAAATGTTGAGACATTTTTGAAAAATCCTAGCCTTGGTTGAAAGTCGCTATGAGCATGCTGCATAAATTCTTGTGCAAAACAGATTTGCATAAAAACATGTGACTTTTTTTGCAGAGAGAACTATCACAACTCATGTCGTGGAATCAGGTAAAACATCACATCACATCACAGCGGCTTAACCTGATGTATTCTTGTGGTCTAGTCTTAGTTATAAGTTAATAAGGTGCACACAGATGCATGGATAAGTGTCTACTTCTCACATTTAATCTGGAGCCAGCGACTCAACCTAAATGGGCATTTCCTGAAGAAATTTCATGAATGCAGTGCTAAAACATATGGGGGATAAAATAAAATTTCCTTGACCTAACTGTTAGATCATGGTCTGTTAACTAATTTTAAGCTTACATCAGGAACAAACTAACCACACGAAAAGCAATAGTTCAGTTTTCCTTAAGGTGACGGCCACTTGAGGCCAAAATAGTTAATGATAGCCTTAATGGTGGCTCCACATTGTGGTCCAAATAGGGAACCTGTCAGGAATCTGGTTAGGATATGACAACAATACTAGTCGTTAGCCATTAGCCTCTGTAGCGTGGTTGCTTAACCCAAACGCGGAAAGAGATGTGAGTAGGTAGGATAGCCATGCGAGTTGATCTACTCTCTAATGCGAAGAGCAAGGATTCCCACGAGAACCCCGTTCTAACGGACACACACTCAATCGAGGAGATTAACCAAATAAGTGGAGTACTCACAGTTGACGCCGAAGTGAATTGGAAGGTTGGGCTGGTGACTCAATGACTGAGCGGCGAGCCGCAAGAAAGACTCCTTTTATACTTCCTATAACAAGCCGACTACTTCCGGGTCCCGTGTCGGTCACGTGATCGGAGTGCGCGTGACAGAGCCACACTTTTTTGACCCAAAAATGGTGAAAAGTAGGATTATAGTTAGGCTGTTGACAAGAAAATGTTAAGACATAGGATGTACTTTTTATGACAACAATTGTGGAAGGAATAAAACCTTACAAAATGTGGGAAGATGAATTACAACAGAAAGAAGAAGAAATAGGGACAGCAGAAGAGAACTAGATGATTTGCTGGAACCCAGCAGTCAAAATGATGTTTAAAAGCTATTACTTATTCTTTATGCCTTTTAATTCCAAATTTCTTGTATAGTTACTATCATGATAAGGGAAATGAATTTGACCTTGATTACAGTTATCATGTTGATCACTCTCTCACAAAGACCCAAGGATCGAGAGTTAAGCAAAGAGTTCTTTGTCCAGTTGGCATGGGCTTGTTATTGGCTGGCGTTCTCTTTGGCATCAGGTCAGGAAGTTATGGGGCAGATAAAGATCGTCTACATAATAAGCACGGGAGAGGACTTGCTTTGTGAACACACTGTGTTAAGCCTGCCTGCTGGAGTCTCGTATCATTAACTCAGAACTCAGGGTAGTTCAGATTAGTGATTAAAATCACGTCCCTGTTTCTTTGCCAAATGTGTTTAAAAAATCCTGGCTATTCCCTAAGGAGAGCTGTTGAAATGCAGAAGTAAACTCCCGAGCGTGGTGGGGTAATCAAAGACTCCAAAATGTTGTTTAGAGGAAGGAAAGGGATCATTATTTTTTCCAGATTTCTTAATCACCATTATTGTAAATGCAATCAAGCTGTGAAATGCAAAAAGGAAGGTAGACTTGCCATTATCTTCAGGTCTATGGACAGTTTTATACTGTCATAATGTTTGAAAATAATTGAATGACAAGCTCGGGATCAAAGCAGCAATCCAAACTCCTTGTAAATAGGGCGTGTTGCTCTGAACAAGTATTTTTTAGCAAATCCATCACACATGATATTACAAGAAATAGCAATGACAGTAAGATAGTTGTAACTAGATTTGAGGCCCTGATTTTGTTGCCATTTCCCTAAGTATTTTGTCAGTTTGACCATGAGTTTGTGCTTGACAATTTTCCTGGGAAGCAGAAAAATTATCAAAAATATTAGTTTTATGTATATAAAGCTTTTTGTAAGCTTATGAATAACTAAACTTTTAAACTATGTTTTATTTTGCTATTTTGCTATGTAGTCCCTAAGATCCAGGTGACTGAAATCAATCCAGTTGTCACCAAAGTCACGAGGGTAATCGAGGGGGCTCCATCGGTCACAAAGGTCACAAGAGTAATCGAAGGAGATCCATCAATCACAAAGGTCACAAGAGTAATTGAAGGAGATCCTTCCTTCACTAAGGTTACAAGAGTAATTGAAGGTGATCCCTCGCTGACAAAGGTCACAAGAGTAATCGAAGGTGATCCATCAGTCACAAAGGTCACAAGAGTAATCGAAGGTGATCCATCAGTCACAAAGGTCACAAGAGTAATTGGAGGGGATTCATCAGTAACAAAGATCACAAGAGTAATTGAAGGCGCTCCATCCGTCACAAAAGTCACAAGAGTAATCGAAGGAGATCCATCAGTCACAAAGGTCACAAGAGTAATTGAAGGAGATCCCTCCTTCACTAAGGTCACAAGAGTAATCGAAGGAGATCCTTCCATCACAAAGCTTACAAGAGTAATCGAGGGAGAGCCATCGATCACAAAGCTTACAAGGGTCATTGAAAGTAAGTCTCTTTAAAGAATTACTTTTTGCAAGCTGCAAGTTCAAAATGTATTATTTGAAATTTTCATTCAGTTCTTTCAAAAGCTCATTTTTTCAGCCCACAGCTCCTCATCTGATGGAGAACTTGACGCTGAAAGCGAGCTTAAGAAGCTTCTGGGAGAAGGTCTGTAATTTCAATTTTTCAATGTGTCAACACGTTGTTATGGTCAGCACAATAGATCAAACGTTTAGCTTCATTAAAAATCAACAAGGTATTACATGTGACAGAATAATCCAGAAAGGTTTATGGTCTGATCGTAGAGCTTTGCATGAGAAACAGATGTTCAATGTAAATGTCAGGATTTGAGCCAGGTAAATATAAAAAAATTAGACATTTTATTTTTTAACATAGTCCATGTTGTTTTGAAATGAGTTTTATGCCACCATCATCAATACTCCCATGAAATGCGAAAAAGATCTCAGATCTTACATCATTTTTGTGATTGAAGAATGTGTGCAGAAGAACGTCTATGGATGCAATGAGTTTCCCAGCTGGAGTCTGTGAAGCGCATTACATGTTGTGCTGCATTGTATGTTATAGAGGTGTCCAAGGTAAAGAAGGTTCTGGAAAGTGAGGTTCACATGCTCCAGGAGGAAGATATTAAAAAAATCATTGAGGGAGGTTGGTGCCAAAGAAAATTTGATCGATCAAGCATGCTAAGGGAGGAAATTCTAACTTGAATTAAATCAATATCTTGTACTTCAACCTTCTGCAATGCACAAAACTGCATCACTCTACTTAGTCGCATGCTGCTGTAGTCCTTCCTCCTTTTTTCTTTTCATGCCTCAAAGTGTGAAAATCTCTATATTGAGCCCAAGCAATAGGTTGACAAAGTGTTCTATTCTAGGGGTAGCTGCATGCAGGCAGATTTTGGCCAGCAATTGCGCCTTTTTTCAGCATTGGGGGTCCCAGTTAATTGGTGTAAAAAAAATCAGCCATCATTTTGTCCAAATTTGAAGGCGGAATCATCAATTTCTGTTTCCTAAATTTTTTCAACATGGCAGACCACAATGTTTCAAATGACAACAGTTACTATTAATGTATTTGTTTTTAGTGTTTGTCAAAAGTTATTTTAGTTGTCAAATTTAACTTGGTACATAATGTGACCTGGCGTACATCATCAATAACTTACATTGTTAGCAAATATTGTTAGCTAGTGCTGTTACCTAGTACAGCATTTGGTGTATTGCATCAGCTATTTCTGTAGTTGTCTGTCCTAAATTTGCACATTATTTATCATATCCTACTTTATGTATAAGTTATTGAATATATGAGTACACAGAGCCTCCAAAATAAGATTCACTGTAACATTCAATTGCTGTTCAAATTTTCCTTTGTTTCCCAAGCAGTAAGTAGTTTTAAAATATACACTTTAGTACACATCTGCCTCTGGAATGAAACACACCCTTCATTTTCTTATTTTCATATTACACCCTTTAATTCCCCGTCTCAAAGCAGAAGCACTAAATGTGAACTTAATATCATCCTCCACATAAATGTGTGATATCAGTATATTAGCAGTCATGATTATTATTATTTGAACATATTTGATTTATTTGACCTTCATTTGGCAATGGTGGAGTAATGTTGGGATGATATTAATAGCACTACAGGCATTTTTAAAGAAAGCATGATGAGTTAGGTTGGACACAGTAATCTGAGAATGTGATTCTTTATACTGGTGGATTCACTTCTATTACTGAAGAACCATAGTATAACATTATTATGCTTAATAAAAATGCTAATTTTATGTATTTAATATCACAGATATTAAGAAACATGAATTGTACAATGGCAATTTTACAGAAATGGGAATGTATCCACCAGTCACATTTATGTATTGTTTTTAACTGCTTATGGCTAAACATCCATTGCACATATCTGTTTCTGTTTGTATAATTGTTCCAATGCCAGATAACTTTATAATTTAGAAAACAGTACTACTTTTACGATGGATTCAAATCACTTGCAGAGCTTGGATCAAGACTGCAGTGGACATTAAATTTATGTGTTGTTTGCAAAATAACTTAATAAGTTTATACATGTGAATCACCCAATTACCAAGTGCATAAGTATGTTTGCGTTTAAATGTTCAAATGGTTTGCTTTAATATGATTTATAATGTTGCAAGATTGTTTTATGTCTAATCTGATTGTTTTCAGTACTTTTTCATGGACAATTTCATTCATTCATTCATTATCTGAACCACTTAAACCCGGTCGGGGTCGCGGGGGGCAAGACCCTATCCCGGGGTACTACAGGCGCAAGGCGGAGACCAACCCTGGCCAGGCCCCAACACACCACAAGACCGGAGTCACCAATTAACCTATATTGCATGCTTTTGGACTTTGGGAGGAAACCGGAGCATCTGGAGAAAACCCACATATACACGGGGAGAACACTCCACACAGAAAGGCGCTACGGCTGACTCCAGGATCGAACCCAGGACCGTGCCGCCCTGGACAATTTCACTTTTTAAAAATATTTCGCTCAACATGTAGTTTTTGCCTTGATCTAGCATGTGTGTTTTTCCTTGTTACCTTATCCATATCTTATCCTTTACCTGTCCATTTTCTCACATTTAGAGCAGTATCTACAGGTTGTGATCATTTCCTTGATATTCAAACATGTTGCCATAAATGTTAAACCATCATTTTTTCACTCTGTTCATGAGGTGAGGGAGGATATACTCTTACAAAGGTGATCAAGCCAGAGCCTCGAATCATTGAAGGTGAGATTCACAGTCCAAACCCAACTATGTTCAAACCACTTTTAAATTAAGCACTTTATTAATATGACAGAATATTTATTTGAATGTAACAGGACCAGATTTCTCGAAGATCACATCCTTTAAGAATAACCCAGATCTCATAAACGTAGAATCTGAGAGAATCACCAAAATCATTAAAGGTGAGAACTTTCTGCTTATTTCACATCATATAATCTGACCGAGGGTGTACATTTTTGTAAATTAATCATGCTTATCTTTGTCAGAGGGTGGCACCCAGAAAAGAGCTGCTGTCAGAAGATCACCAGGTAAGAAGTGTTATGTATGAATAGACAGTGCACTTAAAGAAGGACAAATCAACTCAAAATGGTTAAACAAAAAAACAAGCTTTGTTTTAAATTGAAGGCAGAAATAGTGTCAGAACTTTCTTTAATCTTTTATGAAATAACAGAGAAAAAAATGAATGAACAATGAATGATGAATTCCATATTCAAAAACAATGGGCCTCATTCACCAACCATTCTTAAGAAGTCATTTGTTTTTAAAACCTACTTACGCCAAGATTCCGACATTCACCATGGTAGTCTTATTTGAGATTTTTACATAAATTTTATTGCTTGCAGTTATGTGCAAAAGATTAGCTTATTAGGTTTTCTTCAGCTCTCCAGTTATACTATTTACATGTGTTAACTATCCTAATAACAAATTTTAGAAAAAATACTGTGCTCATCCCACAATATCTGTTGACCATATTATCTTGGTTAAAATATGACTAATGGGCCCAATTTGGGAGGAACATGTTACAAAAAAAATGCAATTAGAGTAATTTATTACTTTTTACTGTAACACTAATGTAAGGCAATACTAAACAATTTTTAGTAAAATTATACTCGTTAAATATCTGTTGTAACGCAGGTTACAACATACTTTTAATCCGAAATTTAGTGCCTGTTTGTTTGTTTTTTAAAAAAAACAAAAAAAAAACACCACAAGACCTTCTGCAAGTAAAAGAGCTATCGCCCCTCCACTGGATGTAGAATGAGCTGCAGTAAACTACATTTTGTAGTTATTTTGGTGAAAGTAACTCAAAAATAAAAGTAGCTGTTCTTATGAGCTTAAACCTTGGCTAACCATTTGTCTGCTCTGACCAGCAGGAATGAAGAAACGAGTGCGACTGGTGAGACATAACTCCAGGCCCAGACAGTGACCCAGCAATTTAATCCAAGACTTCCTTTGTTGCTAATACTCAGATTAAGAGCACTTATCAAGTTCAAATTCAAGGGGAAATCAATTCCTAAACTTTAGCTGTTTAGTTACTATAAATAATTGGTGTAAAAGAACAAATTTGAGGTTAGTTTTTGATTTCTAATTGGTTTGGTGACAACTTTGTTGAAAAAGTTATCAACATCTTACATTAAAATAGCAATATAAGGGAGGAAGGTGGTGAAATGTGGAAATGTGGTGGGAGGAAACAACGTTAGTCCTCAAAAACCAGCCATTTTTAAAGTTGCATGGGACCTCAAAGGAACCTTCATACGGACTCTTTTTTTTTTGGTTAATGAATCCGTCAGCTGTCCTTATCAAGTTTACTGGGTACTGAAATGGTGGTGGTGTGAAAAGAAAGAGGAAAGAATTTTAAATACTTTTTAAATATATGTCAGTGTGTATGAGTCACGGTTTCACCTGTGCATGTTTTTACTTTTGTTACTTTATGGTGCTTGTGTTCGGGAATATGAGTGTCTTCTTTTTTCATTTTTGGAGAAGCGAACCTTTGACTGTTTCCATCCGAGTGTGGCCTGAATCTCAAGTTCCCAGTGTATTTAAATGCTGTACCTGCCACACTCATCCTATTCTTTCATGCTTTTTTCATTATCAAAGGTCAATCTCATTTTATTTCTCATATGTTCTTTAAAACTGAGTTTCACCATCTTTTTCTGGTGTATGTAATCAGAAATGCCTCCCCACCTCAATTAAATGTTCATCCGTTTCTTCAGTTTGATCATTTGTTTAATAAAACTGAAAATAAAATGAGAATATTTGTTTGCATTATTTGAACATGTATAGGTCTGTTTTGTGTATTTATATGGATTTCACAGATTATAACACATTTTATGGTTCAACATAAAGTTTATCGCTTACAGGTTTAAGGGCTTTCTAGTTTTTGGCCTTTGATCTTGTTACATTTAGCCTTTTTTATATGTTCTTTATGTTCTGCCAGGATTTGCTCAGTCAGATGGAATGATGGCAGATTTTAAAGAACGAGCCTGCTGTGGGCGAGTCAAATCAAGTGCAGCCTTTGTGAGATGTAAAGACACATGCCGAGACATTGCCTGAAGACAGAATATATGTGATCTGAATATATTTCGTTTACTATGAAACACCTTCCGTTGCCTTTTTCCCTCTTCTTCAAACAAATGCATTTGGGCTAAATCTTGAAACAATGTGGAGGAGTGAACAGAGAGTGTGTGGTGCCAAGCTTCAAAACGAGACCCCTTCAAGTCCTCGGAAACCCAGTGCACCAGTGACGTTTCTTGATCTAGCATCAATATGGACATGATTAAAGGCAAGAAAAGGGAGCATGAGCTAAATCTCCAACACTTTTTCTGACATTTGTCAGATTTGGTAGAGTTGCGGAAAGGGGGAGATTTGGGGACTGCTTTATTGGATCCCTCTGCTCATTATTATAGTTGCGTTCTATAATCTGTTTCAGAAGTTCCTTCATCTCCAGGAGATCCAGGAGAATGTCAGGCTTTACTGAAATCCCTCCGAGAGTCAAAACATCACATAATTTTCTCTCGGTGTGAGTGGGTTTCCTTTGGCAGTGGTCTCAGTTTCAGCATGGGTTCTGTTCTTCAGTGCTGGCTGATGCGTTTCTAAATCTGAAATTAGCCTCGACTCTAAGAGACAAAGGTAAAACTTTTTGGTGCACATTTGCAGAACCAATTAATCACACAGTCTCCGCTGGAGTAATTAGACCCTCGAAGGCATGATCCGACCCCACTGAAAGTACTTTTATGTTTAGTTTTTGCTATACACCAGCACAGAATTAGTCCCAGCCTCAATGTAACATCTCAATGACAATGTTTGGCTTAGCTTGGGGGAAATCACATGCTTTAATGTGGATGGCAAAGCAACTGACTAGCCTATTGTCCTTGTCCAGGCCTGCATGAGAAATCAGTTATTAGAAAAAGCTGCTGCAATAAACATCTCTGAAAGAGTCCAGAAACTAATCTGCAAGTTCTCTAAGGCTCTGTAGAGGAAAGTGCAAAACAGAGACCAAAACAGAGTGCATTTTCTTCCCATAAAACAGAAAAATATTCAGAGACAGCAAACATAAACCTCCTAAATTGGAGTAGTGAGTAAATACCTGTGTAGTTAATACAGGTTTGAAATATGTCCACATTTGTTTAGTTTTACAGCACTAATTGCATTTAATATCTTTTTTCCAGCAAAGTCCTGCAATGCACCACAGTTTCCCTTTGTGTGCAGCAGCTTTGTAAATTACCCCATAGGCAGTGACTTGACACTCAAAGGCATTTCTTTTCTTATTCTCTCAGGAGAAAAGTGCAGATTTGCAAGTTCGTTCCTGTCGCTGATGTAACTGATGGTATGCTGACTGATTTCATTTATACCCTCAAAATTCATGACATTGTTTTAGATGTAAAGTGAAGTGGTGAATGATTTGGTTGGAGGCTGTTGCATGTCCATTAGTATGTGTCATTTGCAAAAATGTGGAAAAAAAGATAAAAATTGAGGTCATTTGCATATTTAGCTACTCTAAAAAAAGGGGAAGTGGAGTTAATTAATATGATGGTTAATTAACTAGCCTTCATTAGCATTTTTCATTCCAGCTTTGGTGGTAGACCAAGCAAATCAACCTTTGTTGTAATTTCAACTGAATTAAACTCGAAGGCACAAATAGGCCTAGAACATTAGCCTTTTGTTAGAGCTTTAGCCTTTCTTTTCTTCTGAGATAAACTGACTATGAAAAAGAGTAAGAACAAGTGTTGAATGAATGATGAATTGAAAGCAATATTCCTTCTAAGGACGCTGTGCTGCTTGTCCCTTAGGCTCTCTTTCATTGTCAGCCACATTATCATTTTTGGAGAGAAAACAGCTCTACATTTTTTCAAACCTTTTTGTCTCTTTTGTATTTTATAAAAAGATTAATTTGAAACTTTTACAACTAATTTAGCCCTTCTTTAGTTTTTGAGAAATGTGAGCAAACAAGTGCAAATGGGAAGTAACTGTTCATTAAACAGGTTTGGGGTTTAGAACGCTTTGATGACATTTCTAATAATTTTTTTCTTTGGTTTACAAAGTTCAAAGAGTTGGACATGAAAGAATGGCTGCTCAATTAGCCTAAAAATCATGAAAGTTAATAGAGACGCCATCAGTTGCAGAAAAACAAAACGTCTTACATTCTTCTGAGTGTGAATAAACCTCTTACACAGTATATGTGGACAGTATTAAGTTGCAGCAGAAAGCAAATAATCTCATTATGTTTGTGATATCCTGCCATTAGTTAGCACTGGAGGTTGGTTACGGTGAAGGTTTGCAGTAGGCTGTCATCTGTGGGGAAGCCTCTAAGACAAAAATCAGCTTAATATGAAACAGCAGACAGTTGATCTCACATGCTTTTGTCAGCACATTCAAACAGCAGAATATCATTTGTCCTGGCAGGATCTAGTAGATGAATGATATTGATTAATTTCAATTTGTCCTTGTTGTTCCTCATTGCATGCCGACTTGCTCCAGTTACAGTCTTGGAAATTTATTTTTACTCCCTTATGAGTGTTAAAATTTTAACAAATGTGTCTGGAAATTATCCAGTCTGAAGCAACAATGTTTGTATTTGAGCCATTAACCACAACCACGCATAATTTTAAGAAATGCAAAATTGCTTCAAATGAAATGATTGTGAAAGATGCAAGCACATGTGCCTCTGGACCTGGGTGTATTGTATGGCAAACTCAAGTAATGGAACAAAGCTGAAAACCTAGACTTGAGTCTCCAAGGAAAAAAAGGGGTCATTGGCATGTTCTTCTGGGGACAGTTATCGCAACAACAAATTCAAGAACAAATGAGTCACGGAGTCTCCCAGAAGCACTTCAGTGTAGTGCTGTGAAGGCCTTTCTATGTTCCTGCTGGGTAGACAAGTAGATCCAAAATAAAAAATTCAGTCAATGTGATGTGTGTTTGACAAGTAGAATGAACCAGTCATTTTGCGATTAACTTGAATCAGCAAGATGGTTTTAGCTGGTCACCAGTTTATCAAGGCGAACAAAGATATATTTTGTAACCAGCTCAGAGTATTCATTCATTCATTCATTCATTCAATCATTCATTCATTCATTCATTCATTCATTCATTCATTCATTCATTCATTATCCAAACCGCTTAATCCCTATCGCCATCACGGGAACTATGGGCGCAAGTGGAGACCAATCTCAGACAGGCACCAATACACCACAGGGCACACACACTTACACAATCACACTCTCATTCCCACTTTATGGAGGCATTCAGTGTTTCTACTTTACGCTCGCAGATCGCTTTCTTTTCAGAGAGCGACTCCGCCCCTCGCGCCCTCCCGTCTTCTTCCTCCCAGGGACCTGTGAGGAAAAAACAGCGGGGCAGAGTGGTTGAGCAGTCGGAGGTTGAGGAGCACATGCTGGCTCAGCGCCCGCATGCCCTGCCATCCCTGCTGAGAATGGTTTCGCCTGTCCTCTACACCCAGCCTGATCAGTGTCCCTCCGCAGCTGCGAGTGACTTGATCTCGTTTGGGGCCCTTGGTGGCCTCGGATGTGGAGGAGTTTGCGGGCTCTGGATCTGACCCCGTCCCCTTGCCGCCATCCTCCTCCCGCAGCGGCAGGACCAAGATGGATGAGGAGCTCATCTGGGTCATGACGAAGGCTGTGGGGCTCGACAGGTCTCCACCAGAAAAGCCGTCACAAAGTAGGCTGGACAAGTGGTTTCTCCCGGGTCACCAGCAGGCCCCCCGCCAGTGTTCATCCCCCTTCTTCCCAGAGGTCCATGATGAGCTCACCAAGTCATGGCATGACCCGTACTCTTCCCACATCAGGCCCTTTACCTCCTCTGCACTCTCCTCCGTGGACGGTGCCGGGGAGAAAGACTACAAGCACCTGACCCCCGGATGAGTCTGTGGCCACGCATCTCTGCCCGCCCACTGCCATCGGATGGAAGGCGAGGGCAAGCCACCCTTCTAAGCCATGTAGGGCCACTTCGGCGCTTGCGGGGCGCATCTACGTGGCTGCTGGACAAGCGGCTTCGGTGCTTCACTCCATGGCAGTCCTGCAGGTCTTCCAGGCCAAGGTGCTTGCCACAGAGGAGGCCAGTCTTGATGGCAACTCCCTCAGGGATCTACGGGGTGTGACGGACCTGGCCCTTCATGCCACCAAAGCCACTGCCCAGGCCATCGGGTGCTCGATGTCCAGCTTGGTGGTGTTGGAACACCGCCTATGGCTAACACTAATGGAGATGAAGGAGGCAGACAAGGTCTCCTTCTTGGATGCTCCGGTGTCAGTGGGCAGCCTGTTTAAACCAGCTGTGGAGGGTTTTGTGTAGCATTTTACGGAGGCTCAGAAGTTGTCAGGCAATGCGGCACTTCCTCCCAAAATGCCCCAGCACCTCGTCTGCTGTTAGTCACCCCAGACCTGCACCGACTCAGCAGCCCACCATGCCAGCACCAGCCGCTCCTGAACCACGGCCTAGGGAGCAACAGGAGAGAGGATGTTCTCACTCTGCGAAACGTTTCCCTTTCCCTAAGCGCCAGGGACCCCGGCCCAAGATCACCATGGACCCGGCGCCTCGGAAATCCTCCTGAACAGCCAGACAGGAAGAGGAGTGGCCCGAGTCTCGCTACGGCCGGACCACCCCACAAGCAGCCTCTGAGAAACCTCTTCCCACCCCGCTCATCACTGGGTGCAGAGGGAAGTGTGTCGCCAGTTCCCCATGGGCCCAATTCTGCGCCCGGGCGTCCGACCACTGTGATAGCGGACATAATAATAAACACACTTTCTTGAAAAAAGAGCAATTTTCCTCTTCTGCCTACCACAGACATCCTGCCTTCAGGCAGCCAATCTGTAGACTGGATCCATCCTCTGATCACACGGGCCAAGGCCTGGCGGGCCATCCCCGGGGTGTCAGAATGGGTGATGGCTACAATAGAACGAGGTTACTCACTCCAATTCACTCATTGGAGTGGTCCCTACTTCAGTGTGTGGCAAGAAAGCTCCAGTTCTACGCGCAGAAGTGGTGAGTCTGCTGGAAAAGGGAGCCATAGAAATTGTTCCTCCAGCTCAGAGCGAGTCGGGCTTCTAGAGCCGTTACTTCCTCGTTCGCAAAAAAGACGGCGGTCTGCGATCTATCCTAGATCTCAGACTCCTGAATCATGCCGCAGCAAAATGGTCATTCAGGATGGTCACATTGAAACAGATCCTCGCGCAAGTATGCCCAGGGGACTGGTTCAAAAACGCTTACTTTCACATCCAGATTGCCCCCCATCACAGGCGATTCTTGAGATTCGCTTTCGCGGGAGTGGCATACAAATACAATGTCCTACCATTTGGGTTATCTCTGGCTCCCCGCACCTTTACGCGATGCATGGATGCAGCTCTCTCCCCTCTGCGACAGATGGGAATCCGCATCCTCAACTACCTCGACGACTGGCTCATTCTGGCCAGGCAGAGGTGGTTTCTATATCACACAGGGCCCTTCTCCTCAGCCACTTGGATTGCCTGGGGCTCAGGGTCAATGTTGCCAAGAGCGTTCTGTCTCCCAGCCAACAGGTATCATTCCTGGGGATAGTTATCAACTCTGTATGCATGACGGCCAACATCTCGGTGGAGTGAGCCGGGATAATTCAGAGCCA
Source organism: Distichodus sexfasciatus (assembly GCA_032718565.1). NCBI lineage: Eukaryota > Metazoa > Chordata > Actinopteri > Characiformes > Distichodontidae > Distichodus > Distichodus sexfasciatus. The sequence goes on along the minus strand of JAVGVS010000066.1, from coordinate 895,914 downwards.
TGTGGCCTCCTTTGTGGAAGGGAACTCACACCCACTCAAGGCCTTTCAGAAAATGATGGGCCTCATGGCAGCGGCTTTGCCAGTTCTCCAGTTGGGTCTGCTTCACATGCGACCCCTCCAGTTCTGGCTGAAGTGGAGGGTTCCGTTCGTGGCATAACAGTGTCTCAGGCCTGTGTTTCAGCCCTGAGCCGTTGGAGGGACCCTCTTTGGTTACAGCGAGGGGTGCTCTTAGACACAGCGCACAGAAGGAAGGTTGTCACGACAGACGCTTCCAACAAGGGTTGGGGAGCGCTGTGCAATGGCAAGCCGGCCTTCAGCCTCTGGTCCGAGAAGGAATCGGGACTGCACATCAACTGCCTAGAGATGCTAGCAGTGTGCCGTGCCTGCCAATTCTTCCTGCCAGACATAAGGGGACACCATGTGCTGATATGCTCAGACAGCAGGCCTGTGGTGTCATATGTGAATCACCAGGGCGGCATTGTCTCGAAGCGTCTCTACACGCTAGCGAAACGCCTTCTGGTTTGGGCCCAGACCAACCTGTGCTCACTGAAGGCGATGCATGTGCTGGGCAAACTGAACCAAGGAGCGACAACGTCTCCTCGGAGGAGTGGATGCTCCACCCGCTCTCAGTTCAGAGAATTTGGGAAGTCTTCGGGGGGGCCCGAGTAGATCTCTTCGCCTCCGAAGGCAACTCTCATTGCCCATTCTACTTCACAAGAAGCACGGATGCCCTGGCCAGACCTCCTACTCTATGCGTTCCCCCCAGTCGCTCTGCTACCATAGGTGCTCAGACGAGTCAGGGAACGCCGACACAAGCTTCTCCTGGTGGCCCCCTTCTGGAGGAACCAGCCATGGGTGTCGGAGTTATTCCAGCTGCTCGAAGCAGCCCCATGGCCCATTCCCTTGAGACGGGACCTCCTCTCTCAAGCAAACAGCTCTCTGTGGCATCCACGGCCCGAGTTATGGGCCCTGCATGTATGGCTGCTCAACGGGAGCCTCTGGACCTCCCAGAGCGGGTCTTAAACACTATAGCTGAAGCTAGAGCTCCGTCCACTAGGCATCTCTATGCTTTGAAATGGTCCCTGTTCTTGATTTGGTGTCAAGACCGCGACATTGTCACCTCTGAGTTATCAGTGGTTCTTTCCTTCCTGCAGGAGTTGCTGGATAAGCAGCGTTCTCCTTCAATCATCAAGGTTTACACTTCGGCCATAGCGGCTTTTCACACCCCTATTGCTGGTTTCTCGGTCGGCAGGAACAGGCCGGTAATACAGTTTTTATGAGGCACCGGGAGGTTGAACCCCCCACGTCCTCGTACAGTTCCCTCTAGGGACTTGTCTACCGTACTAAGGGCCCTGAAGGAGCCCCCATTCAAACCACTGCACTCCTCGAGCTTGAGATTGCTCTCATTTAAAACCCCCCTGCTTTTAGTACTGGCATCGGTTAAACGGGTAGGGGATCTACAGGCCCTCTCTGTCAACCCGGCTTGCCTGGAATTCAGGCCCAACGACTCCAGAGCCGTCCTGAAACCAAGGCTGGGTTATGTACCTAAGGTGCTCTCAACTCTCAACGTTTAGAGCCCAGGTCATAGTACTTTCTGCCCTATCCGCCTCGACAGATGACCAGGACTTGCCATGCCTGCTCTGCCCTGTCAGGTCCTTTAGGGCTTACGTCAAGCGTTCTGCCTCATTCAGGAGTTCAGAACAGCTTTTTGTCGGCTTCGGTAGCCGCGCTAAGGGTCGCCCGGTTACGAAGCAGAAGCTTTCCAGGTGGATAGTGAAGGCTATTGCCTTGGCCTACTCCTCCTTGGGCTTGCAGTGCCCCATTGGAGTCAGAGCCCACTTCACCAGAGGCATTGCCTCTTCCTGGGGGTGGTCCAGAGTGGTATCCATCTCTGAGATTTGTGCAGCGGCCGGGTGGTCCTTGCCGTCCACATTTATCAGGTTTTACAACCTGGATATTCCCGCTTTGCAGACCAGAGTCCTCTCTGCTTAGTCTGTCACCTAGACTGATTAGGCGGTCTCGAGGGTTACTTGACCAGCGTTGCTCAAGTCCCTACTTTCTCTGGGCCTGTATCTTCGGGCGCCAAATGGGACGGCACCCAAGCCACGGAGGACCCCCTGGGCTCAACCTGTCCTTGGTGTATATTTTTGAACTCCCCTGGGTCCCCCCACGTGAATCATGTTTTGAGTCGTTCCCTATCATAGCATGGCGTGATTGTACTGGTTACCATACAGCATCTTACGATGCAGTACGAGTGGAATATCGACAGGGAACGTACTCGGTTACTTTCATAACCTCGGTTCCCTGAGATATGGGAACGATTACTGCGTTCCTGGCCATGCTATGTGCTGCACGCCTCAGTCGCTTCATTTGAAGAAATCTGAAAGCAGCGGTGGCGCGACGGCCGCTTATATAGCCCGTAAAGAAGCCCCGCCCACTCGGCCGGGCTCGGGCGAGTGGCTCAGCCATTGGCTCACTCATCGCCGCCGCCGAGTCATTGGTTCATTTTATTACAGTGCACAAACCAATGGGCGTGTAGTTTCACTGCGTGATTGAAAAAAAGGCTTCAGTTGAGGAGGAAAAAAGAGTTTTTCCCATACAGAGTCTTATGACGCAGTACTCGTTCCCATATCTCAGGGAACCGAGGTTACGAAAGTAACCAAGTACGTTTGAACTTGGCTGACATAAAATGAATACCTGCACTTTTTCTAGATGCCAATGTCAATGTATGAGAGTAAGTGCTTTTCAATACTTCTGTTCTGCAGAGAGGGAATTGACTGAGAACTGCTTCTTCTCAAATATCTGAAGCAGGGAGGAAAGATTGCTGCTGACCTCCCACCCTGGACCCTGGACAAAATGAAAACTAAACAGACATGACCTGTCTGTTCAGAAGCTGTGATCCATTGGGACAAAAAGTTTGACCTGTGATCAGAGGGTCGACAGTTTGTCAAAGGTAACACAGAGGTACTCACAAGGAAGGTATCCTCTCTAAGCACTGCTCCATGGATTCTGCCTGTCAGCTCCCCACAGCTCCTTCGGGGATGGCTCAAATGAAGAGGTCACATGTTGTTCTAGTGCAATGTGTGCTGTGGTGTGTTCACAATGACAAATAATTGCACTCTTAGAAAATGGAAGTCTGATTCTAATGTCTGGGGATCTTTTAGCAGCTCAGAACGTCAGGACTTCATTCCATTCAAAGGATGGTGTCATCTTTACAGCAGTGTCTCCAACACAGAACTGGGGTATTGGAATCCATAGGATCCATAGGTTGGTTGTTACTGTGTCCTTCCAAAAACTCTTTCGACAACACCTTTTCTTAGCTGGTCTCCCATCCTAGATCTGGCGCAAGCCTCTTTAGCTTTAGATGGATTCACTAGTCTGAAGTGCAGGTGGTACAGCTACTGGCAAGATGACATACAGTACTATAGCCAGAATTCATCAATCCTAAATTCACAAAGTTAGTATTGCTTACTGTCTCAGTCCATCCAGAAACACATATCTGATGAGATTTTGTTCTTTTGTTCCAAGTTGGCTCACTTTTTAGGCACAGCTGAGGGTGTTTTGCTTTCACCCCTCCAACAAACTTTTACTGTTAAAAAGCTGGCTTTAACTAAACACGTCGTAATGAGGAACATCAGGTTTTATTCTTAAAGACTAAGAGTGATTTTTTATTACTCATTTAAACTAAATATTCAATATTCAATTACTCATTTAAACTAAAACGACATTAACGCTAACAAAAACCAAACCTCTAAGGATGGTAGGACTTCAGTCGCTTTTACCCCACACAGCTTAAAAAAGAATGATGAATTACTTCAGAAGTGAAGCTGCAGGGTGCCAAAGTGCATTTTGAATCTTGTGCCTAAATTAATCATGCAAAAAAGTGTTCTATGCATTATTGGAGAACAGTGTAGGAGTCCAGTGTGGAAGCTGGTTTATTCCCAGGTAAGAGCTTTTTTCAAGGCTGGTTCTGTATAAAAGAACAGAACGTAAAAAGTAAAATATAAATGGGGCTGCTCAGAAGATAATCCAACTGTAGCACTGTAGTGAAATATTTGCTGATGTCTATCTGTAGTCACAGAGAAACACGCTGACCAAAGCCCATGACAGACTTCGGTTTCCGATTCATGGTTTAAACGACTGCTGACTTCCAAAGTAAATATGTCTGTGTAAGTAGATAAGAGTCAGATGGAAAAGCGTGTTTGAAAGAGTGTTTGGATCCATTCTTAAACACAAGCTGGGTGGGATGACATTACACCTTTTTCACAAATCCTTTCAACTGGCAAATTTGTTTATTTTAAGATAATTATGCAAAATCATCACATAATGATTTGACTCTAATGCAGCGATTGTCTTTACAAAAAGCCACCAATTTTAATCTTAGCCATTTAGAACTCAGATGATAAAAGTTAGTTCCAAATACGATTTTTTTGTTAGAACAGATTCATGTTACAAATATGCAACATTAATAATGACACCAGGGAAAACACATTTATCACTGTTGCCGTCAAGGTAAGAGGAGAGTCTGGAAAATGCATTTAATTTGTTCTCATGTGAAAATGATGTCATTATTTAATAATAAAATCAGCTGCTCTGCAGGGATTTTCCAGTGTGCATCCTGCAGATATGTTTTCCTTGGCTTTTTCTGCCTTTCCTTCTGGACATGAGAGACTTATTCCAGTGGTCTAGTCACACATTCCCCTTCTGTGCAGTGCACTAAGCTGTTGTGCAAATCCCAGTCTAAAAGATCATAAACAGCAGTCTGATGATCAGTGTGAGGTCTCGTGTTTAAAAAGACCCGACTGTGGAAAAGCCTGTCATGTCTGCATAACGGTGACCCGGCAGTAGGGACACACTTCAAACATGTTAGATTCACAAGAGGTCACTTTTCCTATTATTCATGATTAAAAGGAGGTCAGAAGGCCTGGTTATTGTAGACTTCTATAATCTAGTTATAAACCGTAGCTTTTCAAGCTACAAGCTACTTATGTTTAAATGAAGCTACTGTTTTAGTACAGTAATAAAAAAGTGGCTATATTTTTAACATAATCATGATTTAAGACGTAATGTCAAATTACAATACGTCTTAGAGTGTTTTGATTTTTGGATTGCGTAAGTTCTACTTGAATGTGTAAGTGAGAAGTAAGAAGTGATTATCTGTCATTGTGAACACAGCACAGCACACAGCGCACCACAATGAAATGTGACCTCTGCATTTGACCCATCCAGAGCAGTGAAGGAGCAGTGGACAGCTGACATACCGTCCCCAGATACATAGTATCTGGGGACGGTACCTTGCTCATGAGTACCTCAGTGGAGCCTATACTGGACCGGGATTCGAACTGGTAACCTTCCTAGCACAGGGTGAATGCTATAACCACCAACTGCCCCAGGGAGCTTGGCTTGGGGATGGAAAATGCATTTAATCTGATCTGATGTGAAAAGGAATTCATCATCAAATATATTGTTCATGAGTACCTCAGTGGTACTTTTAGACTCACTGGTACCACACTGAAAAAACAGATTCATTGGATTTACTTGATTGAATAATGGACATTGGTTCCACATGAATCATTTGAGTTAGGCTGTCCTTATTCCTTTGCGTTATTTGATGCGTTTTGTTTTGATTTAACACAGTAAAATCACATTTTCAGTGGAAACTTTAAAATATTAAGTTGGATCCATGTGATTCATTTTAGTTAACTTAATAAAGGCACATTCCCTTTTTTTCAGTGCATTGGACTGGCAACCTTTCAACAACGGGGACAATACCCTATCCCAGGAGTTTTCAACTGTTTTCAGTCCAAGGACCCCTTTGTTGAGAGAGACACTGAGACCCACTAGGGGTGAAGAGCAAGGCCCTAACAGTTACGCTGCCAACTGCCCCTTCACAGTTGGAAACTTAAGATCACAGTAACGTGGGAACAATAGTTCTAGAAAACTACATATATGCTTATATATGCCTTATATATTGTGGTAAGGTGTAAGTGGGGTGGGATGACGTTTGTCCTCACTGCAAGTGTTAAAAATTAATAGACCAGATATAGGTCTTAAGAACCAGATTCAGTATTTTGAGGAAGTCTCTGGTTCTCAAGACCTGCTGCTGTTTAAGTGAGAAAAAAGAAGTGAGAAAGGAATGAGAGAGATTCTATAGGGAACAAAAAACAAGAATACAGAAAAATCTGTCCATTGAGATGCAACTTCATATAGAATACTGAGAGAGTGAAGCACACATATATACACACACACACACACCCAGACCCAGACTCATCTTGCTGTCTTGATTCCAGTTTAACTAGACACAAATAACATGAACCCCAACCTCAGTTACCAAAAGCAAATATTTTCACATTTTACTGTAGCTCATTATTTCTACAACCTTTTAATAAAATTATATTTTCTTTGTGAGGACCAGGCCACACAAAAATATCCAAAAATCGGACAAGGTTTATGCTTTCCTATCTTTTAGCGGAAAATGAGCCACCCAAAAACCTTCACTCGCCCTTAAGGAACATGCTCTTTAACACTAAAAAATCAGAGAAAGGGTGAAACATGAATGTTCAAAGTCCATAACAAACTCTAAGCCCCATATGTTACAAAAAAAAGGACCTGAGTCAGTGAGTCAGACTGCCTTTTCTCCCTCATGAGTTTGCGAGCCATTCTTAGTGAGTTATTGCTAATGTTCTGTTGCCACTATGACCTCATTCGCTTTCAAGACTCCAGGAGAGGAGTGTCACTCACCAAAATTTATCACAACTCCTCTTTTTCCCTAATTTTTTGGCACAGAGTGAGTTTTAACAGAGCTTCCCTGCGGCTCTGCTAGAGTGCAGACTTCCCGAATTTCCACACCGTGATATGAAACAGGACAGTAAAACATAATGCTCAGGTTTGTCAGTATTGCCACCGGCCATGTTCTCTTCCCACTCAAATGCAGAGTGAAAGTCACTCACTTTTACTGAAGTCATTAGGAGCGTAAGGGTTACACAGCTGTTTGTAAAGGTCACCGAACGGCTTCCATTTCAGCTGTTGCTTTTATAGCAGCCCGGTCTCTAAAACGTGTATTAGATACGCCTTTGTGTCAGACTCTCACCCCATATCTAAAATTGCATCAACACTCTCTCACTCTGTCTCTCTCTCTCTCTGCACTTAAATGGAAATGTACTTCAATGAAAACTGTGTGTGTGTAGGAATTATATATATATATATATATATATATATATATATATATATATATATATATATATATATATATATGTGTGTGTGTGTTTGGATGCATTTTACAGTGTAGTATATTAACTTATTTGAACACTTTTGAGTGTTTTTAGATGTGTAATCTATGCACTTACATAAAAACTTGAGCACAGATGTGTTTGTGATGTCTGTGTGTACATGTACGTGCACAGTTTTGCATGCACTTGCACATGTAGTGCATGCATTTACATGAAGATTTGAGTGTATGTACTGTATGTGCGTGTAATGTGCCAATGTTGCTGCCAATGTGCCTTAAAAACACACTAAGCAATACTTGTTTACATTCCGTCTCTTCACTAAATCTCACTTTCATACTGTATTTATTGCGTTTGTACTGTATTTATTGTTGCTTGTTGCACCTTTTGTCCTGTTGAGTGTAATGTTCAGTGTTACTATATGTTGCACCGGGGCCATGGGGAAACGTTGTCTCATGACACTTTGTACATGTATAAAGTGACTGATGATAATAAAGAACCTTGAACCTTGAACTTGAACCTTGAATGTGTGTGTGTGTGTATACATCAGTGCAATTACAGTAATGTATAACTTTTTGCTCTAACACAGTAATGTCAGACATTATTACTAAGTTTTAAGTAATATTATACTCATTACATATTTCAGTAACGTGTTACAATATACTTTGAACCAGAAATTTAGTGCTGTTTTGTTTTTATAAAAAAAATCACCAACACAGCGAAGCCTTTGTATGGAAGCCCATTTCTGCCAGTAAAAGAAAAGGAAAAGGTAAAGTCATAATTATGAGATTAAAAGTCAAATTATGAGATAAAAAGTAATAATAGTGAGTTGAAAAGTTGAAATTATGAGACATAGTCATTTTATCTTATAATTATGACTTTTCATCTCATAATTTTGACTTTCACATATTTATGACTTGCTTACTCATAATTTTGACATTTTATCAGAATTATGACTATCTATCTCATACCTGTGACTTTCTCTCTTGTAATTTTGATTTTGTTTTTTCTCAGCTTTTATTTTTTTCTTTTACTGAATAGGGTTCCATAACTTTGGCACAAGAGAATATTTGGTGAGTAAAAGAGCTATTTTCTACAGAGTGTATGCCTACAGCCATTATGCTCCCTCCACTGGATGTAGAATGAACTGCAAACAACATTTTAGCATTGCCATTTTACTCAGAATGCCAATTCCTGCTTCCAGAGTTATTTTGGTGAAAATAACCCAAAAGTAATGCAGTAATGCACTTGGAAATAACAATAACCAGCGATCTATAATGTATTAATGCATTTTGCAAGTAGCTTGCCCAACACTGGTGTATGTTCACATGTTTGTGCGTGTACGTGTGTGAGTGTCTGTATGTGTGTGCATAAATTCGTGCACCTTTGCATGCAGTCATGTGTGTAATACATACACTTATATGAAGACTTAACCAGGTGTGTGTGTGCAACTGCACTCTTACATGCCTTGTGTGAAAATTGTGTGTTTATAGAATTTGTACTAGCATGAAGACTTGAGCACCAGTGTGTTTCTAGGAGACTGTTCGGACCAAACTGTCCCCAAAATGATAACCAAAGGACTGTGAGATTTTGTGACTTTGTGAGGACTGGTTCTTGTAAAGAAAAATATTTTTGTATAAAAGTCACCACTATTATTTTTGTTTAAATGTGAATGTGTGTGGACTTGCACGGATGTGCTTGCCTACCTGAGAATGCGTACAGTTAAGGGTATGTTCTAGTCCAGGCTGGTTAGCACAGATATCTAAAGCCCATCACAGCCCCTCCACTGTTGACAAGTGTTACCTACATGTAAAGGCATCTGAGAGATGATCATCCAGATGTATGTTATTTTAACTGCTGCTGTCGTCCTGGGCATGAACTGATAAAAGAGTGATGGACGGGCAAATGAATGAGGAGGTGAAGAGGACGGATGGCAGCAAAATGAAGGGTTTTTTTTTTTTTACAGAATCTCCCACAGAACAAATTAAACCTATATTTGTTATGAAATAGTAACAAACATTAAAAATAGAAATAAAATCTTATCTTAAGTTGCCTATTTTCGTCCATTAAGATCTGATGTGTATGTGTGAATTGTCGGTCTTTAAAGCATGTACACAATGCTTTATTTATTTATTTATTTATTTATTTATTTATGTAGCATTTTTTACAGTAAGTTGTCACAAAGCAGTGGTATATCATACTATTTCCAAGCCAATAACAAGCAAGTCAAGGGAAACAGTGGCTAGGCTAATTTCCCTCAGTGGCAAATACCCAACTTAATACAATTAATAAAGTGTGTGTGTGAAGAAACCATAAGAGAAACTAAGACTAAGAAGTAGGGCAAACCCAGACCACACCATTGGTGCAGTTGATAGCGCAACAGTTAGGGAGTTGACCCCATGATCGGAAAGTTGCTGGTTCAAGTCATAGATTGGTAAAAACTACTCATGAGCCAGGTAGTGGCAATGGAATAATGCGTTAGTCAAAACTCGCGCTGTCCAGCACAGAAGAACTGATGCACTGAGCATTGTTCGAAAACCAAACAATGGGGACACACCCCTAAAAAGTACAGAGGTAAAATGACTAAAAGATGTCTCTGTCTGAATGCTTACGGACCCGACTCTAGCACAGTTTGTAGCAAATATGATGTTCATGAGCAGAAAGTACCAGCAGTGTAAAGGCTACATGCCATTTCACCATGTATCAGCTCTGGGCACAGCTAGTGAGCCAGCTCCTGCAGATCTATGACTGTGTTCATCAAACATTTCAGAGATATATTTCCAAAGCACTTGTAAACTTGTAAACAATGAGTAACACTTTGAATTAAATTTGTACCCAACCAGAAGCCAATTCAAAAGGCTGATATATTGAATTAATGTGATTTTTGTTCTCTGGTTTTGTTAGAATTCTAACAGCAACATTTTGAATAAGCTGTACCTGTTGAACGTCTTTGGTTCTTATTGGGTTCTGAAGTATGGGTGAAACTAAACAGCGAAAATAGGTCAAATCCACAACAGAATGCATGCAGCATACAGTACTAAATTCTAAACACAAGCTTTTTTAAGACTTACGACCTGCCAACTATGTTGCAATCACGAGTGGCTATAATAACCATGTTCCATCTGTAGACTTTTCCTACACCTCACGTGTTTGAGTACTGCTGTATTCCTCTCAGGTGTATTAGCCTGCAGCCAATATCTACAGTGCTCCAGCTTTCCAAATAGCATGTCACGGTGCTGCAGATGAGAGAGATTAGCTTTAGTCATGGTGACACTCATCCAGGCAGCAACGAGAAAATAAATGACAATATATGTTGCCATGCTTGCATCTAAAGCCTTAGTTAAAGCTTGAGTTAAGAAAATCCCTTGGCGTGAGTCTTCTCCGAAACATTGCTAATGACACACTGGGGTATGTCGTCTTTCTTGGGAGTGAGAGGTTTTTGGACGGAGATACGAACATCGACAATGCCTCTCCAAATGAAACAGCAGGAGAGAGAGGGGCAAACGCAGCCAGCAAACAGCTTCAGTTCCATGAATCTGCTGGCCTCGAATTTCATGTTTGGACTCAGTGGACCATAATTATTATATTATTTTAGAGGCAGGATCAGTACACATTTATAGTAGTCCATGTAGGTTACATGTTTGCATTGTACAGTAAAGCAATTTCGGGTTTCTTATTCATGTTGAATGTGTGTGTGTTTATTTGTGCATTTTTGGGGTTACAGTTGCCAAGAAGTGCCTTTGATTGACTAGCCAGTTGTGATATAATGCTCCAGTACATCAGTAATCACTTTTTTTCATTTCACCCGTCAGACATCACTCCTCATGTTGAACAGACATTATAGTCATTTAAGCCAAATTTTAGAAAATGGAACTTTTTTCCCCCAAGTACATAAAAACACATTTATTTTCCATTAGCAGTTTGGATCTGATTTTTAAGTACGTAAATACAGTAGGTTACCTAATTCAGCTGGCTGTTCTAAATCTGTTGCAATAGTGATTTAGTATTAAAAGTTGCTTACATTATTATAATATTTGAGTACTCTTATTAGATGTGAATAAGAAAAAATAATGAGAGTGGATACTACTTTGATAACATATTTAGCTACTTTCTTACTTATTAACGTCAATAATTTAAGAGCACATTAGAGCATCTGTCATTTTCTTTTTCATGTTGCATTTGTGATTAATAGGCTGCACATTTTTTTCGCTGACATTTTTCACTACTGACAAACAATACAGACTTACCCATAAGACAGAAGACAGTGATCACATTAATGAAGTCCATTGTTTCAATTTGATCAATTTTGTCATTTTGTTAAACTATTGAGCAATTCTTTCAGTTCATCAGTGAAACAGGGAACAGAGCACTGACAGTAAGCAAACATCTGCATTTGGTTTGTGTATTGCGTATTCTGCACACTCAGTTATACCAAGGAAATGTGGAAATTCTAGAGCGCTAAAGGCTAATAAACATGACTATTACTCTTACGCTTTGCTTATCTTTACTCCAAATTGAGCAATCTTTTTCGTGGAAATTTGTGCAGTAGATCACATATTAATATGCAGAGACAGAGTTTTTGCATGAGGCAGGAAGAATGAAGCATCTTTCCAACAAAGGCATTTATCATTTTATGCTTCTACAGAGGTTATAGTTTTGCCCTCATTGTCATTCTAGAGGAGACCTTTCCATTCTTCAGAGGCCTATACTGAGATGTCCTATACATAAAAAGGAGAAGATACTTCTCTATTACTGGTTATTTTTACACTGTAAACACACTCACAGCTCTCAGTTCCAGTTTTTGCCAAGTTTTATTAAAAAGTTGTATTTTTAAGATTCCAAATCCACAATCATGGCTTTCCTATAATTCTTTACCATTTCAAATCGCAGGTTATGACCACTGACAGATTTAGCAATTTTAGAGCCCAAGGCAAATGCAGGCATGGAGCCCTCCACATTTGTTCGTTAAACAATAAATCAATCAATCAATCAATAAATAAATAAATAAAAACAAGAAGGTCCATCCCTATATGGCACCTGTCAGCATATAACCATGCTCCAAACGAAGACAGAATGGTGATGGTAAAGTTACAGCCACTAATAATGTCCCTAATAAACAATGGTCCCCCAAAGAAAATGAAGTTTGTTCAGTTCGATCTACAAATCTGACCACTGACAACGCTTAGAACTCAACCAAATATGCTGAAACATGGTTCTGAAGTGATCATAGTGAGGGAGGGCTAATTCGGGGGGTGGGCTACAGGTTCGAGGCCCCAGGCAATCGCCTAGAATTACCTACTTATAGAACCGCCTCTTGTCATGATGAAGTGGCATCACACTATATCCAGGCACTGTCATTTTAACCCAGATACATGAGCAATTCTGGGTGTCACTTTAACAATTGGACCCAATTCAGGTACATGAAGAACATTTGGTGAACAGGCACTGTTGAAAACTAGGAAAAATCCACAAAACAACCAAATCCAAATTTAAACAAAGAATAATCCATAAACACAGATCAATGGTCAGTACAAAGTAAGGCAGGACAACCACTCAGTAGGCAGTGGTAGATATGACAATACTTCACAAAGAAATGATTGAAACAAAGCTCTTTAAATACAGGCAACTCGGGTGACCCTGATCTAGTAATTAAAGGTCTTTGCGAACAACTATAACAGGAGCTTGGATCAGAACGTCTGTTAGGTGAAATTGTTTTCTGCAGGAACTCATTGAGAACCCCCTTGAAGGAGATGAGAATATTTTCAATCCTAAACCCACCAAATCCACCAACACCTCAGTTCAGACATGTCCAGCATGTCCTTTTGCTTCTAAATATCAATGGAATTTATTTTAAATATCTGAACATGTGCTCCTTTTAATCTCCACATATTTTCAGTGACTGGTGTGGGTTTGCTTTGCCCATACCTGTCCCCATACAATAGGCGCCACTGCTTTAAGTGATGTGAACTTTCGTAGTAGAATTTAAACAACCTCAAAATACAAGTATTAGGGCTAGAACAACCACATTAACCTCAAGTTGCACATTAACCTCAAGTTTAATCAGTGTCTGGGGAGTGAGTCAAACAGACATATATATACAACAGTCTCTTGATTAGACACTGTTTCAGTCCAACCAGCATGTCTGTTGGAGGCATAAGAGGATATGGTGAGGAATAAATTATAGATTGAAAGGACACGTTCCCATGAAGGAAAACACAGATGGATTTCTGTCGGAAACTTGGCCTAATCACTGTGACACATACAATGTCATGATACCTAGCGGAAAATCTCCAGAGGCTGCACAGGAACTGATATTTACGCATTTAGACGCTTCCTGCTGAATGTAACATTCACGTGGCTTGAATCAGGCAGATTTAATGTAGAAAGAAGAACAGGACATGTGTGATCCCACAGAGACTAGTTGGCAGTAGTTACATCCAATTACATCTCATTAATTTTCAATTTACTTCAATTCCTAATTAAAAGGCTGCACAGCAAGTAAAGAAGAATGTTGTGTAAATGAGTTGGTCAATAGGGAATAAGAGAAAAAGATCAAGTACAATGTTGTGCAGGGCTAAGATGTATCATTAAGTCTTTTTTGAGAACTTCAAGATTAAAAATATGATTTGATGCAATTTTGTACTAGTCAATAAGCCTTTCTGTCACCAAGTCATACATACAGCTTTAATACGGTGCTTTCAAATGTTTTTTGCTCTTCATCATTATACCATCTTGTGCTCCTGAGACTGTAGTGCAGCTTGCAGCAACACAAAATAATACACTTGGTAAATTGCATAAGACAAGCACATATTTCAATAAAAACAAACAAAAACAGCAAAGTTATTGTTGCATATATTGTACACATAAAAACGTTATTTTGATTATGCATTGTTGTATTGTTAATAAATTATGGTGATTTTTCTGGAAGTCATTTGCAACTTGCTTCTGTTGCTACCCTTATCATAAAAGCACACAAATCAAATGACAATACAGGCAGTACCACATGAAACAGGAACAGAACTTGGAAAGAGAGAAGAAGAATCATAAATGAGACAATTACATGAAAGAAATGACAGCATTGAATTCACTGGTTCACCAATATGGCCACTTAAATATATGCCATGTTTGTATTAGGATTTAAATGTTCTTTTCCTTTTTCAGACCATCTTACATTTTTTATATTTGGTGTTTTAATATTTAGAATATAAATTGGCCCCGTAACATGCGACTGAGAGTGTGGCTTGATCCCGGCCTCGTGCCCGTAGTCCCAGGATAGGCTCCGGTCCTCACGACCCGAATTGGGATTAAGCGGTTCAGATAATGAATGAATGAATGAGTTGTTGCTATGTGGTGAGGTTTTATTTAACAGGTTTTCATTTAAAAGTAGTTTCTGTATTTGTGTTAAATCTGTTTCAGTTCAATGTTGTGTTTCACAATAAAAAATATGGATTGGATTTCACTGCTGAACCCATGAGACTCTCTTTGTCTCATAAAACAGATGTCTTATTTTACAGATTGGTTGCATAAAATTTGGAATTTTAGTTCAGTTAGGAAAGTAAATCCGTTGCATTGTGCTGAAGGCTATCAGAAATCTTCTTCTTCTCACTAGTCCAACTTATGCCCTTCATTCTCACATATATTTCTATTTTGACTATTTCATGCTATTAGACGATATGTGTGTCTTTTTATAATCTGAAGATCATTAAGCAACGCACCTTAAAAATGACCTCACAAAGGGACAATTTCAATACTATTCCTGCACTATTCATTTACATTTACAGCATTTAGCAGACGCTCTTATCCAGAGCGACTTTCATTTCTTAATTTCAGGGACAGTTTTCCCAGTTTTTTGGGCTTGAGGGTCTTGCTCAGCGACCTAGTAATGGTACTCCTGGAGATAGGATTTGAACCCATAACCTCTGAGTGAAAAGGTTATTGTTCTAACCACTAGACTAACGCCACCATCCCATTAATGCAAGTTTTAAAGGTTTATGCCCTCACACTGAGTTTTGTAACACAGGCTCTTGCTCTGTGGATGTTTGAAGAGAGAATCTGCCTAAATCTCTTTTTGACGTACACTGATTGGATTGGTGTGGTAGTAATATCAGTCATATCAGATCTCTTTTGCTTCTGAGGATTACTTTGCTTGCATAAATGTATTCGTAAAGTGAGTCTGGGTAAGCTAAGGTGACTCTTATACACTCAAATGGATTATAAATCGCATATGAAGAGTTAATAGGGGCAGTTGGGAATTGTGGAAAATGCACTGTGTGCTACATTAATTCTGGATTCCATGTGCTATGGCTGTAAAGAGAATTGAAAGCTGCACAGCTGTGTATTTTGAGAGAACAATTCCAATTTGATGAGTAATTCTGAATATTTTGATTTTTAATGCCATTCTTATTTTGTTTTGAATGAGAGGGACATTTTATCGCCTACCACCACATTTGCCTTCCTCCTTATCAAAGCAACACTTGTTCCGTGCAGCTCAAATGTTTTTTAAAGGAAATGGGACCAATCACACAGGGTGGGCTATTTTTGTTTTTAAAGGCCATTATAATAAATTTCCTTTAATCCCAGCAGTAGGGAGCTGGGCATTCACCTCTTTCTGACCAGATATGGCATCCACTCATGAAGTTAAAAAGGCAGTAAGATCAGGCCTGAGCATTAGTAGTCTTCCACTAGTGACTTGCTGTTTTTGCTCAGTACTTAACTCCAACCGAGTATTTTTTACTTCAACCCCTGTTTGGCATTTTCATGTGTGTGTATTTGATCTCCAAGAAGAGTTCAGGTATTCATGCATTTATTAATTTATCAAGTCACTTTAACAGCCTCAAACTATAAATAATGTTTTAAAGACTTTTAGCATCAACACAATAAATCTTTAATAGCTGTACAAAAACTAACTTTACAAACGTGTTATTTAAATTAGTTTTTCAAGCCCTTCATAATTACATATGGCTGTTAAATGAATCAGCTCTAACAATAATATAGCTCACCAACATTAGCAGTAGAATCTCTATGACCATTAAAACTTCTTGGCTGTGTTCTCGCTGGTGGTATCTTTACTGGTCCAGAATTTAAGCAGAAGTAATCTACAATAATCGGAATGACTAACCGATACACTGCTATTGCCCTCACATGGGTCTGTGTGGTCATCTTATTCCTTGTATAGTTTTTTTTTTTTTTTTTTTTTTGGGGGGGGGTTAAAAATACATATTTATTTTATGTGCAGCATAGCAACAGAAAAGAGTAATACTTTTGAAATTATAGAATTGAAATAAACAGTCCCTAATTAACCTTGTATAGTTGTTTAAATATGAATCATCAAAGCAGTAGTCGGTAAATTTACAATTACTGAAACACTGTGCAACTACTGTTTACAGTTTATCTGCTGTACTTTTGCATTCTTAAATCACATCCTACAATTCACAAATATTTACTATTTATTCCTTTTGTACTTTAGTATAGTTTTTATATTACTCCGTTTATATATACATATCTAACTTTTTACTGCTATATTCTGTTGTCTTCTTTGCTGCTGTTACTCGCAAATTTCCCACCTGTGGGACTAATAAAGGCTTATCTTATCTTATCTTATCCTTTCTTAAACACATATTGTAATACATGAATTTAAACTGACAGCTATGTAATTGACAGCTATACATTTCAGGATATGAAATCCCCTCTATGGTATGTTGGCGCCTGCCCAGGGTTGGTCCCCGCCTTGCGCCCATAAGTTCCCGGGATGGCCTCTGGTCCCTGCGACTCTGGTTGGGATTGAGCAGTTCAGATAATGAATGAATGAATGAGAACCTCTATAAAAGACTTGAGCCTATATCTTAAAGTTTCAGCTGTTACTTTGGCGTGTTTATTTCTTCGCTTGGGCAAGTATTATATCATGTACTGTATTTCATGGACATTTTGTGTATTTACCAGATGCTCTTATTCAGAGTCATTCACATTTCCTAATTACAGGGACAGTCTCCATTAAGCAACCTGGGGTGAAGGTTGTTACTCAGAGGTCCAGTAATGGTAGTGCTAGAGGTTGCACAGGGCCAGTGTCACAAACCTCTAAGCAATCTCCCTGTTGGTGCCACAAACTTCTCTACAATCTCTGTGTTAGCCACCAGATGCATCTCCCATCCTTGTTTGACTGATTATTCCTGAATGTTTCATCTGTTTCCTGGTTTTCTTTGACTAGCCCCCATTCATCAACCTTTCTAAAGAAGGAAAATGTTCTTATAACCCACTTACATAGGTTTTTTTTTTCTTTTTTTTTTTTTTTTTTTTTACAAAAGTTCATTTTGTAAAACACTTACCATTTACCCGTGTTTTCATATTTGAAATTTGGTCTTGAGTAAGAACAGAATCAGCAACTTATGAAGCACTCTTATGCAAATTTTATTGCATGTCTGTTTGTGCAAAAGATTGTTGAGTTTTCTCTGTTCTACAGTAGTGTAATGTTGTACTATTTAAATGTCTTTATTCTCTTAGGAGGCCCATTGCTTTTTGTTTTTTCATTGGTTGTGTGGTTTACCTGGTTTAGTTTTTTTTTGTCATCTGTTGTCTTCACCTGACACATGTCTAGTTTTCCTTATTTAAACTCTGCTTAGGTCTTTATTTATGTCTAACTACCATCATGTGGGTCTTGCCTGCTACACTTTTAGAAAAGATGTGTTAAAATGGACACAAACTGTATGAAATTCTTACACATTAATTGGACAACGTTTCTTTTGTTAATTTTAACACATTCACTGCCTTAATACTTTTTACACAGTGAAAGTGTCAAGAAAGGTAACACAAAGTGTGTAAACATGTATAATAAAACACATGTGCTGTCCTTGGTTAAACATATTGTGTTGAATGCTGTGAACAAATGCACATGTGTACATTTTAGAACTACACATGTGTAAAAGGTCTGACTTTTTCAAAGTCAATGTCAAAGTCAACTTTATTGTCATCTCTGCTATATACTGTACAGATACATAGAGAGACGAGACGACGTGGCTCCAGGTTATTTCCAGTGCAAACAAACAAAGAACAGTAGAACAGAGAATAAATAGGCAGTGGCACGACTAGGCACATGGGATAGACAATAAATAAGTAGAAATACTAAAATATACATTAAACAATATACATTTTAAACCAGACAATATACATTTTAGACTAGAGAGGGAATTTTTTAATGTATATATATATATATATAATTAGAGGCTAGAAATAGACATAGAGGTAAAAAATTTTGTCAAGTCAGGATGCAGTATTCTTAACAGGTTGAAACTGACATTTACACTAAATGTGCAAGAGGTAGAGTTATATTAGACAGATACTATATCCGGACTATTTTGAAGTACAATGTTCAGTATATGTGCAAATATGCAAACATTTAAACAGGTGCAAATTGACATTTTACATTGGATGTGCACAAGGTAGGTTATAATATGACAGATACTATATTCAGCTATTTATGTGTACAATGTTTCAGTGTATGTGCAAACATTTGTACAGCAGCGTATAATGTTTGTGCAAATAAGTGGCAGCAGTGCAGTATCATAACAGTAGTTATTGTGCATCAAAGTGACCGTGGTGTGTAAAGTAAAGTGCAGTGGTGCAACAGAATCAGTTTCTTCACAGTCCAGGTGTGTGTGTGTGTTTAAATGTGTTTAAAAAACTAAAGTGCTACACGTGATTTGTGTAATATTTCTACAAATTTGTTCTAAGAGTGTAGTCTGTTGGTTTGCCAGTAATTGTTTAGTGTGTAGCCTTTAAGTTTAGTTGGCTTCTTTGTGTGCCTCCAGTCACTTTTATCCTTCCACCATGCCCATGCTGATAACCAGACTCAAATCCACAACTTTTTGATTCATAGATGAGTGTCCTAAAACCATCCCTCCCTTATCATCACCTTCCACATGTAATTTTAGCTGCCCTTTAATTCTGTGTAACTTTGACTTACTGTTCATCAGAACTGAGCCTGTATGAACCTGTAGGAAGACTGGATGAAATATGGACTCTCCAAATCCTGTGGTGTTAAAAAAAAAAAAAAATCACTTTTGGCAATTAGTACTGTGGACCTCTCTAATACCTACCAATCCTCTAGACAGCTTGATGTTATCTCAGTGAGTAATGGTTTGGAAAAGTAAAACTAACCACAACAGCAAGAAAAAATAATAATAAAGAAAATTACTCTCTTTAAATCACTGAGTACATCATTCTGGTGGTGAAACTGACTTCAGTAATCTGAGAAAAGTATGGAACTTGAAAAGATAAAAATCTCAGATTAAATGTTTATTAATCTGTACATGAAAATTGTGAAAATAAGAAAACATGTTGAACATTGATAACTACACATCTCATATAACAAGTTTAATTTAGTTTAAACTGTCCATTAAAAAAAAGTAAATTATTTTTATCTACGTAATTCTATTTTTTAAGACATTCACTTAATTACGACAACATGAACAGGTATTGTCAAGAGAAAAATTCTAGTTATGTTAGTAATTTGTGTTAAAAATACAATTAATTGCATTGAGGAAAGGTAAATATTTTTCTGGTTAGTTATCAGAAATCATCCAATACAAATATGTGTTAATTAAAGCAAAGAAATTATTATTGTTCCTTAATAAAGTATATGTCTTGTCCAAAAGTAACTCTAATACCAAAATTTGACCAGTTAGAACTGCTGAAAAAAATGGAAAACTATAGGGAAAAAATAACAATTTATGTCATTCGTCCTGTATGCTGTAATTCTTAAAGACAATATGAGACTTGTTTACCACGCCTCATTTACTCTGTCAGTTATTCTTGACTGTAAATATCATTTTCGGAAACAAGAAGCTAGAGCAGTGCAAGACATCGAAAGGGTCAGACTTAAAAAAGTTTAAATGTGTTCTTTTATACATTATGTCAGCACATAGGGCCTCCTTTGCACAAGCCTCTGAGTCCTAACTTGTTCAAACGACCTCTGAGATGCGATCTTCTGAAGCCCTGTCTTTCATGGACTGCATGTCTGGGCTTGGCTTGAGTTATGATGTGAACACTTAAAGGATCAAGCCATTCTTCTGTCAGTGTTTCCACTGAAAACACACAAGTCACTCAAAAAAGGATGACAGTTGATGAAGTGGAGAGCCAGTGGAACAGTAAAAAGAGAGAGAAATAAGAGTAAGAATTGATAACTTAAAACACTTAAAATTTGTTGTATTTGGTGGGGCGGAGCAGTCTACAGTGACCCTGCTGACTTCTGAGTAATCCACAGTGTGAACACAGCGTGAGGAGACGGCAGTCTCGCAAAAACAAACCAAAAACCAGAAATGGCCACAAAAATGTATATTCAAAACTGAACTTAAGCAACATTCTGTGGAGGTTATCATGGGGCGGGTAAGAAAACATAAAACTGGGGTACACTTTAACAGAAACATTTCAAGATTTTCCCAGCACAATCTCACAAGGACTATTTTTAAAAATTAAGCCGCAGCATTGATTTCATGACTAAACCAAATCTAAACCTTTAACTGAAGATTTCAGATGTTTGCTCTTATACTATATTTACAAAATTGAAATGATTTCAGCGTGTACAGAAGTAGTTTGAACTACTAAGCACAGTGACCACAAAATCCCTCTTTCTCTCTAGACATCTGTTATTCACTGTCTGAATGGTCAAAGAATATTTCCCCGAGTCCTCAGTTTTCACTGACCACAGGCTTAAAGTGCCAGTGTGGGACACTGTGATGTTTTCCTGTGAAAAGTGGAAAATTGCTAATTAGATAATGATAATGTGCATACACTTTTAGTCACTCTCCAGCTTTATTTTGTGTCTTACCTTTTTCCAAATGTAATGTAATGACATGGATGACTTTGCATCACATTGTATTGTTAGATTTTTCCCAGCTTCAGTTTCTCTCCGGCTGCTGGAATTACACATAATGCTGTCCAGAACTGTTAGCAAGAATGAGAATGAGGACCTAAGAGTTATACCATTTCAGACACACAAAACGAGTTAAGTTCGTAGTGAGTGCAATAGTTAAGCCTTCATTCATGATTATGAGGTGCAATAAAGTGAAACTAATATTTGTGCTGTTTTGCATGGCTTTGTGACACTCACAGTCCACGGTAAGTGGCACAGTTGCTTTGAGGCTCTGTAAGTGTGGAGCTGCTGAGTTCCAGATGGGCAGACAGATCACATCTTTAATATGACGAGTGATGCCATGTATTGTAAAATCTCCACTCTGGCTTTTCAGTGACAAATCACTCTGCAGTGAAGAAAATGCTGGAACAATGTCATTGAGGTAATCACTAATTTCAATCCTGGTCTTGGATTCAACAAGTGTTCATAAATATGAGAGAGAAAATGCTGGATTTTGGACCTCCGGGACCAGGATTGAGTATCAGGGCAGTAAAAGGTGGATGACTGGTGACTAAATGTGAAAGTATGCTCTCTGAATATAGCTCACCTGGGAAGACCGTAAGCTGTAGACGTCAGCCGGAGGGTCACTGGAACATGTGACCTTTACCTCGTCCCCCTCGATCAGAATTCCATCAGGAGAGTTGACTATCAGTGAGATCTGTGGCTCTGGTGTGCAAACAAGCAGGATGTCCAGTTGAAGATGTTAACTTTCAGTATTGTATTGAAGAGTTTACCTGTTGATTTCACTTTCACAGGTTCTTCTTTAAAAACTATGACAAACTGCTGTGTTAAGGCACAGCATGGTGTAATAAAACATTACTGTGTCTGCTGTGGCAGACCAAGGAGGAGACAGGAAGCTCAGACTCACACACAACCTGAGAGGCCAAGGATTTTTTTTAGGGGTTTTTAGGGGTGTCATTTCTGTGTGGTGTGCTGTGATGCTGTGTCTGTCAAATTTGAAATGACCTGTGTGCACATTCATTGCAGTGACTGCAGGAAGCCCAGAAGCCAAAAGTACCCCAAAAACAGAGCAAAAACAAACAATTACAAAGGCTTCATTTTAGATCGATGCTATGGGCTTCTTGGTCACTGAATCAATGTGCTGATGTACATCTACTAAGTATTATCTTATCTTCTTGTAGCAGAATCTCTATCTCTGCTCAATTTTTTTCCTTCTGCAATCCAGTGATGCACCATCTTTATAATTTTAGGCATTTTCTAAGGGCCTGTTTACACGTATGCGAATATTTTTATACATTCATTTCTTAAATTCTGTTTACACAACATTTGGTTTAGAACATGCCTGTTTACATGTATGCGAATATTTTTATAAACACATTTTTATACTCTTATTTTTTAAATTGCATTTACATGACATTCGGTTAAAAAAAAAACTCCATACACACTAGAGCACAAAATGATTCCAAACTCAAATATTTACCACGCCATGTTTTTTTCCATCAATGAATAGCAGATGACATGCAGTGAATAACAGACTAGTGTGGATACGAGCACTAAGTGCCTTCAGGGGAAAAAAGGGCGTCGGTTGAGACTTTTTTTTACTGCGGTGGGCAGAGCGCTTCAAGTTGAAATACATTCAACTTTTACATAGGGAGACAAAGTGTTGTGCTCACCTCTGTGTAGACCAGTGTTTCCCAAAGTGGAAGGGATGTCTCCCTTGTTCATTTCCGTGACTCCAGAACCTGTAGTGCGACAGGGGGTTAGCAACCTTGGAAGGCCGGAGGGCAAGAAGAACTACTTAGATGGCTATTTTGTCTGGGTTTTTGTTTAGGGGTTTGTGTTAGGTTTGCAGATCTCCCATTCTTCTCAAAATTCTATCTCTTAAAATCTTTCATCTCTTGGAGATCTCTTTATCTCTCTAAATCTCTTAGAAATGTTAGGTATTTGCTGTGTGGCATGCCATCTACTGAGTGGTGTACCTTTTGCCATGTGGTGTATCATATTGTCCTGCCTGTGAAATTTAAAATTACCTGTGTCCTTGTTCATTGTAGTGACTGCAGAAAGTTCAGAATCCGTAGTGACAGGAAGTGCTGAGCAGACAAAAGGAAAAACAGTGCAAAAACAAAAAATAATTAATGTGCTATTTGGTACTGATCTCTCAAAACCCCAACACTGCATTTTTGAACATTTATAGTATATCCTATGGATGGAAATACCTGAGACATACACTTTTGTTTCCCTTTTGAAGAAGCCATGAGGAAAGCTGGCGACTTCACACACATAGGTTCCAGTGTCATTCTCTGAAACATCATTTAAATGGAGGACGGAGCCGTACGGTTTGTTTGTGTTTGTTTTGTTCATCAGCTGAAATTTCAGCCGCCAATCTTTCACGTTATAGTGAGTAGATAGTATAGCACTGTACACTACCAAGTTTTGGACCTGTTGCTCTACGTTTTTATTCCATTGCATCTGGACAATAGATGCTTCATGCTCCAGGGACACAAAGCAGGGAAGACTGATGTTCTGTCCTGCTATGGCTTTCACAGACTCTTTGTGCTCGATGTTTAGGCTGAGCGTACCTAACAGTTTGAGAAGAAAAGTGTCACTGTGTTTGAAGTGCTAAAATGTCTTACTTTATTAATATTAAAATACAGACAAAAGGAACAGTAAACATACAGTATATTGAGGGTAAATTGAAGTGAGTAAAAGAAAACGCCTAATGTAATCAAAACATTTTTAGTGGTTTTACTGCTTTAGGTCTACGGATTGAAAGATGGTTTACTTAATAAACTTAATGAAAACATGTTAGTTATATATTGCTTACCTTTACATATGGATATACACATGAGAAAACTGACAGCTAACTCATATACGACAACAGCCATGTTCGCATGGATGAAAGAAAATAAAATGAGAAGTAATACGCAGGAAGTGGCTTTAGTACCAGTTTCAGTGCACACATAGAAACCACGTTATTTCTGAGCAGTCACAAAGGACACGCCCTGCAATGAAGCTAAAGGAACACACTCTGTCTTTGCTTGGACAATATAAGATAATAACAAATCACCCCAGTCGTTATATAAAAATGCTTGACATTGATCTTTTGTTGAATGTGTATAGAATTTTAGGCTGGAAGACAAAAAGTCTGTCTTCTCTTCTTCTTAACTGTTAGCTCAGTGAGAACACTGGCTTGAGTGTGTGCAATGCAGATGAGGTTTTTTAAACCACAGATAAAGTAACCTGAAAAAAGCTTGTGGCTCTCTCAAAATTATGTCTTGAACCAGATGTAAGATGGCACGGCCATGTCCAGATGCCTTTCTGACCGCTCCATCCAGACTGTGCTTGTTTTTCATTATTTATTTATTTTTACTATTCTCTAGTGTGCAAAAGTCATCAGGGTTAGTTACCTATGACAGTAGAACATTACTGGAAATAGGAAATAAGATTGCACACATAATTTCGACCGCTTTTGAATCTGACCCGTCGTGGCCGGTGAGTCTCCAGCAGCATCACCACCAACACAGGAGCTCCTCAAGGGTGTGTGCTTTCTCTGCTGTTATATTCACTCTACACTTCGGACTGTGTGGCCTCTCACGACTCCAACAACATTGTTGAGTTTGCGGATGACACAGTGGTGTTAGGATTAATCTCCAACGACGATGAGATGGCCTACATGGACTACAGACCCCTCACCATCAACGGTGCTCCAGTGGAGAAGGTGTGTTTGTTTAAATACCTTGGCGTCTACATCTCTGAGGACCTGACCTGAGCTGAACATATCAATGTTCAAGTCAAGAGGGCAAAGCGTCTGTACCACCTTAGGAAGCTGAGGAGGTTTGGGGTTTCCCCTACCGTTCTGAAAGCTTTTTATTCTGGCACTGTGGAGAGCATCATCACACAGAACATCTTGTCCTGGTTGCTGCTGTGTTCAGGACCAGAAAGTCCTCCAGAGAGTGATCCGAGCAGCGGAGCGCTGCTGCATTTCAGCTCTCCCTCCCCTGCAGACATTTACACCAAGAGATGTAGGACCAGGGCCATATAAAAGACTTGTCACTTTAAATAGTCACACTGCACCTGTCATCTTTGTATATAAGAACAGTTATTTATTTATTTTTACCTTTTTAAATTTGTACTGTGACTTTATTTTATTTTATTTTTAAAATGTATTTTAATTTTATATTATATTTTTTAATTCTGCCTAATTGCAGTAAGGAGCGGATCAGGATACATTTCACTGCATTTTGTACTTGTATAACTTGCATGTGACAAATAAAGAATCTTGAATCTTGTTAGAGTTATATCTTCCTTGTGCCAATCAGATTTCATAAACATCCATTGACCGTTGGTAATGTGCATTTTGAAGGAACAAACAGCCTTCCGACTGCTTTAGTCAGCAATAATATTTTTTTAAAGAGACAGGAATGGAGGGAAAGTCAGAAGGTAACAAAAAGTAGGATGGAGTTAAACGCACACAATCCAGGAAACATACCAACTTTAGCCATGACCTAATCAGGAGCTACTAGCCAAGTTATGGGTTGGTGGGGTGGGTTGGAGGAACAGTTGTAGCAAATTTTGCATGGCCGAATTCTGCAGCTGGACCTGCCCTGGCAGCAACTGAGCGGTAAAAAGTTAGTGCTATCTTCTAGATGACATCAGTTCTACCAGATGTCTCAACTCTTAGTGGCCCATGGAGATCACAGCCTATACTCTCCATTTAGCAAAATGTTAACCCTTGAGGAGCTTGTCAGAGCTTTGTGTCAATTACATTCATCTACATGCCACTACAAACACCTATACACAAACGTTTTTATATATATCCAGCTCTGCCCAGCCTCCAGCTTAACCAACATTGGGCCCCTGAGAAAGGTCATTTACCTCAAGGTGCTCCAAGGAGACTGTTCCTGTAACTAGAAAAATGTAAGCTGTGGGGGCTAAATGCTGTAAAATGGTAGAGGCAAACTTGACAACACAGAATAATCATCTTGTGATGAAATATATATTTGAAACAATCATCACCTCCATATGTTTATTGGTGTAAAACTGCCTAATCCAGAGTCCAAGCAACTGCCGTTTTGCATAAGCACACCATGTGATCTTCATTCACAGTTGTACAACTGCATGCAACATTCAAAGCAACTCCAATAAGTGTGAGTGATTTTGTTGGATTGAATACAAATTAAGTCATAAGAAAAGGCTTAACCTTAACCAGCTGTAAATTCTGATCTGAGAGGGTTTCTGGAAGGTTTATGAAAATACTGTGATGTAAAAATGGAAATATAAAGTCAGACTGAAATAAATTTGTGTTCTTTGTCACATGATCCCCAACATCCACTTTCTCCTTCCTCTCTGTGCCAGTTCTCACTGATGAAAGCTTTGCAATTTCTCTGGAAAGAGACGTTAAAATTAGATTCTTATTGCCATTGTGAGTGCTATAATAAATATGATATAATTTTTTACATTTTATTAAATGTTTCAATTATATTAACACTTAAATGGTTAATAGAACGAGTGTTCATTGTCTTTACTGTCTCACTAACCACGGAACTTAGAAAAAAAAGTAAGTGTGTGTGCGGTCAGTGCAGATGTGCTGGAGTCATTAAGTTCCAGTTCCAGAAAAATGTTTAATTTTGCCTTTGGCCGACTTTTATTCTCAAGTGGACTGCATTAGTACCCAACGTCTACTGTATTTTACTATGTTTACTATGTTTTTCAAAATAATATACAGTAAAGCTAAAGTTATTAGACATAAAGAAAACTTGAAATGACTTCTAAACATGGTTCAGATCTCTTTGCTACCTTCAATGGAGCAGACTTACTCTCCAACAATTATTGCTCAAAATCCAGCATGGAGCCGCAGTCTGTTAAACACTCTACAAAGAAATTTGGATTGGTGTTTCGCAACCAGATCAATTCGCCAGACATTTGAGGTGGATGACAGAAATAATGCATGTCTGCTGGAAAGTCTTTCGGAGGGAAGTTGAGAAAGGTTTCACTGAGTTTTACCCAGATGCAGTTAGCAGAGAAAATAAATGAAGGCCCACACAAAAAGTAAAAATTGGCAACATGAATTTCTTAAGCCACAACATATGGTAAATGTAATGCAAACATACTGAGCAAAATCATTTGGAAAACAAACCTTAACATTTAAATTCAAACACTCAAAACACTGTATTCTATAACTGAAAAATGCAGATATATAAAAATATAGGAAGAAATACTAAGTTGTTATTTTCAAACTTATGATGACTTCCATCATTTTTTATACTGTAGAAGGATATTTCATTCATTCATTCATTCATTCATTCATTCATTCATTATCTGAACCGTTTAATCCCTTTCGGGGTCACAGGAACAGGAGCACATAAACACACATTCACACCTATGGGTGCAATTTAGAGTAATCAATCAACCTACAGCGCATGCTTTTGGACTGTGGGAAAAACCGGAGCACCCGGAGAAAACCCACATGAACATTTTTTCATTTGCAGTGTTACTTTAGTGTCTTGTTTCTGGATATGTTGTTTTTATTATTACATTTTACATTGTTATTATCATTATTTATTTTAGAATTCATATTTTTTTTTATTATACCTCTGTTGACTGCCATAGGAGGGTGCTAAGAGTACTAACGTACTAAAATTTAACATTTGACAGTTTATTTGTGCATTTCCACTGTTGACATGAACAGTTTAAGAAATGCCAAACATGGCCTGCATTAGCATTGACTGCAATTTTCCTGTCTTCACAGTTTATTTTAGTTTTTAAATAAAAAAGAGACCAATGACCCAATGTTCAATGTTTCTTTCTTGTTTCAGCATAACTGTATACAAACGTACCTCCAAGTTGTGCAGTCAGGTTGTAGTGTTGCGTTAGGATTAGGTGGGGGACTTGTTTTGGCAGCATTTCGTGCTCATTATCTCATGCAGGCTTGGCAGGAAATCCAGGAGGAAGGTCGATGGGTTCTCACATGTCTAGTTCATGACTTTTCCCCCTGTTTGGATGGGACAAGCAGGCTGCTTTCGAGTGTACTCGCAGGTATGTTGTTTTGGCTGAGATAATTAGTTATGATGAGGAATAATTCTTGACATTTCCAAATGTTGATGATTAAAGGTGTTTCGCAGAAATTTTCCACTGAGGAAGAAGTAGTACTAAACACATACAATTGTTCATGCAAGAAGATTTGTATTACATAATTCATAACATACCCATTAACTGTTCAAGTCACATATTTAATTTGAAGTGCTAAAAGCAATCCAAGCCATTAACTTGGTTAATTTCACTTAATTCAGTGCTCCTTTTATCATCATCCATCATTTACAAAGACAATATATAATTTCCTCTCTTTTACACTTCAGTGATCTGATGCAACTTGAAACATTCCTATATAATAGTGAAATAGCTGTCAGGAAAATGTGAAGTAGAATTAACCTAACATATAAGAAACTTTACATTTAAAAGCAAAAATTAACCTGTAATGACTCCAGATATGGGTCAGGAGGGACATTATTTAATTCGAGGTCTCTGCAGCGCTTTTTAGGCTCTCTGTGGTTCAAGAATTTACAGGTCTCCAATAAACAGTTTATTTATCACAGCCAGCAAAACAGATGTTCAACAAAAAAAATGTCCAACCAAACAGGCAAGACCAAACATTTTGCTCAAAACTGATGCCACAACCTATTACAAAATATTAAAAGCAAAAAATATTATTATTGGACAAACACCATAACAATCTGAATCTAGAACAGATTTGATATATGGGGATAATAACAATACCACAAAAAAATATATATAGTATAATTCAGTATATATAGGAGCTATGCCATGTGTGGCATTCCATCACCAAAACATCTTATTCAGCTTAATGTGGTTCTGATTATCTGATCAACTGAATCAAACCTCACTAAATGAGGAGACGTACCTACTGTCATGAGCCTAAATAGTGAGTAGCACTGTTGGTTGCCACCTGCGGAGTCAAGGGTTCTGGCTTTCTGTGTGTACAATTGATGTGTTCTTCCCATGCTGGCCCTCTGGTTTCCTTCCACTGACTCGTTAGGTTGATTGGTGTGTGTTTGATTGCCCATAGGTGTTGGTATGTTTGTGCGCGTGGGCTGCTGCGCATTGGCGCCCTCCCAGGGTTGGTTCCAGCCCTGTGTATGCTGCTCTGGAAAACACTCTGGCACCCGTGATCCTAAATATAACATGTGAGTTGGAAAATGGATAAATGAAACAGGACAGATTTCGTAGAAATGGATTGGATAGAAGTGTTGGTGGTAATGTTTTCTAATTAGGAAATGGAAGTTGCTCTGGATAAGTGTCTGCTTTGAATTTTCTGACAGGCTGCTATTTTCTGCAAAAGAAATGTTCTGAATGACAACAAGGCCACATAGTGACTCATTGTAAAAAAACAGGGATCCTGAAACCTCTGACAGAGTTTCTTAATTTTTTCCAGAGCTGTATTTATACATTTGCATAAACCCATATATAATTAGAGAGCATTTCATCATTAAGTCAGTCATTTTTTAGCTTGCTTCTACATGCTCTACAACAAATGTATTTGATTAACATTACTACAGTAAACATAAAAGCTGTGGCTATGCTAAGCAGAAAAAGAGTAACGTCCACCAAATGGTACGAGTACCAAGGCATTTTATACGACTCTGTACGAAGATGAGCGGCTCCCTTATGCCTCATGACATATTCTATCCAGAAGACAGCCGTGTCCAGAGGTTTCATAGGCTGGTCTCGGTGTAGGTCCGAAAGTTGCTTCATGTTCGTCCTATAAGATTCGTCATTGATAACTTCGTTTAAGGTCTGCTCAAAGGTGCGGTCATTCAGCTGAGACAACTGGAGAATTTTGGCTGCTCCTTTTGCCTGGATCCGGACAAGGTTGTCAAATTGGTCAAAAATCAAAGGAATGCCCATCACGGGTACACCGTGGTACATTGCTTCCTGGAGTCCATTGGTTCCTCCATGAGCTATGAAAGCTTTGATCTTTGAGTGTCCCAAGAGGTCATTTTGGGGCATCCACTTCACTAGCAAGGTGTTATTTCCCAGAGATGAAGGTCGAGGTCCGAGGTGCCTCCAGATGACTTTCTGAGGAAGTTTGGCAAAAGAGGAGGCAATCTGGTCTGTAATATCGGCTGGGAGATTGTTGATGATTGTTCCCAGGGACATGATGATGAAGCCGTGCTCTCCTGAACTTTCTACAAAATCCTCCAAATCCTCGGAGAGAGGTTTGGAGGGCTTGCACTGGAAGCCACCCATGTAAACAACATTTGGCATGGTGGGTCTGGGAAAGTCGAAGACAAAATCGAGCCTCATGAGCCAAATGTCGGCTGCTTGGAGGAGGCTGGTTATGTCACAGTCATCTTCAAAGAACTCATCGCACAGTGCCTTGTAATGCGGACCTACCACAAATCGATCCTGGAAAAGCAGAATTGCATAAAAGAGGTTGTTTTTAACTCTTTGTATGAAGGTCATTTTGTCAGAATGGCCAGTCCCCGGTATGGGGATGTAGGACAGTGGGGAAGGAGCAATGGCAAAGTGACCTTCATTGCTAGTAATCCAGCGTACATTCAGAACCAGCGGCAACTTCAAATAATGGGCTAAGACGACACCACCCGTCATGGCCGGATCGGTGAGGACGAGGTCGTATTGTTCGTCTTGTAGTCTCTTTACAAGCTCTGCGTCCTTGATGATGTTTCTCACCGTATTGCATGAAAAAATATGTGTGTTGGATATCATGACGAAAAAATCAGTCTGGGCTTTCAAGAAGGTCCAGAAAGAAGCTTTACCTCTGAGGATTTCCATCATTTTATCCATATACTCTCCAAAGAAGTCTCCCATATAGGGGCCATCAGGGACTTTGATGGTGGTGTAGATATTGGAGTTCTCTAAAATGTACCAGCTTGAATTGGGTCGGATCACTGTGAGGTGATGACCCCTGGAGTGGAGCTCCTCAATCAAGACTTTCATGTTGACCCAGTGGCTGCCATCCACCGGATACACAAGAACTTTCCCACTCTCAGAGACTAGAATGAAGACTGACAATGAGAGAAATAATCCAACAATGGAGGGTCGCCTCTTGTACAAAGCTGAGTTCATTGTACCTAAGGGGAAAGGGAAAAGGTGTATAAAATATAGGAATCATGATGTGCACATAATATAATTGATTTATGTACTTGTTTTACATTTATGAACAGTGCAAATTCAAGCGGAGTAGAATTAGAATAAAATCAGATTACTATGATCAGATTACTATGTAATATAAAAGTTTATTCCTTCGCTCCCAAAACATGACAAATTCCTTCAAGGGTCCAAAAGTAAAGCTGTGAGACCTCATCTTCGGCCTTTATAAATCATATAATAATCATATAATCATATTCATGCATCTTTTTGCTAAAACATTTGAGGATTGCAAATGACACAAGAAAATATTTATTGTTATATGTTATATTTAATTACTCCTACCTTCACTTGAGTCTGAGTAACACTCTCTCGTGTGCATATGGTTTTTATCACCCTAATTGACTGAGCTCCCAAGTTCAAATTCCAGCACATGCAATCGTTTTCTGAAGGTCCTCAAAGTGGGAGTCAATCATTAACCTGAGCAAATTGTAAGTATAGATTTCGAAGTTCAAGTGTAGATTTTTTGAGTCTCGAAACCCCATTCAACATGCCAAAGGAAAAAAAGGTAAACAAAGGAAAGAAAACTCAGTATGCGGGTTCAAATACACAGTCAATACTTTGATAAGCCTTTGTGTAAACACTGGCGTATGTATAGCGAAAGTATTAAGTCACATGACTAATTCAGATCTGGTTGCTGAGTGTCTATTCAGAAATCCGGACTGGATTTCTGGATTGGCTTTTGTACAAGGGGTTGAGCAAAATCCTGCAAATTCCAAAATCCTTTCCCCGGGAGGTTACTTACTGTCTGGTTTGCATCCAGTACACACTGTGAATGCTAGAAAAGACAAAAGGGTACACATGAAGGCTCACATTCATTGCATCATTGTTAAAGGTTAGAAAGATCCTTTACATACTCACTAATGTGTTAAGATAGAGCCACCCTGGTGCAGTGTCATATTTCAGTCACTAACACAAAACTTGAAAGTGCTAAAGCATTAGTGTGATGTGGTCATACAATGGCAGAGTTAGTAAAACAAATCACAATCAGAAAAATGTGTGCAATGAAGCTTAAAGATAAGTGGGCTAGAAGGTGCTTCTTAGGAAGGAGGGTGTCGACAACTGAAATTTAAAGGGAAAACTGCATTATATTTAGCACAGCATGAGCTCTAAGAGCCTCCATAAGCAGCCATTCGAATAAAATACATCAGATGCTTTTCATGCATTATGCTGCTAGATGATGCTTGCAATAAAGGTGAGTATATTCCGTGGTACAGGTGGGTAAAGCCACCATGTGTACAACCCTAGTATAGGTGGGCAAAACATAGACCACTTAATGATCATTACTTTAAAGCACTTTTGAAAGTGAGTGATTATTTGTCATTGTGAACACACCACAGCACAGCACACAGTGCACCACACCAAACTGTAACCTCTGCATTGACCTATCCGTGAAGAAGCAGTGGGCAGCTAACATGGGCAGTGCCTGGGGAGAGGTGCTTGTGAATGGTACCTTGCTCATGAGTACCTCAGTGGTACCTTTGCCAGTCCTGGATTCGAACAAATAATCACCCACTTCACTCAGTTCACTTCACTCAGATTGTATCCGAACCCACAATCAGTCATGTTAATAATGTCAAAGTCAAAGTAAACGTTATTACATACAGAGAGATGAGACGACGTGGCTCCAGTTTCTACAGTAAGTACCAATAAGGTACATATAGTACGCAACTATATAAATACAAATAAGTCACGTTCATTCATTCATTTTCTGAACCACTGGAACACAAGGGGTTGCAGGGGGACTGGAGCCTATCCCGGGAACATACGGGTGCAAGATGGGGAACAATCCTGGGCAGGTGCCAACACACCGCAATGCACACACACCGACATAATCACACTCTCATTCACACCTTACAGGGCCATTTAAAGTCACCAATTGACCTATATTGCAATCTTTTGGACTGTGGGAGGAAACCAGAGCACCCGGAGGAAAGCCATGCGAACACAGAGAGAGCATGCAAACTCCACACAGAAAGGCCCGACGGCCGACCCTGAGGACCTTTTCACTGTGAGGTGGCAGTGCTAACCACTGTGCCACCGTGCCGCCCCAAATAAGTCACATAGAGTAAGCAAATATACAGTATATATACAGTATAAGAACTTTAAACTAGAGGTAGAAAGAGAGACTGTATATAGTTATATAGTTACATGCGGAATTCAACTATACACTTTTGGTCCTGGAATTTCTTTTTGCACTAGATGTGCATATGATCTGTGGCAGTTAAATATGAAAATTCTAAACAGGCAGTATATAATAATGTGCAATAAGAGGTGCAAGTATTGTACTGCAAGACACAAATACAGCAGCACATAAAGGGCATGAATCTTATTATATAATCTATTTCTTTAGCCATCTGCTGGTGGTACCGTTGTTTTCATTTGAAATGTTTCATTTAAAAAGGCAACTTACTCGAACCCAGAGGGGGGCATAGAGGATGTTTAAAAATACAACTGCAACCTCTTTTGTGTTTTGCTACTTTCACTATTTGTTCTGTGTTACTCTCTGATGGCAGGAATTGTTATACACAGGATTAGAGCAGGACTGTGATGGTCTGGCAAATCCTGGGGCAGATTCTTATCTTCATTGGTGAGGAATGAGGAGATGAAAAGACGGGAATGACAGGATGACAGGTGGGCTTCTTTACTGAAAGGTCCTGAAAAAACACTCCATTTGGATTGTGTGTCTTGCCAAACAGGACATGAACCCACAATTTTTCATGAACATTAATCATCTACCAAATATACAGTCCAGTGCTGAGGTGTTGCTTTTGTGTTTTAACTAATATTAGAGATTTTATGTGCAGTTACAGACCAAAATACAGACATGCAATAAAAAATTCCACACAAGGCTTTACAGCATAGCTGCTGATAGAAGAAGAGGGAGAAATGTCCAGACATAGATTTTTTCCCCAGTTGAATAGGTTCTACAGTTTGTTAAAGTAAGAAGAAAGTAAAGAAGCTGTGGAGATGACATCTTATCTGGGATCTGTATTACATCCATGAAGGTAGGCTGTGTGTGCTTTACAACACAAGCAGAATACACACATGCAGGACTAAAGTCCAAAATTTATAGGAAACTAGTGATCTTTAAAATGTGTGGGTAAGTTCGCTGATTTTTTTCTTACTGTATCTTTGGTCATTTGTCCACATGAAGGCGCCAAATACGCTGTACACAGCATAATATAGAAAAGTGGATGAACTAATATTGTGAATTGTAATAGGTGGTGTATTCAACAATTAAACATATTCATGACAACCAAAAAGTGCACTTTCAGTAATGTTTTGCAATATCTAGCTGTAAAGTACGTCAAAGGCAGAATCCTGATAAGATTCGGGCACAGTATATGCTCTTTCACACACATTTTGAAATTCATTGACTTACGAGTGCCGCTTGTGTTCTTTATGCAGCAAGAAATGATCCTATGAACGTCTGAGTTCAGAATAGAAGACTATCCTGTTTCTTTATGTAAATCTTATTATGCATGAAACCTTGATGAACTTGAGCTCAGAAAACCTGTTGCAAAGGCTTCTCATACATTCTTTTGAATTTCTACATACAATTGTCCCAAAACTCAGTTGAAATACAGTTGGAAAACAGCCTTAATTAGCGTAATTAATGATACCTTAACTAACGATTGTAACTGCATAGAGGAATTTCGCTTTGAGCCAATTGCTTCTCAGACCTGCATGGAGTCTTCATAGGCATGACAAAAGAAGCTCGTAATGCTTTGCTTCTCTGTGTTGTTTCATTTTACACTTTCGTTTTGACAGAAAGTCCTCGAGGGAACCTCAGGTCAGTTCGCATAGCAGTTATTTTCCCTCCCCCAAATACAATGAAACGGCAACTGGCGGCTCATTATCCAGTGTTATTCATTGTTGCACCATGGCTAAGTGTTTGCCTCAAGCTCAGGGTTTTAATGCTGGAAATCCAGGGTCTCAGTAGTGCCTTCCTTTCTCATAAAAATAAAGCCAAAGAACAGGCCCTCTAAAGCACATGGGACTGGGTTTCACAGAGTCTGGGGTTTTGTTTTTCTAACAGTATTTTAGATCCTCCGACTTATTTTCATTATTCATGCCCTGGGTCCTGCACTCATCCTTGGACTTAAGTCATCATTCCGAACGCCATATCGGCTCATGGCACATAGTGTAGGTATGGTGCGTCATTCTGGCTGGTTTGCCTTCTGCAAATGTTCCTGTGTTTGTTTTATGAGTACAAATAAAGATGTAAACACACAAAGTAAAAAGTGGTGTGTTAAACTCAGCCTGAGGAAAATTCTATTAAACAGTGTGACTCAAGTGCAACTTGTCAAAACTCAGATCAGTTGTCAAAACCGAATGCTTACTTCATTATCCATTATGCCCTGGATTTTCTTTAATGTCCAGTTTACATGTACCTGTAAATCAATGTCTCCATCTAAAGGACATAGTAGGAACTTCATGATTACTTATATACCAAGATTATCATTTTCATTTTGTGTAACCGTCAGTTATACCCAAACTGTACGGCTAAATGTACTTTTTATGGCGTACAGGTCGACATGATCAGGGGTGTAGGTTCCTGTAGTATTTCAAGATTCAAGATCCCTTATTTGTCACATGCAAATTATACAGGTACAACATGCAGTGAAATGTATCCTGATCCGCTCTTTGACCATGCAATTAAGGCAAAAATGTAAAAATAAAATAATAAAAATAACAAGGAGAACAATAGAACCTTAAAATAGCTTAAAAATAAGGAGATAAAGGGAAAGAGATAAATAAAAGAAAATAAACTATGACTTCTATACAATAAGGTGCAATGGATTTAAATGGTGCAAGTATAGGTGTAAGAATGTTTCATTTTTTTATTTTAAACTAGATTACAGGTTATAGTTATATTTGTTTACACATTTGTATTCTGTATTCCTTTTGCATTTTGTGGTAATTGTAAAAATAGTTGAGATGACGATGCTTCACTGGTGCAAAAGATTCCACCAAGCAGATTCGGCCTGTTTGAGATGATATTCATATATTCATATTATGATAGCAGCTATATCTTTTAACTATCCAGTCAATCACATAAAGTCAGGTTTAAGTCTGAACATTGAACACTGAAGGTGAACTTTAACTGTGTGAACAGAATGTATAAAGTTGAGGCGTTTACTATGATCTTGGCTTCAGAGATACACAACAGACTTTAGAAGCGGAATTTGTTAAAGAATACTTTTTTAAAAATGTAAAACCTACACATTGAATTAGTACTATCTCTCTCTACCAACAAAATCCACTGTTGAAGAGAGTTTGACCTTTCCTGAGGACAGCCGATGCGGGGGCACATTTGAAAATTATTCTCTTAGCAGATAATGTGTGTTAGGAGCTGGCTGGATCCCCTTGTATGTGTCTTGGTCTTGTGTGTGTGTGTGTGTGTGTGTGTGGCTGGGGCTGAGGGCGGGATGGCCTGTCTGCTCCTTGCTCTGGCTGAGTGGGTGCACCTGGAGAGGATCACTAATCATCCTCCTGCAGTTTTAAAAGCCGGCTCCTCCAGGCTTTAATTTGCCTGTCCGACAGTGTACAACTTCAGGAAGTGCTTATGGCCAAACCTATTATCAAATCAAATCAAGTTAACCCAGTCGTTCCCAAACGTTTTCTGCAAGGCCCCCCTTTTCTAGATAAGAACATCTAGCTACCCCCACCCACTACACAGGTTCAGATTCAAACTTTATTTGAAATACAGTACAACTTCCTTTTCTAATTGAGTGAAACAAATGCAATTACAAATGGTGCAATTGCACCACTGTGGGAGAAATCAAGAGCATACTGAAGTTATAAAAATGCCCACAAAAATGGCAGGGAAAATTAACCAGTTCCCAGTCAGAAAAAAACGTAAAAGAGGATCATCTCAAATCTCACACTTTTCAGTGGCTGGTGTGGGCTTGCTTTGCGCTGCAAATCATCTCAATTCGGGGTTACAGCTGGGAAACAGAAGGTTTCTAGCAGTGCTCGAGTGGAGCGTAGGCTATCCCATTGGTGTGCCCCTCTGCAATACCTCTGCGCCCCCCAGTTTGGGAAGCACTGAGTTAACCCTTCATCCAAATCTCTAGTCCAGCCACTCTCTCCTCTCAAGCGTTATTTCCTGGTACCACCTTCCTGTTCCCATCTTCCATCTTGTCTCCCCCTTCCCCCAGCTTAGTCTTCTAGCCCTCAATGAAGTGTCCCATTGCTTCATTTTACATCTGCCTCTTGTTTTTGCATTTGGGTCCACTACTACAGTCCCGCCTTTACAATAATCCTTATCTCACTTTAGTTCTGTGCCTAATACTTAACAAATTTAAAGGACAAAAAATTTACATTAGACCCTCTCTAAGCTTTAGCCAAAAACATTTATTCATGTTAAATAAATAAATAATAAATGAATGAAGGCCTTTTTGCAAAGTATCAAGAACCCTCTGCTGAGTTTGGTCCTCAATTAGGGAAGTAGATTAAAGTGTCGACAATGTTAAAGTACTAAAGCTGTTTATCGGCAGGGGAGTGTGTGTGCATGTGCGCAAAAGATGTAAATAAGAGTACAAAAGTTAAAAGTGTCCAATTAAAATGTTCATTTAACACTAATCAGTAAGTCAATTATATTTATTCTGATCTCAGTAACTGCACTCAAAGCTTCACTGGCTCAACAAATTCTACTGTGCAGAGTCTGTTTATATGAGGTAAAAATCCAAAATGGCAGCTCTA
This sequence comes from Distichodus sexfasciatus, assembly GCA_032718565.1. Classification (NCBI taxonomy): domain Eukaryota; kingdom Metazoa; phylum Chordata; class Actinopteri; order Characiformes; family Distichodontidae; genus Distichodus; species Distichodus sexfasciatus. The sequence continues at coordinate 857,928 of JAVGVS010000066.1, read as the reverse complement.
TCTTTTTTATCGGCCAATGTCATGAAGACAAACTTCAGTGGACAAATTGGAAAATTAAATGTGAAGTTTAACAGTATGAATAGAATATACTGTAAAATAATAACACATTACCGTAATCATTTTCAGTTATGTATTCACAAAAAATTCTACACAGTCTTCATAGCTGATCATGCAAGTAGATGTTCTTTGGGCTAGAGGAGCCTTAACAAATTTTAACAATAGTTTTGACAAGACGTTTAACAATACATGAAAATTAATCAATTAATGATCAGAAAGTTTCTTTCAGTACATTGATTAGCATGTTCATCCAGTCATGTCCTATGTTTTCATTCATTCATTCATTATCCGAATCGCTTAATCCCAACTGGGGTCGTGGGGGGACCAGAGCCTATCTCAGGAACTTACAGGCGCAAAGTGGAGAAGAGCCCTGTGCAGGTACCATGATGCCGCACAATCAGACACACACATTCACATCTTATGGGGCCAATTTGTAGTTACCAATTAACTTATATTGCATACCTTTGGACTGTGGTAGAAAACCCACATGAACACGGGGAGAGCCTGCAAACTCCACACAGAAAGGCCCCACGGCCGACCCGGGACTCGAATCCTGGACTTTCTTGCTGTGATACTGCGCCACTGCTGCCCTATGTCCTATGTTTGCTTTTTCTTTTTTGGTTTCTAGAGAAAAATATCAGATTAAACCATTATGACTAAATACAGGATACACTGACTTTAAAATAGTTCAGAATTGTTTATTATTGCCAACCATTTATTATTATTATTATTATTACTAGTAGTAGTAGTAGTTGTAGTAGTAGTAGTAGTAGTAGTATTACTTTCATCTTGGCATTTTGTATGTGAATAAAACAAGGATAAATTGGACAGCGGAGAGAACAGTAAAACTATTTCATCCAAAGCATAAAAAGCAAAAAATATATTAGCTTCTTCTGAGTGAATAACAATGTAGACACAGACAGTTTGATGCACAACACTGAATGACAAATTACTTATTTTTCACAAAGCAGGCTCAAAGCTTTCTGTTTATTATTATTATTATTATTATTATGTAAAGTTAACACTAAGCAGCTGATGTTCTATGAAGAAACTAATGATCAAACTACTTAGGCCTTTTAAAATATGAATTCTAGCAAAGTCACACCAGCCAGTTTTATTTATTTTATTATTTATTTCCTGTCAGAGACCTCAGTCTGTCCGAATCGGCGACAACGTTTCCAGCACCATCCGACTGAGCACAGGCGCTCCTCAGGGCTGTGTTCTCAGTCCACTTCTGTTCACACTCCTGACCCACGACTGCACTGCCCTGCACAGCTCAAACCACATCATCAAATTCGCAGACGACACGACCGTGGTGGGGCTCATCAGCAACAACGATGAGTCGGCGTACAGAGATGAGGTTCAACGGCTGTCTGTCTGGTGCAGTGAGAACAACTTGTCACTGAATGTGGACAAAACCAAGGAAATGATCGTCAACTTCAGGAGAACTCGCTCCATCCACACACCACTCAGCATCCACGGTTCCACGGTTGAGACTGTAAAAAACACCAAGTTCCTGGGAGTTCACATCTCAGACGACCTCACCTGGACCACCAACACCACCTCCATCACCAAAAAGGCCCAGCAGCGTCTCCACTTCCTGAGATGGCTGAAGCGAGCCAACCTCCCTCCTCCCACCCTCACCATGTTCTACAGGGGCACCATAGAGAGCATCCTGACCAGTTGCATCTCCGTCTGGTTTGGTAACAGCACTGTTGTCGATATCAGGCGGCTACAACGGACTGTCAAAGCAGCTGGTAACATCATCGGAGCGTCTCTCCCATCGCTGCAGGACATCTTTCACAAATGCTGCGTCAGGAGGGCCTCCTGCATCGTGCTCGACCCCTCACATCCTTCAAATGGACTCTTTACACTCCTCACATCCGGCAGACGGTATACCGCAGCATCAGGACTTGTTCCACCAGAATGCGTGACAGCTTTTTCCCACAAGCCTTCAGACTCTTGAACACACTACCTGCGCTCACACACCAACCCACACACACTCGGACTGTGAACTAACTCTGTTGCACCGCTGCACTTTACACCTCACCGTTGCTGTGATGCACATGCTGCTATACGGACTGTCTCTTTCATATTGCACTGAAACTCTCTCTGAAAAGATGTCTAAGAATAAGAATAATGTCTATATTTACAAACTGTACAGTATTACTATTGCTACAACATTGCTATAATATTGCACAATTTTTGCACTGCCTCCACTATTTGCACAACCGTTAAACATGTATATATCACTGGTCACTTTTTAACTAACTGAATCTGCACAAATTATTGAAAAGTACTGCACAGAATGGTTCTCCAATGCTGCTATAATATCTGTACAAACTTCAATTTCAGTCAGACTTTTTAAGAATAAACTTCTATTAATAGACTGGATATCGAAATCTTTCATATTGAAAACTGTCAGTCAATTTCCACTTTTTATCTTAAAATGTATATTTTGTGCCCTATTTATTTATATATTGTTTATTCCATGTGCCTTATCTGTTCTTTGTTCTCTATTTCTTGTTGCACTGTGTAAACTGGAGCCACGTCTTCTCGTCTCTCTGTATATCTGTACAATATATAGAAGAGATGACAAAGTTTACTTTGACTTTTGACTTTGACTTTGACTATTATTTCTTTTTTTGCTCTTGGCTGGAAATGTATAGGGTTGTCATATTTATGAACAAAATTGTTGTAGTTAAAACTATTCTTTGTGTCTATATTAAATGAAATCATACAGTTCTTACTTTATAAGAATAAATAAATACAGTCAGTTTAAACCACCACACGTCTTAACTTACCTTTTATCGGTAGTTTCGCCTGAAGACTGAATGCCCACATCGTCCCCTAGTGGCCAGACTGAAGAAGTGCATCAATCCCAGCATGCCCCGTACGCACCGCACCGACTGCTGTCCTGTCTTCGGCTGAGGGCTAGCAGCGGCGGACATGTTGGTGTGGCCTGTTAAGGAGAATTTGTAATTTTATCTGGGAGTTTTACATACAGAAACCAATCCACAATGGATGCCGTCAATGCTTTTAACCATGAGGTGAGTTTGACTTCTATAGAACCTTCTCGTGCACACAGTTAGTCCTTGTGTCCAGCTAGCAGCTAAACTCCGGCTAAATCGCTTAGCTCTCTGTGTTGGGGCGCTAAGCTAACGGTAGGAGCGATTCTCACGGGGCACGTTCCAAAGCGCTCTTATCTCCCCATGTAGTGCACCACTTTACGGCCTTATGCGTGGTCTGCTAAACCTCCCTCACTCTTCGGTCGTTAGTGTAGGGGTTAATTTGCTCAACTAGCCTGTAGGGCAGTTTGCGAAATGGGAGGCACCCGAATCGGGCCCTGCACTGAAAATAAAGGCCTTAGCGATTCAAAACATACTCTCATTGCAAACGTCCTTGTAACAGTTCTGTCTTAACGTTGCATGTTAGTTCTCCATAGCCATGTACTTCTCGTTAGTGTGACGTGTTGGGATACCTTGTGCTTCATTTCTCTGCACGAAAGAGCAATGTGGGAGGCTAGTTAATTAGCCACCTAGCATGATAGCCTGGAGACGGTTAGCTGTGCTTGGCACGTTTCCCAACAAACCTACTAGACTGCAAACCATCACTCTTGGTTAGGATTTGCATGCTTTATTGAGTACAACAGCAGGCTAGCCTGTTGACCGGAAGTGGTTACTGTGTGTGTGTTTACATGCAGGGTGTTTACATGTGGCGAGTACCGCTGTGTTGTTAGCATGATAGCATGATAGGTCTGTTTGGGGGCTATTCGGGAGACAAGGCGTTATAATGCGGTCCCCTTGCCGCGTAGCCCGGTTGGTTTGGTGTATGTTGGTGTCTGTCGCAATCACATTAATGGACTAATTAAACTCTTGTGTTGTGGTTGCTGTTCGCTTGAGTGTCGTGAAGCCACATCACCGACGGTTTACGGCTGCACGATAGAAAGTGAACGAAAAGGATACTGAAATATTTTCTTTCTTCGAAATATTCACGTTGTTATTTAGCGATATTGGAAAAGAATGAACCTTTCCAGAATAATCGGGGGAACGTTGTATGAAAGTGCACCACATAGAGACTAATGAAGTTAATATAACAAGCCATGAACCCTTGAATTGGAGTAAATTGTTTTGTCAGACTGAAATCTTCAGTCATGGACGATGAGAAACTCGAGTATCAAGTGTTATTAAAAGGAGCTTTTAACTTCATGAGCCATGGTGAACTTTATCTAAGAACCCTCAAATCAGAGTAGTTGACACGTCCCTTGTAGATTTGCAGTCAAATGAGCTCATTTTCCTTTTTCATCAGCCATTAAAAAGTGATAACATGAAGTGCTTGATTTCATGAGTTTACTTGACATTGTACATCACAATGACATTGTACATCCTACTTGTCATTGTACATCAGGTAATGTGTGGCTCTAACATGCATGCACATTAAAGTGCTGTCTGAGCTGCTGCTGGAGTGTGAGTGAAGTTTTCACACAAGTCCCCTGGGTGTTATTAAGTGAAAATTGCATTAATTGTTTCGGAGCTAAGAGCGTGTGACTTTCATGTTTCGGCTTTATATAGACCAGCAACAGTGGGAGGCTAGTTAAATTTTGAAAGACACACTGTACAAGTTCTTCCCCCCCAATGGAAGGGATTTAGATTTTGCACTCTTTCTTTAGTTTTGTTTGCCTTTACTCCTTGCTATTTTTTGTTTGTTTAGTTTTGTTTTGCAATTTATAGTATTGCGTCACTGCAGGTGACAGAAATCATTTTTTGAGTAAACCCATTAAGCGTACTGAGCAATAGCTATATGGATGTTTTTTATTGTGTTTCATGACTTTATTAGGGAATCATTTCAGCCCTAAATATTACTACACAACAGACAAGGCAAGTGGATCTTTTGTAACTTCTTTAAGTAGCAGTTGGTACTGTTGGTTGGAAGCGCTAACGGTTACAGAGCTGGCAGCGTGGTTGGAGTCTCGCCGGTTCAAGTCCCAGGCTACTAAAAGTACCATTGAGGTACTCATGAGCAAAGTACTGTCCCCAAGCACTGCTTCCCGGCACCACCAAACAGTTGCTCCTTCATTGATTGCAGAGGTCACATTTCATTGTGGTGCACTGTGTGCTAAGTAAGTAATCACGCACTTAAATTTAGTAATGAACAATGCATTCGGCTTAAAGCATAACACAGCCTTAAGTTTATCAATATCTACCTGGAGTCAGGCTTGGAAATAAACTGAAAATGAAAGCCTCAATTTAGAGCCTCTCACCAAATTAAGCTTTCTAATATCAATTTTAATAATTTGGGGGTTTAAAAAAATCTGAATGATACATCTGTCTGTCTATATTCAGTTTTTTCCAGAAACACAAAATATAAACAAAGATTTTCAACTAACATTTATGTATAATTATCACCAAGTCACCAGATTCAAGATTCAAGATTCTTTATTCTGATCCCCTCTTTTGACTGTGCAATTTAGGCAAAAGAATTAAAAATAAAATAGAGATACAATATACAATAACTTAAAATAAGGAGATAGGCGAATAAGATAAAGATAAATAAACTATTTCTTATATTACAATAAGTTTAACCTAAGTACAAAAATCTGCAGACAGATAACAGGTGCAGTGAGACTGTTTTTAAAGTGCCGAGTGCAGCTACACGGCAGTGAACAGTGAAATGCTACACAGTAGCATTTTAGCAGACAGAGAAGGAGCACGTAATATTTTGGACAGTGAAATATCCACCACCAACATGACATAATGCTGTTTAAAAATAGTGCTTGTATTTCTTGCTCAGTGTCCTGTATCTTCACAAATAGTGTATTAGTAGTAGTACAAATAGTACAAAGGTACAACAAAATACATTACTATTACCAAATTAGTCAAAAACCTTGAAAATTCTATTCAGGGTCATTGGTAACCTTTTTGAAAAAGCTACTAAACCATATAGACCTACAATTTTGACTGTCAAATATATTACAAGTGCAAAAGGCATCAGTGGAATTGAGTGTGTCATCTAGTAGACAAATGTACTTTTACAGCATTTAGCAGACCCTTATACAGAGTAACTTCCATTTCCTAATTACAGAGGCAGTCTCCCTGGAGCAGCTTGGGGTTAAGGGTTCTGTTCAAGGGCTCAGTGGCACTATCAAGCTCTGCTGGGGTTTGAACGTGCAATCTTATGGTCACCAAGCCACTGTTTCAGTTAGTTCAGTTAGTTACTTTCTATACAGCAGGACACTCATGGTTAAAAGGCCCATCTTCATTAGCTGTAATTAGATCTGTCAAGTGGAGTTTGGCATCAAGACGATCGAAGTTAAAATGCATGATATAATCTTATTGAGATATCCACTGTATGTACATATGTGTATTGGTATCGTAAGGGTTGGGAGTTGACCCCATGATCAGAGGATCGCCAGTTCAAGTTCCAAACCCGTAAACGTACTTATGATCAAGCACTGCTTCCCAGGTGCTGCTCCACTGCTCCTTCATGGAAGGTCAAATGCAGAGGTCACATAACGTTGTGGTACATAGTGTGCTGTGTTCACAATGACAAATATTCACTCGAAATATATGATATATCTGTATGTGTGTATATATATATATGTATATATGTGTATGTATGTATGTATGTGTGTGTGTATATATGTATATATATATATATATATATATATATATATATGTGTGTGTGTGTGTGTGTGTGTGTGTGTGTGTGTGTATGGGATGCACTGAAATGATTTGTTTTGGCCGAACCGAAATGAGAAACACTTGGCCTAAACTGAACACCGAAAGAAATTATTATACCAATTTTTTGTAATATTGCCGTTATGGCTGGGACTGTGTGTACTTACCTCACCAAAGTCACATTGGAATTGCATAAATTAATATTCATGGTTCATGAATAAAATCTGTTACAAAACTATGAAAATATTTATTGAAGATCCAAACAATGCACAATATGAAATAAAATTCTGAAATAAAATATTTGATTTTTGGCCCCACTCATGAATAGCCTAAAAGCAAGATATTGAAATATTATACAATTAAATATCTTCTCTCATGAACAAGTGAATTCAAGTGCATTTTAATATTCTGAACGAAGTACATGAACAAAGTGCATTCAGAACAAGTGCTTTAAAAACTGTTGAAAGATATAATAACATTCTCTGTAGGCCTATAACAAAAAATAGTGTGTATTAAAACACTAAAATGAAAAACTTTTCGTTTTTTTCAAAAACGTCCGCCACAGACGGAGTGGGTGTGCTCGAAGGGTCTTGCCTTTTCTGTGCTTCATACCCTGCATGGCGATCAGGATGTTTTTATTTTTTATGATAAATTATTCCCGACGTTGAGAAAGTCTTTGTGGGTGCACCCCCTCTAGAAATTTCAGCATTGCACACTTTACAAACGGCTTTCCGTGTGTCTTTCTTAGATATATTGAAATGCGCCCACACGGCAGACATGTTGACTCTAATCCAATCTGCCGAGTGCAGGTTGCGGTTGTTGCTTGCATCATCACTGTTTCGGTCGCGTAAAAAAAAGACACTGTAGTCCCACCTTTGCGATCTAACTTAAATCTTTGGGATCTTTTCCTGAAATCTCACGCTCACATATTATATTTACATTGCAGCTGTTCTCTCTGATGGACTCGAAGCCACCCATCTCCAGGGCAAAGATGATCTCCATTACAAAGTCTGCCATAAAAGCCATTAAAGTAAGATTACTACCTCATGCATGTGATTTCATTATAAAAATCAAGCTTGAAACATAACTAATATTTGTGTAAATAAATGTTAATAAGCAGGTAATATCTAGTTATCTTCAAGAATATTGCAATTCACCCATGACCCGTTTGCTTTGTGTTTACCAGTTATACAAACATGTTGTCCAAATAGTGGAGAAATTCATTAAGAAGGTAAGAGGGCAGCTTACGTTACTGTTACATCAAAGTTACATTACTGTCTGTTACTCACGTCACTAATATCCTGCTCTTTTCCCACAGTGCAAACCTGAGTACAAAGTCCCAGGACTCTATGTGGTGGACTCCATTGTGCGACAGTCACGTCATCAGTTTGGTGCGGACAAAGACGTGTTCGGTCCTAGATTTACTAAGAACATCACGGGGACGTTTGAGAACCTCTGCTTGTGTCCCACAGAGGACAGAGTAAGAATTTTTCTTCCCTTAAGTGTGTTGTAGATCTGTCTGTCTGACCTCATTGTGTTTAAATTTGTGGACTGTTTGATGAAGTATGACCTACAGTTTGAAGATGCCTTCTTTTAATTGTAGTTATACAATTACAACATGTAGAAAAATGCAGACCTTTTGAAATATTACCTGACTGTTGGCCACTGTTGAGCCCAAAGTATCATACAAATATCGACTATTCCTATACAATATATACTGTATCTACATTTAAATATGTTTCTGAATAGGTGTGTTTGCGTTAGAGACAGTGCTCTGAGGCAGATGTGTGATTGGCAAAAAGTGCCGGTAGTACAGTTTGTTTTGTTTTGAACTATTAAAATCTTCTGTATCTACAAATATTGTAGCCATGCACATGTTTATTGTTCCACTAAAAATAGATGCAGCTTAATTAACTGAATCGGGCTGAGGTTGCCTCTTGGTCTTGATTAGCCATGCACTCAGCCTTACTGTTATGTTTTCTCACTTTGTTGCAGAGTAAGATTGTACGGGTGCTAAACCTGTGGCAGAAGAATGGTGTGTTTAAGATCGAGGTGATACAGCCGCTGCTGGACATGGCTGCCGGCTCCAGCAGTTCGGCTGCAGTTTCTGGTGTGGATAACGGCCCCGATGCAGGTGAGTAGTTCTGGGACTGATCGCCGCAATTGATCATTTTCCAGACTGATTTGTCTGTTCATGAAAGTTCACGCATATTAGAGTGGGTACAGACATATAGAGTATGTCCAATGGGGAAAATAACCAATGGGGAAGTATGTATGTTATGTAGAGCTATGAAGAAAGATCTTCAACTTTATAGTTGTGCTTATGGTGGTGTTTTTAGTTCCATGTTTATATGTCTTTGCCATTTCATGGGTTAAACACAAAATGAGAGAGAAGCAGCTCAAAGGAGTGAAGTGACTCAATATTAGAAGCTCAGAAGGTGTTGGGAGTTTGAGTTTTTTAGCCTCCTGTGTTTGTTTAAGATATAGTTTTAAATCTTCATTTTCTGCATAATTTTTATAATAACTGTTATCTTAAAATGTCTTACTAAATACTGTTTATATAACGAAGATTAAATATACAGTACTGTGAAACGTTTTGAGCCACCCGGTGTTTCTTTCTCATTTTGTGAGGAAAATGAGACAATAGTGGCTTTTATGTTATTGTGAAGACACCACAGAGGCTGTGGTTTATTGCAGCATGTGCAGACGTCAGTGCAGTTCCTTGAGACTACAAAAACAAGAAAGTCTGCCTTTTTGGAAGCCACATATAATGAAATTAGGGGTGAGAAGAATTTTAAAAACCCATCTGAACCATTTCTTTTTAGCTGCATCGCCTCCGTCCCCGGCGAGGGAAGCAGAAAGCCAACCGGCAGTGTCCACCAACTCTGTGCAGGCAGCCATGCCCCAGCTACAGAACTCGGATGCCTTCGCTGCAGTGGCGCAGCTCTTCCAGTCCTCCCAAGGCCAGCAGGTATCGCATAGGGCTGTCTTGATGAGAATCAAAACCCAAAGAGTCTGAGTCAGATTTGGTGGCAGGTAACTGATTTCTAAGTCTCCCCTTCCACCTTTCGCTCTTGCCCTTATCACACTGATAGCTCCAGCAGATGCTGCAGACCTTCCAGCAGCCGGTGAAGCCCCAGTCACCAGCAATGGACCCCCACATGTTGGCCCACAACCAGTTGCAGGCCGCATCCATGCAGCCGCCCGCAGGCCTGGTGCCGTGCCTCCCAAACGCCCAACAGCCTGTAGAGAAGAAGGCTGCTTTTGACAAAGTAAGAGCCTTTGGTCTTGTCTAAAGCGATAATGCTGAGTTAAAACATGTAGTTTTTATGATCCCAGCCTCCGTAAGACCAGAAATGACCCTCTAACCACATTTTGACTCTTTGTCCATTGTGCCATTTGTTTAAATACACAGTAAAGTATGGCTTGCTGTTTTCAATTTCAGAAGCTTCTTGACCGTTTCGATTATGATGATGAGCCAGAGGGTGGGGAGGAGTCCAAAAAGGATGACGCACCTTCCATCCCACCTGCTTTGTACGTCATGGACGTAGTCATGGCGTGACCACTCTCTTATTACTTCCACGTTATGACCACTTTAAAAAGAACCAATAACAATCTTAATATGGTGTGTGTGTGTGTGTTCTCCCGTTTGATTGTGAACAAATGTATTGATCTGTTATCTGCTTTCGCAGTGGCTTTCCTGAAGGAGTCCAACAGCCTCAACAGCCCTCAGCAGCCTTTCCTCAAACGGTTGGTCAGATGCAGCCCTTTCAGCAGCACATGATGGCCATGGCCCAAGACCAACAGGTTTGCCTTAGATTTCATTTAATTCATAAGTTAAGACCTTGTTTTTGATCAACTCAAATGACATCTTTCATCTGTGTTTATCAGTAAATGTAATATGAAGAGATTCCTATATTGGTCTCGGTCCCGGAAATGACCTTGATAGCGCTAAGGAGTGAAATGTTACGTTAGTTGAGTAAGTCATGTCACACAAGAGTGAAGCTTCTGTGTCTGAACAATCAGCGGCCTGCAGGTTTCTAGTACTGCTTTTGGATGCTTGGTAACCCAACTGAAGCGACCAGAAAAGCTCTGTATATGTAGCTACAGTGATGGACACTTAATAATGGTATAAACACTGTTGAAAAACGCAAAAAGAGGGGTTGAGGTGGTGTGGTCATGATAGTACTTAAACTGTTAAACCCTGAGACTGTTTTACAGATTTTTGCTCTAGAAAAGATTCCCAAAATGAAATATGTATATCTCAGCAACCACAGCAATGTCTATTTTTATGCTTTTGGTTTCATTATAAAGGTAACACTTGTGAGATTACTGTGGAATCAGCGTACATGTTACTGGGTCAGAATAAAGGAAGATGCAACACAGCAGAACATGAAAAAAAAATCATGTTAGCCAAAAAAAAACCATATCTGAATAATCTGTGGAGTCTGGGCTTTCATATGATATACGGTATGCATGGTTACCCGTAGTAGTATAGATTCTGCAGCAGTAGTTCTTCGACGTAGACCTACGCAGTGTTTTTGTTCTTTGTTTATTTATGTGTTTGGTGTTGGAATTGTGTTATGTTTAGGTGGAATTTGTTGTTTGAGATTTTTAGACAAGATTCTATTTTTATTTTATTTTTCCTTTGTTTTACCAGGGTAGTCACACTGAGACAATAGTCTCTTTTCCAAGTGAGCCCTATCTGTAATGTTGATGTGCCACATGCATATGTTTGTTTACGTTTACAGTCTATTTAGAGCTTCCCGTTCTGCCCCCGGTACCGGGGGCGATCGGGCTCAAGCTGTTAATAATGGAATAAACTTTTGTTGAAAAAAGTTGAAAAAAAGGGTTGGGGTGATGTGGTCATAATGGTACTAAAGAGAAACCCTCAGAAAATCTTGATAGAAAACCTGACAGGAAAAATCAGGTCATAGCATAGAATAGCAACCTTGTTAGGATCTTTGTCTCTGGACCAATAGCTTGTGGGTTCGAATCATCTCTCTAGCATTACCATCATTGGATCCCTGAGCATGACCCTGAACCCAAAGTTGCTGTAGGGAGATTGTCCCCGAAATTAGGATCTGGAAGTCGCTCCGAATAAGAGTGTCTGCTAAACGTGTAAATGTAAATGATAGTGATCATATAAGGAACAGAAGAACATGCTACTTTAATATCCATTGTTTTTTTTTGTTGTTTGTTGTTGCAATGTCTTGCCACAGGTTCTACCTCCAAACGGGCAGCTCCAGGCATTTGCCCGAATGCCCCATCAGCCGTACCCAGGAATGATTCCTCCAGTGGGACAACCTCCTACTGCAGTGCTTCCTGGCTTTCCTGGAGCCTTCCCTCCCCAAAATGACAGCTACTCCCACCTCATGGCTCCACAGCATCATCAAGTAAGTTTTCTGGAGGCTAAACTGCTCTGAGAACCAACTTGGACTGCACCGAAATTCTAAAGGTTTTTGTGGTTTGCACCTGAGTGGACAGCAAATGAAATGTATTTTCTTTTACACTTTTTTTAAAAAAAGCAGGAATCATCTTTGGATGTAGACATGTCTTCTAGACACCACGCAGATGCCAGGAGATCTAGGTCGCGATCAGGTTCAAGGTATAAACATCAGCTTCCTTTATTTTCCTGTATGCCATATATCGAACCATAACGTCATTTCAGTCCAGTTCTAAAAGGAATGTAAGCCTTTGTCGGTAGTAACTAACTATGACTGGCCGATATGCGATCCATGTCCAAGCTGCGTGCAATGTGAAATAATGTAGACAAATTGATGGGATGCATTAAGATCACATCACATCGAATGTTGGCAGGATTATCGTAATTAAATCGAATCATGAGACCAACCGCTGCTGAAATTGAGCTCAGCGTGACCTTAGTTGTAACTGCACGTTATTATTTGCAATAGTAGATGATACCACTTGTTGTAATGACTATGGTCTTTTATAGATCTCCAAAGAGGAGACGGTCGCGTTCAAATTCGCGATCCAGACGCATGCGCCATCGAAGGTCACGCTCTCGCTCCAGAGAACGGCGCCGGCACTCCCCTAGATCCCGCTCGCAGGAGAGGAGGGAGAGAGAGAAAGAAAGAGAGCGCAGGCAGAAAGGCCTGCCGCCCATCAAGCCGGACACGCTGAGCGGTAGGTCTCCTTACACAATTCTAAATGTAGCCAGTAGAGGGCACTTATGGTTTCAAAGAATTAAAAGAGAACGCATCATGACCGTTACAATCTTTTTCGTCCATAAATTATGACTTCAGCTTGTGATTGAGGCTAAGAACACATTCTTGCATTTCTTTATTTCTTCAGCTTCACTATATGCAGGCTGTCAGTGGGCCTCATTCACCTACAATCTCTTAAAAACTAATTTAAGCAAATATAAGACGTTACATAGTATAATATTATACAACTGCAGAGCTCACGTCATCTCTATAATCTAATGTTTTGCACATTCATGCGTGCAATAAAATTTCCATTGTAATGTACTTCGGCAGTTGTAGATGTAGATTCTAAGAACGAATCTCAAATAAGAACACACTGGCGAATGTCAGAATCTTTGTATGAACTGCAGAAGTGAATTTTAAGAATGGTTGGTGAAAGAGGCGCAGTGTGTCTGGTTTTGTATATTTCTCTCTCACTCTCTTCCTGTTTGTCTTAGTGTGCAGCACGACTCTGTGGGTGGGACAGCTGGACAAAAGGACCCAACAGCAGGATGTGGCATGTCTGCTAGAGGAGTTTGGCCAAATAGAATCAATAAACGTAGGTCTATCCAGAGCTTGACGCATGTAGCAGTTTTAAGGCGGATACCGATTTCAGTCGTTGAAGGATTTAAAAAATCTGCTAATGATACATGGACCTGTTTAAATTTTTCTCCAGCACTTATTTGTAATTATACAAGTCATCTTCCAGATTACATAATGCAGCACAAAAATTAACTTGGTTCTTCCTCATAAACAGTTAACTGGTTAAAACAACAGAAAAAACATATTAGCATTTTGATTAAATGAGAAACTACACAGAAGGGATCGTAGTTCCTTATTGCACAATGCAAATAATATTGCACAATGACATCTCATCACATAACATGGTGGAAGGATTAAACTTCTGTATTTCTTATCAGCAAATATTATCAGCACATTGATTTATCGGCCAGACTATAATCCAAACACTAACCCATAGTAAGTATTAAAATGTTAATGTGTAATAAAAGGCAGTTGTTGACGTGATCTTTCTCTCTTATGTGCAGATGATTCCTCCTCGAGGTTGTGCCTACATTGTTATGGTTCATAGACAGGATGCCTTTCGGGCTCTCCAGAAGCTTGGCAGAGGCACTTTCAAAGTCAACCAAAAAGCCATTAAGGTGCTGCACCTGCCACCGCTTGCGTTTGAATGTGCAACATGCTTGTATTTGTCTTTCTCACTGCCCTTATTCGTCTTTTTCTGCAGATTGCCTGGGCTCTGAATAAAGGCATCAAGTCTGAGTTTAAGCAGTACTGGGATGTTGAGCTCGGTGTCACTTATATCCCATGGTCCAAAGTCAAGATGGAGGACCTGGAGGTCTTTAGAGAGGGAGGGGTTCTGGATACAGATACACTGTCCCCAGGTAGCGACCTCCATCTCAGTCTAAGAAAAGTTTTTCTTGTCGAGCTTGAGAAGTAAAGGGTTTTTTAATACTAAAAATATTCAAAGTCGGTCAAATATAATATTCAGTCATATCAAAATCTTCCCTTATATGTTGTGTATTTCAAAATTCCAAACATAGGTCAACATTACACTGAGTTTAAACAGTGTGGGACTGTATTGCTGTATTGTTTTATAGCTCACTATACAGGATTCGTACGGTCATGAAAAACCTGGAAAAGTCAGGGAATTTGAAAAGAGCAATTTCCAGACCTGGAAAAGTTTTGGAAAACGAATTATACACCTAAAGTTATGGAAAAGTCATGGGAATCTGATTCATAAGTAGCAGTATAGTCAAGAAAATAATTACGTTAAGATTCGATGAAGATTTTTTTAAAAACGTTACATTTCCGCGCAGGCGCTCTAGGTGGGGTTAAAAACATCAGACGCGAGATGTAGTTTTGTGATGATGCGTGCGGGAGTTTCAGTCGCAAAATGCCGGGTAAATGTCGCTTTAACAATAAATGGCTTCACCTGGATAAATATAAGACATGGCTTGAAAAAGACAAGGACCCAGGACGTGCCAAATGTCGACTGTGTAGTAAAACTTTCGACATATCAAACATGGGAGAGGCAGCCCTATCTAGCCATGCAAAGGGGGCTAAGCACCAGGCTGCTGCTACGTGTGAATCTTCTGTCAACCCCATCACCGGCTTTTTCCCCCCACAACGCCAACGCGAGACCCGCTGTCACCTGCAGCACCTCCCTCTCGTCCACCTTAAAGCAAGGGACCATTTCAGACACCGTGTCCAGAAATGAAGCCCTTACAGCAGAGGTACTGTGGGCGCTAAAGGTGGCAAATTCTCACTATTCTTATAAATCGTGCGAAGACACAAGCCAGCTATTTCAGGCCATGTTCACCGACAGTCAAATAGCTATGAGATTTGCATGCGGTGAACGCAAATGCTCGTATATATGTACTTTTGGACTGGCGCCTTACTTTAAGAAAAAGACTTTGTCCGAAATATCGAAGCAAAGACTGTACGTGATGTTGTTTGATGAAAGTCTGAACCACTATTTACAGGCTAAACAGTTAGACATGCATGTGAGACTATGAGACGGACCCGAGGTGAAAACTAAATACATTGGGTCAGAGTTTATGGGGCATTCGACAGCGCAAGATATCGCAGAGAAAATGAAGCATTTGCTTTCAGAGATGGGAATCGCAAATCTCGCTCAAATCTCAATGGACGGTCCTAACGTGAACTGGAAAGTATTCGAAATGCTACAGAAGCAAGTGCAGAATGATGTGGGGAAGTCGTTAATTAACATCGGTTCGTGTGGATTGCACATATTACACAATGTGTTTAGAGATGGATGCAAATCCACCGACTGGGAAGTTGAACACAAACTCTCTATCCTGTACTGGTCGTTCCATGATTGTCCTGCTCGTCACGAGGATTTCATGACAGCGACCGGCTGTAGCGCGCCGTAGAAAATGTCAATGTATCAGAAAGGGGAATGCTTCTCTGGCCACATGTCAAACGCTACGTTGAGATGGTAGAGAGAGGAGAACTACCCAATCCAAAAGTGAAGTCATATGAAGAGGTGAAGAATCGCTGTTCTGATCCTCTCTTTCCAGTGAAAGTGGGGGTATTTCAGAGCATTGCAAGAGAAATTACTACCTTCCTCACCGTGTATCAAACAGACAGACCCATGCTGCCGTTCCTCTCCCAGGACATGCACAAACTAATTAAAGGTATGTATTTATCTGTATTCTGGTGAAACATATGCATTGATTAGCATATTACTGAGTAGCATATGTTCTGAAATAGTGATACATAAGCTCCCTCTAGTGATACAGTAGTGGAAAGCAGTTCATAATAAATAATGTTCATATTAGAATTAAATTGCTTACATGTACATTACTTGAATATGCCTACGCTACTTTATTTTAAATAGGTTGTAATTATTAAATATTTCTTGAGGTGTTATTCGTGAAAAGTTTGAGAATCACTAATGAGGGATAAAGACTAAAATGTAAATGTACTTATGATATCCAAGCTATGAAGGTGTATAGCTGCATCACATATTTGGTCTACTAAACACTGGTTACTGGCTTGTAAATTTTCAAATTTCATATTTGTTATTTGCAGGGCTCATGGGGCGATTTCTAAAGGAAAAGCACCTGGAAGAGGCCTCATCCACACTGAAGCTCCTTCATGTTTCTTTTCAGGATAGCAGTCTGCACAAGGACAGTTCTAAGGTTGATACTGGATTTGCAGCAGAGGCCACCCTGAAACAGCTCAGGTCTTCCAAAAAGATTTCAGAGAGACAGATATTACAGATCAAGATAGACTGCAAGATGCTTTTGATTACACTCCTGGGGAAGCTGCTAAAAAAGGCTCCACTCCATCACACATTAGTGAGAAGCATGAAGTGCCTTGACCCAAGATGCATGGCTGAATCCAAGGAGCTGTGTGCAAGTCAAATGAAAAGAATACTGCACATACTTGTTGAAGCTAAACACATAGACGAGTCAAGTTGTGATGATGTCCTCAGAGAGTTTAGGGAGTTTTGTGAATCAGCTGCTCTTCAGGGTCAGGTAAAATTTAGGGAATTTGACACCAAAGCAGATAGAGTAGACACACTGCTGTATGAGACAATTGGGACAAAACCATCATTTTCAAGAGTCTGGAATGTGGTGAAGATTCTGCTGGTCTTGTCTCATGGACAGGCCAGTGTGGAGAGAGGTTTTTCCATTAACAAAGAATTAATTGTCGTAAATCAGAAGGAGAGGTCTCTGGTGGCTCAGAGGCTCATCGTTGACCATGTCAGGTCTATTGGAGGCATAACAAAGGTGGAGATAACAAAAGAGCTACTCATTTCAGCTGCAGGAGCCAGGCAAAAGTACTGTGCCTACCTGGATGAGGAGAAGAGAAAGAAAGAACAGCAAGCAGTTGAATTGAAGCGGAAGACTCTCACAGATGAGTTGCATGATTTAAAAAAGAAGAGAGCTAGGGCGGAGGCTGATATTTGCGCCCTTGAGAAATCGGCTGATGAATATGCAGAAAAAGCAGAGGCAACAAGCAGTCTAACCCATACAACCAAATCCAGCAGTTTGCGGCGAACAGCAAAAGAAAAGAAAGGATCTCTGCTGAACAATGAACAGCTTATTGATGAGAAGCTTGCAGAAATTAAAAAATGAACTGTGTGTAGATTGTTTTTGGGGGAGTAGAAGGCTGTAATTTGTTAAGCCAGTGTTATTGAACTATTTTATTTATTTATTTTTCAAACAGTGTTGCCTCCCAGTTATGTTAATTGGAGATATTTGTCAAGGTTCACATTGTGCTGATGTGTCAGCAACATTAAATCTTTATTTTTTATAAAACCACATAGTTTGTCATTATTTTTTGTTTAAAATACTTTGATAAATGTTCATATGGATTTTTGGTTTTCAAAAATATGCAGATATTTCTGAGAACTTATGGTCATGGAAACTTGCCTCAGAGTCATTGAAAAGTCATGAACATTTTTTGGTAAAAATGTGTATGAACCCTGACTATAAAACAAAACTGTATTGGCAAAAGTGGAGACTCAGTGTTTCCCTCTGGTGGAATGTGGAATTAATAAATCATTATTATTTGCCATGAATACATCAGATGTATCTATAATTTTTTCATATTGACCAACAATATTGGTGCATCATTTTTTTAGTCCAGATCCTCAGTACACACAGTTTGACTGATATGATGTGGGTTTAACTCCATTGTTGTGCTTTATTGGTTTTTCTCCAGAGTGGAAAGGAGTCCAGAACGACCTAGACAACGCAGAAGGGGCCTCCCAGAACGGCAGGGTCGAGGCGGCGCAGACAGACGAGAGTCCCACCGTTCACCCAGTGCAGGTGACATGTCCAAGTCCTCAAAGTTTTCTATAGTGTTCTGATAAACTACTCAACTGGGGTGCGTTTCCCAAAAGCATAGTTGCTAACTATGTTGGCAACTAATATAGTGTACATTAGCAACTAACGCAGTGTATACGTAGCGTTATGTTCACAACTATACAGGGAAACGCACCCCTGTACAAACAGGAACTTGATTAAATCTGTGGTGTGTGTAGTTCTTCGTTTGTGTTTTACTTCCACTTTGTTGGATTTTTTTATTTGAAACACACTGATTTTCCACTGATTCGTTTTAAGGCATCTCTTGCTTTCTAGATGTCAAGCACTAAGGCTCACCCGAGCAATAAGCCCTACTCTAAACTTGTCGAGAGTATGTGTGAAGTGTGTGTGTGTAAGACGCTCTGTGCACTCTTCATTTAATCTGTGACAGAGTGGAAATTTAATTTTCAATACAATCTGTCAATGGAACGATTGGGAAGATGTTGCTGTATAAGGCATATAAATCCAGAGTCCTGTCTTTACCATAACAGACTGCACTGTAAATCGTTCTTTCACTGTTATGGTGATTTACCTGAGGTTTTGTGCAGTCTAATCCATGCTGAAAAGGACAGGAACCTTGACATTTACAGTAGTTTATGGTCCACATTATTGTACTTTTTGCATTCTTCTCTGGGTATGTAATTGTGGTTGATGTCCGACTAACTAGTCGGTGATGTTTTCTTTTTGCTTTGGTACCATAACTACACTGCAGTCCCTTTTATTTTCACTGTAAATGACGCCATTGTACACTATCAAGCTTTTGTGAGAGATAAAGTTGTCTCGGCTTCTCGCTGAATTAACTTGAATAGGATGCAACCTCTGAGTTTTACCGGCGATCCTATTTGAACGTTTCTCTCTTTCGTTTTCTGTGTAGCTTGAAATGATGTCAGAGTCTGTTGTAATATTAGATTGTAGATGATTCCAAAAATGCTCCACAAAGATATGCTAGCCAGTCATCACTTACCTCCCTCTTTTTTCTGCCTATTAAGGCTCCTTCTGTGCAGCCAGTTGGGACTTCTGGGCCAGTTGGGGTCCCACTCCCGGGGTTTCCCGGTCCGATGAACATGCCACCGCCCTCATTCCCACCGGGGGTTCCCCCACCACCTGGCCCTTTTATGCGGCCTGGATTTAACCCAATGCAGATGCCTCCAGGTAACATGTCTGCATCATCACACATAAATAAACTGATTTACTGGAAGGTAATGCAGTCCTCACAACATAAATGTGGATAAAAACAGGTTTACGTCTATTTACAGCCTGTATTTACAGTCTGTTTATGCATTAGACTAACCCATATGCGTTTGTGTTGATCCTGGATGTTTCAGGATTTCTCCCCCCTGGTGCCATACCTCCTATGGGCTCTGCAGGACCTCCTCCGCCCGCATCGGGCATGGGCGTGCCGCCAGGTCAGACCAGTGTCTGTGAATTCTAATTTTTCGGGGGCCTGTTGTAATGCTGTGGAGAATGCAGTTATAGGCAACATTTCTTTGTTGTGCTCTTCCACAGCGGTTGGAGGCTCAGTAGAGGAAATGGCTAGTGATCCAGCAGGCCTGGGCTCCAGGATCAGGGAAGGAGCAGATGGATTCAACTCCGTTCCAGGTGGGTTTCAGCCAGGAAGAAATCCACTTGCATTATCTGAGTCCAACTGCACAATGCAGATTGGTTTTGTCTGTTTAGGTGAAACTCTGTCATATATTTTAGATTAGCATCCATCATGTCATATGTACTGATGTAAATGAAGGAGAAAATAATGAGGCATAAAAAGAGATTACAGCTTGTTCCTCTAGCACTCAGAGCACCCCTAACTGGTTTTGTCAAAATGCAAATTCCTTGCTTTGAATCAACCTCAGGCTTTTTTTCTTCAACACCGTGTCCACAATTATTATTATTAAGCGGAGATTTTGACCTCATCACTATCTCTGTCCATATTTTCCAACTCTAAGCTACTGTATATACACTTGAATGCTTAGTGGATTGAAGTGATTCTCAGGTGACATGTATTTGTGTAATTAAGGGTGTTTTCACATATAGTCCTCTTTGAAGGAACCGAACTCAGTCCTTTAGAAGTGGTCCAAAAAGTGGACCAACAGAAAGGGAACTCAGTTCTTTTGATGTTCACACTGAGTTCATTTGAAAGGGGACTCGGTTATCTTTCTGGTCCACTTCAGCTCAGATGGGGCCTCAGTCCTTTTTCTGTTCATCTTAATTCTTATAGAGCTCTCAGACCTTTACTGCTTTGCATTCTGCATTTTTTTTTTTTTTTTTTAACTGTTGAAGCGAACCAGGAGCGCTTTGCGTTCATAAGGCGCGAGTTAAACGAACCGCGCCGCGGACTTTAAGTTAACCAGACTGAGACCACCTCCCGATGTGGTCTCAGTTCGGTTCGTTTCAGAGGGGTCTGAGTTCGTTTGGTGTGTTAACATATACATAAAAAATGCCGACTAATCGATCTGAGTTCGCTTTGAGGGCTGAAACAGACCATGTGTGAAAACACCCTAAGGAGAAGGTTGTCTAAAGTGAGTATCACGCTATGTCAAGGTGCGAATAATTATTTTACAGCTTCTTTACTTCAGGGGAAAATGGGCCAAAAATGGTCAAATTCAGAGGGAATTTTCAGAGGGATGCAACACTCTTGAAATAGCTAAGCTACTTAAGCGTGATCACAGAACAAACATTTGTTGCAAAAAGTCAGCAGGGTCATAAAACACAGATGGAGAAGAGTTGAGAAGAATTAAACGTGAAGCTACCAGAACCCATTCTCCTTCAGTGCCACCGTATTCTAGAACTGCAACCTTCCTGGTGTCCAGAAGTACCAGGTGGTTCAGTGGCAAATGCAAGGAAGGCACAGAAATAATGATGCGTTCTAAAAGCTCCCTTGCATAATAATTGTGGACACTGCATTTGTTATGAAATAACAATGGAGTGTTGCATGTCCAGTTACTTTTGAGCTATTGTTTAGTGCTGATACATTTCCAGGGAGTTTGTGCTTCATTATAAATGTCAATGGAGAACACGAGTACAAAACTTACAGGGAATTGCATTTCGTGCATTTAGAATTCTGAGGACATTTGAGTGTTGAAAGCCTTCAGAATTTATTGCTTATTTGTGAATATACTGTCTAATTTTTACTTTGAATGAAAACTATTTGCCCCTCTCAACAGGCAACCAGGTTCCGCCTGGCACTCTACCAGGAATGGCCATGCAAAATCCCCCTGGTCTATTAGGAACAAGACCCGGGATGATGCCCCTACAGCGCCCCCCGGGGATGCCCCCTCCTCACCTGCAGCGTTTCGCCATGCCACCCCCGCGGGCAGGCATGCCCCCTATGCCCCCTCCTCAGATGATGCCTCCCAGGGGCCCGCCCCAAATCATGCACCGCGAGCCACCGCCAGGGGGATTTGGAATGCCCCCCCCTCCGCATCCCATCAGGGGCCCGTTCCCGCCTCCTGGCCCCCCTTTCATGAGACCCCCAAGGGTTCCAGACGGACCCGAGGACCACGAGGGACGGCCTTTCAGGGGCGACAGACCCCCTCCCGGACGAGAGCGAGACAGGGACAGGGACCGAGACAGGGAGCAGGACTGGTTTGGAGGTCGCAGGGAAAGGCCAGAGGGACGTGAGCGATTCGGGAACTGGCACGAGGAGACGGAGCAGAGAGGCGGATGGGATAGAGCAAGGGAGCGCAGAGACTGGAGGAGGAGTAGTCCCAATGGGGAGAGGGAGAGAGAACGTGAGGGCGAGGAACGGGAACGGGAGCGAGAGCGGGGCAAACGGCGAGAAAGGAGCACCCGCTGGGATAAAGACGACAGGCTAGACAGGTTGGGCGGCTTGTGCGGTGAGCCAAACGGACACGAGACGCCCAGAGACTCCGGCAGCTCAGAGCAACCAGCGGACGTCGCGAAAGAGACGGCGCAGGGTAAAGCTGAAGATCCGGGGCCTTCTGCAGAAGCAAGCACAGATGCACAAGGCTCGGGATCTGCAACAGAAAACCAGAACCAACCTGTGGAAACAAAGCCGGATGAATCGTAGGGCCAGGCTTAGCTGTGGACTGTAATGCTCAACTCGTGTTTGTCCGTTTTTTAAAAACCTGATCTGTAGGTGTGTACAGTCAGGAATGGTATTGAAAAGATTATGTGGACTGAATGGAAGCCTCTGGATGGGGAAAAAGGACATTTTTGTCAACAGCTTTTGTGTGTTTTTAGACAGTATGGGCTTCATTGAGCCCAAATTGATCGTGAAACAGTACTCTTCCTTTCGAACAACTGATGCAAAAGGTCCCATAGAAGTGGATTAAACTCTTAATTCCATCCCTGGTCCCCCTTTTTTATAATTAGAGTTTTACTATCATTTGACTTTACCAAGTGTCTGGGTAACATGGACTCACTGTGTGAGGAGCTTGTCCTAATCCAGTGTTTCACAACTTTGCACTGCAAGTTTGGGCGTTTCTTCTGCTTTTGCGCAAGTGTTCATGTTCATTAATTAATGAGTTCAGTCAAATGTGTGGGAAGCAGGAGCAATGCTAAAATAAGGTGCAATTTGTTTTTTTTTCCAGGAATGATTTGTGTTTTTAGCAAAGAAAAAGAAAAGACAAGACATGGGGGAAAATAGTCTGCTGTAAATATGCTTACACTACTTGAGATATTTGTAGATCCGAAGGGAAAGTTGTTCTTTTTGAATTGTTCCCCTCGCAAGCGTCAAAGATGGAACCTTTGGCTGAAATTGGAGACAAAGGCCCTTTTGCTGTAATGTTTTTAACGTACAATGTTTACATCGTATCACAAAGGAGATGTTTCTATGATTTTTAAGTTTGTGGAGATGTGAACTCATTTAATATTTCAGCAGTGGGGGGTTGGTTTTAATAAACTATTTTCATACCAAACAGAACAAACTGACTGCACCCGTAATCTACACATGCTGTCCTTCTTTTTGGAAGTGTTACGGATGCGAGCGAGTTACAGTATGATACAATTTGCAACACAATTTCGTTTCACATTTAAATGCAGTTACATGTTAACTTTTTGTGCATTTACACGTTTTACCAATTTTGTTCGTCTCTCATGCACTTTACATTTACGCCAGATAACGAGTAGAAGAAAATCTCTAAAATATGTAGCAGCCCACACAGAACAAGGGCCATATATTTAATTAATTTACAATAAAAGCTAATATTAATTCCAGTAATATTTGTCTGCTCGGGGCCGTGCCGAGCAGCGCAACTCCGCCCCCTTTCCAGCCAATCATGCGCGTGCTGGCGGTTTCAGCGCCCTGATTGGTCCAAATGGGGCACGTAGGGTTGGTTCCCGCCCTCCTACGATAACAGCTCGTTGCTTTATCGACTCCGCTCAGGCGCCGCTGTCCGTTTGCACCACTGTACACAAAAAATGACCACAAAAGCCGTCTGCGTTCTCAAAGGCACCGGGGAGGTGACTGGCACAGTTTATTTCGAGCAGCAGGTAACGTTTTTTTGCACAGTTTATTCTCTAAAATTGCCCGCGTCAGCCTGAGCGGGAATGCTAGGCAAAGTTAGCTTGCTAGTCAAAACTCATATGTTCGTAACAGCGACACGACGCCTCACGAGTTTTACAGATTGTTTGACAGGGAAAAAGCTGCAGAAATGAGCTGTAACTGCTCCTATTTTGCAATAATAAAAAAGATATGAGCATAATTTCAGCATAATACAACCTCAAGATTAGCTTAGCCAACTAGCTAGCAAAGCTGGGTTTTGTAACGTTTGTTGGTTGGCTAAAGTTAACTTGCAGAAGCTGCACGGTGATCTTTAAGACCCTGTGAAAGTGCTATACGTTATCGCGGTTACGTAACAACACGAGGCAGCTAATTTTTCATAAAGTTACTTTTTGCTATTACAGTCACGCTGAATGTTGCCACATATTAATTTGACCGCAAAACTGTCCTTAATCCAGTAGTAGTGGGCGGGGTAGGTGAAAGGTAGTATAATTTGTCCTCATTATTTGCTCGAAATGAATCGGGGTTTTGCTGAGTCACGGCCCTCCATTCTATTAGCCATTCGAACTCGTCAAGCTCTCGGACTTCCAGATGGCACTAATTGTAGTGATTACTTCATACTGCCTTCAGATTTGTTGTTCAAATTGTTTGGTTTTTTTTACTGTTGCCTTGCAGGGTGACCATGTAAAGGTTACAGGAGAGATCAAGGGTCTGACCCCCGGTCTCCATGGCTTCCATGTTCACGTTTTTGGAGACAATACCAATGGTGAGTTTATGTATCAGCACCAGATAGGGGGCTGCGTGATATTGTTTCTGCACATCAACTTTTTTCTGGTCCTAACTAGTTCCCTGGCTAATTTATTAGGAAAAGCTAATGAAAATCATTCCAATTTAATGTGTTTGTTCAAAAAGGGTTTATCCAGCAGCCCTACATCAGACTTTTAAAATGATAAGAAAGAGCATTTTTAAATACTTGTTCTGTTTTGTCGTTAGGTTGCATCAGCGCTGGACCACACTTCAACCCCGAAAACAAGACTCACGGCGGACCCAATGATGAAATCAGGTGTGTTTAGTGTCACACTGATTTGGTGTAGAAAAAAAAAGAAATTGTCAGCTCTTTCACTGTAAAAAGTCTGCTCTTGTAATGTGTATTCTCAGTGACATAATTTCCCAGACCTAAGTCACTTTAACACTCAGTTGCCATGCTTTTTGTAACAAAGGTCATATGGCCTCTAACAAGCTAGTGGATCATGAGTCATTATTAAGTAAGTAGAGTTTTATTTATATGGCACGTTAGAAACAGCTATTTTTGACCAAAGTGCTTTACATAATAAAATTAAATTATACAAAGAAATACAAACCACAAATAAAACAGCATAACCATTCCCAGTATACTCTTCTGTTAATTTGTCCAAATGCCAGTGAATAATAAAGACTGAAACTCTAGAGGCAAGTCTTATATCCATTGGGAGATTGTTCCATAGTCTTCGGTGCAACCGCTTTAGACGGCCCCTCTTAAACTTCAGCCAGGTTTGAGGGTTGCCAGAAGCAACTGGGCTGAGGATGTCAGTGATTGGGGAACACTATTAGGCGAGTTCTGTTGCGGGAGCAGATACATTTACTAGAATAGTAATGGCTCAAAAAATGTCTTAAGATTTGAGATTTAGTGTTAGAGCCTAACACTCACTTGTTATTTTATTCCATGTCATATACATCAGCAGGTTCATGCAGAAATCTCATCAGCTTTATATATATATACACACACACACACACACATATATATTCATGTAGACATGGTCTGTTTAAATTAGACATCAGAATGACTGTGACATGATTATACCTCCTGTAGTTTTCCCAAGGGACGTCTATTCAGACAATTAGATACGTGGCAGATAGATCTAGACTGCCAGAATGCTTCCAGTAAATCAAGTAACTCTTAGTTACAGCGGTAAGAATCACCTATCAAACCTTGTATCAGACCTTGAGAAAGAACAGCAGAAGAGCACATCAGAGATCAGGCCTGTCACTAAAAATAGGATTCAGAGAACCTACTCCAACCTGAACAGTTGAAGGTTTTAGAAATATCAGCTAGTCTAATGAATCTTGATGTCTGCTCCAACCTGCAGACAGTAGGGTTAGAATTTGCAGCTGGGCTATATGAATTCAGCCTGCCTCGTGTGCAGAACATTTTCTTGGCACATTGTTCTGCCTGATGTACTGTGAGTCAGTAATTGTCAAATAGCACAACCAGTTCCCTGCCCAGTATTTGTTTTCCATTTCATAATGTTACTTTGAACAAAATGATGCGTAATATCACAAGGCACAAACCACCACACATCTTACATGAACGTAACAATGGGGTTTTTGTAGTTAATTCACTACCCCAGCTACCAAGTCTAAATCCTCTAGAGCAGAACCAAGTGATGCACATTTCTGTCAGCCGCACCCTTACGTGATTCAGTTCTAAAGTGTTCCAGAATGTCTCAGTTCTAAAAAGTAGCATGTGAATTTCGCTTGTGCTCTGCACTGGAAAGCCCAAGTATGTTGTTTACCTTCATACTTGTTAGTCGTATAACAATACATCGATATATTGATTGAAAGATCAGTGAGCCAAAAGCACAACCAAAATGAAAAATTTGATCAGACATCATAGTAACTTCATTTTGAATAGGATGTCTAGAAGAGTTCCATTTAAATGGCTGAGCTCCAGGAAATAAGTCAAATGATGATTATTAGTTGCTTTTATATAAATGGCAGTGATTAATACAATAAAACCTAATCTAATTCCAATGTTAATACTGTTTCCTCATAGGCATGTTGGAGATCTGGGAAATGTGACCGCCAAGGATGACGGCATTGCCCAAATCGACATCGAGGACAAGATGCTGGCGCTGTCAGGGCCGCACTCTATTATTGGAAGGACCATGGTGGTAAGCAAACATATTGTTTAGTTTTCCATCTTCTCAGGCTTCTATGAATGTATATTTGGTTAGAACAAGACTGTCATCTGTTGATAAATGAATTATTCCATGTAATACTTTTTCACATTCCAGATTCACGAGAAGGAGGATGACCTCGGCAAAGGGGGAAACGACGAAAGTCTTAAAACTGGCAACGCTGGGGGCCGGCTGGCCTGTGGTGTTATAGGCATCACTCAGTGAAGCTGTTCCTCCTCCTCCCTCAATAGCCGTGTTTCTCTTCTAGCACTGCAACCTCTCGGAGCTTTTGGTGACCAATGCAGATACCCCAACTAGCACTAAGTCTGACAAGTTTAAATGTGTCTTTACAGAAAGTAGTCAGCACTTCCTGTTTCTGCAGTGTTTGTCTGTCAAGCCTTTGATTTGTTGTAGGTTGTTCTGTGGCAGCCTTTGGCTTCGGGTTTCATTACACAGTTCTCATTTGTTCAATAAACTTTTGCCGGAAATTTTCTGCTCGTATTTTTGTGTTAAGTTTCAGTTGATACTGGGTTATGACTCTAACTACTTAAGTTGTTGTTGAGAAACTGTAATTAGCAAGCGAGTTGAGATGTGTTTGTTGGAAAAGTGAAAGCATTTGTGTGTGCAGGGAGGAAGGACCAAACGGAACCGAGAGCACATGTTGGGGGAAGTGTGCTACCTCGTTAGACCACTAGAGGGTGAGCTTTACCCATTAAAAAATGTTCAACTCATGATATTTCCTAACATCAGTCCCAAGCTTGGATGAAACATGGGGCATCCCGTGTTAAACTTTTGTGGATGACAACAATGGTGACCCCCAAATGGGAGCAGCCAGAAGAAGAAGAAGACCAAGTTCCAGCAAGATTTGTACATCTGCAGCACTGATCAGAATTCAAAGTGACTTCCGTTTCCTAATTACAGGTATAGTTTCTGAAACAGTTTAGGGTTAAGGGTCCTGGTTCCCAACAGTGGTTTTCCCAACACAGCCATGGTCACACAAACACAGCTTTTACTACATTATTAACACTGCAAGAAACTGCAGTCCATCTGTTACCATGTAGTTATCCATTAATCCGTACATTTATTGTCTATTCTCCACATATGTATTTAACTAGTTATAAAAACAGGTAGTCACGTCTGATTCAGAACTTCTAATTGAGGTAATCGTGCCACAATTGGTTATTTTGGGGGTTATCGTCCCCTAAAACATACTCCAATTTGTTCTGTCACATGACTCATCAAGCCTGCAACTTCATTTGTCACTTCAGTTATTTTAAATTCACAGAAATAAGCACCTTCTTTAGAACAAATATCCCAATCCCACCAAAAAACTTAAATATCCCATAAAATATTAGTATTTACATTTAATAGCATGTTTACAGTGCAAACCATGTTAGTGAACTGAGGAACAATAAAATCATTGTTAACTGTAATTGAGGAAATAGGTATAAGTAACTGCAATACTGATTTGAGGTCATATTGCCCTGTCATAGTGTGTACCCTTTTTTAGTCTCGCAAGGGATTGTGAGGAGCCGATTGTCCTCTACACCAGGGGTAGGCAACTCCGGTGTTGGAGGTCTGATGTCCTGGAGGTTTTCCATCCAACTGGATTTCAGAACATTCACACCTGGTATCAGGTAGATAACCACCAGAAGAGACTGATCATGTAGGACGGAAAACCTCCAGGACTGGAGTTGTCTACCCCTGCTCAATACCATAGGAAAACCAAAAAGAGATTATTTTTTTACTCTAAGCTGAAATTTTGGTATGGGAAATTTGGTCATAATACGGAAGAGTGCCTTTTAAGAAAAGTTCCAGCTTATATTTTGTAAAACTATAAAACTAAAGTTAAGTTTAGGTGTAGCTGTGGTATTATTGATATGTAGTAGTAATTATGTGATTATGCATATTAGTAACTGTGGGAATAGATAGGTCACAAAGACACCTAAATGTGATGGTAGGTGTACACAATTATTTACTACTGTTTACTTTTCTGCATTTCCTACAGTAATTTAAATTCTTACTGAATGTCGAATCTTTTTTTTCTTCTGATTTGTTTCCTTTTTCCATTTGCTTGCAAATTGTTCTTCATTTTCACTCAGAATCTAATGTGAAGTAGGTGGATGTGTTTTTGACATCAGCCTTTATATTTGATGCTGCTGCTAAACAGCTGGGCCCAGCACCTGACAGTCTGCGCACGAGGTGGTGTGTCTTCCTGCTGAAATGACCAGCTCCAGAATTGCTTTGTTCACTTGTAATGAGACAGACACTCATAAAGAAACCTGGCATTTTCAGCTTCCTCTCCAAAGGAAATGAGATTTCTGTGTTTTAGAGACTGCGTCCCTAGAGACAATGACCTCCAGCACCTGGGAAAAATGCCATTCAACCCTGACAAAATCAGAGATGGCAAATCAGTAGACTCTCCAAATCTGAGGTATGGGAAATGATCATTTTTGATACGGGATTTATGGGAAATAAGAAATATAATAGTATAATATAGTGTGTCTTTAGGTAGTTATTAGGACCTCACTGTTGACTAAAAATCATCAAAAACATATTTGTGGCTTAATGATGACTACCATATAAAGAAAAAATAATTTCTAGAAAAAGTCTAGCTTTGTTACAACAAAAAAATTTTATAAGATTTTATTTTTCTTAGTGAGGTTAGTGTCATTGTTTAGATCTACTAATTATGGGATTCAATGGAATGACCTCACAAAGATACCAAGACGTGCCTGTGTGTGGCAGTGGTCAGTGTTTAAAGTTTTTGCAAGGTCCCTGATTGTCCCCCTCAAAGACTGGAAAACATTGGAGAAAAGTTTTTATAGGACAGACAAATTGTAGTTTTAGGTTGAAAAACTAAATCATTCAAATGACACGCTTCTGGTTACTGAGGTTAAGGTTAGGGTTAAGTATTAATGAGAGCCAGCTGAAGTAGGTCACAACATTACCAAGACATGAGACCTGAGTGAGAGATAAAACGAGAGATCAGTTTATTTTACCCAAGATCCATTCTTCCCCCTCAAAGGCGCAGGTTTAGTGGGCAGAATCACAATTCTGGTCTTGAAATGGACAAATTTCCAGAGGCAGACGCAGCCGGTGGAGCGTGATGATTCAAAAAGCCGATATAAATAGTCTCAGCAAGGCAGGCTATGAATAATGAAGAACCAGTCCAATAGATGCAGAAAAACTTAACCCCCTAAAGACAGAGCAGGTCCAAGTAAGAGAAAAATGTCTGTATGATGAAAACTGAGGCCTTACTCGAAGCTGTGGACTGAATTGGGTTAAAGGGTTATATTTATAGTAGACACTGGAGATAAAGCCTTAGTCTATAGGGGATAAATCACCTCAGTCTGAATCAAGTTTCCTTTGTCATATTTCCCTACACTGTTTTATTGTGACGTTAGTCTATGAGAAAGATGGTAAGATCTGTAAAACTGTAGGTCACACCTACCTCTCGTTTAATTTGCATAAAGTTTCAGGTTTCGAGCAAAGTAATATGGATATAATTTGACTTCATATAAGCAGTGAGCATCAAGGGATTTCTGTGTAACACAGTTCCACATCCCAAGCTTTTTTGTTTGTTAGTTTTATTTTTACATTTCAGAGGAACTCCTGTGGGCGGACGGATAGGTTCCCTGGAACTTAGCCAGTCTTACTGAAAATACTTGTTACCTCAGGATCTAGAAATAAGGAACCTTCTACATTTCCCAGAAACCCTCCATGTAAGTACTCAGAACTTTCCCAGCAAGTAGATTAAGATTAAGATGGGCTCTTTTGTTGATGCACAGACTTTGGTTGTTCATCAGTTAAACAGTCATTATCTGCTAATGGTGGTGACCGGCTCTTTGTTTCAACATCAGAACATTTCAGATGCCCTGAAGCGCTGCGAGGGGAAGCCAAGAAGAGAGAAAAGTTTCGAACCGCTGTCACATTAAACCTCCCTCCGTCTCTAATGAAACAGTGTTTTGCAGAGCAGACTTGGTAACCCATCTGGCCAGTACTTGGATGAGTGAAAAATAGAGTAACTTGTTGCTGTTGTTGTGTTGAGGCGTCATCCTTTGAACTGTGTGGGCCCCAGTGCGGTGATGGAGAAATTGTGTCATAGTGCAGAGCTGATAATCTCGACAATTTTCAAGAAAATATTTTTCAAGGACAAAGATAGGCTTCACACCAAAGTTTGATAAAATAGTGTATCGGGGGGCATGTGTGTCTTACTTGGGATTGTTTCGTTGGAACAGAAGCCAACCTTTGTGGCATGTTGCAATTTTGACCCGCTCCTAAGTTACTGTTTACAGTTTATTAACGTTTACAACGCGATTCAGGTGAGGAGCAATGTTTTGTGTAAAGAAGGAAGTGCTTGGGCCGTATCTAAATATACTGTTTAGAGGCATTCGGTATGACTCAGTTCCGAGTCGGCGTGGCGTGGCGTGGCGTGTTGTCTAACTTACAGTATGTACATCTCTGACGTCCGTCTTGGCCATTAGTAACCGCTAGTGGCGATGTCTATCATTTATATTTGTGAGGCTTCCAATTTGGCACAACATGCAAGTGAATCTGGAAGTAAATCTGAAGATAATATTAAGAAAAGGGCGCACATCTTCAAATGAAGTGGTTAGAAGGCAAAATAGTTGATCAGATGCAAGATATGCAGCATATAACGTT
The DNA here is from genome assembly GCA_032718565.1 of Distichodus sexfasciatus. Taxonomy (NCBI): domain Eukaryota; kingdom Metazoa; phylum Chordata; class Actinopteri; order Characiformes; family Distichodontidae; genus Distichodus; species Distichodus sexfasciatus. The sequence goes on along the minus strand of JAVGVS010000066.1, from coordinate 826,566 downwards.
ACCTAATAGGTTACAATGTATCAGATGAATATTAAAATCTCTATTTAAATTTAATACATTTTGTTTGGACAATTGAACCAGAATCTTCATAAAAGTCAGTTTTAAGAATAATTTTCTTATTACGACGGTTGGTGAATGAGGCCCGTTGTCTCTGTAAAGTACTTCTAGGGTCCAAAAAAAGTGCTAAGTAAATGTTACATTCATTCATTCATGGTTGAATGTATTAGTTAAGGTGGAAGAATGCAGAATTGAGTTTAAATACCCAGCCTTGCATTGCCTTCAAAGGGGGGACCCACAAGCAACGTCATTCAACACCCGATCCTCGCCCTCCCAGGGCATTTCTAGTCCTCATTTCACGTACAGCTCCTTGTGCAGTCTGGAGATATTTTTGAACCCACGTTAGACGTCTAGGTCACAGAGGTTAGATGCCACTCATGGCCTCCATGTTGTGAGCTAAGGGTCGGTCAGTGCTCGCTTACAAACCGCCGGACCCCCATCACCTGACCTTTCACCCCTGGCATGCGTATAATTTTGGTCTGGAACGTCTGAGCGAATGGCATGAGTGTGTCTGAGGGCAGTCAGCTGAGAGCTTCAGTCTGGCTAGAAATAAAACAACTTTTACTGACTGAGAAGTTATTTTCTCTCTTTCAGTTGGCTGTTTATAGCACACGGCGGGAGCAGAAGGTCGGTCGAGCTTTTATCCTGGCTTTGGAGGCGGTACAGCTGTGTATTTAGGGTCAGCTCTCTTGCTCTCTACATAACCATGTTTATATGGAACAGAATGTCCGAAAGCGATCTTAGATCAGCACTTTCTCTCTCCCGCAGACCTGCCAGGAGCGAGCGTACCTGCAGTGTCATTTTGAATCTGCTTCACCGTGCATCACGACTCGAGCAGTGTAGGCTATTTGCATGACCTATATTTGTCTGGGTATGAGTGTGTGTGTGTGTGTGTGTGTGTGTGTGTTCGTTTTGAGTGTATGCCATGCAGGTCAAATGGAATTGGTGACATCTGGTCTTGATGTTGGCTTGATTAGATTAGGGTGGTATAGAAAGTAATGGAGGCCAGGAGTGACGGAAAATGGAGCAGAGCTTATTTGACATGCAAAATAATACGGCAAAAGTGTTATATAGGGGACAGTTGGTAGCATAACGGTTAGAGAGTTGGCCCTGTGATCGGAAGATCGCGGGTTCGAATCCCGGATTCAAGTCCCATCCCCGAGCGCTGCTTCATGTATATATATATATATACACTACCAGTCAAAAGTTTGGACACACCTTCCCATTCAATGTTTTTTCTTTATTTTCATTACTATTTACATTATAGATTCTCACTAAAGGCCTCAAAACTATGAATGAACTGTGTAAGGGCTATTTGACCGAGAAGGAGAGTGATGGAGTGCTGCGCCAGATGGCCTGACCTCCACGGTCACCTGACCAACCCCAATCGAGATGGTTTGGGATGAGATGGACCGCAGAGCGAAGGCAAAAAGGCCAACAAGTGCTCAGCATCTCTGGGAACTCCTTCAAGACTGTTGGAAAACCATTTCAGGTGACTACCTCATGAAGCTCATCAAGAGAATGCCAAGAGTGTGCAAAGCAGTGATCAAAGCAAAGGGTGGTTATTTTCAAGAATCTAAGATATAAAACATGTTTTGGGTTATTTCACACTTTTTGTTTACTACATAATTCCATATGTGTTCATTCATAGTGCCTTCAGTGAGAATCTACAATGTAAATAGTCATGATAATAAAGAATAAAACACTGAATGGAAAGGTGTGTCCAAACTTTTGACTGGTAGTGTATATTTATAAACAAAATATTACATTCAAGAGCAATCAAACTTTATATATAGTATAATTTTTCAGGTTCAGACAAAATATATTTTAAATATTATATAAATGTATAATACTCTTATTATACCATACTATTTTCCACTATATGCTATTATACACATTCCACTCTATTCTATCTACTATGTGACATTACTATGTAGATATATACTATATTGTATTATATTACACTGAATTATCCTTCATACTGATGGCTGCACTAGCATTCTGGGTATTTTTACAGAAACACAGAATGCTAAAGTAATGATGAAATAAATTCACTAATAAACCCAATACTACAAGATTCTGATAAAGATTCACACTCAGAGTATTAGACTGGAATGTGTCAGCATAGCTGTATAATTATTCTCTACTGTAGCTTTACTTCAGCTGTTCTATTTACTAAAGTTCATAGTTCAATTCAGTAATATTTAACAGATGTCACTTTCAGCTTAGCATCTAAAGACACCAATTTGTAGCCAATTTTGCACTCTTTCTTTGGATCAGTGGCCCACAGGTGTAGTTTTGGAGTTGGACCTTTGACCCTCAAGCTATTTGGCAAAGCTCTAGGCAGGAACTGAACCGTAGAGCCGTCTGACCCCAGCAAAATCAATCAGTCAACGGCCCAGCCGCACAGATCAATGACACTTAGAAAAATAAATGTGAGGCTTTCAAGCAACAAAATGAATTCTGATTTGATCTAAATGGAAGATATTTAAATTTGGCTTGACCGTCTAGCTTTAAATCTAGCTGAATATGTTGCGGGAAAATAGTGTAACGTTTATGTTTGCAATTCACAGTAAGACACTAATAGATGACAAAAGTGGTGTCTGTGATCAATATACTGGATTAAAATGGAAATGTTTTTAAATGAATTTTGTTCTAAATGTTATTTTAACACCCCCTTCAGGTTATCTAACGGTAGTGTTAATTTTGTCACCCATTTTTTAATTTAGGCTTAGTCTTAGTCTTGTGTCAACGTTCCTTATTAGTCTTAGTCATATTTAGTCATTCACATATCAGTTTTTGTTAGTCATGTTTTAGTCGACTAAAAGTCTCAACATTTTAGTCTAGTTTTAGTCAAGTTTTCGTTAACACATTTTAGTCTTTTTTATTTTTTATTTCAGAGATGTTTTTTGTTTATCATTCCAGTTGAATTGTGTTCCAGACCGCTAAAATATTGATTAAATGTAATAATAACCTCTGGCGCAAGTAGTTGCGTGTAGTTTTGCGGCCGGAGGGGCGCAGGAACACGACGTAGACGAACTGCTGGCACAAACACATGACAGGAGGTCTAGTGGTCTCTTGTGTAGACGAAAACGAGGAGGGAGTTTTTGTTTCGTTTTTATTTCATTCGAAACATTTTAGTCTCGTTTTTATTCCTAAACAATAAGGCACATCAACACAGTCTTAGTCAGTATTTTTAGAACATTGGTGCAGTCTCGTCATCGTCTCGTCTTAGTCGTGGGAAAGAGGGTCGTTGACGAACACATTTCGTCTCGTCTCGTCTGACGAAATTAACACTATCTAAAGGCTTGCCTTAAATTTATAGAATGTTATTAAATCGTGATTAATAACTTCCTTTTTCAAATTATACTGCCTTTATGTGCGACATTTGTAACTACTGGAACACTGTGCATTCCAGCTGTCATTAAGCAACATTAATATGAAGGATTTGCACCTGTAGCCTGTTGGTCCATAAGCCAACACGAGGCCATCACACAGCAGAAAAACTACCTTTGCTAACATTTCAGAATTTGGTTATTAAATTAGTTCTTAACACACCAGAGAATAACAATTATTTATTAGTCATTTCTCTTTTCGCTCATGGTGGTGGTCGTCAATCAAACAGGTCTTTATTAGCCAGCTTAAATATTGAGCTGGGTACCTTTTGAGATATGTTAATACAAAATCAGAACCAGAGTTTATTTGTCAAGTACAGTGTCACATATATATATGGTACTAATGGTACTAAGGTATAATATAAATAGATAGAGTGATATAGAGCATTACAAACTGAAAAAAATAGAAAGATTTGAGTGATTGTTTGTCTTTGTGAACACATCAAGTGCACCGCAACGAAATGTGACCTCTGCATTCGACCCATCCATGTAGGAGTAGTGGGCACCCTTTAGGCAGCACTCGGTGGAGCAGTTCTTTGTGACGGTACCTTGCTCATGAGTATCTCAGTAGTACCTTTACCGCTCTGGGACTTGCACCGGCGACCATTTGATCACGGGGTCAAGTCCCTAACTGTTACACAACCAACTGTCCCTAAAAGAGCACAAAGATATACGAAATGAAGAAAGGTCACAACATGAATGTTCCGGAGCTAGAAGGTGTGCGCAATGGATTTCAGTAAGGAGAAAAGAGTAGTAAAGGCTACTCTCAAGCTGCCAGCGTTGACACAGCTCTGCTTGTAAACTGAAGCCGGAGATTCCGAGTGCATTTGTCAAACGAGTGTGACTCTGAGACTGTAACTTTTGTGGCTCAATCCGTGGAATTTTGTAAAAAAAAAAAAAAAAAAAAAGGCCTTCCAGACTTATTAAAAGAAGAGATAATGTGTGCTGAGTGTATCCTCTCGGTCGGCCTTCCTCTTATGAATGTAGAACTCGGTGCTGCCTCTCGGCTCATGTCCGGCGAGATTAGCAGGCCTCTGAAGAGTGGATAACAGCAGATTTGAATAGCAGTTATTTAAATCTCCAGTCCCGGATGCTGGCCTTGATGCAAATGTCTGAGTTGCTGTTGGGTGAAGTGAAAAAAGGTGCACAGATCATGCCCTGCCGTCACGGAGGACGGAAACGTTAAGGTCAGTCGTGCTGTCTCAAAATTTCCGCAAAAATCCGTAACAGCATGAGTACGCGAAGTGCTTTAAAAATGGCCTAAAACACCTTTTAGTCAGCTATGAGATATAAATTGGGAAGTGGATTTCTTTTCGGGAGAGTGCGAGAGTGTGTGTGTGTGTGTGCGCGCACTCTGGTGTGTAAACGCTATGGCAGTAAGCAGCAGCTCTGATGTGTGTGTGAGAGATCTTCCGTTTCGATGTGAATTAGATTCTGCCACTCCTTGTAGAAAAGGAGGTTTGTCTTGCGTGTTGGGGGATGGGAGCAATATTAACCACTCGTACAAAACTGCTTTAAGCCTCCTTCCCAGCAGCCACCATGTCATCCATTTTTTCTGTTCTTGATGTTGGTTTCATATGCGGGACAGACACTTCGTCCTTTGCTTTGTCCTTTAGAAGTCTGTGTGTTCTGTGGGTGTGGGTTTGTATCTTTGAACACTTCACAGCTCAGCTCAGCACAGCACAGCACAGTACAACGAAATGTGACTTCTGCATTTCACCCATCCATAAAGGGGCAGCGGGGAGCTTTTCGGCCCACCCTGAGAGCAGTGCTTCGGGACGGTACCTTACCTCACGAGTATGTCAGTGGTACCTTTACCGGTCCAGAACTTGAACCTTTGACCTCCCGAGCATGAGGCCAACTCCCTAACCGTTACCCCGCTAACTGCAAACTCTTGGCAATATACAGTAAATTTGTATGTTTTGTGTTGCCATGCCTGTGTATGTGTATGTGTGTGTTGTGTGTGCTTGTACAGTATATGTGTATTTGTAATGGGGACACAGGCTGTCTGTTAGAATTATGCTAATTTTTGGATGTTTGCATGTTTGTGTCTTTTTATGATTGTGTATTTTTTTGTGTGAGACGGAGAATGCTGATGGATAGCTGGGGTTTCTGTTAGAATTATGGTAATTTGGGTATGTGCAGAAAATGTACATTTTTACATTTCTTAAAATGTAGCTTTTTAAAAAATGATAAAGTAGCATTTTTAAAAAGAGGATTATCAGAATTATGCATCTGTCTACTTGTAGTACAAGTATTTTGTTGTGTGTGACTTGTGTGTGTAGCTGCTTGTCAAAAGGAAATCAGGAAAATATGAGATTTTTGAAGCTTTGTAGGAACATTTTGTATGTAATTATCAAACAAATTAAAAAAAAAAACTCAAAGAGTGAACCAAGAGTGCTTTTGGTTACTGAGGTTAGCCTTAAAGTTAAGTCTGGGTGACTACAGTACTATTCTAGTAGTTGATATAGTAATTATCACATTGGAAATACTTCACAAGGAGAGCAAGACACAAATGTGTGTGTGTTGTGTGTCACTTCGGTGCCGGTTGGCATGACGGTGGAACCCCAGCGGCATGTGGCTTGTCCTCTGCTGATCTCCGTTTGGGTGTTGAAGTTATTTCTGTAATTGCTTTTCATTATCAGGGTTTCGGGTGGAGGTCGCGTGTCTCGGAGCTCGTCAGACCTGCCGGTAATTAGAGGCGGTAATTGGAATGGTGATGCATAGGGAGAGAAATGAACACCTGGAGGCATTGTGGCTCTGCGATTGAGGGAGAAATGTGGGGATTTGAAGTGTGTGTTGATGTGTGTGTTGGGTTGAGCCGCTAGAGTAGTGCTTTCACAGCAATGTGAGGATCATCTACACCGATCAGCCATGAGATTATGACCACCCTACTAATAATGAGTATTAATAAGCCAGCGTCCCATGTGCTTTAAACTGTTCTTTCACATTTCTATCAAGACCAGAATGAGCGATGGTGGCTCTTCCATTGGATCAGACAACGGTTTTCCTTCCTTGGACCACTTATGGTAGCTCCTGACCACTATAGACTAAAACATCCCACAAGAGCTGCAGTTTTAGAGATGCTCTGACCCTTCCTTATCTTTGTCCATTTATTATTGAAAGTGAAAGCGAGTGATTATCTGTCATTGTGAACAATGGTTCCCCGCGCTGGTTAACACAATATCTCTCCACTCCTGAAGCGGCAGACTTCCTATTTAACTCCCCAAGTGCAATTCAATATAATATCAGAAGGCATTTCGCTTATGCTGGTCCATAGAAACGTCTTAAGCTGTTGTTTTGAACCCATGACCTGATTGTCCAGCAGCAAACAACAATCATGAGCCAAAATTCCACCATCTTCTTAAATTTGTTCTTGAAAACGATAAGACAAGTAAATAGCGTGATATTCCAACTGTAGAACTGAAGAAACAAGTGAAAAAACTGTTAAGTGAAGAAACTGTTAAGTGAAATTTTATACAAGCATGCATGTGGAAAAATTGCATTAGGTTGCTCTTGATGATTTCTAGATCTTGTTCTTGTCAAAGAACAAATCTCAAATAAGAAAACATTCGTGAATGGCAGAATCTCTGTGAAAACTCTGTAACATGGGTTCTAAGAACGGCTTTTTTCTTCAGAATGGTGGGTGAATGAGGCCTATTTTTATACTCTTGAGCTGCCTTCCATCTTCAGTAGTTTTTTGGGGGTCTACATGCATCATACGCGTGAAGTCTGAATAATTTACAATGAGGTCCTTTTACATTTGCTGTGTTTTACTTTAGGGACTGGAAACTGTGATATAGAGGATAGGCTTTAGGAGCTTAAAGCTTGGCTCTGTTTCTGCATTGGATATGGGCTTGTCCTTGTTTTTTGGCAGATTCCCACGGGGAAGAAAGTGATTCAGAGTCTATTTATAGGCTTTTTTTAACAAATTAACCATTGCTTGAAGGTACCTTTGTAAGGTAACCTCTTTTGACCTGTGTTAGATGGCCATCGCTTTGCACAGAGGTTGAATGTCCAGTGTTGGGGAAGCAAGTTTAAAATTGCAGCTTTTCAAGCTACAAGCTACTTATGATCAGAGGTGGGCAAAGTAGCTAACTTCATTACTTAAGTGAAAGTACAAATACCACTAGTCAAATGTTACTCCAATACAAGTGAAAGTTGTGCAGTCAAATTTTTACTTAAGTTAAAGTGCTGAAGTACTTGTTTTAAAAAATACTTAAGTATTAAAAGTACATCTTCTTTCACCGCATTGTTGCATTATTGCCACAACACTTACAATACCTAATGCCTCGGACTAGCTTGTAGAAGCTGTAGAATAAGGAACTGGTAGAATGTTACAGAATGAAACACAACCAAACACAACTGTTAATCAGGAGGACAGTGCAACAGCTGTAAATGCAGCTCAGAACATAACAGCAACATTCCAACCTGCTTAAAACCCAGCTCTACACCTCTAGCTTCATGACACACCAACGATGTTTTAATCAAGACAGAAAACAGCAGAACTGTCTAAACTTGGTTTATAGTTCCAGTCTACAGGCGTGATGGAACTCTACTGATTACTGATAGACTGGCACCTGCCAAACAACCAATCACCTTTTAGAAAAGGGGGAATAACATCCACTATATCCACAGATTTGAAAGTCACAAGTAACGAGAACCTTGATAGAAATGTAGTGAAGGAAAAAGTATGATATTTGTCTTTCAAATGTAGTGAAATGGAAGTCATAAGTTTCCAAATAAAATACTACTCAAGTGGAGTACAGATACTCAAAATCTCTACTTAAGTACAGTACTCAAGTAAATGTACTTAGTTACTGTCCACCTCTGCTTATTATTAAAAGTTACACCTAAGTTACTGTTATGAAACATTAGTTATCTACGCTACAAGCTACAGAGAAAAAATAAATAACTACATTGAAGCTGTTTCATTCAGTAATACTCAATATTTGTACTGTAGGATACTTTCAAGGCAAATGAATTTTGAGTGAAATTTGAGTTATTATTTGTCATTGTGAACACAGCACAGCACCCAGTGCACCACAACGAAATGTGACCTCTGCATTTGATCCATCCGTGAAAGGGCAATGGGCAGCTGACATGGGCAGTGCCTGGGGAGCAGTGCTTGGGGACGCTATCTTGCTCAGGGGTACTTTTACCGGTCCAGCTTTCAAACTGGTGACCTTCTGATCATGGAGCGAAAGTCCTAACCGCTACACTACCATGTTGTGAGGATGTTAAGAGGAATTTAACTTTAAAGGTTTCGATGCTTTCAATGTTTTGATTTTCAGCTTGCTAAAGTTACACTCAAATGTGTAAGTTTTGTCCATTTTGCCTTTCAGAATTACAGATTTTGACAAACCTGGCTATGGCTTCTTATGTTCATCTTTGCCGAGGCACTTTGATGCAGTCATAGCCATAGTCATAGTTGCCACTTCGGTGAAACATTTACAGCATTTAGCAGACGCTCTTATCCAGAGTGACTTCCATTATCTTAAATTCCAGGGACAGTCTCCCCGGAGCAACTTGGGGTTAAGGGTCTTGCTCAGGGACCCACTGATAGTAGGTGTGGAAGTAGGATTCGAACCCTTGACCTCTGGCTCCAGAGACGAGTATCATAAAACTAGACCACCGTCACCCCCCAACGCCTGGAGTTGAAAATACTGAGACTATTATAGTTGAATAGTTTTTGTTTTATAACTATGTAGTGTTTTACGGAACATTGCTATTTGTAAACGAACTAGAGATGCATTTTGGCAAGTAAACACCTGTGTGAGTGATCAGATATTGTAGCTGTGACATGAAAACTGTCTGAGAAGAAAGACTTTGGAGTGAAAGGGGAAAGAACAAGGGATGATAAAAGTAAGAAAGATGACTGCGGGTGGAACACCATTCTGAAGTGTGTTCAGTGAGCTGGCCTGGGGTGGCATAAGAACTGTGTTTTTTAAGCTTTCGAGTCCCAAATCACATGTATTCTTAATGGTAGAAAACTAAAGGGGTTCTTATGGGAAAAATAAACGACAGAAAAAAGGATGAAAAAGACGAGTGCGGGTCATGACGGTTACAGCTATGTTAAAAAAGGACCATGGGCCCACGATTCAAGTCAAATTAGGTGGCATTGCGAAGAACGGCGGCCGCGCAGTAAAACGGCGAAATTTGTGCTCCTTGTAAGTATATGAGGAAAAAAACTGACCAAAAATGGACAGCACTTGCAAACGAGTGCATGAATCAAAAATAAGTACATGAGGACCCCACACCGCTATAGGCCACACATTTTTGAATTGGAACGACGTTTTTTAGCACAACAATTCTAGGAGTCGATGGGATGAAAATCAGACTTTTAGTTTAGTAGCGACACTAATTAATTCTTAACACTGCGGATGTCATTGTTAAAGACTCTACATGATAATTTAGGAGCTGTGTTTTTAATGATGCGATGCTCTGTGCAAAACTGTTTCAGCCTCTCAGTGCAACTACTGGAAAGATGCTGACTCTATGTGTGAATGTGTGTGAGTGTGTGTGTGTGTGATCGGGCAAAACCCCTCCTGCCGCTCTGTGGGTGGTTCAAGTACAGCTCTTCTATCTGTAAGGGATTATTCTCCCCTCTGTCCTTTGGGACGAGACTTCATTCGGGCTGAGAGGAATTTTTACCTTCTGATGTCTTAATCCTTCTCCCCCCATCCCCCATACTCTCTCTCTCTCTCTCTCTCTCACTCTCTCTCTCTCCTCCTCCTCCTCCTCTATCCCACTCCTTCACCACCAACATTCCTGCAATCCTCATCAAAATGATGCTTAAGTGTCTCTTGAACTCTAAGCAGTAAGAACTTAAGGGGGAGGTGGGGGGGGATTGTTTAGCGTTAGATGAACGGCTTGGGGTTTAACACGAGGGGTTGGGAGAGTGTGTGTGCGTGCGTGCGTGTGTGTGTGTGAAGATGCATTTACGGTTCAACTGGCTAATATGTCGGGGCTGAAACAAGTAAAGTTGGAGGCAGCTTTGACCTGGAAATAAATGCTTCTCACTCTGGGATGAGAACGTGAAGACAGGAGAGGGGGGGCAGAGGTATAGAGGAATGGAATGGAGAGAAAGAGACAGGGAGAGGGGGAGGAAGCAAGTCCGAAATGCAAATGAGGGGTAGAAAGTGAGGGAGAGGGAAAACAAGAGGGAGGAGGGATAGAAAGAGAAAGAGAGAGAGAATGAGAAAGAGAAAGAGAGGTAGGCAAGAGAGAGAGAGAAAGACAAAGTGTGGAAGTGTGAGTGACAGAGTTGGGTCTATGTGAGAGAGAAAGAAAGCAAGTGAGAGAGCAATAGAAGAAGCTAAGAACAGAAAAGAAAGAGAGAGAGAGAGAGAAGGGGAGAGGGGAGGGAGGGAGGGAGGGAGAGAGAGAGAAGGGGAGAGGGGAAGAATAGAGAAAGAGATGAAGCGTGAAAAAGAAGACAGAGAGAACAAGTAAGTGGATAGAGAGAAATAATAAAACAAGACAGAAGAAAAAGGAAGGACAAAGGAGGTGAGAAAGAATGAGAAATAAGAAGTGTGAGAGAGAGTAAGAGAGGATGGGAGATATGAGAGGTAGAGCGAGGGAGAGAGTAAGAGAGAGTGAGAGCTAGGAGCGATAGAGCGAGGGAGAGAAAGTAGGAAAGAAGAGATTAGGAAGCAACTGAAATATGATTCATAAATAACATTAGGTCCTGGATATTAGCGTAATGTAACATGTGCATGGCCTCGTGGCGTTGGAGGTCGACTTTGACACTGATGTGTAGTAAAAAGGCCTCGAGCAGCGAGACTCCCCGGATCTGTGCCAAGCAGGGCTGCACTTTATTAGACGTGACACTCCACATGCTCTGGGCTCGTCCTGCGTCTGTGTGCTTGTGTGTCATGGTTCGTATTACGGAGGGTATTGGGAGGAGGTATATTTCGATCAGACCAGACCTCAACGAGACAAAGAAAGACATTCAGTATATTCTTCTGTTACTGTATAAATATGATATACACCATTCACACCATGCACGAACATTGGATTGTAGTACGATTTGTAGTACGTCCCCATGTGGACCGTACCATTTCTTAACCTCTTCAGCATTGCTAGAAGCAGCAACTTGTTTATTAATTCTCATCGACTGACTCTTTGGCTCTTATTGTCTGTCTTGGTACCATTTGATGTGTGTTAGTAAATAAGTAGCCGAAATTACCATGATCTGGCTCAGAGGTCACTAACAGGCAGACCGCAGTTGGGTCCGGACCCAGAAGCTGTCCCATATGGACCCAGACCTATAGCCAAAACTGAAGGTTGTGGTTTAAAACCTCCCTCTATCTTAGCCGGCGCAGCTTTTGTAGTGTTTTCGGTAGTGGTTAAGTGGATGAGGAAACGCACAGACCAACTGCATGCAAGATAAGCCATTCCATGTGACACCACTCAGCCAATCCGGGTGCATTGCGACAGTGTTCAATTCTATGTCACTTGACAATAAATATTGTTGATACAACTAATAGGCTCTATCTATCTATCTATCTATCTATCTATCTATCTATCTATCTATCTATCTATCTATCTATCTATCTATCTATCTATCTACACAGTACTGTGCAAAAGTTTTAGCAGGTGTGAAAAAATGCTGTAAACAAAGAATGCTTTCAGAAATATAAATAATGATTGTTTATTTTTATCAATTACAAAATACAAAGTGAAGCGAACAAAAGAAATCTAAATCAAATCAGTTTTGTAAATCAAATCAGTCCCTTTGCCTTCAAAACAGCATCAATTCTTCTAGCTACACTTGCACACAGTTTTTGAAGTAACTCAGCTGGTAGGTTGTTCCAAACATCTTGGAGTTTCAACCCACGTGTGACATTGATGATCATTAGCACCTGTTTGGTATAATTGGTTGATCATACTGACTATAATCCTACCAAAATCCTGACTTTATGCAGGAAGTGTACCTAGAAAGTTGCTGGTTTAAAAAGGCAAGGTAGTAACACCAAATATAAATATACATGTATATATATATATATATATATATATATATATATATATATATATATATATATATATATATATATATATATATTAAATATAATGCTATTAAAAGTTTTAGGCAGGTGTGAAAAAATGCTGTGCACAGTACTTTATAACTATATGTATATATATATATATATATATATATATATATATATATATATATATATATATATATATATATATATATATATATACATATATATATATACTAAAATTTAAAAAGGCCCAGTTAGAGCAAACGTCATAATGTCATGAGGAATGCTTGAGGACGGTGCCTTGCTCATGAGTACCTCAGGGTAACTTTACTGGTCCTGGATTTGAACCTGCGACCTTCTGATCACAAGGCGAACACCAACTTGTATGCGTAGACCAGACACTTATTAGAGCAAACGTCATAATGTCTAACTATTTTGTATATATATATACAAAATAGTTAGACATTATGACGTTTGCTCTAACTGGGCCTCTTTAAATTTTAGTTGAATACCCCTGGTCTAGCTTGTTGAGGATGCGTTGTTTTACAACCTTCATTTTGTTGTATGAAGTGTCTGGTCGCGCCTGGTTGAATTGATACGCCCTGTGATCAGAAGGTGCGGAGTTCAAATCAGGACCGATAAGAAGTTACCCCTGAGGTACTCATGAGCAAGGCACCGTCCCCAAGCATTCCTCCCTGGGCACTGCCCTTGCTAGCTGCCCACTACTCCTTCACGGATGGGTCAAATGCAGAGGTCACACTTTGTTGTGGTGCTGTGCTGTGTTCACAATGTAATGTGGAAGCCAAATGTGTAAGTGCAGTAGCTGCTCATGACTTCGAAAGACACTGCCTTGGAAAGTCAGACCCCTAAAGATTGAGATTGATTCAGTATAAATACACAAGCTAAGGGTCTTCATCAGAACCAATTGGGGATGTCCTTATTGACAGGAGATTCCAGCTCTAATATAGCCCACTCAGCAAAGAACCCTGCTGTATCCTCCCCAGGCAGCCACACACACACACACACCGTCTCCACCAGGACGGACGCTCACGTCTCCCCAGTTTCCTCTGACGTTAGCGCCGAGTCATTTCCCAAGCTGAAAGGTCAGTGGGTGAATGCTTGTCCAGCAGCTAACTGCCACCACAATCAAACGGCCTTAATAACTGTTCATATTGACAGACTTTTGATGGTGCATCAGTTTCATACACCTTGTGGTTTTGTGTCATAACAAAAGATTTTGACTGCAATAATAATATAATAATAATAGTAATAATAGTAATAATAATAATAATAATAATAATAATAATAATAATAATAATAATAATAATAATAATAATAATGATAATGTCATTACCATAATAACAATCACATATAATTTGCCATATTTAAGGATTTGATTCTGTTTATTCTATATATTTTGAGATATATGATTCTTTGTAAAGCAAAATTGTCTTAAGAAATACTTGAAATATACAAACTGATATTATAAGGTAAGAACATTTCAATGAATTCAAGATATGATTTTTTCATTAAATGGATTCTTAACCTCATCAAATAGTTTACTTTTGCAAGCTGATTTTAACAATTATATACATTATATATATATATGTACACATACACTGCCCTCCAAAAGTTTGCAGGGTTTTGGACAGTACTGCCATGAATCATTTTTTAATTTGTGATATTGTTGCACTGATAAAAAGAGGCAACACAAACTACGAAAACATGTTTATTACATAAACAGTTTATTAAACAGTTTATACATAGAAATACTTACATTTTGGATTCACAAAATATCCACCATTAGCAGCTATTACAGCTCTGCATAATCTGGGCATCCGAGCTGTCAATGAACCAATCAATTGTTGAAGCTATTATGGTGTGCTGACCAAAAAATCTTTTAAAAACCTGGGCCAAGTTCAAACCAGTAACCAGACATCACAGCTGGCAAAGGGGCATGTCGGACTTTGACATGTATATATTGCCATTATTATGTAATCAAAATAAAAATTATCATTGCTAGTATCCAAAGATAATGTCAAGTTACTTCAATGTATTTGCACCAAAAAATGATTAGGATTTATGCTGATATCGTCCAAAACCCCACTTTGCCCGGGGCGTTTCCAAACTTTTTGAGGGCAGTGTATGTATATATATATATTTAAAAAAAGTATACAACTATATATTACCATGTTTATGTATTACTATGTTTACATTACATGTTGATTGCTTCATTTCAGATCCATTGTAGTCATATACAGATCGAAAGTAGCAAGAACTTCGCTAATGTCCAAATACTATTAAAACTAACTGCCGTATGGGTCAAATGCAGAGGTTTTCAAACTTTCTCTTGCCTTGTAGCAGGTCTTGGCTGAGGCCCCTCGTCCACAAACGGCCTAATGTTTACCCACTTGTGAAGCTGCTGGCACGAATATTCTCTCCCATCAATTATACAGGAGGTCAAAAGCTTCATCTCGCAGAAAGTCACTCTGAGTGAGTTCATCCGACACTTAACATTATGCTGATACTTCAAAGTGGAAGCAAACATCGAAAATTATTTAACGTACGTGCTTGTACAACCTCCCAGTGCCAAATGAATAAGTTAAAAATGTCTGCAGCAAAATGAATTAAACAGCTGTCGCAGCGCTGCAGGCCCAGTTGGACTTTAGTGATTGTAGATGCAATGGTAGGAGGAAAATCGTGACTGTGCTGGTATTTCCCTTTATCCCATGTCACGTCCCTGCCTCGAGTCCACTGTTTTCCACTCGGCATGCATTCGTTCACCTCAGGACATCCGTCTGCGTGCCCAAGGACACACTTAGGAATTCATGTAGATCAAAGATGACCTCCGCGCAATGTAAATATTAGCTTGAAATTTTGGGTGACGTTAACAAGAAAAACTGGATTTTCCACCCAACATCAGCTTCTTTTACTAATGAGGCATGAGCTACTGTGCAAATTCAACACATCAAAACAAATACAAAAATATTTTGTCAATATTGTACTTTGCCGTACTGGAAAATCAAGAATTTATAGAATCTTAATATTTTGTCTCCTCTACAAATATATGTATTTTTAAAAAGAGAAAGTTCTTGACAAATGCTTTAGATTATCTAAATTGTACTATGTGATAAGAAAATGTCCTTAAATTCAAACTTCTTTTTTGGTCACATATCCAGTACATCATGTAAAAATGTAAGTAACTTAATTGTAAATATAATTAAAAATTTATATAATTTAAAAGCTGTTTTAATCAATGTTAAGCACTTAGATTCAATAAAAATATTCAAAAATATGTAAAACTAACATTTAAATTATGTAGTCACATATATACTCCTGTACGTGTAATTTCTTTTTATTCTGTATTACTCTTGGATTACTTTCTTATGAAATCTTAAAAACATCTCACTACGTTTAATGCAGTATATTTAAACATCATTCCATTCACAAATGAACAATTACTGTAAAAAAAACTCAACTGAATTAACAAAACTGAACTAAAAAATTACATTCAACAATGTTGTATCAATTTTAAAAAAATTATATTGTAAAACTACAGTGTCAAGTATTGACACTATGACAATATAGACAGTGTTTGAAGTTTTCATTTTCCCTTTCGCACCAACCTTACCGTTGCATAAAAGTAAACATACAGGATCTCTTTCAGTTGGTGAAAAAAGAGGAACTATGGGTACTGGCAAACACACATAAACACACTATCTCACACCCACCTGTGCTTGGTGCTGATTGTAGTTCATTATGGGCAGCTGTGAGTTTTTTATGGATCCTGTTTAAGGCATATTTTCTGCGTTCTCACTCATTCATTCTCATACCAGTCAGGAGTCAGAAGACAGATGTTCTATTCATCCCATGAAAATGATTGAAAATAGGATTTACTCATAAAGCCACAAAAGCCTCAGTGTGAGTGACATGATGTTTCCATAAGACAGAGTGCTGAAATGTCAATGCAGAGGTAAGGTACAGGTCTAAACTTAGTATAGACCTGATGTAGTGTATTTTTTAAATTATTTTATTATATACTACATCATCTCCATACAGTTTGAGTGGGATTTATGGTAGCAGCTGCAGTACTGATAAACCAGGTTTAGCTCTATCAGGTTAAAACTGTCCTCAGATCAGTTCCCCATAGTAACCGGATCGAGAACCTTAGTCACTTTCACAGGTCATTAAGCTTATCTTGGATTAAAACCTAACAACCACCAGTAGGTCTTCATCTTCTCGGCTGGGGGATTTGTGGAAAATTTAAGACTGTTCTGGAAGTTCTGATGGATTGTGGATCACTACAATTGAGATTGGAAAGGCCATCGTCATAATTATCATCACCTTGCTCAGCAACACATTATTCCAACTGAGCTCCTTATATGACAAATATCTCACACTGGATTATCATTATAGGACGACAAATTTACTGTGATCGCAATTTGCCTGTATTTTATCTTTTTTTTTTTACGTTAAACACCTGCTTTTTACACCATTTTATTTGTTACAAACACCCATTTTATAGCGCTCTAATATACCGACGCTTTTTACACCGTTGAAAACATGGCTTTTTCTAATGACTTGTGGTCAAAGGCCATTTTTTTAACGTTGTAAAATAGCTATGAAAGGTTACACTTGTTACTGCACTCTAGTTAAAGGTGCCTTTAATCCACATTGTGACACCTTTGACGTTCCATAAATCTGAGCGTGAGGGCGGGCAACTGTGTAGGCAACTGTGAGCTCGCACAGGCACAAGATTTTGATTGCAAAAGTTCCACCGCACATTCAGAATCAAGGCACAAATATTATGCCACAGTATTCTCTATGCCTATATCCACGTAGTGCCGTGGTGACTACTGCAAACCCTCAACCCTCAACCCAATGAACAAATATTGCTGTGTCATTTGCGACACCACTAAATGAACGATAGAGTATAATATGAAACGATAGACATTTTAATTTCGTCATCCGATATATTTCATCATATCGCGCAGCCCTACTCTAAAGCTTTTTGTCTATTTTGTGATGAAACTGCATAAAGATTATTCTCGATTAGTGCTGGCCTCCTTTTCTGGCTTCTCTTTTGTTTGTGTGTTTCATATACATGGTTGGGACACGTACTTGCACATGATGGAGATTTGTATTTGGACATCAAGTTCTCCAGTGTGTGACGTGCATGTCATATCTGAGTATCAAATCTGGCTAATCTGTTTACTCCTTTAGTTAAAAAGCATAGATCTTTTCTATTTATTTCCGACTTCAATCCTGAAAAAACTGAAAAATGTCTTTCTGAACAAATGAAATAAATCTTAGGTTTTGGAAAACAATCAGGTCCATTCAACCACGTATAAAGTTGCTCACTGCTTTTGGTCTCTCAGTTTCAGAGTTCTGTGCTGAACACAACTAATAATATTAGAGCTGATCTGAAAACTGCTCAAACCATGGGAATGTGAGTGTATATTTATTTGTGTGTATGTGTGTCGCTAGCGTTTATCGACTTTCATCTGTTTTTTGCCTGAGAGCACGGAGTCCTTCCTGCTATGCAATGCAGTCTGTTACTGGGTCACTCTTCAAGGAGTCTGGCCTTAAGCAAGGGAAAGCTGGCATACGAGCACATAGAAACATGGCAGCCGCCTTCCTCAGTGTAGCAAGCAGCAACATTGCCACTGCAGAGAGGAAGTCAAATCAGAAGATTCAGTCGTTGACTCACTGTGCTACACAGCAGCCGATGTTAAGATTAGCAACTTGGACTAGTTCTCGTATGTGTCTTAGTCATGCCTTAAATCAACAGTGCTGAAATTTACACCACTTTTTCCACGTATCATGAAAGACTTGAGAGTCCAGATTCATCTTCTTGATATTCACACTGGACCTGAAAAGTTAGATGTTGCTAAGAAAATCGCTGTCAATCGCTGATGAGAGTGAGGCATCTCACAAGGTGCGAAGCGTAAAATATTTGTACAATTTTGTCGTATCACCGTCATCGTTGGAATCGTTACTCAAATTACTCAAATCATAGTAACTTTGGGACTATCTGTATACGTATATGTATATAAGACTCAGTTGGTAGTGTAACGGTTAGGCAGTTGGTCCTGTGACCAGAAGGTTGCTGGTTCAAGTCCCGAACCGATAAAGGTACCACTGAGGTACTCCTGAGCCACTGCCAAAAAGGTGCCCCCTGCTCCTTAGCGGATGGGTCAAATGCAGAGCTCACATTCTGTTGTGGTTCACTGTTGTGCTATGTTCACAATGACAAATAATCACTCACTTTAATGTATTTATTGAATCAAAATTCTCTCAAGACTCTGACTAAACATATCTATAGCCATTAGTGTCCTATGCCTGAAATATTTTCATTTTTAAACACATTTTGTTTATCAGTGATAGCATAATCCAAGCATTATGAGCATTATTTAGCAAATAAAGGGTGTGCCACTCTGTACACACCGAGACTCTCAAGATCACTAGAGGGATTTGGGATTGGAAAGAAAAAACATCATCCGAAAGTGAGTTATTATTTTGTATAAGTATAAAAATATTTAAAAATATATATAAAATGTACTGTAAGTATTAGGTCACCATGTCCATTTTTACTTATACAGAATGGAAGTCAAAAACACCACTTGAACAGTATTTTATGCCTCACTTTGTTTATTAGCAGATGCTGACCTACTTCCGTGATGCTGTCCCACTGATGGAATGCTGCTGAGTGTCCATCAGTCACCCATATGCCAGTTTATTTTCCATAATAGGCCGTACTTCACGCCTAGAGAATGCTAAACGATTTTTGAATAGCTTTGGCAAGCTGTCATTAAAGCTTTCCGAGTATTAACCCTCCCTCAGTCTCCATATCGGATACGCCGTCGCCCTCATTCCGGAACTTTGGGAATCCGGGAAAGATCCGTCTAAAATTCTATAATCCTCCGCCATTAGTAAGTTGTCAGCGTGTACAGCCAGAATTTTCTCGAGCTCGTTAACCTGCAGACTGAGACAGACACGTTGTGTAATGAGCTCCTGCCACACACTTACAGCTTCGCAAATTCCGTTTAGACCTCAATCACGGAGCGGCCAATCAATTCCAATTTCCTTGAATAGATTTGCATGCTAATTTGGACACTCGACATGGTTGGCAGTGGGTTACTGACAAATTGAAGTCTAAAACTCCCATGTTGTGCTTGTCTGCATTTGCGTGTTTGTACGTTCTTGCGTGCGTATCAAAGAAGGCCAGCCCGTCCATTTTTCTGCATCGTTTCAACGCTGGGCTTAATTTGCTGCCTGGACTTGAGTTCTGAGGGCTTTGATGTGAATTGGAGAGTCAGTGCACCACAAAACACAGGCGAGGGCTCGCTGGGTAATGATGCGCTTGCTCACGCCAACTGCTCTTTAAAGACCTACACTCCGCCCCCAGCTCTCTCACTCATTCTCTCGCTCTCTCTCTCTCTCTCTCACGCTCATGTCAAGCATGTCGGTCAGGTTTCAGAGATTAAAGAGGGTGTGTGTGTAGAGTCTTTCATTCATTTATTCCTGGAATAAAGCAAGGCTTCTGAGTGCTGCACATAATGCAGAGTTTGCACAAAGCATTTTAGTGTGAAAGACATTGTGCAATCCCTAAAAATTATTACATAACATGCAAAGGCGCTAACAATGGTAGTTAATGAGAACTTTTAACCACAGGTATTTTGGTTTCTTTTATTTTTGTTCATCACAACATCATTGGGTGTAGTCATGCCCTAATCTGTCAGTAATTGTCTCATGATTATTACTGTTATTTACATTGACAGCATTTAGCAGACGCCTACATTCAGAGTGACTTCCATTTCCCCCTATCAGTCGCCTTGCAGCACCTTGGGGTTAAAGGTCTTGCTATGTGGGACCCAGTGGTTGTAGTGCTGGAACCCACGACCTCTTGATCCAGAGGTGAGTATCCTAACCATTAGACCACCATGAAAGCTAGCAGACACTCTTATTATCACTATTCATGACTTCCATTTCTTAATCACAGTGGTATTCTCTCTGGGGAAAGTTGGGGTCAAGTGTCCTGCTCAGCTGCGCAACCCTACCTCCAGCACTACAACCGTTGGGGAATTCGCACCCATGATTGTAAGGTCGCCGGTTCGAATCCTAGACAGGTATCACTGAGGGTACTCATGAGTAAGCACTGCTCCCCTGGTCAGCTACCCACTGCTTCTTCATGGATGGGTCAAATGCAGAGGTCACATTTGGTTGTGGTGCGCTGTGTTGTGGTGTATTCACAATGTCAGATATTTTCACGTTCAATAGCGGTGGTTCTAACAATAGCACGGATATGGAATTGTTACATAGGGGAGTAAACTTCCACTAGTTCACCTTTGCCCCATAACTAAAACTTTAAATTATCATTGTCTAATATTTGACATTTCTGGCATGTATCCAAAGTTTATTTATTTTTTCTTATTACACGGACAGTTTACGCGGAACAACTAGGGTTTAAGGGAGTTGATCGAGGGTGGTGGTACTGGAGGTAGAATAGAGCCGGATTTCAACTTCTTGGTTTGCGTGTGGTTCTCACGTGCTCTTGTCAACCATTTATTAGCTTCGTCAGTCATTTGGCATATTATCAGATGCCTCATAAATACATATTTGCATTTCTACTGGTGCTGTACCCTCTTTGCTGTCACAATAGTTATACATAAGTTTGCAGGGGTTTCTATACGATCACTGTTAGGTTAAGAGTGGTCAGCGAATATTGAAAAGGCCAAGACAAGACAAGCTGTCTTGAAGGGCACAAAGAGGACATACACGCAGCAACAGATGAGATCTAGCCTCCCAAAATGGCTAGTGAATTGGCCCAACGTATTTACATTTACAACATTTATCGGACGCTCTTGTCTAGAACAACTTGCGTTGACTAGTTACAAGAACAGGGCCTTGGTTGGTGCCCAATGGTCTGCCAGTAGGACACAGCTTGATCTGGACAACCCTCAAATCAGCTATTCAAATTAAATTGGTTTCCTATGTACTTCAGTTCTTCTTCTTTTGCTTTGACGAGTTTGTTTCCTAGATTACAAGGCGCTGCAAAGGCAGGGCAATAAGTGACATCGTTATTGAGGAAAAGTCACAAGAACAGGTTTTAATGGACAAGGTCAAAATACAAAACAGGTCAAACAAGTCCAAATACGGAAACACACATTAACACCTCTTCATAAGTTTCTTTTTGAAATCTTTCCCAAGAATTTCCATCCTAGTGAGAAATTATTTGCCATTGTGAAAAAAGCACAGCACACAGTGCACCACCATGAAATGTGACCTCTCTGTTTGACCCATCCGAGAGGCAGCTAACAAGGGCAGCGCCCCGGGAACAGTGCTTGGGGACGGTACCTTGCTGATGCGTACCTCAGTGATGCTTTTACCGGTCCTTAGATTCGAACCGGCGGTCTTCCGATCACAGGGTGAACTTCCTTACTGTTACGCTATCAACCGCCCCATGATATAACTGTGCTTATGACTTTCACCATACTGGAATTCAGACCAAGATGTCATGGGATCTAGTTTTTGGGTTGTAGACTCTCACCTCAAGCACTACCAACTTTAAGTCACTGGGCAAAACCCTTAACCCCAAGTAGCTCCAGGGAGACTGTCCCTGAAATTAAGAAAAAGAGCTGTTAAATGCCATAAAATGTAACAGTAACTATATGGCTTGAACTGGAAATGGCTGGCCACAATCACAAACTCAAGATGGCAAGGAAGGTGACGTTTACAACATTTAGGAGATGCTGTAATCCATATCGACATCCATTTCCTAATTTCAGGGAGAGT
Organism: Distichodus sexfasciatus; assembly: GCA_032718565.1. Classification (NCBI taxonomy): domain Eukaryota; kingdom Metazoa; phylum Chordata; class Actinopteri; order Characiformes; family Distichodontidae; genus Distichodus; species Distichodus sexfasciatus. Next base: position 804,326 of record JAVGVS010000066.1, on the reverse strand, counting down.
TTCCCTGGAGCAACTGAGCGTTAAGGGTCTTGCTGAAGGGGTTTAACTCCTACCTCCAGCACTACCGTCATTGGGTCGATGGTAGTGCTAGAGGTAGGATTCGAAGCCTCGACCTCATGGTCCTGATGCGAGTATCCTAACCGTTAGGCCACCACTACCACTTCCACGTCGCACATCATTATTTATTTATTCAATTTAAGGCCTCTTGGTGGACCATTGCCTCTTCCTTCATGTCTTTATGTGGACATGTGATGCTTTAGCTAAAAGATTCACGTCTTTTAGACACACTCCCAACTAAACTCACTTTCAAAGCCTTCAGTCCTGCAGTCATGTCTTCCCATCAAAGGCTTCAAAAATGCCTTTGCGCTCGGTTCTCCTTCATAATTAACGTGTCTTTTAACAGCGTTTGCCTTTTTTGTTCTTTGTGTTCGCGCACTGGCCTCCCCCTCACCCCACCCCTCCGGCCAGGGTTCATGAATAATGGCCCCACATTCACCTCCAACACGTCTGTCTCTCCTTGCCTTGGGTCGAGCAGGTGATGCATCCCCAAAATAAATATGCATGCTTGGGTCCAGGTGGCCTGTGGCTGCGTGTTGGCGGAGGTGACCTTGCTGAAGGGGGTGAGGAAGAGACAGCGAGGGCTTGTTCTTACCTGTCCATTCTCCTCTCTGCTGGACTCCACCTGGCCTTACGTCCCAGTAGGTGTACGTCTTACCTGTCAGGGAGGGTTCCGGAGCTGCCGGTTCGCCCTCGCGGTAATTGGAGCTCTGATGCGTCCGCACCCTCAGACGTCAGCCTAAGCGGGAAGGTTCCTGCCGTCTGGGGCTTGGTTTGTGGGTGGGTGGTTTTTGTGCGTGGGGTATTTGTGTGTGAGTGTGTGTCTAGTGGGAGGTGGGAGGTGGGAAGGTGGAAGTGGGGTAATTTGTGTGTGTGCTTGAGGATATGACAGTTTGTGTACGCGTAGGGGTGTGTTTATGTTCTGGACTCATTTTACTCACCAAATATCATGCAAATGTTGATCTTCTAGGGACAAATAAAATTGGTTTAGAGGAAGGCATTGCATCATTTTCCTGCAGTCATAAATTAGTTAGTTATTTTGTGTATAAGCAGATTTTTTTGCTGTTTGTTGGGACCTGATTACCTCTTAAAAGTTAAGAAGATCAGAAATTTGTCAGATTGTTGTGGCTTCGCATATGACCCTCATGCGTTTTGTTACACGAACTGAAATGTCAGAAGATTTGTTTTTGGATACTGAGGTTAGCCTTTGCATTAGGGGTGTGTGTGGGTGTGTTTGTGTGTGTGTGTGATTTACGGAAGCATGGTTATGTGGCTTTGTGTAGGAGAACGCTGAGCTCATTCCTGCTGTATGTTTGTGCTGTTGTCTATTTATTATTCAGCACCACTACCTGCTCCACCGGTCTAGATGACATTATCAGGTCCATCAAGGTGCGGGCAAAAGACTGGCAAACTTGTGTGTGTGTGTGTGTGTGTGTTCACAGAGGAATGAAGCAAATGACCTGACTTCCTTGCAGTGAAGTTTACTTGTGATAAGATGGCAGATAAGATAGGTCTGCAACACCCAGCACAGGTGTGAGGAAAGAGCCGTTGGCACACACACACACACACACAGAGCTGTGAAAAGCCCCTCCACACCCCTAATCTGCAGTCTTATGTGATATGGCTTCTCATAAAGAAAATATTGTATGTGCATGTGATAAAGATAAAAAAGTGTTTGGGTTGTGTGTGTGTATGTGTGTGTGTGTGTAGCTCAACTCTCCAGCTGTGCCTAGCTTGGCTGTGGAGTTGTGGGAAAGTAATTCCCCAGGCACCAGAAGAGAGCGGCAGCCCAAAAGAATAAACCGTGTCAATCAGTATCTCAGAGACCACTGCAAGCCTCACCACCCTTACTGAGAGAGAGAGAGAGAGAGAGAGAGAGAGATGGAGTGAGCTCCTTTCCCTTTTGCTCCCTTCATTCTAGAATCCCTGTTTTTATCTGATCCCTATTATAGCTTTTCTTTTCATTCCCCCCGTTTCTCCCTCCCGCCGTCACTCTAATCAGAGTTGGAGAGCTGTGAAAATAAGAGATAAGAGAGCAGACTCACCTGGTCTATTGTGTCTGCGACACACACACACACACGCATATCAACTTCTCTCCTTGATTGTTCAAATCCTTCCAATACTCTAGGTTTTACCCTACTATCAAAGTCATTAACTAAATTTGTTACCTTTTTTTGAAGTATATGATTCTGCAACATTATTGATCCTTTAAACGGTCTCACAAGGTTTAATAACATTGTAATTATACAGCAGAGCTGCATAATTGCAGGATATTCTGGACTGCAATCCCCAAGTTCATTGCAATACTTGCTATTTTGCTTTATAAGCTCCTGTGATTCGGGGTTAGGAGTCTTCCTTCTGAACTAGGAGACTGATTATTTGGTGAAATCCAAGTTGTTTTGTTATTGTATTAACGTATTAACGTTTTAACGTATTGTATTAACGTACATGCAAACACACTGCATTTACGAAGATGCTACACGAATTCAGAACAGACTGTCATCAACATGACATCACACGCAACACATTTTACATACGTGCTGCACAGTCATAGACATGTTGCAGAAAACACATGCCGCTTCAGAAACGCTGCAGACAGCCTCAACACAACAGAAGTGTTTCCGGGCGGTCACACCTTTTGCAATTGTATGGCATTGTGATTGTAAGTGGTGGAAACCAGTGAGTAAGAATATATATTTGAGATATAAATGATTGCTATGATTTAATCATACATAGTCATATGTCTAGGAATTCATGTTAGAATGTAAGAATGCCTCCTAGAAGCACTTCCGTTGTGTTGTCACACTTTCCTTGTGTGGTGGCTGCTTGCAGTGCGTTTCTAAAGTTGCATGACAAATGAGACATTTATAATAACATTTATTGATCTGATCATTTAAAAAGAAACAGAGGGGGTAAAAATGTTATGATTGTTGCTGTTGTGTGGTATGTCCACCGGAAGGCATTCTTGAAACTCATGTTCCTTTTTGGGTTTTTATACATGAATAGTGTTCATTAGAACTATGTTTTATCAAAACTTTAATGTATTTTATTATACCGCTATTACTGCTCAATATTTGGTACTTGCAGACAAATGGGGTGTCTGCATTTTAAACAATCGATAGCTGATGACTGAAGAGGAGACATAAGAGAAACCATGTTAGGAGTATTTCTGTTGCGCAGTTTGTCCACCAGAGGACACTCTTAAAATCCATGTTCTTTTTTGGGGATTTTTATACATGACTCTTATTTATTGAAACTTCATTTTATTGTTCTTCTGTTCAAAGTGGTTAAACCGCATTACATCAACTCATCTTGGTGAGGACTCCTAGGTAACTATACTTGATAAATCTTTGTTATGCGTTTATAGAAAAATATACTTTTTATCCTCAAATATTGAAATTGGTATCGCTCTTAACAATCCACAGATGAGTGAAATTACACCTGATGTACTGGAATGACACACTGAAGGGAAACCCAGCGTTTCCGGTCATTAATCACCAAGTACACGTGTTATAACATGTTTCAAACACCTTTCCTCATTTTCTTCTGGAGTTCCACCCACAACAGTGTTTCCCTCGGTGCTTTTCCGTACGGCCCTTTTTTCTTCGGCTCAGCATGTTTAAAGGTTGGTGGTTCAAAGAGAGTTGTTGTTGAGTCCACTTTCACGTGGATTAAAAACTCCTCATGCGTATGTTGTGATACGCTGGAATGTCACCCAGAGCCACTGAGCTGGAAGGTGTGTCCTGATTGTCACTGTGGAATTTGGAGAGAATGTATCCACTAAAACTACAGCACAACACAGGCTGGCCTCTGTATTCCTCCCCCCACTCGCTTTCTCTCTCTCTCATTCTCTCCCTCATGTGAGGTTCTCACGGCTTGCTGCATATCGAGCGGAAGTATAAGATTCCTCTCATCTGGCTCCCACAAGATCCCTGCGCCTTTTCCCCTCACAGTTCATCCAAGGTCCTGCTCAGAACTCACACAACTCAACTTCGAGGCACTGCAGACTCGCTGCAGCACGTTTTCTCAGCACATCGTAAAGCTCATTCACCCACACACGAACACACACACGCACACACACACACACATCCTTGTACTTATATAGTAGTGAGGACCTCCACTGACTTCTATATTACTGTATTTAAATAATACTACACCTAACCTTAACCATAACCTCAGTAACCAAAAGCTAATCTTTCTACACTTTTAGTTTTGCAAATAAACTTGTATTTTTTTGTAAAAGCAGTTTAAAGAAGTGAGGACCACTAAAAAAGTCCTCACTTCCCCAAAATGTCCTCACTCTGCTGGTTAAAAAATCATTTTGGTTCTCACTAAGTAGCAAGTACAAGAACACACACACACACACACAGTTAGTGCAGTGTAATAAGTAGTACTCATCATATTAATCATGGGATTACTTAATTACTAATTTATTCACAAATTTCCACTGCTCTTGAATTTTATATTTGTAGTCCCGTCAAGTCTAATGTATTTATATAACATTTTAAACTATGAGTTTACCAGAACCAACAATGGCCAAACAAAGCTGGAATTAATAATAATTGTTAAAAATTTTATATAAATGTCTAGCCATAGTTATGTGAATTTTTAAAGTATCTTTTTGAATGAAAATGTGAGTGTAAAATGTATCCACCTACGATATGCCGATAAAGTTTTGTGCATTTCATATTAATTATAGAAATGGCTTGTTTTGTTCGAATATTGACATGCAATATTTTTTTTAATATATATTCTTTCATAATTACAGCGTTTCTTACTACTTTATACCAACATTAGTGCTGTCACACGCTTCCATTCCAGCTCCAGTCGCTGAGTTCTGATTCCGGCGGCGTTCTGATTCTGTCTGTCCTAATCACAGGCGTCACTCAGACGGAACACCCAACTCGACCGACTACCCTGCAGCTCTGGGCTGTATGTGAGTGGGTGTGTGTGTTTTCCAGTATATAAACCTGTGTGTGCGTGTTACATAAGCTGCTGGAACTATTCCTGCAAAACTCTTCTGGGTTTAGTTGCAACTCACATGTGATTTTTTTTTAACAGTTAAAACCTTTCGACTGCTGCTGTACGTCAGAAGATTTAGCGTGACGCTCGCGAGAGGGCGTTGATACAGGTTATGCTACAGGAATGTGTGAGAACTGTCCCGAGGAGCTCACACCCACCCACACACACACACACACACAAATACACAACGACTTTAAAAACCATGGTTACTCATCTACTAAAAAGTTACAGTGGGTTCAGTAACAATAGCACTGTTTGAGCTCCAAACACTCCCGCCAGGTCTCTGCAGTTTAAACCCCCGGCAGAGAGAGAGTTTCCCACACTCCCCCTCTAAACAGAGAGGAAAGCAGCCAAAACATGATGAGCTTGGAAGACATGCTAAAATATCTCCTTTGAAAAAACAAGCACGACACGGAGGGAGGTCTTTTTAACGAGACTGTGTCGGTGTGTGTGTGTGTGTCTGTAAAGGTCCGTTCTGATTCGGACTGCACGAAAAAATGGTTTCATCCTCATCCCAATATTTCAGCACATGCAAGATCATGTTAGACAAATGAAATCAAACACGTCATGCCGCAACTTTTTTGCAGCTTGGAACAAAAGGAAAACTTCGCCCGCTTCCCATTTTCCATGACTAATCTACATAAGATGTCAGTCTGAACTCACGTCATTTACGCAGTTTTGACGGTTCTTGGATAAACTTTAAAGAAGACTTTAAAGGTTCGCACTGTTCCGAATATTCCTGAGAGTAAAAAGTTTTTTACTTTTACAAAAAATATTGTAGGGAGGTACAAATATGCCTCAAATCGTTCTAGGACGATTAATTCGTTCCAATTCGAGCTATTCAAGCAAGTTCGTAAAAAAAAATATTCACATGCGTTTTTTCAAAGATCGCGTTGTCTTAATTATAATGACATCGTTCTCTTTACTCTGCCTTTTTTCTTCAATGAATGAAGCCAAAAGTGGAACATCAATTTGTGTTGGCAAACTTCAGTTCTGCGTCTGTGTCTGTGTGTGTGTGTGTGTGTGTGGTGGGGGGGCTCAAATGACTTAAAGGCAAAGGGCCAGACTGCACGCTGGCAGTCAATTGTCGAGCCGGGGGGAGGTGTGTGAGGGAGGGAGGGATGGAGAGAGGGGGGAAAGAGAGAGAGAGGCTAGGGGGAGGGAGAAGAGGAGGAAAGGGGAGGGAGAAAGGGCGGGAGTCTGTGTGTGTGTGTGTGTGTCTGAGAGAGAGGGAGGGAAGCACACATGCACACACCCCTCTACGAGCGCTCACCGGATAGTGTCTACTCTGTTCCTCACATGGTCGGAAAGGGGGGATACGGTGGAGTGAGTGAGAGAGAGAGAGAGAGAGAGAGAGAGAAGGAGAGAGACAGGAATACACCTACCATTGTGGAATTCTACAGCCGGGCAGCAGGCTTTACCTGTAGAAGAGCCAGCCGGGAGCGGAGCGCTACATTGGGAATTCTTTCACACAGAAAGAAAGGAGGAAGCGAATTTACACACACCGGCAGCAGAGGTAAAGGCAGAAGTTTCAATGGGATTTTACTGCTTTTGCGGAGCTTTTACGGTCTGGTATACTGTATGTGTGTGCTTTGTTGTCTAAATATCATTGCTTAGTGGGGCAGTGAGTATGAGAGAGAAAGAAAACGGCACAGCACACTTTTTCTTGCTGTTCCTGAAGCTTCACAAGTACTTTACATTGTCTTTGTCGGGCAACTAGTTGGTGTCAACGTTGTGTGTGTGGCAGGAGTGTGTAGTATCTGAAACAAATGGCAGCATGGTCGTAAAGCCCCTACATCCATCCAGACTGAGGTGTTAGGAAGATGAAGAGAGGGGGATTCCTTCTCTCTCTCTCTCTCTCTCTCTCTCTCTCTCTCTCTCTCTCTCTCTCTCTCTCTCTGCCTTTTGTCTTCCTCCTCTTGTCTTCTTATCTGCTAGAAGAGCTGTGTATGTGTAGATATAGTCACTAACTACACACACGCATACACACATCATGTTAATCGCGTTACGAGTGTGTGTAAAATGACAGTGGGCTTCACTGTACGTGCTGCATTTATCGTCTCCTGTCAAAGCCAGAGTTCTTCCAGAGCGGAGTCTGCTGCCTTATTTCACACCATTATCTCGGTCTCAGTCACTATCTCCACTGTCAGACAGAACGAACGAACGAGTGTGTGTGTGTGTGTGTGTGGTCCGAATCCCTAGTTTAGGAGCAATGCTCCAGCTCAGGCAGCATTGCCAGCTGAATAAGTAGCAGGTGGTTTTACACACGACTTGGTACAGGAGGAGGAAGTTATGGACAGTTGCCACAGACGACGAGGTTTTAGTTCCAAAAGAAACTTGTGTAAACTCAGGCTGAAGGCGCGAGAAAGACAGCGATCCTGATCCAGGATGTCAGAATGGGAGTGATGGTGGGGGAAAAAAGGAGTGCAGGAAAGGAAAATGGGTCAGCAAGATGAGAGACAAAAACAGGAAGGAAGGAGAGACTGACAGAGGGGTAAGGAACAGAGACTGACATAATAAGACATCGTAAAGAGATAGACTGATATAGAAACAGAGAGAAGGGGAGGAAGAGATGATAGACTGATATAGAAACAGAGAGAGAGAGAAAGGATGAGAGGGAGAGACTGTTCTGCTCCTGGAGGGGTCAGGGGGTCGCTGCCTGGGGTCTCGGCTGTGTAGGCATCCTGACATAGATAGATTGAGGGGGAGACGGACAGAGAGAGAGGAAAGAGAGATGGAGAGGGGGTTAAGTAATCTGTCTGGCCGAAATCTTGTTCGCCTTTGATGTCACCGATATGTTTATCTTGTCCTTTTGTTCTCGGTGCTCCTTCCAAACGACAGTGACAGGAAGTTACAGCCAGTAACTATCAATGCTGTTTGAAGTGGAGTGCTAAGTGCTGAGATGGAGAAAAAGAGAGGAGGAGAGAGGAAAAAAGGGGGAATGGAAATGCAAGAGAGAAAAAGAGGGAATGAGGTGGTCCTGTCTATGGTCTTTTAGAATTTTTCTCTCTCTCCATCTCTCTCTCGTTCTGAATGGAAGTGCTTAGTCTGCAGTGTGGTGGATGGGAGCCAACCCAAACAAAGACCTGCTCCCTCTCCACTCCTGAGGAGGCTTGGGGAGTTAACAAGACAATGAGGCAGTCTTAGTGTGTGTGTATGTGTGTATGTGTGTGTGTGTGTGTGTCTGTGCGCGTGGGTGGGCGGGAGTGCAGTCCGTACTCTACTGCTGACTCTGGGTTCTGTGCTCCCTGATGTTTGCTTAGCTGCTTTCAACGTGTGTATCTGTTCTTTATCTCGCTCAGGTTCCCCCGTGCTGCCACACACACACACACATACCACCACCAACACTGCAAAAGGCAGATTACTCTAGGCAAAGCGCGCTCTCTTCCTCCCGAGTGGCAACGTTTTGGCCTTATCAGCTCGGCTGCATTACAGCTGCGGCTCAGCGTGACTGGAAGTGTGTTTGACTTTGTGTTTTAAAGGGCTGACCAGCATTTAGCACACACACAGTCCTTTAAATGTGGGTTATCGTTCCGTGATGTGCACTACGCTGACGGTTGTTGTCTCAGCGAGTCGTGGATACTTTCATATAACATGAAGTAGGGGTGGAGCAGTTAATCCGAAGTCACCCAAAATTTTTGGGTTCAGATTTTTTTCATGTTCAAGTGTCCTTTTCAAGTGTCCAACGTATTCCTCTTTACATCAGTGTTTATCTGTGTATCTAGCCCCTTAAGTGTGTGTCTGTGTGTGTGTGTGTGTGTGTGAGGTTCCCATGAGCTCTCGGCTGTGTCTCTGTGTGTAAGCAGTGTGGAGCGACTCCCCTAACCCCGGGGCTCCTCTCAACCCTTCTGCCCCAGTAAAGAAGAAGACGTCCGGGTGAGAGGTGGGGGAGGACGGACTGTGGGAGCGTATGAGTGTGTGTGTGTGTTCGTGTGTGTGTATGTGAATGACTCTGCTTAAATGGGTCATAGCTTTTCCATAGTGTGTTTAAAGCACACATTAAAGTAGCCAATAAGTGAGTGCCTGGGGTGTGTGTGTGTGTTCTGTGTGTGTGTGAGTTAGTGAGTCTATATAGTGACCCAGTTTTCCATATTGCTTTTACGCCATAATGCCATCACCTAATGTAATCCCTGTGTTAGCGCATGCCCATGTCATACTGTATGTGCTAAAATTGTACATGCAGTGGCGTATTTACAAATGCACACACACAACCACACACACTCTTCACATCATGCGCTCTTTGTGAGACACTTCCAGTGACTTCTTTAAAGTCTAGATTTAAATTGTACTTTTTAAAGTTTTTTAAATATATTTTTTTCTAAATAATATTGTATTTATGAGGACCATTCCTCAGATATAAAAAATCATCATAATGCCAGAAAGGGGCAGTTGGTAGCGTACCAATTAGGGAGTTGACCCTATGATTGGGAGGTCACTGATTTAAATCCCGGAGAGGTAAATGTACCACTTAGGTACTCATGAGCAAGGTACCATCCCCAAGCACTGCTCCCCAGTCACTGCTAAAAAGCTGCCCAGTGCTCCTTCATGGATGGGCCAAATGAAAGTGAGTGATTATTTGTCATTGTGAACACACCACAGCACACCCATCCGTGAAGGAGCAGTGGGCAGCTAACAAGCACCCGGGGAGCAGTGCTTGGGGACGGTACCTTGCTCCTAAGTACCTCAGTGGTACCTTCTGATCACAGGGCGAACACCCTACCGTTACGCCACCAACTACCCCAGAGGTCACCTTTCGTTGTGGTACGCTGTGTGCTGTTGTGTGTTGAGGTGTGTTCACTACGACAAATAATCAATCACTAAAAATTAGGGATGCGCCGATCCAACTCCGAGTACCAATCCGATACCAGTTAGAATGAACAAGTCCAACAGTTTTCCAACAGTTATTCATTTAAACATAGTTTAGTCATTTTATGACGGTCCCTAATCCTCTGGCACTAAAACCATCAGGAAAACAGAGATTGTGAGCGAGAGCTGGTGTTGTTAAAGAAATTAAACAGTATAATTGTGTGAATTGCTTTTGGGGTTGTAGTGTGTTGTGTTGCTTGTTTTGCTCATTCTCATATCAATATGTATGAATTAGCACGAATGTTGAACAGTAACCCAACATTACCGCAGTGCCACTTCCGGTGCATTATGAATTGACCGTGCCGGAATACGCAAGCAGTGATCGGCTCCATAGATCGGCCCAATGCCACCGCTGCCTTATTTGAGTCATGATCAGACCGTTGACCAATCCACGTATCGGAACGGTACGGCATCCCTCTTGAAAACCGGACAAATCCCCCATTTTCCTGTCTTTTCAGGTCCTGACAAACAACTAAAAACCAACCCCCACTGCATTCACACACTTCCACATGCACAGTTGTTTGCTTACTGTAGTTAAGCAGTAATAAAGCAATAAAGCATAGGCCATATGTCAAAGTTCCAGCTACACACAGGTAACCGAAGCCCTTTCATAACACAGTGTAATAACTCGTATACACCGCATCACTGCCGTCTGCCTCGTAGCCATTAAAATTACAGCATTTCCATCACATATGACATAATAAAAATCCCGTCATAAATCCGTCTCCACGCAATGCTTCATTATGGTATTGTGTCCCAATCGGGGCTTAGTGCGGAGCGTTCCTCACCCTCCTGGAGCTACAGGGGCGGATGGGTCTCTTTGTGTGTGTGTGTGTGTGTGTGTATTCAGGCTTTCCTGACCTTCCCTGCTCCTCTTCATCCTGTAAAACTAATGTGTGTCTTCCTAATGCACCGTGTCCCTTGCCTCAATATTAACATAGCGATGTGAGGCTGTTTAAGCAAGCGCCCCCGAGGGAGGGAGGGATGGATGGAGGGATGGATGGAGGGATGGCTGCAGGGAGAGAGGGAGGAAGGAGAGGATTTGTTGGGGGTTGGGGTGGGCGTTCTCCGTCCCGGAGGAAAGGATCTGACATCTGAAAGGAGGCCCGCAAATTTGTCCTCTCATTCTTTCCCTGTGTTTCATAATTAATGCGCTCCATCTCTCTCTCTCTCTCTCTCTCTCTCTCTCTCTGTCTCTCTATCCCGCTCGTGTTTTGAGAGAAGGGCATGCTGAAGGCCATTATAAATATTGGGTGCGTTTTTATGTCGTTCAGTGGGTGTGTGTGATTGGGTTGGTGTGTGTGTGTGTGTGGCTGATTGTGGTAGCCTTTGAGAGATGCTGCATACCAGCATGTCAGATTCATTAGCAAACACCTTCAAGTGAGTGAGACGCACTTCACACACACACACATACACACACTTAGACACACACAGACGCTGCATGCGGCTGCAAATAGGCCATTCCCTTGGCTGAGATTAGAGAACTAATCCTGGAAATTCTGACCCAGACTGACCCGGAGTTTCACAACACTGCAGTGAGCAAAATTCCACTGATCTGAGCCGGGCTGAATCAGCTTGGCGCACACACGCATACACACGCTCACACACCATGTAGACTTTCTTGTGTCTCTAGATCCATGACCACAATTTAAGTGAGCGATTATTTGTCACTGTGAACACAGCGCAGCACGCAGTGCGACACAACGAAATGTGACCTCTGCATTCAACCCTGTCCGTGAAGAAGCAGTGGACAGCTTTTTTGTTGCTCACGAGTACCTCAGCGGTACCTTTACAGGTCTATTACATGAACCATCACAGGGCCAGTACAGTATTTATTTACTACATATTATACTATCAGCCTCTAGGTTTTTGCCTCTTGGTTATTAAGTGGTGATTTAAGATGAGTCCATAAATTACTCCAGCCATAATTCTCTCACCTGCTCTCAGATCAGCCCCCATAATCCAGTCTGTCTGTCTCTTTGTGCCAGCTCCATTTGATCAGTTAGGGACATGAACACCAGCGGGCAGCTTAGCGAATCCACAGCGCTGCAGGCGAAATCCTGCGTCGTCCTCGCACTTATTACAGCTGCTAATGCAGTTTGGTGCCAGTGAAGATTGAGGGAAGCACAGAGTACTGAGAAATTGAGTTTGCGTGCACGTGTATGTGTGTGTGCCTGCTTCGACAGTATTTGTGGGAACCTGTTTGTCCCAAACCTGTGTTTTCTTGTGTGTTTGTGGCTTTGTGATGTCATTTTTTAAATAGGAGAGCACCGGTTCTGAGAAAGGGTAAAACAGTAGGTTTCAATTTATTTGAAAAAAACTAAGAGTGAAACGATTGGCATTTGGTCACAGTTAGGATTAGATGCCAGCGTAATGCATTATGGGTGTGTGTATGCTGACTTTTTGAGAAAAGATATCCATTAAAAAGTCTGGAAAAAAAAAGTCATGGGCACAAGCAAAAAATCTCATGCAATGTTTCATATAAGTACATATAATGCATATGTGATGTATTCGGGGTGGTTGGTTGCGGGTTCCAATCCAGGGCTGGTAAAGTTACCACTGAGGTACTCATGAGCAAGGTACCGTCCCTAAGCACTGCTCCCGGGGCATTCATTAGCTGCCCACTGCTCCTTCACGGATGCAGAGGTCACATTTCGTTGTGGTGCACTGTGTGCTGTGCTGTGCTGTGTTCACAATGATAAATAATCACTCACTTTCATTTAAGACTTCTGAATGAGGGTCGACCGATTATCGGGGCCGATATTAGGCATTTTGGCAGTTATCGGTATCAGTGTTTAATTTTGAACATTGCCATACTGCGCTACTGTGGCTCCACTGCCGTCTCTTCTCTCTGTGTTGTTTGTTCTCGACTCGCTGCTTCATTTTAAGTCCTGCCCACAACAGTCTCTGATTGGCAGTCGTAAGCAATCAACACTGAAGCCTTGTTGTCACTCACACCACACTCACGCACGAGCGCAGCGTGAAGCTCCGAGAAGGAGACGAGGAAAGAGGTGATTTTCAGCTGAGAATGTTGTTTGTTAAATTCAAAAATTTCTTTTTCGATTCCAAAGATCGGTTATCGGCCCCGTTAACTAGCAATAATTGGTATCGATATCAGCCCTGAAAAACCAATATCGGTCGACCTCTACTTCTCAAGGCTTCAAAGACACACACACACACACACATATCTGCCCGGGTGTTGATGGGGTTTGATCGCTTACTCCAAGCCCTTTCCTCTCTGTTGCATCCGTGTACAAAAAGTGAAAGAGACACTCTGCCCTTAACACTGTTAAACTCACTGCCTCAGTGCCTGCACTTCACCCTGTGCTAAAACCTCTCCTCAACCCTCCTCCTCCTCCTCCTCCTCCTTCTCACTGACCTGGAAGAGATGCGATCATTTAGTGGACGGCGTCCCGATCCACATGGCTGCTTCCCGTCCGGCTCTCACGGCACGCGTACCCAGCCTTTGTTCCGTATCGTCCCTCCCGGGCTGATGGAGGAGCCCCTTTTATTTCCAGCACAAGTCTTTTATGGCCGGACATAAAGGGATGGTCTGGCCACAAACCTTTAAGAGCCCACCAGTGGTGAAAAGCTAATGGAGAACTGATTAGTCAAGTTATTAGTGTCCTCATTGACTTTAATAATTAGCCCCATTACCATTTGTAAACAGCAACCCAGACTTTTCCCAGAAATGAGGCTGCTACACGAGTATTTACATTTACCGAATTTTACAGATGCTTTTATCCGGAGTGACTTCCATTTCCTAATTACAGGGACAGTCTCTCTGGAGAAGCTTGGGGTTAAGGGCCTTACTCAGGGGCCCAATGATGGTAGTGGTTCATAGATAAGTGGAGATGCCCACTCAGCAAATGAAAGTCAAGGACTGTGGTTGAAAAGGTTGAAAAGACCCTGAAAAGTTGTTAGTAAAGGGTTTTTTTGTAGGAATGGGTACAGATATTTTTTGACTTTTTTTTTTTTTGACTTTTTCAACCACAGCCTACCTAATCGAGACCCTTTTCATCCACCCTTATTTAGGGCCCTGTAAAATCCGTTTTGTTTTTTCCTAAATTCTGTTTTATTTAATTCCATTTTTTCCATTTTTATTCTTCTGAATTCCGTGTTTTACGTTATAATCATATTTATTCACCTAAAAAGTGTTGAATTATGGAGTGGATGGGAAAAAAGAACAATGCAACTTCAACAAAGTGCTGAGGTTCAGCAGAATATTTTCGGCTTTGGTAAAACGTTTACCTGTAAACAACAAAAAACTTTTTTTTTTTCGTGCAAAACGAAATGTTTTTGATGTGAGTTTTTGACTGTAAGTGGTCGTCATGTGTTCTTGCGGGTGCAGTCTGTCGTGTGCTGGCAAAACTTATAAAAGAGTTGTTCTCCCGATTCATACAAATCATTTGGGTATTGTTCTGCTCTAAACTTAGCATTAACACTCGAATTCCGTAATTTTTCAGTGTTTCAGTGAGCCTCTGACCATAGCTGACCGTTGACGTTTGTGCATTTGTGTGTGTGGAAAGCTGAGTCCCGCCTCAACAGGTAACATGTACAGGGGGCTGCAGCGGCCAAAACGGATTAGAAACCATTGCTTTGCTTTGGCCACACACCGATATCAGCGAATTATACGACATTCCGCGTTTTACAACAGATTCCATTTTATTTGTTGAATTCCTCGATTCCGTCCGCGTTTTCCGCATCGTGTAAATCATAGGGCCCTACTTATTCCTCTGTCCCTCTTAAAAGTTTCCACCTTCATTTTTGACATTAGAAATATATGTTTATCTATGTTTTAGAGAGGGATGCACGATAATATCGGAATATTATACATTATTATATTATATAATTTCTAAAGTCATCGGCATTTAACCCATGCCCAATATTTTCAGCAAGCAAAATATCTTGTCTTTACGTGCTCAACTCTGCCTGCGCTCACGCTGGACTCTGTCTTCGTCATTTAACAGAATTGGTGTCGGAATCGGCATCGGCCAGTAATTTCCATATCACGCATCCCTAGTTATTGAAACTGAACGTTAACCTCCCGCACAATGTGAGATGTAACAAACTAGAGAAAAGACAAAGTTTAGAACAATGTTTCAAATGGGAGGACAAAACTGTGTGTGTGTGTTTTGCGAATGATGCATTCGACCTCAGCACCTGCTGATGGATGTGACAACTTGCTGATAGGCAGAGGCGGTGAGGAGTAGGAGGTGTGTGTGTGTGTGTGTGGCAGCAGTGGGGTTTTGCGGTGTGTAATTCACACCGGTATGCGAATGTTCCTTGGTCATCTGTTGGAGCGTGTTAGCGTGAGTCCTTTTTGCGAGCGGATTCTCGCGGCAGCAGGAGGCAGCTCCCAGACTCTTAATCAGGTGGTAATGAGGAATTGATTTATATGCGTTTCGCCACTGGCTATGTTTACATATTAGTTAAAGTGCTAGACTAGCTCTACATTCAAGGTTGGGTCTCCCTTCCGACACACACACACACACGCCCCGAAAGAGAAACAGAGAGAAACAGCTAAGACTGGATGTTGTCTCCTTCATAAAGGATTGTAGGAATAGTGAGGGCTTGTTACAGTCGCTTAAAAAGCTTCACAACATTATTTGGGCATCAACATTATGATCAAAATTAATCAAACGTTATAATCGACCGTGCTACAACTTTTTGGGCTGCTCTGTGCAGGAAGAAAACTTCTCATGACTCTTCATGACTCAGAGAAGACCACCAGATAACCCTATTAACTCAGATTTAAAGGTACTGGGAAGTTCCTAAAACATAAAGCTCCCACTCAAATAAAGTCCTCAAAAAGAGTAAAATGTTACTTTTCAACCTTTGCATTTTCTGTGCAGATGCACTCCCCTAAAAATCGTCCCACTCATTCTAGAATGATGCAGCCCTATACTTAGGGTGTTTTCACATATAGTCCACTTTAAAGGAACCGAAACAGAAAGCGAACTCAGTTCTTCTTATGTTCACACTGTGAGTTCATTTGAAAGGGGACTTAGTTTTCTTTCAGTTCCACTTCAGCTCAGATGGGGCCTCAGTCCTTCTTCTGTTCATATTTAATTCTTATGAAGCTCTCAGACCTTTATTGCTTTGCATTCTGGGTGGTTTTCAGTTCGAACAAAAACTGTCGAAGCGAACCAGGAGCGCTTTGTGTTCATAAACGAACCGTGCCGTGGACTTAAAGCGAACCGGACTGAGATCACCTCCCGGTGTGGTCTCAGTTCGCTTCGTTTCAGAGGGGTCTGAGTTCGTTTGGCGTGTTCACATATACGAAAAAAATGCTGACTAATCGATCTGAGTTCACTTTGAGGGCTGAAACGGACCAAGTGTGAAAACACCTTTAAAGTGAGTGAATTATGAGTTAGTTATTTGTCGTTGTGAACACACCACAGCACGGCACATAGTATGCATCACGAAATGTCACCTCTGCATTTGACCCGTCCGTGAAGGAGCAGTGGGCAGCTCTATCAGCGCCCGGGAAGCAGTGCTTGGGGACCGTACTCTACCTTGCTCATGAGTAGATCCGTGGTACTTTTACCAGTCTGGGACTTGAAACGGCGACCTTCAGATCACCAGGCCAACTCCCTAACCGTTACACTACCAACAGGCCCAAAAGTGTGTGTTCGTATGTGTGTGTATTTAGGGGGTTGTGACTGTCTCCTTAAAGTAAGGAAAAATTCTGATTTGTCCTGTTTTTTAATGGCTTTGTTGGGACATTTTTGCACATGAGCACTTATAAGTGAAAATGCCTTTGTATAAAAATTTAAGGTGAGGTACAGAGGGTAAGGTTAGGCTTAAAGTTTGGTATCGTCTAACTACGGTAAGTATGAATGGTATGCATCTCGGCACATGCCGAAAATCGTAGCAATCAGCCTGTAATTGGTGTTATAGTGAAGGCAAACACGTTTTTTTGCGTTTTTCTTTTTTTGCTAACTCTTGAACCGTGTACCCTAGAGTAAAACATCCTGCTTTAGCTGAATCGTTGGCTTAAGCCAAACAACTTTCTAATTGGGACTGTGGGCTTCCCATTTTGAGATTTTAAGCTAATTTGCAGAATATGAAAAACAAATTTTTGCGAACTCCTCCTAGGCTAATTAGCCAATTAAGGCGTGTGAGGTGTCAAATTAATCAGTGGACTTCGCCTGATAACAAAACAGAAAGCATTTTTGGTATTACACAGTGGGGCGGCTAAAATTAGCATATTAATTGCAGGGGGGCCTGGCTTATTTTGTTTTTCTCTGCTGTATGTTTGGACCAGCAAGCAGCAGTGGCGCCAATGAAACTATAGGGGGTGCTGTAAAGGCTAAACGCTTATACCTCAAGAGCCGTAAGTCAGATTTTGCCGCAATCAAAACTGAGATGTGAAAGTGGGAAATATACATGGCTGCTGTTTGAACAATAGGGGTCACTGAAAAACGCTACATACATTTATGCGGTCGTAATAGAGCTTTTTTTTTGCAATTTTTTGCTTTTTTTGACTTCTACTTCACTGACTACTTTCTTCGACGTTAACTGCATCAGCGGCCTTTGTGCTGCATTTTATTTTTATTGTTCATGAAGACATCTTGGCTCCGTTCACACTGCCATGCTGAAGTGACTCAAATCGGATTTTTTGCCTTAATGTGACACAGATCTGATCTTTTCAGGGCTGTGTGCACACGCAAATCGGATCTTTTCAAATCAGATTTGTGTCCCTTTCATATGTGGTACTAAATCTCATACGTATCCGATTCGCGGCCATGCGACCTGAATGTGAACGCTCAGATCGGAATTCATGTGGCTTTTTGCTTATACGCATGCGCTGACATCATCAGCCTGCACCGGCAGCGCGGGAAGGTAAAAACGGAGGAGAGCTGCGATAACAGTTAGTGGAAGGATGGAAAAGTTGGGGATTTAATTGATTTTTTTCTCCTTTTCGTCCTGCTCACGTACAGCTGATTCACTGTTTGTCGTCCTCCAGAGCAAAGTGCGATACATGCGTGAGCTACTAACGCCTCCATTTTTAATGCCATGAGTCGTCCCACAGATAGGACGTTTTTTGTTGTTGGTGACGCAGTTGACCCGTGTAAAAACGTATCAATGTGCGCATGCGTGACGTTCACATTACGGTCAGATACAGTTCACTTGTAGTTATGAATGTGAACCGTCAAGATAGACAAATCCGATCTGAGCAAAAAATCGGAATTGAACGATGTGGCTGGCAGTGTGAACGTATCCCTTGCCTTTAGGAAGGATCTCTCGAACATTGCAATACCAGACGCTGTGTGTGAGTGTGTGAAGCAGCTTTTATTTTAAGAGAAACAGTGACACACTTGACCCATGATTCAGTCCCTTATCCTCATGTCAACGAGAAGCGCAAGATCGGTCACGCCAGATTTGCAGGTTTGATTCAGGCCGCAATCTATGTGACTGTACTCTTGACGGACACAAACACTGCGCCACTTAACTACTATTGACTTGACTTGACTTGACTTGACTCGACTCGACTCCACTGAGAATGTGTGTGCGTGTTTGTGTTTGTGTTTGTGACTCCCCTGTTTGCTTGCGACATTCCGGTCTTCTCCAGGGCCAAATCAAAAGTCTCTTTCACCACGTCTTTCCTCCTGCTTTTATTCTGCTGCAGGAGCTCTTTGTTCGCCCGGCCGGCGTGTTGACCCAGGTGTAGGGGGGTTGAGAGAGAATCTCTCATCCTTCTTTTCTTGTCCTCCGCTACCCCTTAAATCTCGTTCTTGCCTGGTCTTGCATGGGCTTGTACGAGACGTGCCCCGGGAACTTCTTGTCAGCGGGTCTCAGGTGTGTTCCTGGGAATTGATAGTGCAGATGCCGTTGGAAAAGCTACCTTTGCTCTTTTTCTTTTTCTGAAGACCGAGACAGCCGGGATTGATATCTGTGATATTAACTACCGTAAGCCTTATGGAAGAGAGTTGGATTTGACTCAGATCAGCTCAATCCTTTGTCTTCTTTTCTAGGTTAAGTGGGTTTTGTAAGGCAGTAAAGAGTTTGGGGTTAAATTGGGAAAGTACTGCCAACTTAACTTTAATATGATTGGAGACTACACTATAACCAATCCCTATAAATTTACAGTTGTTTTACAGTTAACACAGTAAAATACAGTACTTTTTTTTTGAAAGAAAAGCTCCAAATAAGCAGCAAACCTGTGCTTTCAAGTCTTTTTGCAAATACAGTAGCATGTTATACACCTAAAGCAAACCTGTATAGGGCAGTATCATTTGGGGCAGTTATGCTTAGTGCGTTCGCACTGTGATCTGAAGATCCTTGAAGTTTGGACTGGTAAAGGTACTCATGAGCAAGGTACCATCCCCAAGCATTGCTCCCTGGGTACTGCCCATGTCAGCTGCCCACTGCTTCTTCACGGATGGGTTAAATGCAGAGGTCACATTTCGCTGTGGTGGACTGTGTGCTGTGCTGTGGTGTGTTCACAATGACAAATAATCACTCCCTTTCAAAATGGGACCATAAGGGAACATTCGATTTTTTCTGATTCAAATTTCTTCTTCTTCAAATGCTTGGACGTGGTGTTTTTCTTTGTTTTGTGGTATCATTTTGTTCTGAATCACTGCACTCGTTGCTCAGTGACAGAAAAATAATAGGGCCCTGTGATTTCCGCGATGCGGAAAGTGCGGACAGAATCGCAGAATTCAACAAATAACATGGAATCCTTTGTAAAACGCGGAGCGTCATATAATTCGCTGATATCGGTGTGTGGGCAAAGCAAAGCAATGGTTTCTAATCAATTTTGGCCACTGCAGCCCCCTGTACGTGTTGCCTGTTAAGGCAGCACTCAGCTTTCCATACACACACACAAACGCACAGACACAGAGGGGAAAATGTCAACGGTCAGCTATGGCGAAGAGGCTCGAGGAAACACCGAAGTCCTCAAAAAATTACGGAATTCGAGTGTTAGTGCTAAGTTTAGAGCAGAACAATACCCAAATGATTTTTATGAATCGGGGGAACAACTCTTTTATAAGTTTTGCCAGCACACGATACACTGAATTCCAAAACAAAATGCTGTAACACAAATGTAATACTTTTAGGGTTGCAACACGCACAGTACTGTAAAAAATGACTGTAAGTATCAAATACTGTTATGCAGTATTTTACTATAAACTTGCAGGGATTTTTTTAACATGTTGGACCAGGTTTGCGACGGAAGTCTGATAATCCCAGAACTGACTTCTGCGCAGTCTGATCTGGGATGAGTTTCTACCTTTGGAGTCCTGATGATTGGATGAGTAAGAACTGATCCTGGATCAGCATCGAGGACAAAAGCAATCCTTCTCTCTACCTGTTCTCTCTCGAAGTTTCATACGTTTTCTCTTACTTTGTACTTTTGCCTTTATTTATTCATATAATTATAGGCTATAAAGTCTTTTATAAACCTGAATGATTGATGAATTCAGGATAAAGATCGTGAGAGAGAGGGAGATAAATTCTTAAAGCTTAGAGCATTACTCAGTGACACAGGCAGAAACCTTCGGAGCGAGTGTGTATATATAAAGAGAGAGGTAGAGAGAGAGAGAGAGAGAGAGGGAGAGAGCGCAGCTGTTTGTTGATGTCGGGTGATTTTTCAGGGCTGGGTTTTTTGGTGGTTTGGGCGCCTCTTTTGTCTCCCACATATTTTACAAGTCAAGACAAACAAAAGGGGGGATTCGGAGCTCCTTTCAGGGCGTTTCATCAGGCTTCACGTGAGCGGCGGGGTGCTCGCGACGTCCTGAATGCTGAAGGGTTTAGGAGACGCGTTTTGCGGTAGATTGTGTGTGTGTGTGTGCTGAAAAGAGACGGCAGTTTGAGAGCAGGTGTGTTGTGAGATCCGCCTAAGGCCTCGTTCAGGAGAGACGTCTGAACCCCAACGTGGTTAATGAAATTCGGCACGAAACCTGACAAGAAGTCACTTAGGAATTGAGCCAGTTCTGCTTTCCCCGTCCTTTCTTTTTTCCTTGTCTTTCTGTACTTTCTGTCCATGTCTCCGTATTTCGTTCAAGATTCTTACTTTTCATAGGTTATTACTTATTATTGTGTTTACCTTGGCCACTGCAGTGAAAAGAAAAGAAGCAAATGCATCTAAAAAAAAAGAAGAAGGTAATACATAAGTATCAAAATCTCTTTTTCTCTTCCTGGCCCGGAGCTCTGCTTTGCTGAGTAAACACTGACGATGGCAGATTAAGCTGCTGTGTTTGCATCCTCCCCACTCGCTGAATCTCCTCTCCTTCAGTCGCTGAAATCCTACACCGTCTCTTCTCCTCCGTCGCTTCTAGCGGCTTCGTTCTCTTTGACTTTAAGTCTGAGATTTGGTGCCAGTGCAGCATCAAACATGCCGACTTAACAGATGTTGTCTAAAAGAAGAAAGGAATGGAAACGGCGAATCAAAAGGTTGAAATGAATGAAAATGACAATCCCGGTAATGATAAGCTTCTCAGGAAGTTACTTCACCAGTTGGACGGCTTTTCTTTGCCTGTCTTTATATATTTCTGTCTTACTCTTTGTCTTACTTCATACTCTCTCTCTCTCTCTCTCTCTCTCTTTCTCTCTCTCTCTCCCTCTTCTCTCTTGGGTCTTTGTTCAGGCGTGTCAGTGGAAGTGTGTTAATGATAACTTCCCCCAGCCAAACTCCCCTTTCCCTCCGAGCAGCCAAAGGGCCCATCTGCACTCCGTCCTCCCCCTCCTCCTCGCATGTCATCACTCCATCACTCCATTCCGCCCCTCCAAAAACACAGGACAGAAATTAGCCCCATTCTCACACCATTTCCGCCCTACTTCACCGTCGGTAACCAGGTAACCATGGCCCAGTGTGAAAGGGATGCTTTGTGTGTGTGATTACCAAGGATGCAGACATGAGTATGATTAGGCATATTAAGTAGGGTTCTCATGGATGTACTGGGATAGATGTGGAGGATGATGTGGCATATGGAGAACGACAATTCCACAGGCCAAGAAACTAAAAGATGTGAAATGTGAGTAAATCATCCATCCATCCATCCATCCATCCATCCATCCATCCATCTATCTATCTATCTATCTATCTATCTATCTATCTATCTATCTATCTATCTATCTATCTATCTGTCTATCTGTCTATTTACCTGTCTATCTATCTATCTATCTATCTATCTATCTATCTATCTGTCTATTTACCTATCTATCTATCTATCTATCTATCTATCTATCTATCTATCTATCTATCTATCTATCTATCTACCTGTCTATCTATCTATCTATCTATCTATCTATCTATCTATCTATCTATCTATCTATCTATTTACCTGTCTGTCTGTCTGTCTGTCTATCTATCTGTCTATCTATTTACCTGTCTATCTGCCTGCCTGTGTGTCTATCTATCTATCTATCTATCTATCTATCTATCTATCTATCTACCTATCTATCTATCTATCTGTCTGTCTGTCTGTCTGTCTGTCTGATTGGCTAGGACTGTAGCCAGTCAATGCTGAAGTCTTGTTGTCACTCACACCACACTCACACACGAGCGCAGCGTGAAGCTCCGAAAAGGAGAAGAGGAGAGAAGAGAGTTTCAGCTGAGCTTGGTGTTTGTAAAATTCTAAATTTTGCCTTTTTTTTGCATATAGATTCCAATTATTGGTTATCAACCCCGTTAACTAGCAGTAATCGGTATTGGCACTGAAAAACCAATATCGGTCAACCTATTTTTCTTCCCAGGCAGAGCTTTTACCTTTCCATTAAAAGTAAAAAAAGATCGCAGACAGGTAAAGGTCCCAATGAGGTACTCATGAGCAAGATACCGTCCCCAAGCACTACTCCCTGTTACTGATAGAGCTTCCCACTGCTGTTTTGCGGATGGGTCAGGCACAGAGCTTGTGGTGCACTGTGTGCCATGCTGTGGTGTGTTTTCAATGGTAAATAATCTCTCACTTAAATACAGATTTTGTCGAAAAAAATATTGCAACGTCAATTTTCCCCAATATCGAGCCACCGTACTGCACTGCACGCCCGGTTCCCTGGCCACATTTAACCTGCTTAAATACAACCTCGCCCCGCTCAACCAGACTCAGAAAACTGACTCCATTAATCAGCAAGAACACTTGTTTTGCTTGAAAGGTGCCTACATTAGCTTTTAAAAGGGTTCTGCCGAAATGATGTGGCAAGAAAAATGCAATCGGTGGAGTGCAGCGATGGCGTTTTTAAAAGTCTCTGGAGAGGTTTGATGGATTCCTTCGAGACGAGTTCTCCGGCTGCCGTTAGCATACGTGGAGGAACGGGACGTGGCCCCCCGCTTAAGGGCTTTTTAGTGAGGAGCAGAGAGCCGAGGGGTGTAATGTATGGTAATCCCGGTCCTGCACATGGCGTTTGATAAGTCTGACTTTGAAATGGCCTGCGTTCAAACTCCGAAGCTTCACAGGGAGGTTAAATCAGACACACGTAAGACGGGGGGCAGCAGTGCCGAATCTGATTTCTGGGTGGCTTTAAGGGGAGTGAGGGTTAAAGCCTTATTCCTAGGAAGAGGAGTTCGATTTGACTTAGATCAGACTCCCCATGCTGGATCTTTCGCCTCTTTTCTAGGTCAAATGGCTTTTCTGATTACCGATAACGAGTTGAAAGTAGGTAAAGGAGAAGCTTGTAAAGATCGCTCGATTAGATTTGGACGCACAACAGTCACAGACGTGCGATGCAGATACAGACTTAGATATCTGAGTAAATTTGCACAAACACAGTCATTATAACAGAGATTATATGTGACCCGATCTGCCGTAATGAGTCGGAGGTCGGCGTTCTATTTATTTGGATACGGGCCGATTATGTTGACCAACTTCAAAAATATCGATTCTTCTTTTTTGGTCTTATATGAAAGAAAAAGGTCTTCAAAATGAATCTGGTCTCCGAAAAGGAAAAAACGACATTTTTGAAGTTTGTCAACATAATCGGCCCGTATCTAAATAAATAGTACGCCGACCTCCGACTCATTACGGCAGATCGGGTCACATATGTGTCCAATATCAAAATTCAACACAGACCAGACATGAGATGGAAATCTGATAGAGGATCAGGTTCCTGCATATGGAATCCTTAGGATCTGTGATTACTTGGACTAGCAGGAAACTGATCCAAAATCAGCACATATGCTTGATAGTAATGAGGCTGGAACCAAACAACAGCAACAACGGTCATTTTTCCTGGCACCAAGCCTTAATTAAAAGGTCACTGAGGGAGTAAGAGTGCAGACGCAACCACAGAGCAGACGTGGAGAGACGTCGTCTCACTTTATTAGGATTAATGGCCAGTAAATATTTACCTGCCCCGGAGACCGTCGCCCACCCACCCCCATGCTGCTTTAACAAGGACAGGCCATGCTGTGAAGCGAAGGCAGTTCGTTTTGGACTCACTTTACGTGACGCGTCTGCTATGATTAATGCTGCACGAGTTCCTCGCAATGCCTGCTTCTATAGATTGCCTGATATTTGTATAAATTGGTTGCTTGATAGAATTACGTGGACTTTTACAGCGGCACGGACCATTAATATAGCAATTTATGGTTTGATCAAACGTTGATATTTAGAACTAGGGTTGCACGATGATATCAGAAACATATCGGAATCGGCCGATAATTGCTTTTTTGAAAAGTCATCGGAACCGATGCTTACGTTCGTCCGATATTTTCACCCGATATTTTGTGACGCTTTTACGTACGTACGTCGGAAAGGTAGCGCTTGTGTCAGGCAAGTCGTGGTCGGATTTTATGCCAAAATTCTGAGCACACAGTGGAACGTTCACAAGCAAAATCTCTGGTCTTTTTCACGCTCAAGTCTGCCTGTAGGCATTTTTTTACTCACTAAATGGTGTGTCGGGAGGCACGGTGGCGCAGGGGTTAGGGTCCTGGGTTCGAACCCCGGGGACGTCCGAAGGGCCTTTCTCCCTGTGTTCGCGTGGGCTTCCTCCGGGTGCTCCGGTTTCCTCCCACAGGTCCAAAGGCATGCACTATAGGTTCACTGGCGACTCTAAATTGGCCCCGTAAGGTGTGATTGTGAGTGTGTGAGTGTGTGTGCCCTCTGCGGTGTGTTGGCGCCTGCCCGGGGTTGGTCTCCGCCTTGTGCCCGTCAGGCTCCGGTCCCCCTGCGACCCCAGTTGGGATTAAGCGGTTGAGATAATGAATGAATGAATAAGTGCCTCACTTAGCGAATGCGAGCTCACACATGGACAGTGTCCTGAGCCTCGCACTGTCGCACTTAATAATATGGTAGGTATGGTAGGTACGCTAGAAATGCTCTGCCCTTGCTCGACCCCGCTTTCACGCTCACTTAACTTGACACTGTATTAGAAATGTCAGAATTATAGCGTTATTTTTGTGCCATAATTCTGAACGCGTGGAACTTTGGTGAGCAAATATCGTGTCTTTATGCGCTCAACTCTGTCTCTGATCCAATAAAAAAACATTGGATATCGTCATCGGCCAATAATTCCCATATCGTGCATCCCTATTAAGAACCTTTCACCAACTTAATCTTGGTTTTCTTCTTGGTCAGTTGATGAAATGAATATTTCAAAAAAATATTATGAACTGAAATTATTGTTCATTAATTACAATTAAAGTAATGGTTTGAAATTATTAGAATATTGATATGAAGTCATGTCGTCCAGCCCTAGTATGACTCTAAAATATTTGTCATTTGTATGTATTTTTTATTTATTTGTATTTATTTGGATTTAAGCTTTAGATTTTTTTTTTCTTTTTTACTCTACTTGGATTTCCAGGTCTCTAAGCTGTGGTTTTATCTGCCCGCGTTGGTTTTACAGTCGAGTCACATGGCTACCTCCCAGGTCGTTTTCACTCCCTCCTTCAATTCCCTTTAATTCCAGATTTCAATCTCGCGGTCACGGTGTCGGATGTGTTCCGTTACCAGGCAATGAGGCCTGTAGAAGGAAAATGAAAACATGTAAATGCTTTAGAACCGGCGCTGATAAACTTCTCATGTATGGGCTAGGGCTTAAAAAGAGAGAATCCCTCTCTCCCTCCCTCCCTCCCTCCCACCCTCCCTCCTACTCGCCTTTCCTATCGCTCTTCTTTTCACATCTGGGCTTTTTTAGCCGCTCTCATCTTAACCTAAGCTTCTGAGTGAACAATGTCTCCCTCACCTCCTCTCTCCAACCCCCCACCTGTCTCCCTTTCTCTCTCTCTCTCTCTCTCTCTTTTTCCCCCGGCCCGGAGAATCTGCAGAGGAATGTTGGGAATGGGGGAGTCGGAAGGCCTGAGGCTTCTGGGTGCGCTTGTGGACGGTTAGAGCTCCGGGGTGGAGGTGCGATTGATTTAGAACTCACAGCATGTTGATGTGAGGGGAGTTTCCTCCTTCAGTCGTCATCTTCCCCATTTGCCCCAGTCATTGTCTGACCACAGAAGCACCCGGGGAGCAATGCTTGGGGACGGTACCCATGAGTACCTCAGTGGTACCTTTACTGGTCTGATCAAGGGGAACTCTCTAACTGTTGTTGCTACCAACTGCTTCCGGGGGGATTTTTTTTTCCAAACTAAAGTATGCCTTACACTAAATCATGTCCTTTTCTTCTTTTAAAATCATAATTTGCCACTGGTGATAATTTCCCACACTTGAGTGCTGAGCTGTTGACTGTACCTGATTTAAAAAATATTTTTATAGCACTTTTAATCGTTTTATTTCTTTTTTATCTTTATTTTTATTTTTTTCGGATTACTTTTTCTTTTTATCTTTAATTTTAACATTTTAACATTGTTTGCGTAAAGCACATTGAATGACCCTTGTGTATGATAATGTGCTCTATAAATAAACTTGCCAGGGTTCCCACGGGTCCTTGAAATCCTTGAAAGTTTGTGAATCTGAACAAATAGCTTCAAGGCCCTGGAAAGTTTTTGAAAACAGGCATAAAAAGACACCGTCCTTGAAAGTTCTTGAATATTTTTTTGGGAATTGAAATTTCAAGGATGACGACCGCTGTTAACATGTTATTATTTTGCCACCACAAGTTTGTTTAAATCTATGCCTACGCTGACTTTTAATTTGCGAAAGTTCGTTTGTTCTTCCGTACATTTTCAGCACTGCATTCTTGTGTTTCCCGTACGTAGTCAACGTAACGTGTGCGTAGCCGCTTTAGGTGCGAGACTGCTTTCAGAGTGGAAGTGAAGTTTTTGAAGAGTCATCGTGCCTAGATGCCCGGAAAATCCAAATTCCAGGATGCGTGGCTTGCCAAAGAAAGCTATGCGGAGTGGTTGGCGAAGGACACAAAAGACCGACATTCTGCTAGGTGCAGAATTGATAACATATTCAGCGGTAGCAGTAGGTAAATGCCGCCGCGTGTAGTCCTTGAATTTGAGGATATTGGTCCTGGAAAGTCCTTGAAAGGTCATTGAATTTGATGTTAACTAAGGTGTGGGAACCCTGACTTGCCTTGCCTTGCCTACCGAAGTGGCCTATGAACGACCCTGACATCATCGGGCCAAAACAAAAAAAACATGAACCTGAGATTTCTCTGCTTCCCATCTACAGTTTCAGTTTCTAGTTAATTATGAAAACATATGTATAATATTTTAAAATATTGAATGCCTTTTTTGATCATTTACTGTAAGTAAGTGATTGTTTGCTGTTGTGAACACACAGTATATAGTTCATCACAACGAAATGTGACCTCTGTGTTTGACCCAGTGCTTATATGGTGCATTGATCATGAGTACCTCAGTGGTACCTTTACCGATCTGAGACTTGAACCGGTGACCTACCGATCACAGGGCCAATTGCCTCACCGTTACACTACCAACTGTCTCAATAATGCGTTAAACACCGCCAGTAAAAAAGTTGCAAATACTCTATTTTTTAAAAACTTAAAAAATTGAATTTAACACCATTTTATTTGTAGTTGAGAACTGTCAACTGTAGGGCCGGGTTCAAAAAATCGATTCACCGATCAATATCGATTCTCGTTCGAAAAATACGATATCGATTCAAAAATTCACGGATCGATCTTTTCCTGCGGCTATGCACTACTTCTCGCGACCGCGCAAGGAGAGCTATAAAAAAACGTGAGACCGGTGAATCCGAAACCAAATAGAGCTATAGCTGAAGCTGCTCCGCTCAAATCACCGTCTGGCCTAAAGGTGACACTTCTGTTTTAAAACAAGTTATTTTATAACCAAGCGAAACTAGTATTGACGCAAAGAAATCTCTAAATAAATCGATATCGAATCGAATCGAGAATTGAATCGGATCATGACCTTGTGAATCGCAATCGAATCGATTCAGGAAATCAGCAACGATACCCAGCCCTAGTCAACTGTTATTTTGAGCACAGATGTTTAGTTCTCTTTCTTCCTGTTATTTGGTTGGTTTGGTATGTTCAGTCCGGCTGTGAAACTTACACGGTAACATTTACATTTACAGCATTTAGCAGACGCTCTTATCCAGAGCGACTCACGTTTCCTAATTTCAGGGACAGTTCCCCTGAGAGCAACTTAGGGTTAAGAGTGTTGCTCAGGGACCCAATGTTGCTAATAGCAGAGGTCGGATTCGAACCCACAACCTCGTGGTTCAAAGGCGACTGTCCTACCACCAGTGTTAGTGATAGTAATTAGTTATAGTTACTAGTTACTTCTTCCAAAAAGTAACCGAGTTAGTAACTGAGTTACAGCATTATAAAAGTAACTAGTTACCAGGGAAAGTAACTTATGTATTACATTTTTAAAAAATGTTCAAATATGTCAAAAATGTGGATCCCCCTCCCCCCTTTGATGGAAATTGAGCTGTATGTTCGATTATTTGTAATAACACTGACTATTAAATATGTGTAATTAATAGACACTTAAAATAAATAAAAGTCTAAATATAAATAAAATAATACATTTTTAATAGAAAACATTGTACACAAATCTACACTAATATCGCTGTGGGACAATGTGAGACAAGACACCGATCAAATTTAATATATCATTGTAGATTTGGTCATTACCTTGTGTAGTTGAATGATAAAACACAATAGATGTTTTAGAACTTTTCATATTTATTGCACAGCAACAGGCCGCAACTGGCGATCAAATAGGTCTAAATTAAATTATGCTCGTACTCTACCTGAGCCAATCATCATCCCTTATGGGGTTGTCTCGCTCCTCACCAAAGAAAAGAAAAAAGCTCTGCCGCTCCTCTAGCTGAGAACTTGGTCGGATGAAAACAGCTTAATAACACTAACTCCCCGCATGTTATTGTCAACAACGGTAACAGCGTTGTAACAATGGAAACAGTAATTGGGTAGATTACCCGTTACTGAAAAATGACTTTATTTTTACGCCGTTTATTTTTATTTTATGACGTTATTTTAACGCCGTTATTCCCATCACTGCCTACCACTAGACCACCAACACCCTCAACGGCATTGTTTATAAAGAATGTCAGGATTTTGTGTTTCTTTTTCCACTTCGCTATCACAAGTAGATTGCGACTCATTAACAACCCACATAAATACAATATCTAGCCATAAATGTTGCTGTGATCAAAATCTGGTTATTGGAGAAGGACGATGGAGGAGCTAACACACACTCTTCATGGGCCCTAATCTCCAGACATACACCAGAGTTTGCTTACGAGTTAGATGTCCCCAATAAATCGACTTGTGTGTGTAGATGTGTGTGTTGGTGTGTAAAAGCTGGCGTTCTTCTGTCACTCCTGCCTGGGTTTCACCTGCTCAGTTTTCAGTTGAGATGGGATTATCGTGGGATTATGGGTAGAGAGGAGGTGGCCGGGAGAGGCCGAGAGGGAGGGAAAGTGGGAGAGAGGCGACTTGTTCAGTCCTGTTGGGACACATGATGGGGATGACTGCACCTATCCGCCTTTTAGTGAACAAAAAGGCTTGTAACAGAAGCCTCCGTAATCCGATACGTGAGAACCGTGTGTGTGTGTGTGTGTGTGTGTGTGAAACGGTAGATGATGGGTGTGGGGGCCTGTTTTTACGGATTTCCTGTTAGGCAACCAAGCTTAAAGATAAAGTGCACACAGATGGCATCTCCTCATTAGTTCTGATATCATCTTTAAGTGATTTTAAATCATCTTTAATGTGCATTCTTATTCTTTTGTGTTGTTTTTTATTGCTTGCCTCGTAATTTGGTATGTGCATTATTGGGAAGTGGTAACATTTTTAATCATCTTAAATGTACCTTCTTAATGCATTAAAAAACATGAATAATCTTAAATTCACATTATTATAAGTGTTTAAATACTTTAAATCCGAGTAGGGCTGGGTGATATGGCCAAAAAATGATATCGCAATATTTTTCAGATATATTCTGTCTTTATCTCGATACATTCCGTCCTTCTGGGAGTGAGCTGTCTGCTTTGAGAGGGCAGAGAAGCGAAACGTGATTTAGCATTAATGTGAGGATATGTACTTGATGTTCACAATATAGTCATTTACTACATTGCACATGGAACCGGCAGAGATATATCCAGTATATTCGATATATCGCCCACCCCTAATGAAAATGTCTTCCATTTTGGTCAGATGTATCATATGTGACCCGATCTGCCGTAATGAGTCAGAAGTCGGCGTTCTATTTATTTAGACACGGGCCGATTATGTTGACAAACATCAAAAATATCGATTTTTCTTTTTTGGTCTTATATGAAAGAAAAGGTCTTCAAAATTAATCTGGTCTCCAGAAAAGAAAAATTGATATTTTTTGGGGTTTGTCAACATAATCGGCCCGTATCTAAATAAATAGAACGCCGACTTCCGACTCATTACGGCAGATCGGGTCACATATTTGTTTAATCTGTGAAACTATTCATGCTGAAAAGGGTTTATGTTTATTGTTAAAAAGTTTAAATCATCTTAAACGCCCATTATGTCAAGTCTGACGTACTTTGATGTAAACGCAAGACTTTCTGTGCTGTTTCACTGATTTATTAGTGAAAGTGAGTGATTATTTGTCATTGTGAACACACCACACCACAGCACAGCACAGCACACCTCTGCATTTAACCCATCCGTGAAGGAGCAGTGGGCCGCTAACAAGAGCAGCGCCCGGGGAGCAGTGCTTGGGGACGGTACCTTGCTCATGAGTACCTCAGTGGTAACTTTACCGGCCCTGTATTCGAACCTGCGACCTTCTGATCATGGGGGGAGAACACCCTACCGTTACGCCACCAACTGCTCCAAATTATTCAATGCGAGCATTGAGATCAACATGATACACAACGTTTTATTGCTTTAAGACATAAATAAATGTTCTAGCAATGATTTTTGATCTACATAACCAATGAAATATTGGTTAATATATGAGAACAAAAGTAGGACCGACACCACTGGACATGGCGTTTTGGAAAAGCGTGTGTGTGAACGTGCGTGTTAGGGGGTTGGCTAATGACTCAGCAGTCTGAGACGCTGCGTTCTGATTATGTTTCTCTCTTTGTTTCTGCGCTCTCAATTAGACTAATAGGGCCGAGCTGAAGACATGCAGAATTATAGACTCTGGCTAGGAGAACAATAGGACTCTTTCCCAGTCTCCTCTTTCTTTCTCACACACTCAGACCCACACTGCTATCTCTGCGCTCCACGGTGGGCTTCTGGGAGTTCTATAACCCCACTCTTTGCCCCGGGCCTGTAACGAAACGATCCGAAATAAAGGAATAAGCGCCTGACTAATGGGACCCAGTGCAGGAGAGAGGGAATGCAGACTTCACTTTTTCCCCAAATCTTCTCTGGCTGAATTGCGGGTCTCCCCACGGCTCTTTCTTTTCTTTCTTCTGTCAGCCCGAGAGGGATTCTCTCCATCAATTTCTCTTACTCCATCCCTGACTCCTTGCACTGTCTTTTTCTCTACAGACTCCCCAAAAATAGGGATGATTTTAATGACTCGGTGTCTGCGGCACTGCCCGGTCCCCCCCCAAAACAAGCCGGTAGGATACCTGTCGGAATGATTTATGGCGGGAATGTCATTAGCTCCCTCGTTTGACTCTAGTTTAAATGTGCATGAGACGTAGAGGTTAGGCTTGTAACTAGGGATGCACGATAATATCGGAATCGTATCGGAACCGCCCGATAATTGCTTGTTTCCTCCCAATATTTTATTTGTACGCTGGAAAGATGATGCCAGGCATGTCCACAGTCCGAGGTGGGAGTTTATACGGCCAGCGCCTTCTGTCTTAAAATGTACGCTGTTATTTTCTGCAACATCTCTCGTCTTTACATCCTCAACTCTGCCTACACGTGCTCTTGAAGTGCTCCGCGCTTGCTCGAGTCTGCGTTCATGCTCGCTCGACTTGGCGACTTGGTGTTAGAATTGTCAGAACTATGGGGTCACTTTTGTGGCAAAATGCTGAGCGTGCAGTGGAACTTTGGTAAGCAAAATATCTTTCCTTTACCCTTCAGCTCTGGCTGTCGGGTATCGGCATCGGTCTTTAATTCACACGTCGTGCGTCCCTAGCCGTAACGATATCGGGATAAAACTCGTGATTTAGTGCAGGTACGAAGTGTGGGTGAGTGTGTGTGTGTTTTCTGAGCTAGAGTCGGTTTGGCTTCAAATTGATCCGAGGTTAAAGGTGGAGAGTCTACGGCTAGTATTATGAGGAAGGGGGTTGGAGAGAGGTGTTGACCTCCCCTTGAGTGGGGAGAGAGGGAGGATTTTCTCTCTAAAAAACCCCTTTACAATGCAGCTATTTGGCTTTCACAATATGCCTTCAGCATGAGAGAGAGAGAGTGGGGGTGTCTTTCAGTTCCATTATCCCATTATCCTCTCTCTCTCTCTTTCTCTCTCTCTCTCTCTCTCGCCAATACCAGCAGATCAACACAGCCCAATAAGGATATAGTGGGATTATAGAGCAGGGATATAAGCAAAAAAGACAAAGAAAGAGGGAAAGAAACGGAAGAGAAGGAGAAATGAGGAGGTTTGTGCTGGAATTGTTGTCTGTAAGCACATATGCGGGTCTGTTGAATAGCTACAGATGAAACCTTTCATAATTTTGTGGACGTACAAATCGGCTGTGATTGGGGTTTAGAGGCGTGGGAGCGTTTCGCTGTTGCTCTGTTGCATAAGATGTGTTTTGGGTGGATTCTGTTACTCCTGTATGGGAGGAGGAGCTGATTCACTTTGTGATGACTTATGCTGTGGGCTTGGTGTGTATTAGAACACACAGGGTTTTAGGTGTTTGTGAAGACCTGAATGTCGTGTAAAAGACAAGAAAATTTGAGATTTGACAGATTTGTGTGACTTTGTGGGAAGAGTTTTGGCCACAGATCCTTGTTTCCATTTTACCAATTTGGACTCCGTCCTCCAACTCCATGTCACAGCTGCCAAGAGCGTGCTGTGATGCATGGACAGGTAGCCGTCAGATGCCTTTTCTGCATATTCAACACCAATCAGAAACACCCAAAAATACCCGTCCTTTTTCGTTACAATGTAATGCTTTTGCCATGATACATTTTGTGAAAACGAGCTACAGGGTTTAAAAAGTAGCTTTGCTACTGACAAACTGAAAAAGTAGTTAAGTTGGTAGCGTCATCATTTTTATCAGCCACTCCGCAAACCTGATACTGTATCCAGGGATGCACGATAATATCGGAATCATAGCGGAATCAGCCGATTTTAAGTCATCGATATTAGACCGACGCTTAGATTTTGCCGATATTTCCAGACGATATTTGTTGCACGTCGGAAAGGTAGCGCTCGTTCCAGGCATGTCCAGAGTCCGAGGTGGGATTGTATACGGCCCGAGCTTTGTGTCCTAAAATGTATGCCGTTATTTTGGGGCTAAATTTCTGAGCACGCAGTGGAACGTTCGCAAGCAAAATCTCTCAACTCTGCCTGCACATGCACTCGAAGTAAATTGTGTTTGTCTCACTTAGCGAGTGCGAGCTCATACATGGGCTGCGTCCCGGACCGCGTACTACCGCACTTAATAGTATGGTAGGTAAGGCGCTCTTATCGTACTGTTCTATGCGGTAGTATGCATTTCAGGAAATAGCTGGGGTTGTAGCTTAACGGCTCTGTATGCACTAGGTAGTGCACATGGAGTGTCACACGCGCCCTATTTGACTTGGAACACCACATAGTGCAGGAAATGACTTCTTCTGATTAAGACTCTGCCTTCCTCTTTTATTGGCTTCGGCATCGGCAGATATACGCCTGAAAAATCGATCGGCATCGGCTGATAATTCCTATATCTTACACCCTAATTGTATCCAATCAAGTATCTGACCCCAGGTCAGTTTTTTATGGTCTTTTGAGAATTTTACTTTTGTTACAAACTTGTCTGTTTTCTCTTCGTGGCTGCCCTTTGTGACACAGAATTGCCTGATGCAGTTTTGAGAGCCCCTCCGACGCCACAGTGCGATTTTTAACATCCCATTGTTGCAGTGACGCTCCGGGAACACAGCAGACTAACACGTGAACGATAAGAGTGAGGGAGGAGTAAAAGAGCAGAGAGATGGCTCGAGACAGAAAGTGAGATTCGCAGGTCATCTGGTTCAGCTGAATCACGTCTGATGAATCGTGTCGTCGCCATTTTTAAAAAATCTCTTTTATTCGACAACATTAATCTTTCACCAACGGCAATGACATGAAAGCATTGGAAGCGTTACATAACATCCTTGTTTAATAAAATTTGCTGGAATCAAATGAAAAGATGCATTTGCGGATAGCCTGAGGTCAGATTTGCGCACAGCGATGAGTCTGTTCGTGGATCGGGGTGCAAACTCGATGAATTACATCAGCAAAAAATGCTCTGAGGGCAGACGGCGGATCAAGAGGAAAATTGGAATGGATGGATGAGGGGATGAAGTGGGTGGGGGGGTGGCAGGGGGGTTGTCGATGGGGTCTTAAATGTATTCCTGAATTAGCGGTGAAATTGCACCTTTTCCAGCTTCGTTAATCGGTCGAGGCTTTCTGCTGCTCTCTCCCTTGGCGTCCCGGAGCGGCCTTCTGTGGTGGAGTTTCCTCCAGCTGTTGTGACAGGTGAGGAGAGACAGCAGGACAGGAAGACAGCGGCGTGGAGGAAATGACACTGGGTGGGGCTGAGGAAAAGAGAGGAGAGGACAGGCGGGATGGAGGGGGAGCTGGGAAAAAAGAGCGAAGCATAACAGAGAAAAAAGATCAAATGGGGTCAGAGCTGGTTTACGTAACTCTGTGAGAGAGTCGCCTTGCTGTAGTGCGAGCGCACACTTGTAAAACACTACACACACACACACACACACAATGAAAACCTCTGCACATTCGTGGGCTAAAAAAAGCAACATTTGCAGCCTACACTTCTCTCTCACTGTCTCTCTCTCCCTTTGTTTGTCTCTGTGTGTGTCTTCCTGTTCTGTTGTGTGATCAGTAAGCATTATTGCTGAATTAAGTCAATGGGACGGACATGATCCAGACAGCAGACCCCCTACACACACACACACACACACACACAAACACACTCCAAAAAAAAAAGACATGCCACACACAACTCACACAGTTCACACACCCCCACACACAAACACGTTTATTCACATGCACACACACACACGCACACACACACATACCTCACGCACAGTCTTGTATTACTATCTTTGTGAGGTCCTTCCATAGACTCCCATAATGACTAAAGTACATAATTTTACACCTCCACCTAATCCTAACCCTAACCTTAACCTCAGTAACCAAAAGCACATCTTTTACCTCTTTTAGTTTCTCAAATAAAACAAGCACATTTTCTATAAAGTCCGTTTTTTTTCCTCATGGGGACCTCTCAAATGTCTTTAAAGCCCAAAAACAGATAAAAGTGATTTTAGGGGACAAAAAGGTCCCCATAATGCGATAAATACATGGACGCAATGCACTCACACTCATAAAGACACACACACACGTGCACACACACACACACACATCTCGCACAGTGTGCACAAAATACACATGCTCACTCCCACCCCACACAGTGCACACACGTGTACATTCTCTCACACACATAAACACACACACACACACACACAGATATATGTACTTTATATGCTGTATACACACACCCCATACATACAGACACACCCCGTAATGTGTGAATACACACACAGCGGATACATCCACCCCACACAGTGCACACACACACACACACATGCCGCGCACAATGCGCAGTGCTCTCACACACAAACACGGCAAATAAAAGGCCAAGAGCAGAACAGTTGACCAAAGGCTAAATGGTGCATGATTAGCCAACCGCTGTGCTTACTTCAGAAGCCCTGTAAAGTGGATGAGCCTAACTCTCTCTCTCTCTCTCTCTCTCTCCATCTCTCTCTCCCTCGCTCTCCTTCTCTTACTCTCTGGGTTAGTGTGTCGTTCTCAAAGCCAAGCCGCTCTGTGATCTTCCTCTGTTCTTTATACCCACTTAGTCTGAAAACGAGAAAACCTCTCTCTCACTCTCAGCATTGGATTAGAGAAAATTAGGTCGTGTTGGCACTGAACGAAAGAGAGAAAAAAAAAAGAGAGAAAAGAAGTTGAGTTTCCTCCAACACTGCCATAATCCCTTTACGATCTTTGGCCGTGTTTTACAGTACGAGTTTCTCGGTTGCTTCCCTCGATGGCGAAAGGATCATGTGTGGGATTTGTAAATGTGTTTACAACCTGCCTTTGTGTGTGTGTGTGTGTGTGTGTACTCTTGCTATGGGGAGTGTCTCGTATAATAATGTGAGCGCCAGCACGTGACCTTGTGTACTTCGCGCTGGGCTTTATTTTCCCGTTTACCTTAGGCCATGTCTGTTCCCTTTTTCCAGCTTCTTCCTGAGTCACACCACATACCCTTCTCCTCCTCAGAGCCATTTTTAGAGTTAAAACCAGTTTGCATTGTTCTCCAGTCCTACCGAGCGCGCTTGTGTGTGTGTGTGTGCGTGTTCTTCGATTTTCATTCGGCTATGCATAACTTATTCTTCCTTTTTCTCTCCGTGAACAAGTCTGTCTCTAGGACCATGAGGGGTGTAAAACAGGGCGATGCTGCTGTGGGAGATGCCAGGAAGTGATGTGTCACATCGGGTAATACACTCACTCTCACACACACACACACACACACACACATAAAATCATACAACCTGAAACAACACATGTATATACTGTAACTAAAACTCAAGAAAGAAATGTCTATAAAAAACTTATTATTATTATTATTAGTAGTAGTAGTCCACTCTGATGCAAATACAGATGTATAATAATAATAATAATAATAATAATAGTAGTAGTAGTAATAGCAATAATAATAATCATAAGTCACCATCACATTCATACATAAATTCTTCTTAACTATTTCTTCTTCTTCTTCTTCTTCTTCTTCTTCTTAGTAGTAGTAGTAATAGTAATAAAAAATAATAAAATCTTTGATTAGGAATTTCAGCCCTCTGATGCAAATACAGATGTATACTACCACTACTACTAATAATAGTAATAATCATCATCATCATCATCATCATCATCATCACCATCACATTCATACATAAATTTCTTCTTCTTCTTCTTCTTCTTCTTCTTATTAGTAGTGGTAGTAGTAATGAAAAATAATTAAATCTTTGTTTAGGAATTTCAGCCCTCTGATGCAAATACAGATGTATACTACTACTACTACTACTACTACTACTACTACTAATACTACTACTAATAATAATAATAATAATAATAATAATCGTAATCATCATCATCATCATCATCACATTCATACATAAACTTCTTCTTTTTCTTCTTCTTCTTCTTCTTCTGTTCTTCTTCTTCTTCTTCTTCTTAACCATTTAAAATGGTTGGTTATCTAATTTAATTCAGGGCTGTTTAAATGTAGGGCATTTTAACACCTGATTAATCTGGAAACTTTAAGGCATCACTGAAGCCTGGTTCAGTTTATACGTATCATATCGCTCTAAACATGTAAACACAAATTATGGGAAAGCCTTTTCAGCGCGTCCAGATAGTTTCGGGAGATACAGGCGGTGACTCACTCAAGCGTCATTAAAACAGGTAGAGTAACATAAAGTAGAAATAAAAAGGGTATTTTTCCAAATTAATGAGTCAGAATTAATTGTCATAAATAAGTGTTCAACTCTAAATTTGACCTTCTAGTTCCCACTTATTTCTGAACTGTAGTTAGGTAATGTGGTTTCATGTTTGGTATAGACCAAACAGCTCATTAATGCCTAAAGGTCTTTAATCATGTCTACAATAGTCAAGTTTAGGCCAGTTAAAAACGTAACTAGATATAATCTCTTTGCGTTATAATGTAAGTTTTTTTTCATACATTTTGGATCACCGAGACTAGCTTCTCCCAGAAACAGCAGCACAAAACACGGCAGCCTTGGGGTAGGTGGTGCATGAGCTTCTCATCCTACGCTTTTGGCAGCCTCTCTCATCGTCCAGAATATTTCTGGTGTTCGAGGCTCTGATCGCGCACTCTCTCACTCGGCTTTTGTGTGTGTGTGTGTTGATGGTGAGACATCACTCTTCTGCCTGATTTTCACCTCCGCAACCACTCTCCCTGCCTACCTCCAAAGCGCACAGAG
Organism: Distichodus sexfasciatus; assembly: GCA_032718565.1. NCBI lineage: Eukaryota > Metazoa > Chordata > Actinopteri > Characiformes > Distichodontidae > Distichodus > Distichodus sexfasciatus. The sequence continues at coordinate 765,875 of JAVGVS010000066.1, read as the reverse complement.
AAGCGTTGCCTCTGGAAGCAGGAAGCTAAAGAGGTCTGTTGTCAGCTGAGTTTCCTGGTATAACTTGCCCCTGACTAGAGACAGGTTTCAGAACTTCAGAGCTGATGTGTCCTCGCTAGTCTTAACAATGGGAATCGTGTTTCTTTCATGATATTTTCCTGCCAGCACCTGTTCCAGTAAAACCCGGGTTTGGTCTCTGACATTCCACTTTGTTGTTCTACTTTTGCTCTGCAGATGCTAAGCCATGGGGAACGTGGAGAGCCAGAATGGAGACCATGCCTTCTACAGTGACAACCAACATCACCTGTCCCAAAAAACACACCACCAGCTCCTCCGCATCTCCGGAAGAAATTAAATCGCCGCTCGGCGGCCTTACGCGCTTCGACGGGAAAATCCGAGCACCGCAGTTCTGAAGCCAGCACCCGCTCCAGCAGCACTCCCCGGCAGCGGTCACTGGCTGAAAACAGCCGCAGAGCCCTTTACTAATGTGAAAGGTACGCCCTATATGGACACTCTCGGCGGGCCCATGTGGGTGGACCCGGTTATATGAACTGCGCCCATGTCCCGACCGCCGGCAGCTGGCGTTGCCGACACCGCTGTAAGCACGGAGCTCGAAGGGGCGGCGGCGACCGGTGGTTGGGGATGGCGGCGAAGACGACGAGGGACTCTACACGGGCGAGGAGACCTACCTCCAGAGGGTGAGCGATGCGCCTGGGGATGGTGGAAGCTTCAAGAAGAAGCGTTCCAAATCGGCTGACATGGCGCGGCTTCGCTGAGTTCTCTCTGTCCGAGACCTGAGCCAGGAGCACCTGACCAGCACGGAGGAGATCGTCAACGGGGTCGAATACGAAGAGGAGGGAGGCTTTGAGGCTTCTGGAGAAAGAGCCAACTCCCTGGATGAACTCTGCACTCAGAAGAGCTCACTTCTGTAGGTCTCGAAACCCGCTTCTAAATCTGGGGCCAGGACACCCCGATCGGTCTGAGGTGGAGGCAGGACACGGTTGCTGTCTCAGAAGGAAGATGGCGCCCGGCGATTCTGAACCTTCACACCCTGCAGATGCCGGCGTTCCCACTGCCTCTCTGGCTCCCCAGCCACCAGGGGTGCTGTGTTCCCAGCATCACAGGGACGCCGCACCTGAACCTCATGATGCAGAAATGAATTTGTTTCCCGCTTCTTTACCTGGTCGAGCTTCAGCACACACACAATTGTTGTGGCCTGGCTACAAGTGGGGACTACAAACTTTTTCAGTTGCTTGCCAGTAGTGAAGCTACTAAGAGAAATGCAGTAGCTTGCAACTAATTTTTATTTTAGAAATAGTTACTGTAGCTACATATATTTTGTATCTTGCAAAGTGTGTGTATTTCTGATTAATTGACTTGGCAAGTAGCATCTGATTGTATCCCACTGTGCCTGTTCGAGAACATGCTCGTGCATCTGGCGCACACTTGGCAGTTGCTTAATGGGTTGGATGATGGAGGTCCTATGAAGATGGAAGCAAGAATGGCTTTGATGTAGCTATCTTTTCTCTGTAACTTGTAGTACGGCTAACTAGTAGCTTGCCTGTAACTTTGAATCATCAGTGTAGCGAGTGGCTTTAAAAGCTACCACCTGAAAGAAGCTTCCCCAACACGGTTTGTACGTCAGTTATGCTGAGGATCTTTGACTGCAACAGTAAAAAACAAAATCCATCAGGCACGACGTCGATCGCTCAAGGGTGGTTTGAAAAGGTCTGACGAATCAGATGAACTAGCAGCATCTAAACATTTCACTCTTCCTCTGGAAGGTAAGTAAGTCGTCCTTTCAAGGCGCTGTGTCAACAACGAGACAACGGTCTCCTCCTTAATGTTTGATTATTAGGAAGGCGGTGAGGAGAGAGACAACTGCGTTTTTCAACACTTCAACAAGATGTGCTGTTTCTTCCCAGTACTGGTGGGTTTAATGACTGAAAAAAAGGATCAGTAGTTCCTCCTTTGAAAAAGCCCGGTGCGCTTTGTAACCAGTATGCTTGAACTCCCTGAGAGAGATCCGTGCTGCACCGGCTGTTCTGGGGAGAGTTTGTTATCTTTTTTCTTTCTGTGGACTAGTTTTAAGGTTCGAGAGGCGGTTAAAGGTAGAACATATTTGGTGAATTTTTCTCGTACTTCATCAAGTTTTTAAGTAATGTACGATTCGTCAAAGGGGGCTTGAGTGGGGAGGGTCTGGATGGATTTTAAAATATATATTTTGGAAGTTTCCTCAAAGTTACTTGCCACTTTGCCAGCATATTAAGAACCCTCTTTCTCCAAAAGTGTTTATACATTACATAAGTGCTGTTCTGCCTTTGGAGTGGAGATTTATGCCTGCTTTGGGACTGATTTGTCAAAGCCTGTCCATCCCCAGCACACCAGAACAGTCTAAAATCTGAGCAGAGTCTAAGTGTGCATTTTCTACCGTCCAGCCCAAACTGGAACTTTGTGCTCTAACCATTTTGGTCAGGTACCAGAGAAATCTTTAGCCGATGCACCTCGATCTCTGGGTCATGTTACTTATTATCATGAATTCTCTTTAGATTAGTACGAATGATGTTCTTGTCTCTGACCCACCCCCCAACTCCAGGACATCACAGCAGGCGAGGGCAGCGAGTACGGCGACAGCGGCATCGACGGCGTGGCGGTTGACTCAGAGCCTGATCTACGCCAGCGCTGCAAAGAACCCGCTCGTAAACCGTTCTCCGATACTCGGCGGCCCAGCAACCAGCGTGTTAGCGACTGGCGACAGCGGCAGCAACGCGGTCCCGAGCAGGCCCGGTCCGGGCAGGAGACTTAGGCGTGTCACGAGAACTTCGCCAGGGCTTTGACTGACTCTCGGCAGGCAGCGGGAGAGCCTGGAGGAAGCCGGCTCAACCGTCAGCAACCGAGAGGGAGCAACTGCACCGCCAGCTCGGCCTACCAGTCGGACGCGTTGCTGTACTCTGCGCACGGCACAGTGCGCAAGCCCGGCACGCTAGCCGTCAAGAACTTCCTGGTCCACAAGAAGAACAAGAAGGTGGAGCCGGCCACGCGGCGCAAGTGGAAGCGATACTGGGTGTCACTAACAGAAAGGTGAAGGCAGCTGGTCAGAGATCAGCTCATTTGCAACTGCTACAGTTCCCCTTAATCTTGTGGTGAACTTTAATCTAAAGAACTTGGCTTAAAAGACTCGGAAATGTGATTTAAACTGTATTAATATTATTTTAATAATTAATTAGCACTTATTATTATAATAATAATTAAAATCTAGCACTAATTGAATGTGAGTAAAAATGTAAGTGTCTCCTCACAGCCAGTTGATTGATGTTATAATATTGAACTCATAATAACTTTAACCCAATTGTGCATGAACTATTAATATTCAGAACGTGAAAGTGAACATCATGAATGAAAAGGCTAAAAATGTCCAGTTGAGAAAAACCTAGGAGTTGTAATCCTAGCCTAACTTAACCTCAGTAACCATACATCTTTTACCTCTTTAGTTTTCTCAAATAAAACAAAGCACATTTTCTATAAAATCATTTTTTCCTCATGAGAACCTCTCAAATGTCCCCCATAAAACTAAAAACAGATAAAAAGTGATTTTTAAGGGGACAAAAATTTAATGCGATAATAAATACATGACCGCTACACTTTATACACAAACACTCCCCTTCATACATTACTGGTCCAATTTAGAGTCATCCAACCAACCTAAACTGCTTGCTTTTGGAATGTGGGAGGAAACCAGAGCACCAAGAGAAACCTCCCGCCAATTCCGGGCGAGCACATAAACTCCACAAGAAATACCCAACAGGGGTCGAACCCAGGACCTTCTTGCTGTGAGGTGACAGCGTTAACCACCTCGTAAAATAATATTAAAAATTCTATTCATAATAACCTAAAGAATAAAGAATAAAGAATCTTGAATCTTGAACATAACAACCCAAACCTAAGCTAAAGCAAATTTCTCCTGTTAAAATTAGTCGAACTGTACCGTCTTTAACCTGGTCCTCTAATTTTTTTAAAATATTAGACCCATTTCTACATCCAAGATTTAATTTTATTCATATTGATTTTACCACTTTGCCACTTGTGAATATTGCCATAAACAAATACCTGTTTCATATTAGAAATCCTTCTTCTTTAAAAGCTTAAGTAAGGAACCCAAGCCTTAAAAAATCAGGCATATCCTGTGTATAACTTCAAACTATGTAATTGCGTTGATTAGGACGTGTAACGTCACACCGTGGTAGTTGGAGAACTTTTTGTCTCCCTCGCAGGACGTGCCCTCTCATCCAGGGTCAGTAGCGCCGTAGAAGGCATTCCTCAGCGCTCCTCTAACTGTGCCCTGAGGTCAAAAAGACACAGTTTCCCTAAAAACCTTGGACACTCCCAAGCTAATCTCATGGACACTCCTAACCCTCAAGCTTTTTTTGATCGTGATGTTTGATGTTTGATGCTTGTACCTCCAAACTCAGTTCAATCAAAATCTAATTTCACACTCAAGTCCGTTTTGATTGCATCTCATTCATTTCCCCACCCGATATAAAAGGCCAGCCAAAATAGCAGCAGTGACATCCTCTGCCGTGGAAATATAATCACATCATTCTGAATAGCTCTCCCTCTTTTTTCTCCCCCAGTCTGTTTGGGGTAATTCAACTCGCCTCTGCGCCTCAAATCAAATCATCGCCGCTCTCGCCCTCCTCGTCCTTCGAAAAAGAGTTCATTTTTTCTCGAGCGAGGAGGCGGAATAAATCTGCTTGCTGGTTTTCTTTAACGATTTATTCGGGGCTCTTTGCGAATCAGTCGTGGTCTAGCTGAAGGCTGATCTCTCCCTAACCTCGAATTTTATCGCGGCGTCTGTTCTCCAGTGCGTCAGACGGCTGTCTTCCAATTACGGCTCCCGAACAAATGTGAGGTGTAAGGTCTAATCAAGGTGTCGCTACGTGTTTGTTAGTCATCGATGCTGTGCTAAGCAGAATTCAGAATTTGTGACAAGGATTTTGGCTTGAAGGATCAGAGCGGATGGAGTTTTGACTGTGGTTTGTTTGCATATTCAAGCTTCAATTTTTGATGCTAATGCCCTTATGGAGTCTGAAAATAATAAACTTTATTATTCTTTAATTCAGAATTCTTTGATTACCTCATGAACGTTTGATCTATTTGCCTAAGATTTAAAAAATGTGTAATTTGGTTAGAGGTCAACCAATATTGTTTTTTCAGGGCCGATAACTGATTCAATATGCAATAATAATTTTGAATTTTACAAACAAGCTGAAACTCTTCTCTCCTCTTCCTATCTTCACTGGAAGCAAGAGATAACAAGGCTTTATGTTGATTGGCTACTACTCGGTTCAGCCAATCGAAGGAGCTATTCTGGGCAGGACATTAAAAAACTGGCGAGTTGAAACCAAGCGGCACCGAGAGAAAGACAACTAGCAGGGGAGCCACAACCTTGGCCTTTGCAACCTTCAGTACTTCATATCGGTGATGGTCAACATTAATCTGCAAAATGCCTAATATTGGCTCCCGATAATCGGTTGACCCTTAATTTGGATAGAATTTTGCATTTTCCTTTGTAATATTTTTTTGGGAATTAGATTTTCAGAAAAGTGGCTTGATTTCTCTGCACAAGAACGATGTTTAAGTTTTCTGTGGAACTTGTTCTAGTGTATTCTTAACGATTTGCTACCTATTAAAAATAAAAATTTCAATTGTGGCTTCAGGAAAACAAAGCATCTTTGGCACAATCTCTGCTCCTATATTGCTTTCTCTTAAACTGAAGAAATGTCAGAAATCTACAATTCACACAAGTCACATAAGCTGGTTCCAATGAAGGGCCTTAACAAAACATGAAAGTGCTGCCAGGTTTCCTTTCCCCTCCTTTTCCTGTTCGTTTGACCAGCTGGACCAATTTTTCCTTCTCAGATAATAGAATCCTAGATTTTCTTTGTTACTTTCTGTAACCATTTTACATCTTCTAACGTCTGCAGCCTCTGTATCTACTTAAAATGCCTAAGCTATTGGTCAGTAAAGTTCTCTTATCTCTTCTCCCTTTGTCCAGGATGCACTCTGTTCTTCTACGAGACAGATGGCCGCTCAGGGATCGATCACAACAGCGTTCCCAAGCATGCTGTGTGGGCTGAGAACAGCATTGTCCAGGCTGTTCCTGAACACCCCAAGAAGGACTTTGTCTTCTGCCTCAGTAGCTCACTAGGGGATGCGTTTCTCTTTCAGGTGGGTCCGTTAAAGGTCAAAGGCAACGTTGTGGCCATTAAGCACAGATTTTCTAGTCAATCGAGATAAAGACAAGATATTTTGCCCACTGCGGTGATGAGAATTTTGGCACAAAAACAGCGCCTTAATTCATATTGCACTGCCTAATCGTGGGCAACGTGCTTCTAGCCCCAGCTATTGCCTGAGATGCATACTGCTGCATAGAAAAGTATGATGAGAGCTTACCTACCATACTATTAAGTCGACGATGCTTGGCTTTCAGGACAAAGCCCATGTCACGAGGCTCACATTTGCTAGAATGAGGCAAACACCCGATTTAATTGAACAAAATCTTTATAGTTGAGAGCCTGAAGACCCAAAAATTTGCTGGAAGACTATCCCACTGTGTCCTAAGAACTTTCCTATAACGACATACACATGTTAAGACAATAGGCGGCGTGGGCCGTGGGCTATACAATTCCACTTGAGGCATAAAGATTACTACCTTTCCCGACTTATTACAATAAATGCGTCATAAAAATTTTAGCCCAGAGGAAAATATTGGGCAAAATCTAGCACCTGTCCCGATACCGATGACTTAAATAAAAAAAAGTAGTTATTGACCCGTTTCTGATATGATTCCCAATATTATCATGCATCCACAACTACGGCGACAAATGACTCAATTCAAGTAGATCCTAAAATCCGTGGCGACCTGAACCCTCTATAAACATAAACGTCTTTAATATCACTGTTGAAAAAAAAATACACATAGAGAAATACAAAAGAAGTCAGCGAGAGTCATTCAGTAATGAAACCTTTTCATGCCATTTGGAAGAAATTTTACCTATCTGAATATGGAAAAGCCTAAACCAGTCATCATTACCTTATAAATGAGTGATTTTATAGATTTTTATTTTTTTCCTTTAGTATTTTAAAGACAATGTTACTTTATACTAACTTTTTGTGATCAGCCATAACATTACTTGACCGCGAATCTTGAGTAGGTCTGTTAACTGAGCAGTCCATATGCAACAAGCTCGATCCTCTGTGTGTTCCTGACACCACATTTCATTGGAAGCAGCATTTTCGACTCGGCTGTTTGAACTTTAGTAACGCTCTTCTGTTGGATCGGTCCACACAAGCCAGACCTCACTTCCCACATCTGCCCGTCGCCTTATCGCCAGTTCACCAGTTTTCACATTTGTGACCCGATCTGCTGTAGCGAGTCGGAAGTCGGCGTTCTATTTGTTAGATCTTGGGCGATTATGTTGACAAACATCAAAATATCGATTTTCTTTTGGTCTTATATGAAGAAAAGGTCTTCAAAATTAAAAAAAAATCGCTATTTTGTGATGTTTTCTTTATCGCTCTGAAACATGACTCCGGCTTTGGCGAATCAGCCAGTCAATTGTTCTTCCCAAGACATCCACAAGAGCTGCAGATTTGGAAATGCTCTCGTAATTAAGCCCAGCCATCACAGTTTGGCTTTGATCAGAGTCGCTCAAATCTTTATCACTTCTCTATGCTTTCAGCTCGTCAACTTAAGGACGAACTGTTGAGTTGCTGGCTAATATATCCTCTCTGCTGTACTCTTGATATGGTGACAAAGGTGATCACCTGTTATTTCGCCCCACCTGCCAGTAATCATAATGTTATGGCTAATAAAAGTATGTGCAGGTATAACAAGGGCGTCCTGCGATGATGCATGTAGCAATGCAATGTGCAGAAGTGCTTAGACTAGAACTGGGTCGCATATGCCTTGGTGGCATTTGGTGTATTTTTCAGATGGTTTTTAAAGGTTATCCTGTCAGTTCGGACTTATCTGTTCTGCTGTTTTCCTCATGAATATTTATGGAAATGATCTTTTACTAAGTGCAGTTATGGTGCTCTGGCGCTGACTTTTGTCCAGATTCGAATTTCAAGATTTTTTAGGAAGCGTTACAGTTGTACAAGTATATAAGTAGTGAAATGTCCATAGTCTGAGGTGAGATTTTTATGTGTCATGTACACAGAGGTGAGTAGCGTAGCCAATCTTACTCCAAATGGAAATATTGTTACTTTAGAATAATATTACTCAGGTAAAAGTAAAAAGTAGTCATCCAAAAATTTACTCAAGTAAGAGTAAAAAGTACTCGGTGAAAAAACTACTCAAGTACTGAAGCCAACTACAGAGTAAAGTGAAGATTGCTCGGTTTATCCTTATAATTGAATATGTAATATAAAATAACAATGTACAATGTGTTTGGATAATACCAAACAATATTACATTAACAACTAAAAAATATTATATTTAATCTATACAAAGTAACGTAAGGCTAATTCCGGCACAATAAACAGTACAATAATCTGCTTGACAACTTAATAACTTTCTTGGTTTTAGAAGCAAAAAAGGCTCAGCAGGCAAAACAAGAACAAGTCTATCTGTGCATAAACTGTGTGTGTGTCTGTCTGTGTATGTTTGTGCGTGTGTGTATATGAGGTATTAATGTGTGTTAGAGTGTGTGTCTGTGTCTGTGTGTGCGTGTGTGTATGTAAAGTGTGTGTCTGTGTTAGTGTGTGTGTGTGTGTGTCTGTGTGTGCGTGTGTGTCTGTCTGTCTGTATGTGTTTGTGCGTGTGTGTGTCTGTGTGCGTGTGTCTGTGTGTGTCTGTATGTGTACGTGTGTGTGTGTGTGTCCGTTTAATTGGTGGAACGGTCATTTAGGAGGAAGTTTTCCGACAAAACAAACAGATCGCGCGCTGGATAACAGATGAATAAAATAAAAAGTAGCGGCGGAATATACAAACGATGTAACAGGTAAAAAGTAGCGTTATTTCTTCACAAAATATACTCTTAAGTAAGTAAAAAGTATGTTGTGTAAAAGCTTCTCTTACAAGTACAGTGTATCCAAAAAGTTACTCAAGTAAATGTAACGGATTACATGCAGCGCTTACTACCCACCTCTGGTCATGCACCTTCTGTCTTAAAATGTATCGTTATTTTGTGCCAAAATTCTGAGCGCGCAATGAATCAGCAGCTCTCAGTTTTTTAATGTAGTCTTGAAACTCATTACATAGATTTACACAGCTCAACAGCTCTCTACTTTTTCGTGAGCCACATGGAGTGTCGCATGCGCCCTTTTTCTTGCATCCTCTGCCCTTGTTGACTCTTCGCTGCGCTCCGCTTCACTTCTTGGCACCACATTAGAAATGTCAGAACTATGAGCGTTATTTGGTTCCGGAAATTCCTAACGTGCAATGGAAAAAAGGTCTTTACTTGCTCCTCTGCGCCATGAGCTCGACTCTGCCTTCCTCATTTATCGCCATCGGCAAATACAATCTTGAAAAACACTGGATATCGGCATCAGCCAATAATTCTCATATCATTACCGTCCCAGGAGTTGGACCATACACTTTAAGAATGAGATCTCAGCCTGTCGCTTTAACGCAGTCCAGTCTCTCCTCAGACATCGGGCCAGACGGAGCTGGAGAACTGGATCACAGCCATTCACTCGGCCTGCGCCACGGCCGTGGCCCGCCAGCACCACCGCGAGGACACCGTGCGCTTCCTGCGCTCGGAGATCAAAAAGCTGGAGCAGAAGATCGACATGGGCGAAGATGAAGATGGGCGACATACAATAGGCCGTCTTTAACGACAAGAAGACCATCCACGTTGGGCCATTCGAAATCCTATCGCTGTCCTTTTGCTCTGATTTGATGAGTGGAAAGTTGGTTGGTGCCAAATATTTTAGGAATAACCCAAAAGAGGTTTTAAGGTCAGGGGTCAAATCAGGGATTTATACCTTTCCATCCTTGACTTGACATTAGGGCTGGGCAATTCGACCGTAAATCAGTGTCACGAATAATTGGAACATTTTACCTCAATAATGATTAATAAATAGTTGTAATAATTTTTGAGTGATTAGTTGTCATTGTGAACACACCACAGCACAGCACTGTAGTGCACCACAAACAAATGTGACCTCTCACATTTGACCCATCCGTCAAGAAAAGTGGGCATCTGGCACAGAACAGTCTTGGGGCCAGACCTTGCTCATAGTACCTCAGTGGTAACTTTTACCCGGCCCTGGTTGATCCTCGACCTTCTGATCACGAGGCGAACACCCTACCGTTACGCCACCAACTGCCCCGGTAGATTGGACGAGGAGGAGTTATGTGATAACACACACGATTGACACACGTTTTTGAGGACAGTATGTGAACAGGCAGTACCGTGTCACATGACTTCATGACTTTCCAACAGCAACGAATAACGTGAACCTTGATAGAAATGTAATGTACTGAAGTGAAAAGTACGGTATTTGTCTTTCAAATGTAGTGAAGTGCAAGTCATAAGTAAAAAAAGCTAAACTACTCAGGAAGTACAGATACAGAGCGGCACGGTGGCGCAGTGGTTAGCGCTGCCGCCTCACAGCGAGAAGGGAGAAGGTCCTGGGTGGGTTGCGTGGGTTTCCTCCCACAAGTCCAAAGGCATGTAATATAGGTTAATTGGCGACTCTAAATTGGCCCCGTGAGGTGTGAATGTGGGTGTGATTGTGTGAGTGTCTGTGCCCTGTGGTGTGTTGTAGCGTCTGTGGAGTTGGTCTCTCCGCCTTGCGCCCGTAGGCGGGATAGGCTCCGGTCCCCTGCGTCCCCAATTAGGATTTAGCGGTTCAGATAATGAATGAATGACTGTGGTACAGGTACCTCAAAAACTCTACTTAAGTGAAATTACTCCCACCTCTGAAGGGTGAGTGATTATTTGTCATTGTGAGCCACACCACAGCACACAGTGCACCCTAGCGAAAATGTGACCCTAAGGTTAACCCATCCGTGAAGGAGCAGTGGGCAGGTAACTTTCTGGCGCCGGGAGCAGTGCTTGGGGACGGTACCTTGCTCATGAATACCTCAGTGGTAACTTTACCGGCCCTGGATTCGAACCGGTGACCTTCTGAACACGTTACTCCAACAACTGCCAACTCTGGTTAGTAGTAGTAGTAAGATGTGATTCTAGGTTAAAGCATGATTGTTAAAATATTTTGAAGTTTGTTTAAAATAGTCAAAAGAAAGTTTTTTAGTTTAGTTTTTTTTTTACTCTGCATATATCTGAAGCAAAATCGTTCAAATTTTATATTGTTTTTTAAAAGATCCCCGGAGCCTCACTTACGTCATGTATAAGCCAAATAAGGCTAAGTCTGGCCAGAGAACTCATATAAAATATAAAACTAGATGTACTATAGTCTCTGCCATTGCCTTAATGCCAGAGAAAGTAATTAGATACAGAGCCCTGATGCAATTTACAACCAAAGGGCTGCTTGTTTTGAGAATACACAGCAAGACGTCTGCTCTCCGCAGTATCATGCTGCCAAGAAGAAAAGAAACCCAGTCATTTGAGATGTTTGACATTCCTCAGTCACTGGCCATGTCACCTGGTTTGTTCAGCAGAGCGAACCCATTTAGCCTTTTTTAAGCCACTCCACTTGAAAACATTTACCGTGCACTGAGGTTGTGTTCCAGAATGGCATCTTGGCTTGTGTGGCTCACTTGCTGGGCGTGGCTCTTGCCAGCCCTACATCTGCCCTGCTAATTGTGGATGTGTGTGTGTGTGTGCACAGGTGGGACTGCAGAAATGCCTTGACCTCGCAGGTGCATTCATGTTGCTGTTTTGTTTCGTAACGCTAGCGCTACGAATGGGTGAGCTTTCTTTAAAGCTTGCAGGGAAAACAGTCATTAGCGGTCATGCAGAGACTCCAGCCTGCCTGTTGTCCTTGGTGGGTGGCGTCATGTTGAAATCCTCTTGCGGTGTGCGTCTCGGAGAGTTTTTCTAATAGTTTGTTTGGTGTTTTTGTGGTAATTCTGCTGAGGCGATTATTTAGAAGATAATGGATGTTTTCTTATTAAGGTAGGATGGAATCTTTTATGGTACTGTTAGGCTTTGGGTCGGTGTGGAAAGGGGCTGTGGTGAAAGTGGAATTGTGCTTTGTCAATATCTATAGGAACTGAAACCGGGATCATTCTTGTATATGTAAATTAGGCTTGAAGTTTGGGGCAGTTGGTAGCGGAACGATTAAGGAGTTGGCTGCCGGTTCAAGTCCCGGACTGGTAAAGGTACTGCTGAGGGACTCTCATGAGCAAGGCATCGTCCTCAGGCGCTGCTTCCCACTGCTCCTTCATGGATGGGTCAAATGCAGAGGTCACATTTCTTTGTGGTGCACTGTGTACTGTGCTGGGGTGTGTTCACAGTGACACACCTTGACATGTGAACCTTCGAATGCAGCAACAATTTCCAGTGTGTCCGTCTGATGAGGACAAAAAATGGCTTTAAAATACGTTTACAAAATTGATCAATTAGAATTGCTACACCCTAATTAAATTTACTGCAAAGTAACTTAAACAGGCTTAATTATAGATGGGTGGACCGTTATGAGTGTTATGATATCAAACCAGTATCAGACTTAATAGCGATATCAGTATCAGATCGGAGCATCCCTGATCACCGCTTTGCTGACATACTCAGACGTAGATGTAGATGCAGATATAGTTTTTGTGTGTCTTATATGTGCTATATTTGTGCCTTTGAGGGCAGAGTGTAATTTTTAGTCTACTTTTTATATGGTTTCTGATTTCACGAAGAAAGCCAACTTAGGGGTGTAACAACACAACACAGTATAGCAAAGAAATTGCACATGTTAAGTCACTCAAGTAAGTGCAAAATACCTGTGTACTAAAAAGGCAACTAAAAGTTGAAGTACGAGCTCGCGTCTTTACTTAGAATCAAGTAAAAGTACTGGCTCCAGAAAATCTGCAGAAAGTGTAAAAGTAAAAAGTAGGCCTGTGAAGGACAAAAGAAGCACTTCTCGGTAAAGTTAACTTGACCTCATGTCAAAAAAGCAGCTCAGTTTCATTAAGCTCTGTGCTCGTTATACATTCTCCCAGGAGTCTTCTTGCTGCCAGCTTCTCCAAACCTTTCTTTGAGATAAGCCAGGGATGTGGAATGTTTTGCTGGAATCCTCGTCTCCATTCTCTCCATCGTTTTCAGTCACGTCACGTACTGCGAGCTTTCTCCCTACCTCCGCCGCCATCGTGCTTATATTGCGCCTGTTTCGTCTAGTATTACGTCTCACGACTTGTCGCGGGTCGTGTCACATGAATCTCGCGTTATCATTTCTGCGTATAAGGATTCTGATTGGTGGAATAGTGAGCATTAGTGGCGGGAAGCGAACACTACCGCGCTACGTCTGATCCAGCTCTGGGAAAATATCCCCTTGATGTCTCACGCAATGATGCGAAATAGGCATAAATAGCCTAATAATAGCTACCCTGCTAAAAATTAATTGAAACTAGAGTAACGAGTAAGGTAGAAAGTACAGATATGTGTTGAAAATGTATCTAGTGAAAAGTACAAAGTTATGGCAGAATAATAAGTAGTCAAGTAATGTATAGATACTCGAAAAGTATTTGTGATTCGTTACTTCCCATCTCTGCAGTATAGCTAGGTGACGGAAGAAAACTATGGTTTGGTACAACAAAGATTTAAGCAACAAAAAAGTCAAAAGCACATGATTAGGTTCCATTTTGGGTCTTGCAGCCTTGTTATCAATCAGCTGGATGGTGTTTAAACTCGTCTAGTGTGACTGATTTCTGGAGACGACAATCAGCTTGTGACTTGCTAAAGGCTAACAGATCTAAAGTTTCTGTGTTTGGACTTGTTTTCTCGTTACATTTCACAGTCTTCACACACACATTACAATATGCAATACATGTACTATGGAGGAGATGTACTGACCCAGAACCTACTTTTCTTCTGCTTCTTTTAATAATAATTTCAGAAGTAATTGAAATAATACGTTATATGGACAAGATTAGAAATTCAGATTTAAAATTAATAAATAAATTATTATTATTATTATTATTATTAATAATAATAATAATATATATATGTAATAAAGGGATGCAATATCAGTCAAATCAATTGCCATTATTAATTAAACATTTTACCTCAATTCGTTTAATGAACATGACACGGGATTTTTGCCCATATAGTTCACTGACAAGGTTTACACAGTAAATATGGTCAACAGTGAAAGCTGTGATATTTTTGTCCAATGAAAGAGTGCATATCTTTGTGATTTTAAAATAGTAAAATAATTTATTTAAGATAATTAATATTTTCTTGGTAAAGTATTAACACAGTTATTTATTTTTTCAAAAGTATAAATTATCAAAATAATCTTGATGGGCAAGGTAACGTTGATTAGAGGTTCTGAATATCAGTTTTGATGAATTTTTGATTAATAATAATAATAATAATAATTATTGTGTGTATTATATTATTATTATTATAATTTGCTTCTTAAATTCATCATATTTACCATGTGCAAAATCATTGTGTTTCTTCATTTTTATATCTCTTTTACTCCAGATCTTCCTTTGGGAGCAGAACCTGGAGCAGTTTCACATGGATCTATTCCGCTTCCGCTGTTACCTTTCCAGCCTGCAGGGCGGCGAGCTTCCCAACCCCAAACGCCTGCTGGCCTTCGCCTCCCGCCCCACCAAACTGGCCATGGGCCGCCTGGGCATCTTCTCTGTCTCCTCCTTCCATGCCCTGGTATGGGTAAACACACACACCGCACAAAACCACACAGATAAACACAGTGTCAGTTGTGATGTTTCATTGTATGGATATAAACACAAAAGCGCACATGCACAGACCCACACAAAATCAACAGTTTTGAGCCATCGCTCATTTCTTCAAATCCAGTTTCCAAAGAGCCAGTATAAGTGGACATGTTGCAGTAAATCACTGTACCTGTTGTGTCATTTTTCTAGAAAAATCTAAAGACTTTGGTGTGTGTGCACAAAAAACAACAACAGTCCAATTCTTACTCACGTTTATGTGTGTGAATCAGTGGTGTATGCCTCTACACACAAGAACACACACACACACACAATCTAGATTTCCGTCACTGTAAGCAATGTGATTCTCTATCACTCCACACTTCTTCCTCTCACTCATGCGTTCACACAGTCTCACGTGTCAGCCACTCGGGCTGGAGAAACTCACCTAGAAAAGTGCAGGCATCTGCCGCCTCCCTGCTTCATTCCACAAACACCTCCGACATTACGCAACTCCACTGTCATTCCGCGCCGCTCTCAGTCTCATTCCAGAAGCCGATTACACAATGTGCAGAATGCCGTGGAGAAAGCCATGGAACATGTCAGTCTCTGTCTCAATGCCATCTTACGAAAGCACACGAGCGGACACTGACTTTCAGATTCATGGTGTTTAGTAGATTATCCATTATTCATCCTCTAATTACAAGGTCAAAGTGAGTGAATCTTTGTCATTGTGAAGACACCACAGTACAGCACACAGTGCACCACAACCAAATGAGTACCTCAGTGGTACCTTTACTGGTCCGGGACTCAAACCGGCAACCGTCCGATCACTCGGCCAACAACCTAACCGTTACACTAACAACTATACAAAGAAGAGTCTCCCTGGACCAACTTGAGGTCAAGGTCCTTGCTCTGGAGCCCAACGTCAGATTTCTTTAGGCTCTTGTTGGATTCGAACCCCCGGTATAATGGCCACAAACCCAGGGTTACTGGTACTACTGGTACCAACAGGAAATGGATTTTAATTGTGATTGCAAGGTGCCAGCAATCATCTTATTCTCATCATTTTTTCGTCTTCATCCTCTTCCCACTTTGACTTCGGAACTTCTACCGTTTTTTTATAGAGATGTCTATGGCTTAAAATTTTCAGCTCATCTTGGGTCTTGTCAGGTCTAAAATATTATGGGGCGGCACGGTGGGGCAGTGGTTAATGCTGTCACAGCAAGAAGATGCTGACTTTGATCCCTGGGGCGGCCTTGGGGATCTGTCTGTTCTCCCCGTGTTGCCAGGGGTTTTCTCCAGGTGCTCCGTTTTCTTCCCACAGTCCAGAAAGCACACAGCTTAGGTTGATTGGTCACTCTAAATTGCCCTCATAGGTGTGAAGGTGTGACTGTGAAAGTGAGTGATTATTTGTCATTGTGAACACACCACAGCACAGCACACAGTGCACCACAACCAAATGTGACCTCTGCATTTGACCCATCCGTGATGGAGCAGTGGGCAGCTATCAAATGCCCGGGGAGCAGTGCTTGGGGACGGCACCTTGCTCATGAGTTCCTTAGTGGTAACTTTACCGGCCCTGGATTTGAACTGGTGACCTTCTGATCACGGGGCGAACACCCTGCCATTACGCCACCAACTGCCCACTGCCCCTGAACGTGAGTGTGTGGGCCCTGGGGTGTGTTGGCGCCCGCCCAGGGTTGGTTCCCGCCTCGCGCCCAAAGTCCCAGGATAGGTCCCCGCGACACCGGAAAGTATTAAGCGGTTTAGATAACGAACGAATGAATGAATGAATGAATGAATGAATGAATGAAAAGTGTAATTCCTCATTTTGGCCACAAGGGGGCACCACTGTTAAGGCTGTCATTCTCTATTCTACAGTAGACACAAAAGGGCATCTCCATTGAGGAGAACTGTGCTATTACTTTTCTTGTGGCTATTCCGTTCCTGACCTGAGCTTAACATTAATTCAATGTTTTAACTTCAATTACTTTGTAACTTTTTCACCTTTTACGTTTTGTAGCAGACAGCAGTCATGCAGTTCCTTCAGGAGATCATCGAGATGCTTTAATTGTTTCAAACAGACAGAGGTGATTCATTAGCTAGGGGGCAGTTTTTAACCGTTAGGAAGTTGGTCCCATGGTCAGATAGTTCAAGTCCTTGACCGGTAAAGGAACCATAAGGTACTCATTAGCAAGGTACCGCCCTTAAACACTGCTTCCCGGGTGCTGCCAAAAATATTGAGCTCCTTCATGGATGGGTCAAATGCAAAGGTCACATTTTGTTGTGGTGCACTGTGTGCTGTGATGTGCTGTGTTCCCAATGCAAAATATTCACTCACTCAACAGAGTAGCAGTGGCTAATCATTGATTGTCTTGTTCCCTTCCCTGTAGTATTTAGTAAAAAAAAATTAATCTGCATGTTTTTCTCTCTCTTCATTTGTCATTCCAAATGCAATACCGGACACTATTCAGCCATAACAAAGCCCGCAATGTGTGTGGTTTGCCTCATCCAAGCTTCGCAATCACATTTTTATGAGCAACTGAGTGTATCCCAAATGACCTTTGGGACTTGAACGCTCATCTGTGTCAGAGAATTACAGTTTTCCCTGTGACTCCCCTGCCTCTGTGCTCCTGTGAATTAACCCAGAAACGCCAGACTGATTCTCCGTCTCGGCGTGAGGCGTAGAGGGATAGCGTAATGCCGCGACTATATGTGTGCGTTCGCGCGGCGGCCTATTTATGCAGCGGGCAAGTCATATCCTCTCCCGTCAGGGCTCCCACGCAGAGGATAAGGGCGTGCAGAGGGCTTTTTGAATACGATCTTATGTCATCACCATGATCAACGCAGGCAACGGCTCCAAGGCAACGGAGAGGCGCCGCTCAGTTCATTGCGTTTGTGCGGTGCGATTTGGAGACCGGAGGCTAACGGCGCTATTGTGCGTCAGAGTTAATGGCGATGATTAATGTCGGGGTCTCAAGTCTGGGCTCGGTCTGGTCTGTTGTGTCTTCATTGCATTTAAATACTTGTGAAGGCCCTCTTATGGAGTTGTTATATGCTATGTGTGAGATTGTAGCTGTCTGACTGTGTTTGTGTATGTGTGTTTTGTAGGTCGCAGCAAGGACAGAGAGCGGGGTTAGAAGGCGGACGCAGGCCTTGTCTCGCTCGTCCAGTAAACGGAAAAGTCGGTTTTCGTCCTTGTGGGG
The DNA here is from genome assembly GCA_032718565.1 of Distichodus sexfasciatus. Classification (NCBI taxonomy): domain Eukaryota; kingdom Metazoa; phylum Chordata; class Actinopteri; order Characiformes; family Distichodontidae; genus Distichodus; species Distichodus sexfasciatus. Next base: position 747,863 of record JAVGVS010000066.1, on the reverse strand, counting down.
TCTAGACACTACCTCAAAGAAGAAGAGCAAAGGAAGACCCAGCATCAACCAGGTGTGTCTCTTACTGACCTCACTGATGTCAACAATCTCAACTGACCATCCTCGCTAATCTCAACATACTCAAATGTCTCTATTGTAACTGACCTCAACATCCTCACCGGCGTTACCGTCCTGTCTTGACGTCACCATCTTCACTGACCTCACCAGTCTTACTCACCTAACAAAGCTTAACGGACCTTAACATCCTCACTGACCACAACATCTTCTCTTGACATCATCACCTTTATTGATATTACCATCCTCACTGCTGTCACCATCATCGCTAACCTCAACGTCTTCACGTACTTCCCCATCCTCACTGACCTCAACATCATAACTGACCTGCCTATTCTCACTGACCTCCACATCTTCACTGACTAACCATTTTCACGGATCACTGTGCTTACTGGCCTTACCATCAACAGTGAACTCACCTTTCCTTACTGAATTCACCATCCTCTCTGACATCACTGTTCTAACTGACCTCCACATTGTCCTTGACCTCACCATTTTCACTGATCACATCCTCGCAGTCTTCACCACCCTCACAGATGTCAGTATCCTAACTTCATCTTCACTGACCACATCATCCTCACCAACCTCACCTTCCTCACTGACCTCACCACTCTCACTGAACTCATTATCCTCACAAGCCTCACCTTCCTCACTGACCCCACCATCGTCACTGATCTCATCATCCTCACCAACCTCATCATCCTTACCAACCTAACCGTTCTCACTGACCTTACTGTCCTCATTGACCACACCATTCTCACTGACCTCACTATCCTCACCAACCTCACCATCCTTACCATCCTCACTGACCACCACCTTCACTGACCTCATCATCCTCACCATCTTCACCATCCTCACTGACCCCACCATTCTCACTGACCTCATCATCCTCACCATCCTCACTGTCCTCATTGACCTCACCACCTCATCGTCCTACCAGCCTCACAATCCTCACTATCCTCACTGACCTCATCATCCTCACCATCTTCACCAGCCTTACTGACCTCACCATTAAATGGCAACAATAATTTTGCTGCATGATTAGGGTTTTTATATTAGTTTCTCTGTTGAAGTTGTGATGAGGAACAAAAAACCTGTCCAAGCTGCACTTCTGTGAGGGTTCCCAGGTGCTAGAAGACTTTTAAAACATAATCTCATTATGGATCAGGGTTTTTAGATGTTTTTCTCCACTGATGGTAAATGCCATTCCATCACTCACCGTTGACCTCTGATTTCAGGTTTTTGTGGATGGAGAAGACACTGTGAAGAAAAGTCTGGAGAACATGTTTGAGGATTCAGCCAAAGAGAGCTTGGTAAGGGAACGACCATCACACATACCACGTTCTCTCTCTCTCGCTCACTCTTTTTCCTCTCACTTTTCACTTTTCTCTTAAAATCTCCAATAAACCCTTTTCATACAGCATCTGAAAAGTTCATCATCTCTTACAACCGTCACAACAAACTATATTATCCTTTTCAAAAAGGATCATTAATTGCAACAAGAAGAAATCACTGTCAAGCTCTGCGGTTTGGGGGAGCCAAAGTGGGGGATGGAAAAAAGCCATGGAGGAATGGAGAAAGATGGGGGTTGAGCTGGTCTTCTCTCCCCAGCTGGTGCAGGAGGGCTCACTGGGCTTGGCAGCGGGGCGTCTCCTGGGAGAAACGGGGGGAAGCAGTCGCTCTCTTCTCCCGCCACACATCCATTACAGGCCTGCAGTTGGAGACAGATGGTGTGTGTTTTGGGGGGGTTTGAGAGGAAAGGAGCGAACAAGAAATGTTTATGGCCGATGCTGCGAGTGTGTACCGATCTGTGGGAGTGCTCGTGCAACCGCAGATCCCTCCCGCTTCATGCCTCATTCCTCTCGACCACTGTGTGTGGGTGTGTGGGCTCGCCGTCTCCTTTGACGCGTAGACCACCGTGGGTGCCACGCCGCGGCCAGATTGTGCTGAGAGAAAGGGGAGGAGGGGAGGCCTGTCACCCGATAGGCCAGGATAAGCTATCAGAGCCCAGCCGGCATACTACTGCTGCTGCTGCTGACGGGGATCCAGACCTGCTGACAGGCCTAAGATCAGTGGAACGGGTGCCTGGTCTTCCACACACACACACACGCTCACTCACAAAATGCCACTCTGTCACTGACACCTCATCCCTTCGATCCCCCCGACTTCAGACCGGGCCTCAGTCTGGCCCTGTGGCTTGGAAGGGCAAAAATCAGATCAAAGCCTGCCACGGTTGGACTCCGAGGTAATTCGATTTTCACAGATTAGATAGAATGGGACGCAGCGCTCGCTTGATGCTTTTCTGCCCTCATCGATTGCGACAGACCTGTTTAATTGTGATAAGATTAAATATTCGCACGCATTAAGAGACTGCGGGTGTGACGAGTTTCGAAATGATTATGGGCAGGTTTTGGAAGCTATGCTAAGGCTACGTTTTGAGCAGACACTAATTTTTGAGGAATCGATTGTGCATTAATGTGTGTTGTGTTGCGTTACTTGCTGTTGCAGAAGGATCAGGGCGGATCTATGAAAAGTCTTCCTCAGCATAACGCGGACAGTGAGGTTTGGGTTCCCGACTACCTTACGCCGTCTTGGGTCACGCTGCCCAACGATCAGCCCGTCTTGGCAATAATACAGCCGGGGGAGATGACCGTGGAGGCACTGGAAGCGGTGTGCAAGGTGAGTACACAAACACACACGCACACACACACACACACACACCACCTCCTACACACATGCCAGGTCAGGCTTATGAGCAGGATTCTCCCAAAACCGTGAAGCACACAGTTCACTCACGTTCTCTAACACTATTTTTATGAGCTGAGCGCATGGCGCAAATGCAGTTAGGGTGTGTTCAAATCGAATTTTGCAAGTTTAATGGTACAAAAAGTAGTTATTGCACCAGGTATATGGTTGTAAGGGTTTGGTCTTCTTGTCTTAGCTGAAACAAGAGCGTGTTCTGGGCGTAACATGCATAAAATAATCTCATGAGCAAGGTACCGTTTCCAAGCATTGCCAAAAAGCTGTCCACTGAAAGCGAGTGATTATTTGTCATTGTGAACACACCACAGCACAGCACACAGTGCACCACAACGAAATGTGACCACTTCAGTGAGCAGCTAACAAGCGCCCGGGGAGCGGTGCATATTTACCCTGAGGGTAAAAAAAACTGGGGACAGCTCTTCCCAATCTCATATGCTAGTGGAAACTCTGGGAACGAATGCGAACCTGAGATCTGATACAGCTGTGTACATCGGTCAGCGTCAGTGTGAAAACCATGTTGATTTTGTTCCTCCGAGCTCGCTCACGCATGCAAGAAACTTTACTTTAATTCCTGCTGTTTCTCAGTGCATGCATACATTACAGTTCTAAAACTGTGTGTGTAGTCAGTGTTGGGAAAGCTGCATTAAAACCTTTTTTAATGAAACTTCCACGTAATGTAACTTACAATTAAGTGATTTTACCGCTTTAACATGTTGGTTACCCAACATGAGTGCTGTGGAACACTCTCAAAGCAAATAAATTAATATATGAGACATGATTTTAAACAATGTAATGTCAAATCACAATAAGGTTCAATGACGTTCTGAAGGTGTTCGATTTTCAGCTTACATAAGCTACACCTGAATGTGTAACTTCTATCTGTATCCCCTTTCAGCGTCAAACATTTTGTTAATTATGGCTATGGAGCCTTGCTTCTACTTTCATCAAGGTGGACTCCATCCTCCGACTCCATTGGACTGGACTGTGATGCGATGAGTGCGGCTGCACGGGGTGGTGGTGGTCTAGTAGGTAGAATATTTGCCTCTCGACTGAGAGGCCATGGGTTTGAATCCTACCTCCAGCACTAGTGTCATCGGGTCCCTGAGCAGGATTTTTAATCCCAAGTTGCTCTTATGGAGACTGTCCCTGAAACTATGAAATGGAAGTCGCTCTGGATAAGAGTGTTTTCCGAATGCCGTAAATGTAGTGTTTTGACACCTTACATCACTATTTGTTAAAGTAATGGCAGTTACTGGAAAATCAAGTGTTTTCATCGCGGCATCTCTACTGATAAGCTATTGAAAAATGTAGTTACGTTAGAAGCATCGCTAATTTTAGTACTGTGTGTCGTCGATTAGACCCAAAATCCACATCACAATGCTTTCCTGTTGATTAGAGCTCGGCTTTCTTGCTCAGTAACAGTAACAGTAAGAGACAACACGCAACATGAGACTGGGATGTATAATTAGAGCCGTGCTCTTTGACCTGTAATCACCTTAAAGCACATGAAACCTCTCACTCCCCAGCCTGCCCTTTTGTGCTCCTTGTGCTGGTTATTAATCCTGATCGAGGCTTCCCGTAATCCTCTTATCTCTGTGATGTAACTTCGCTGGTTATTATGGGGTGGTTGGGAAAATAGACAGGAAATTCTGCATGGGATTGGCCTGATCAGTGAAAATCAACATTTGGAAAATGAAAAGGAATAGTTGCAGGTTAGAAGAACTGCAGTTGATTTATGCCGTTATGAAAAAGTCAGATGTTTCTCATTAGTGTGTATGTATGGGCGGGTGTTTTGGGGACACATTTTAAAAGGCTGTAAACCCATAGCTGTGGCTGTGGAAATGGAATTCTAAATAAGTTATGTCGCAATATCAGTATGCCGACCCATTATATCCTCGGAATAGTTTTCTGTCAGCTAACGTAATGGAATACAGTATAAGGCACTGAGTGTGTGCCGTGCCCCTATAAAATACTGTGCACATTTAATTTGTGCTGTGGTATTCTTACAATTTATTATACATTAATAAGTACGGGGATATTTACAGTATATTGCTGAGCTGATGTATTTAGAGTTTTTATGGATCATAAAATAAAGAGCCACACTTTTACTGTACTGCTGACCGTGTGACTCGTAATTGCTTTTTAGCCGGTAATCCCAGTCTGCTAAAAATCATGTGGTTAGCTGGGATCTGAGCAAATGCTACTAAGAAAGAGACTGTTTAGAACGTGATGGAGGTCATGAAGTCTGGTAGAAGTCTAAACGGAATTCGCTGAGTCGGGCAAAAATGAATGCAAAATATGAACTCAAAAATTGGAATGGGACATTGGAATAGTGTTTCAGAATTAAGGGTCGGCCAATTATCGGGGGGCAAGATTAGTCATTTTGCCGATTATCGGTATCGGTGTTTAATTTTGACCATCACTGATATTAAGTAATTAGAAGGTGCGCTACTGTGGCTACACTGCCGTCTCTTCTCTCTGTGTCGTTTGCTCTCGACTCGCTGCTTCATTTATTGTCCCGCCTACAACAGTCTCTGATTGATTGAATGTCGCACGAGCAGTACTCAATTAATTCTGAAGTCTTGTTGTCACTCACACCACACTCACCACGAGCGCAGCGTGAAGCTCCGAGAAGGAGAAGAGGAGAAAGTTTCAGCTGAGCTTGGCGTTTGTAAAATGCAAACTTTTCACAGAGATTGTCTTTTTTTTTGCATAAAAAAAAAAGAAAATCAGTTATCGGCTGCGTTAACCTGCAATAATTGGTATCGATATTGGCCCTAAAAAAAACAATATTGGTCAATCTCTAGTCAGAATTGCTGCAAACTCTTCAAGAGTTTGTTTAATTTAAATCATTTAATTTCAAAACTGAATAAAACATCTTGTTTATGATGAGATACTGTAAATAATCTGCCTAAATTTCTCTGTATACGCATGTTTAATGAGTAACGAACTGTACTTTCCTCTGCCCCCAGCCAAGCAGTTATGTAACAAATAGAGAACCTAAAATGCAAGACTAGTAACCTTACAACAACACAACGCTGAGTTTTGTAACACTTCAGACATGCTTGGGATTCAAGCTTTAACTATGCGTTGTGTTTTTGACAGGGACTGCACAATATATCATTTCAGCATTGACATCACAATTTGCACACACGCAACAGCCACATTCCAGGACCTGCGGTCTAGTAAGACAAGTTAAACAGTGAGTGATTATTTGACGTTGTGAACACACCACAGCACACAGCGCACCACAACGAAATGTGACCTCTGCATCCGAGAAGGAGCAGTGGGCAGCTGACATGCAGCAGCCGGGGAGCGGTGCTTGGGGACGGTACCTTGCTCTTGAGTACCTCAGTGGTACCTTTTACCAGGATCTAGAACCGGCGACCGTCCGATCACGGGGGCAACTTCCTAACCGTTACACTACCGACTGCTCTGTTGAGCAGTTCAGATAGAAGACAAAAGTGATCGGTGCGGGCTGAAAAATGTAGAAAAGGATAAATGATGTGGGGTGTGGGGTGAAAAAGGTGGAGAGTTTGCAATCTTTCCACCAAAACGACAATGTTGCAGCTGTTTTAACATTACCCCACTGAAGAAACGTAAAAAGGAGAAGTGAAAAAGGAGCGAGAATGGGGTTTTAATGGGATGAAAAGCTCAGAATTAGTATCAAAATATCCCAATTAAAGTCTGTAGGGTCAAATCTGACCACACTTTGTGACCTAATCAGGGAGAAAGGAGGGAAGGCAAAAAAGAGGAATACATTATAGTTGGACTGTCCATAAAAACAATGATACCACACTTCTCCTTGCTGAGATTTTGACATTGTAAGACATGAACTGAAAATAACCTGAAAAACGGAGAAAAGAACAAAAGGGGTGAAGGAGAAATAAGTAACTAGTCAAAAAACTGTGCCAAAACCTTGGTGAAAAAGGTAACTAGGTAAAGTAAGAATTTAAGTCAAGAATTTAAAATATTTCTTTTGAAATTAGAACGTGGCAGCCGTTAAACATTTCTCTACTGAAGACATGAAACAGTGGGGGTAATTGGTAGAGTAACGGTGAGGGTGTTCACCCCATGATCGCGAGGACACTGGTTCGAAATCGCGGACCAGTAAATGTACCACTGAGGTACTCATGAGCAAGTACTGCTCCTTCACGGATGGGTCACATTTCATTGTGGTGCACTGTATGCTGTGCTGTGGTGTGTTCACAGTGACAAATAATTACACTAAAACGGATGGATGAAGTTGTTCAGTAGGATGAAAAGGTCAGGACGATGTCACGGAGTGTCTGTTATTCAGATCAATCTGGTGTTTCTTAAGAAGAAGCAATGAATAATATCAAGCAGCTCATAATACTTGTTTATTTGCTTGAGAAAAAGGAAAACTCATTTTCCAGGACTGATCAGCGAGATTAATCTGCCTAACAGTTTACTCTGATTTAAGGGTTCTTGGTCATAGTTTAAGAAAGAGTGGTTCGCGTTTTTTTACTCATTGCAACTATCATGCAGCTTTATCACTGACCATCTTGACAAGCATTAAATCAACATTTATCAGCATATGGTCATTATTATCCACACTTCAATCTGCGCTGTCTTTGTTGTTTTTATAAGCAGTGCTGTCCTGCTTCATTGTAGGTGATCAGGTTTCGACCAAGTGCTCGTTCATCAACTGAAATGTGAATACTAACTGCTCTTTTAACTCTTTGTTCTCTTTCAGGCCCACAGCCTAGATCCTTCCAAGCATTACCTGCGCCTCAAGTTTCTGATCGACAATCAAGTGCAATTGTACATCCCTAACCCCGAGGAGGAACTCTGGGACCTGGTGAGTTTTGCAAGGCTTTAATCACAATCTGATATAATATCGATGCAACAGACAACGACTCAGCGTCTGTTGATATCAGAAAGTCTGCTAGGATGTGATTTGATTCTATTCAGTTCAGGAGTCTGCGGTCGTTGGTAAGCAATTATCATATGGTGATTCAACACAATCAGTTTCATTCATATCAAATCACAAAAAGCAACTAAAATATAATGACATTTTTATTCCTGAGCTACGACCCCCTGTAGCTATTATCTCGCTTAAATAAAAGATGAAACGTCTTTGCGCTTGGTTGGTGAGGGACATTAGTCTGTATGATGTTTAATTGATGTTTTCATTTTGGTCGATGCTAAGGGCTAGTTGATCATTGAATCGATGTAGATAGATGAATCCTCGCACCCCTACGCGGCTGGTGCTATATTCACACTGGAAAGTTGATTGGAGGTCTTATGGCACACTTTATCCATGTCAGCTATCTGATTAGGATTATTGATTAGCTGATTATCTGGCAGAAATGCTAGTCATTAAACGTAGAAACGTTAGTAATTAGCCGTTAGCGCTTGTGGCGTGGTGGTTAACCCAAACGCGCATTGAAGCGCGAGTAGGTAGGATGGCCACGCGATAAGAACTCTCTCACGCAAAGAGCAAGGATCCCCACAAGAATCTAACAGACACACACTCAATCGAGGAGATGAACCAAATAACTGGAGTACTCACAGTGGATGCTGAAATGAATCGGAATTGGGCCAAGTTGACTCAATGACTGAGCGATGAGACGCGAGAAGACGACTCCTTTTATACTTCCCGAACCGCGACCGACCACTCCCGGGTCCTAGTGCCGGTCGCGGGACGCAGTGTGCGTGACAATCCATGATCAATGTCATGTTATGGAGCTCAGAGGTGATGCTGGGATGCTGAACTTTTGGGTTGGGAGGCTTTAACTTGGGTTCTTACGTATTCTTTTGACCTCTGTAAAGCAATGTGAAGTTTTTTAAGGGAGTATGGGGTGTGTATGATGCTACATCTCCCCTGCTGAATGATGTAAAGCTTTGCGGATAGAGGCAGGGTTGGCACAGAGCTGGAGTGAGGATGAAGGTTGGGAATGAGTTTGAGTATCCCAAAAGAGAAAGTGCTGCATATTATGAATTATGGATACTGCAGATCTGTGTACATGGAAATCTACTCTTGTTCTGCCTCTCTCTCTCTCTCTCTCTCTCTCTCCCTCTCTCACACACACACACACACACACGCACACACACACACACATACATACACAGAAGCTCTATAGCTAGTATAAAATTTGAATGTACTTAACTGATGTTTAGACATCATTTTTTCCAAAAAGGTCGCAATAAATGTGCTAAATAATCTCACTCTTTCTCTCTGATGTCTTAAAGTGCCAATCAGTGATAAAAATATAAATAGTGACTGACAACATGACTTTATATAGTTTTATAAAGTATTTCTCAAGCTAAAAAAGACGGTTAGATTTATGGACACACTATTGATAAATTGACTGAAGGGAACACAATTTGCTTTGGATTCCTGAAAGATTTAGAGATGTCATAATGACTAAAAGTTGGCTAAAATTGTCCTACTTTTAGCCGGACAAAAACTAGACTCAAAATATGAAGGCTAGAAGTAAGGCCTGGAATATACTTGCTGTGAGCTACGTGTGTATATCGTACACAGTTGCGTTGTTAACGTTTTTGCTGATATTCTTGCATCCGTACTGTGCGTCGTAATCTGTAGTGTGTACTCCTTACCACTAGGAGTCAGTGTCGAGGCCGCAAACCTAATAAATGAATGAATACCTGTATCTTAAAATCGTCATCTGTTATTCCGAACAAACATGTCTTCACTCGAAGAAACATTAATCTTCATCATACTGAGACAGCACCAGAGAATTAAACGGAAATCGCACGTTCGACCACTTAATAGATCTCGTCAGCAAAATGGGGAATTCTTTTCTTGACTTTTGAGTGCTGATCTCGCAACACTGCCCCCTAGAAATTACGCAGGTATTGCATCTCTGATACGTTCCGTTAATTTTTGGGTATGTGCACAAAAACCAACGCAAACAACGCAGGACACGTTGTAACAGCAAGTATATTCCAGGCTTAAAACGAATGCATTTTTGTCTAAATGCTAATACCAAGACTAAAATTAACACTCGCATGCACGCACAAACACACACACGTTTCCCCGAGGCACAATCGTATGTATTTTTAGCATTGTCCAACTGTATTTCTGTATTTATTTACTGTAACATCATCTCTCTCCCCCCAGCTCTACAAAGAGATTGAAATTTGTACCAAAACAACCAAAGTCACCCAGTTCGACAGAGATGAATCCTGCACCATTGGTTATGGTAAGACTGTGCTCTTTTCTTGCTGCTGCAGTCATCACTTTATTTCTGTATTATTTATTTTCGTGTCTAAGCTAGCAGTTCCTGAAGCTCTTCTCTTGTCTCTTCTTTTTCTTTTCCAGGTTTTTTCGTGGATGTGGTTGATGAGAACGGCACACAGCATCTCCACATCACAAACGTAAAGCCTGGAGGTCTGGCCTTCGCTAAAGGTGAGTCCTACAGACTGACCCTCAGAGAAACCGAAGCAGTTTTAGTCTAATATTAAGACCCTTCACAAATATATAGTAATGAGCGATGGGATACTTCATCCTTAAAACACGATAACGTTGCCTGATAATGTCTGATGTCCAAATCAATAGTACTTTTTGTTGAAAAGGCCACCAGTAAAATACTGAGGATGTCAAAAGTGCCGGAGAACGTATAGTCCTGCATCAGGTTAAATACACATAAAAATTCTTTAACACTCATGTCTAACTGAGATTTTTAAAGAATCCGTTTGTTCTTCAGTCAATTGTCATTTTTATCACGTATTTGTGTACAACCAAGAGTGAAGTGCCCCTCCTCCTAGACCAACGGCATGGTGTATAAATGTAAAAATTTTCGAATTTTGAATGAGGGTGAAGCGCACGGCACAGTGGTTAGTGCTGTCGCCTCAAAGCAAGAAGGTCCTGAAGGTCCTCCCTGTGTTCGTGTGGGTTTCTGGGTACTCTGGTGTCCTCCCACAGTCCAAAAGCATACGCTTTTAGGTTGATTTGTTACTCTAAATTGAATATGAATGTGTCTGACCTGCCCAGGGTTGGTTCCCGCCTTGCGCCCAGAGTCCCGGGATAGGCTCCGGTCCAATTTTGAATGATGTAAGAGGGCATTAAAAACACACAATGCACACAGTAAACATACACAATGTAGCAGCTTGAACTGTTAATACATTTTTGATTTTGTTTACTATACCTAACTGCATGTGCAAATACGATACGAGTACAGGTGAAAAAACCCACACATCACTATCATTCTGATGAAATGTCAGTTTAGTCGAGCCAGCGCATGGTAGTGGGTAAGCTCCGCGTGGGGCATTAGCATTATGGACGGCGGCTGATAAGCTCTGCTGGCTAAAGGGCTCCGAATGAATTCACCTGAGGAGGTCGTTACAGCCGTGCGGTTTTAATCTGACCCTCGGTCTGCGCATTACAACAAAACGCCTCACCGTGCCAGTTTGCTGAGACATGGCAGGGCGCGAGATCGAGCCATTGGAAACGGGGCGAGCTGACCCAAATCTCCGCTGGGCTGGAGGAAATTCATTTAAATAGATTTCACGTGGGGCGGGGATTAGCCGGAGAAGCAAATTAAAGCCATTGCGCGCCTGCCCGCGAGGTCGCGCCAAATGGGCTTCCATTAAGGTCGGCTCTTTCAGGCCTCCGGATGCCAACTCAGCTCTGTCTGACTTCACGCTTTGAGTTCAAATAGCAGCGATCTGAGGCCGAATCAATCAAAATGAGATTAGGGGTTTGTGACATGAGATTTAGTGCAAAATCCTGCACATGCAATCTGATTGGACATTAGTATGAAAATCTGTGTAAAAATGCTGCATCTTAGATTCTCAGTCTGGCACCGAAATGCCAATCTTAACCGTTTTTATTGGCTGACTAGTAGGGATTTAACAATCCATCAGTCTACTTTGGTACATTGATTCAGTGATCAACAGAGATCAAGAAGCCCATAGTATTGACCCAAAATCAAAATAACGCACAGACGTCATTGCAGCAGTACCTCATTACAGTGGCACCTGGCAGTAAGGGGGATATGTAAGGCATCAAGTGAGCATTTTGTGTTTAAAGTTGATGTGCTGGAAGCATTAAAAAAATGGGCGTTAAATTTTGAGTGACTTTGACCAAAGGCCAAATTGTGAGGTCTAGACGTCTGAGTCAGAGCTAAATTTGGATTTTTGAAGGGTCTCCAAAACGGCAGGTCTTGTGCGATGTTCAAGTAGTCAAGAGCTGAAATTGATCAAAGGACGGAAATTGGTGAACCGCTGACATGGTAATGGTGGTCAGTGCTCACTGATGCACAGTGGAGAGTGAAAGCTGACTCCTGCCCAGCTCAGCTTGCTGAAAATGTCAATGCTGGTTCCAACAGAACGCAGTCAAAATATCCAGAGCGCCGCAGTTTGTTGCGTAACCTGCTTAATTTTAGGCACAATGTTATGGCCGATTGATAGCTACTGCATGAAACACACAATACAACATAACACATTTGTTACTGGTATTGTAAATATTATAGAATGTAACATACAGTATAATATATGTAACATATCTGTGGTGTGTTTCTGTATGCGCTTGCATGCACATGTGTGTGCATGTGCATGCATGCATGCCTAACTGGAAGTGAGTGCATGTGAGTGCATCTGTGTGTGTGTGTGTGTGTTTATGTGTGTGTGTGTGTGCACTTGGCAGGAACTAGCTCTGGTTAATCATGTTGTCCAGAAGGCTTCTTGCCAGTATTTGAGTACAAAAAAAAAAAAAAGTGCTCCCGGCTGGACCGGCTGAGTAACCAGGCCAGTGAATGCAAAGCCAAGCGGACAGCTTCCACTCCGCCAGAACAAAAGCCTCTTTTCATAGGAGTCATGTGCCCCGAAACACAGTCCGTATAGCGCGGCTGAAATTAAAGCCATGCGCCGGCCGAGATTAATGGCTCTAGCGAGTGTATCGGCATGGCCTGCTGCCCCCGGGGGACGACATTCCTAAACCGGCCCAGTTCGGACACCCAGCACCCACGACTCTCTTTCATGACATCACTCCAGCGTTTATCTTTGCAGCGGCTCGACGCGCATCTGGGTCACGCCTCGGGCGGCGTCTCTGTGCGTGTGTGTAAGGCGTGTGGAGGATAAAGCTTTGTGAAAATGTTCCTCTCCCACTCAAAAGTCTCCTTTCTGCCCACTCGCTCATGTGGCGAAGCAAATGTGCCACTTTTCTCGGAAAGAAGAACTTCATTTACGAATTGACTCGGACGTCATTTCTTCCTTACCTCAAGTGCACTTCGTATCACTGGCCGATGTGTGTGCGAATTTGTGAATTCGTGTGTGAAGTTTACATGCATGGAAAGGGAAATTTCCCCCGCAGGGGCTATCCGTGAGCATCAATAATTTGTGGAAGAGTGGCCGTCCTGCCTAATGAGTGTTAATTGAGCTATCGGATGCTAATTGAGCAGCTCATATGTTGCTAATTGATAATCAAGAAAATGGGAAGCAGGTGGTGGAGCGGCTGCTTTTGTGCCATACAAAGTGGAGACGGTTCTTTGCATCTTCTCCAAGGCTCTTAAAAATCTGGTTCATAGGGAGACGACGAAGAAAAACTCATTTATTGTTATCCACTAGAGAGGCTGGCCAATAAATCTGCTGATCTCATTGCTGTTCGATGGTTATCGGTGTTTACAAAGGCTAATTACTGACCATTTAAAAAGAGACTGAGACAAAATATGGATATCACACACGTTACGAGCGTTGTTTATCCACCGCTGGGCACACTGCAACTCCACTGTTGCCAAAGTATTACTTTTGACAATATAACAAAGTTGTTTTTTTTCCATTTGTATCTCGTTAAGGGAAAATGTAGTAGTTAAACTGTATTTTTCACGTTTTGTCTCTTATTATTATGTCGCGATTGAGTTAAGATGCGTATCATCCTGCGACAGACATATGCTGCAAAAAAAAATGGCCGATGCATTCTTTGTACACTGTAGAAACTGGAGCCATGTCGTCTCATCTCACTGTAAAGTGAGTGATTATTTGTCACACCACAGCACACAGCGCACCACGAAATGTGACCTCTGCATTTGACCCATCTGTGAAGAAGCAGTCGGGGGGACCTGACACGGGCAGCGCCCCGGGAGCAGTGCTTGGGGACGGTACCTTGCTCATGAGTGCCTCGGTGGTACCTTTACTGGTCTGGGATTCGAACCAGCGAGCTTCCATTCACGGGACTGGCCACCAACTGTACTGTGTACTGTATACTTGTATATAGCTGAGATGACGAAAGTTTACTTTGACTTTGACTTAAATAGCCATGAATGGCGATTGTAACAGAAATATTTTTACGTCATGTGATAAAAGGAATATATCAGCTAATATATCATAGATGTAAAAAATCTCAATTGAAATCGCATTGGTCTTCAAAATTATATATTGGAATCGTCTTCATATCCGTTAAGCCAATGACGGAGCATTAACGTCTATATTTATGTGAGTTGCGTGAATCTCACAACTTGAACCTTTATGCCAAATGTTATGTGAGGGGTCCTGATTGTCCTGATTGTGTGTGTGTGTGTGTGTGTGTGTAAACAGGCCTGCGAGCGGGAGATGAAATCCTGCAGCTGAACGGTAAGGACGCCAATGTGTTGGAGCTCTCAGACATGCGGGCTGCGTTCTCCTTGCCCTCCCTCACCCTCACCGTCAGCGCTCTGCCCTCGTCAGAGGCCTGCCACCCTCGCTCTCTGCTTCCTCGCCGCTCAGACACACCGCGTGACCTCTGCACAGACATCTTCTCCCAGAGTCAAGGTGAGTCTTCTGTATATTAGGTCTGCGCATATCTAAGAAAGTTTATAAACCCGTAGTTTTGGGTCAGCATAGTATAAGAGTCAGTTTAGCATGTGTTTGGGATGCTCCCTGTTGCGTTTTTTTTTTAAATTTTCACCTGTTTAAGGTTCCCATAGCAAGACTGTATAGAGCCAGTTTTATAGACGTAAGTCAGGCGTAGGCCCTATGTATGCTCTTGAGTGATTTGATCTCAAGGGGACAGCTTCAAGTACGTCAGTTCACACCTGGCGTTAATGACCTGTGTTTTGAGAGATCACTGGAGATCACATCTCACTTCCCCACTTTTATATGCAAATAAACACCTACCTCATTTGTGAATTCAAAGCGCAAGTTGTTTTTTCACAGTCCACAATTATGGACCACAACACAAATTTATGATCACACTGCAAATATGTGATAAGATCTCATTGTGTCCTCAATGTGTGAGTGTGTTCACATCTGTACTCTACTCAGGGTGGCCCAACTGCGATCAGACCACCCAAGACCCATGTTCATGCCAGTCGGCCAATGGCATCATTTCACTTCAGAAGTAGAGATGCGAACCTTCACCTGTCTCATGATTCGATTCGATTACGATTATCAGGTCAACGATTCGGTTCGATATCTCGCTGCACCACAATGCATCTCATCAAAATAATTAAAATGAAATATAAAAAGAAGTCATTTTTAAAAAGTGATTTCAGTAGTGAAACATGTCTCAGACCACCTGCAATGCCGCCGCGGACCACTGGGGGGCAGCGGACCGGCGATTGAAAACCCTGATATAATTGATTATGATCTGCCACTGGATTGATGCAGAATTGTACAATACAAAAAAAGAATAAATGTCAAAACATGTTAATGATAAACCAATTGATATTTATAAAGCACTCCTGTTACTGAGGATTTAGAATATTTTGTTTACACATTTAGGAGAGTTCATGCATTCATATTTCATTTATACGTAAGCTTAATTCTTTGTTCATCCTTAACTGAAACAGAGTGGTGACTAATTGTAAGAAAGAAAAAATGTCAGTTGTAAAAATAAAAAGTCAATAATAAACAAGATGAGTTTAATAAAGCCCTTATGTTGCTTATAATTATTTATTCTTTAAGCATACAGTATATGTAGATAGACTTCTGTATGTGTAACATTAGGTTCCAGAAGTAATGGTGAGGCATGAATATCAGGCCTAAATGTGGTGGGTTGGGGTGAGGGGTCCACTTTCAGTGTCTCTCTCAGCCAAAGGGTCCTTGGACTGAAAAAGGTTGAAGACTCCTGAGTTAGATGCATTCACCTTCACGCAGCTAAAAGAATGAGTCCAAATGTGGGGCAGAGTGAAGAAATCCTCGTGCTCAATTTATCCTCAGTGTTCACATCTGTACTTAGAGGTGCCCAACACTCATGTTAGGTGTGAACACGTAGACAAAATATGAAAATGTTCACCGTAAACAATTATTTGTTCATAGTTACCTAGTGTTTATACTGTTTATTTTGTAGCATGTTAAAGTTATAGATTAATCCAAGCTGTGGCTGTATTTACAGTAAGTTTATGTGAAAGCCCCACCGGATTGCATGTGTAAATATCGTTGCTTTTTTACATGCTTGGTTATAATCCTCATCATCCTCATGTGCATGTACACGTTCGCCCTGCCCTGTTTTGTAATTACACGTTATGAAGCTTCATTATTGAGTTGTTTCATGGCAGGGTTGCTAAGCTGTAGGACTTTACTCAACGTGTTCTTTACTGCATGTGAATGAATGGGCTCTCTTTAACTTTAGGAACCTCTGCACATTCCTGCTTTATCCTCTGTAGGTTTAACTGACCGTGACTTGTGAGCACTGATCATTGTAAGTAGGTTCGTGCAACACAAAAGCACTAATTTGTGACTTGAGAGGATTACTGGGATCAATCTGTAGCATGATTTCTGCTCAGGTTGTATTTCAGTTTTTGGACCATATGTAAATGACAATTTCTGTTGGTAAATGCAAAGAAAATATTGCACTATTAAATATGCATAAGGTATTATTTTTGTGAATTTATACTACCTTATATTTTGCCTTGTTTTTGAGGGACTTTTATTTTGAAATTAGCTAGTAAGGCACGAGATACGGAGAAAAACGGAACAAAATTGAAGAATGTTAAGAAAGATAGTAGTAAGAAATATGCAGTTAAATGAATGAATGATTTGAACCCTCCGAAGCGGCACAAGCTCTTACTGTAGCATCTCCCCTGAAAGATGGTCAAGACTTGACTGGTGGTTGATTGGATTATTGGTGGGTTATCACAAAGATTTCAATAAATCAAGAAAACCGTCAGTCAACTCTTGACCATCTTTCGGGGGAGATACACCATAAATTATATATACATTTACAGCATTTACAGCAGTAACTTGGTTTTTCAGGGTTTTTCTCAGGGACCCAATGAGTGTAGTGCTGGGGGTAGCATTCGAACCCACAACCTCTTCATCCAGAGGCGAGCATCCTAAGCATTAGAACAGGGGTTTTCAACTGATTCTGTCCCAGGGACCACCATTCAGACTAAGCGGTAGTTTACGGTCCCCCGTGTACCCATGTGCTGGTCAAGGGGTGGATTTATTTTTGGTTTGAATATTTTCATTAAATTAATTATTCATTTACATTTACAGCATTTAGCAGACGCTCTTATCCAGAGCGACTTACATTTCCTAATTTCAGGGACAGCTCCCCTGAGAACAGCTTAGGGTTAAGGCTCTTGCTCAGGGACCCAATGTTGGTAACGCCAGAGGTCGGATTTGAACCTACAACCTCTTGGTCCGAAGGCAAGTGCCCTACCACTAGGCCACCATTCATGAAAATGTCCAAATCTGGAAATTTTTGAAAAACAAATCAAATAAGATCATTTAAAAAAAGTAATTTCAGTAGTGAAAGCGTATTGCATGTCATGGACCACCGGTTGAAAACCTCTGCTTGCATATCACCTGGATTGCTGTGGTCCACAGACCACCACCACTCATAAGCTTACAGCACCTAAGTGGTCTTTCATCCAAGTGCTAGCCAGACCCAACCCTGCTTAGCTTCCAAGATCAGACACATTGAGAGTTCTCAGGGTGGTGAGCTCCAAGTTCTAGTTTGTTTGATTTAGGTTATTTTGAAGATTAGAAGGCTGTTAGTTCTTATTATCTTTAATTGGGGCAGAAAAAATGACACATCTGTTTTTTATGCACGATTGCAACCCTACATACTTTCTTTCTGTATTATGAATTTCTAGACTAAAACACTCTCTCTCTCTCACTGTCTGTCTACCCTCTTGCTCCCTCTAGAGGACATCCTGGACGAGGCCTCTGGTCTGTCAGTGGAAAGCCCAGATCACGAAGAGGGAAGTGTCAGTTTTGCCGCTGAGAGCACTAGAGACAGCCCAGGGAATGAAGTGGATGCAGCAGCTGGACATAAGGTGAGAATCGGGAGGACAAACGGACATGAGGTCATCACAGGAATCAACACAATTAACCGTAGAACTTATGGTTATGTGCTTATTACTATATGTGATCAAACCCAGTTGAATGGGTGTGTTTGTGATTATGTGAGTGTCACACATAGCAGAACAGAAAGCGCTGCTCGCATCGAGGTTACGTTATCAGTCTGTTCAGCCTTGCTTCAAAGCTCGTGTTTGGAAACGTTTGGAGCCAGGTGATGTCGCGTCACCGTCCTCAGCGTAAGGTTGCCTTGTTGGCTCCAGCGCCACCGCGGTTCGGATTCTGCAGGTGTCCCGCAGGTGTGTCCGAGTCTGTTCTCGCCCATCAAGCCCTTGATTGAGGCACAATGGAGGCCGTCTACGGTTACGCACCGTAACGGACACCTACGTTGTATCTTTTCTGACTTCGAGTTATTTCGGAGGCGTGCGACTGCACTGCTGAAGACGTGGCTGGTAAAATTTCAACAAGGTTTTTGTTTACACCCAACAGAGCGTCTGACGTGTGCTGAGATCACTGGTATCACTGGAGTAGAATCTGAGGATGTTGTTTTTTGTCAGAACGATCCCTCAAAGATGTTTCCTTTAAGGTTTAGGATGTCGGAAGTGTGTTAAAGAGAAGGAAGTGCTCAAACCAACACACAGACTTATATACATACACATATGTGACCCTCCACGGCAAAACCAGTCGCTTGTCACAAATTTTCAATTGAGATATTATGTTTTCATGAAAGGGCATAAATCAAGCTTCAAAACAATACCTATATCCTGTCACGCCAAGTGAGAAACGGAGAAATCTGCCTTTGAAGTTGACTATCGACGTAGCACTCACAGACGCTTGGTGCGGTCGCGACTACGTTTGTATTTACGGTAGCCTACGCTGCATTCACAGCCACACGGATAGCCTACCTGCGTTAGGTTAACTGAAATCGGGAGACGAAGATGGATTCCGGAGAAATATCTTCACACTAGTCAACGAGTGGATTTACCGTAAATATTGAAGTAGAGCGGTCAAAACAGAAACTTTTAACATTCTGCTGGAATTGAATTCCTCACCTCAAGAAAGTCACGTTTTTAGGATGGAAAAGGTAAGTTTTCCAGCGAAATTTATTCACAACAGTACAGTATCGACCTTCCACTGTTTCAAAACACTAAAAACAAAAAATCCAAGATTTTACCCCACGCAACATAAACGCTCGTTTTTCTCGGAAACCTCCGTTGCGACAAGCGACTGGTTTTGCCGTGGATATATGTCATAATGTGGTCCATTGGGTACAAGATGAATTTGTCACCAGTCATGCAAGGACACAGTCAACCCATCATTCATTCATTCACTTACTCACTCACTCATTCTGTCACTCGTTCACACATGGTTCAAATTGGGAGTGACTATGTGGGGTAAATGAATCCCATC
Source organism: Distichodus sexfasciatus (assembly GCA_032718565.1). Taxonomy (NCBI): domain Eukaryota; kingdom Metazoa; phylum Chordata; class Actinopteri; order Characiformes; family Distichodontidae; genus Distichodus; species Distichodus sexfasciatus. The sequence continues at coordinate 728,429 of JAVGVS010000066.1, read as the reverse complement.
GTACACTTTAGTTTGTGTGTGTGACTGTGAGTGTTTTGGAAAGGGAAAGAATGCTGTCTGTCTCCCTAATTAAGGGGAAGTCTCATTGAGTCATGCTCAGCGTATTCGATTGGTCTCGGCCTCTGCAGCTCCGGCCGTTACGCTTGTCACATTGATTTCCTGAACCTGAGCTCCCAAACCGACTCCCGCTGACACCCGTTTCCCTCCATCTAATCGATGTTCCACAGATCACATCGTCCGCTCTTTAAGAATGATGTGTTCCTCACCCATTGCCGAGGACAGAGCAGGTGATAATGTGATGCTTGTGCGCTCGATTTAAACTTATGTCGGCGGTTTGCAGAGACGAGTGGCGGTCCAAGTTTGGAACATTTTTAAGTCTGGGGACTTGACATTGAACCCAGAATGTTAGAGTGAAGCTTCCCTATTTCCCCTATTTTTTAACATTCTTTAGTCCTTTCCCACTCTCTCTCTCTCTCTCTTTCTCCTTTTCTCTTCAGTAAAAGAGAACAGAATAATTGTCTTGTCTCTCAGGCCCACGATCTGACGTGCCATCTGCTGCAGAGCCCTGCATTTAGCCCCAGTAACTAACCCCCAGAAGTCCCATGCTGTGTGTGTGTGTGTGTGGTGTGTGTCTGTGTCATGCTGTTTGAGACAGCTTCCTTCTGCATACTCCACGTACCCTTCTCTTTGACTTTCTAAAACATTTCCTCAAATGAATCTCATTATATTAGTCTTAATGAAATTTGCATAACGTTGCTTCCTCTTTAACGTCCTAGAACTAGAGCTATTTAATCAATGATTTTTTGGGCGGTTGCCAAAATCCTCTGGCCTTAAGCTCCCTACCTACCGTCGTGATTAGCCCTTCATTAGGTGTTCATTTCAGATTTGAAGGTTCCCGATCTGCACTTAACTCTCAGAAAATCGTTCTCCTGAAAATCTCTTTAAAAGAAGGCGATTATTTATTAATGCGAGCCATCGGTGACGGTGTCTGGAGCGTTTTTCACCTGCCGCCACTCGAACCTGAATCATCTGATTAATCCTCGCCAACTGCCATTCTCCAAGCAGTGAACTCGACTCAATTAGACTTCATTTTCCTCTCTTTCCACTGATCAGTGAAGCCAGTGTTGCTTTCGTGTAATTTAATCAAACATCCTTAGCAGCTATTCACATGCTGAAAAAAAAACACACTTAATGGAACCACTCTGGACCGTGATTGTGAGGAGGGAGGGAGGGAGGGAGGGAGGGAGCGAGCGAGCCTGCATCCCTCCACCCTAAATCACAATACTGGTTGGTGCTATTATCTCATCCCTTGTTTTCTTTCCTGGGGACGAATGGGAGAGGAAGGAGGGACACCTTCGTTAATTAGGCCTGCATTTTAATTGCTCAATTATCTGCTATGATTTAGATTGCTTAGTGATGATAAATTATAGGAACACGCGCCTGTGGAAAAAAAAAGACAAAAAAACCCCCACCCAGCAGCCCCGAGCACAAAGAGGAGAAGGACTTCATTAGTTTTCCCCTTGAATAATGGCTGAGCATGTTTCCTACGTATTCTGATGCGATGACTAAGATGATATGGGTCGTCCTTCCAGTCTAGAGTCTGTCGGGCTTTGTGTCTGGAGCTTTGCCAAAACGGTGGGCTGTTAGGCTCTTCATGCAGGAGACAAATGAAGACAGAATAAAGAGCAATTAGATGCTTGATGATTATTGTTGTTTTAAAGGAGTGATCGTCGGTAGGTGTGGGATTGTTGCCTTTTTCACGGCAATCATAAAATGTTAGAGTAGACTTTTGACATATCCCACATTTTCAAAATTGAAAATAATAGAGAGCAGTAGAGAGAGAGCAAGCCATGATAATCTGACTAAAGTTATCAGGTGAGATTGTGTCAATTTATTAAATTAACAGATTGTAATCTCAGAAAAGTAGAAACATAAGAACACTGAGTGAAAATGTACACTACCAGTCAAAGGTTTGGACACACCTTCCCATTCAATGTTTTTTCTTTATTTTCATTACTGTTTGCATTGTAGATTCTCACTAAAGGCATCAAAACTATGAATGGACTGTGTAAGGGCTATTTGACCCAGAAGGAGAGTGATGGAGTGCTGCGCCACATGGCCTGGCCTCCACGGTCACCTGACCGAACCCAATCGAGATGGTTTGGGATGAGATGGACCGCAGAGTGAAGGCAAAAGGGCCAACAAGTGCTCAGCATCTTTGAGAACTCCTTCAAGACTGTTGGAAAACCATTTCAGGTGACTACCTCATGAAGCTCATCGAGAAAATGTCAAAAGTGTGCAAAGCAGTGATCAAAGCAAAGGGTGGTTCTTTTCAAGAATCTAAGATATAAAACATGTTTTGGGTTATTTCACACTTTTTGTTTACTACAGAATTCCATATGTGTTCATTCATAGTGCCTTCAGTGAGAATCTACCATGTAAATAGTCATGGTAATAAAGAATAAAACATTGAATGGGAAGGTGTGTCCAAACTTTTGACTGGTAGTGTAAATCTTATTATTTACACACGCATAAGAGGTATTTTGTGTGTTTTTGAACAGTATGCTTACATTACAACAATAGGCCAAGATAAAGCTGTCATAAATGTTATGTTTCATTTCAACAGCCTACATTATTCCAAAGATATTATTCCAGATTCACTGAAAGTGAGAGCCACATATTAGCTTTCTGACTTATAAACGTGTAATGCCTCAAAAACAACAGTGTCAATTAATAGTTGGTGTATCTGTATTTTGTGGCATCTTTGGTCATCAGAAATGGCTGTACAAGTCAATCAAACATAACGTTATGACCACCCACCTAATATTGAGTAGGTCTGTGGATATGCAGCCCAATACGCAACATTCTCTGATGCACTGATGCACATTTACAGCTGTTTGAGCTTTGATCGGACAACACCGGGCCAGCCCACATGCATCAGTTAGCCTTGGCAGCCCATCACCCTGCCACCGGCTCACCAGTGCTCCTGATCGCTGTACACAAGGAACATCCAACAAGAACCGCAGTTTTAGATTTGCTGTGACCCAGTCATGTAGCCGTCATCACAATTTGGCACTTGTTAGATTTGCTGAAATCCTTAAGCGCAGGAATTTTTTATGCTTCCAGTTCATCAACCTCAAGGACAAAATGTTCACTTGCTGCCTAAAATATCTGACACAATGCCAGGTGCTGCTGTAATGAGGTAGTCGATGTTATTCACTTCACCCGCCAGTGGGATGGCGATAAGGGATGGCGCCGATCCGATCGGTCTGATAACGACTCAGATAGCTGCATTGGGCCGATCTATGGAGTTGATCTGTAAATGGTAGGTTTTTCTATGTTCGCGTATGCACACGCACAATTCATTAACAACACCAGCTCTCGCTCGTAATATCCGTGTTCCTGATGGTTTTAGCTCGGCAGGATTAGGATTAGGGACCGTCACAAAATTACAGCACTGTGTGTAAACGAATAATTGTTGTGGTGTTATGTAAATAATAAATAATTTATCATATACATATCGGTGTGTAATTATTACAGTGTTTTAGTTAGAAAAACAGTATTTAAGTCAAGTATTTCCTTAAGCATAACAGAATAATCTCAGTCTCCTCCTCACGGAAAAAAATACACAAATAAATTAATTAAAAACGGATATCACATCGGTACTCAGGATCGGCCGATACCCAAAGCCCAAGTATGGACATTGATATAGGAACTGAAAGAGTTGGATCGGTGCATCCCTTGTCATAACGTTGAGATCCTATGTCATGTTATTTGCTTTATATTATGGTCATTAAAGCAGCACTATGACTTTTATAGTTACAAATATAATACTTCTGAACAGGAATAAGACGCTAAATTTCTTAAAACGCTCATCTTGTGCAATGTCAGTGTGTGATGACGAGTGTGTTGGGTCAAGTGGGTGATAAGAGGACATCTCTGCTCTCTGGGGAAGGAAACATTTGCCTTCCTGGCCCATGAGTCAGTGTGCTGATAAGAATAAGACATGGGTGCAGGAGACTCCTTAAGGAAAAAAAGGGCCCTGCATGTGTGTGTGTGTGTGTGTGTGTGTAAATGTGTGTGTGTGTGTGTGTGGTGGAGGTGGGGGCATTAGGTATACATAGCTGCGTGTCCTAGATGAGATTCCTTTAGCAGTAGGCGAGTTTTTCTACAGGTTTGGACTTGCTTCCACTCGCTTGTGCTTTTCACTCCGCTCATTTCATTACCCTCTTCTTCATTCGGTTCTGTTTTTCCGCGTTGTAGCTCACTGCAGCTCTGGTTCTACGTGCATGGATGGAGGTATGAGTGCTGCTTGATTTCATAATTTATGCAGTTCGTCTCATTTTCTGTCCGTTGGTATGGATTTTGGAGAATTCAGTGTTCAGCATTTCGTGTGAGCTTGTATTTTTTCTATGTGGAATGTTTTATGACATATGTTGTCAGTTCTACATGAGTCCTAGTGTTGTCTTTTATGAATTTGTTTGAGCTTGAACAGCAATGTTAATAAGTTGGCCATGTTTTTACTCTCATCTTGAATCTCCTCGATCTCAGCAGCTATTGTAGCGGTTAAGAGATGCCTTCTTGTGTGTCTGTGTTTCTTCATGTCGGACAACCTTTCATTAAGTCTCCATCTGCTTCACTGTTGCTTTTTCCCTGTACTCCTTGTGCCTTACCCTTGCGGTCCTCTGATAATTCTGTTCAGATGTAGAGAAAACCTCCTTATTTCCGTGCATGTGATACACAGACAAATTACTTTGGAGATCCTGAATTTAAAACTCTCATGTTTAATCTCGTGCTCTGAAGCTGTTTGGCACATAGCAATTGTATTTTCTATGCCTCTGTTTAGTGTGCATGTAAAACTGATCATCCAACAGCTCTACGACTAAAATCCTGTCTCTTGGTGATTTATTGCTTGTCCATATTGCTACAGTGTTTTGTTGGAAGAATGGGTGTAGTTAGATGCGCTGTGGGTGTGTTGGTTCTTTGCCTTGAGGCCAAGTGTCAGCGGTCATGTTGGGGCTAGAAATGTAGGGTGTCTTGTTGGTGTTATTGTAGGTGTAGGTGATATTGTCTGTGTTGCTGTAGGTGTAGACTGTATTGTTGATGTTGTCAGAGTTGTAGGTGATTTTTTTGCTGTAGTTGATCTTGTTGGTATTGTTGCAGGTATATGCAATATTGTATGTATTTTTGAAGGTGTAGAGGGTCTTTTTGGTATTGTAGGAGGTGTAGGATGTCTTGCTGGTACTATTGGGATGAAGGTGGTAGTATTGTTGGTACTGATGGAGTTGTAGGTGGTCTTGTTGATCTTGTTGGAGGTGTAGGTAGTATTGTTGGAGTTGTAGGTGGTCTTGTTGATCTTGTTGGAGGTGTAGGTAGTATTGTTGGTACTGTTGGAGTTGTAGGTGGTATTGTTGATCTTGTTGGGGGTGTAGGTAGTATTGTTGGTACTGATGGAGTTGTAGGTGGTCTTGTTGATCTTGTTGGAGATGTAGGTTGTATTGTTGGTGCTGTTGGAGTTGTAGGTGGTCTTGTTGGAGATGCAGGTAGTGTTGTTGGTACTATTGGAGTTGTAGGAGGTATTGTTGATCTTGTTGGAGGTGTAGGTAGTATTGTTGGTACTGATGGAGTTGTAGGTGGTCTTGTTGATCTTGTTGGAGATGTAGGTTGTATTGTTGGTACTGTTGGAGTTGTAGGTGGTCTTGTTGGAGATGCAGGTAGTGTTGTTGGTACTATTGGAGTTGTAGGAGGTATTGTTGATCTTGTTGGAGGTGTAGGTAGTATTGTTGACACTGATGGAGTTGTAGGTGGTCTTGTTGGTCTTGTTGATGGTGTAGGTAGCATTGTTGGTACTGTTGGAGGTGTAGGTAGTATTGTTGGTACTGTTGGAGTTGTAGGTGGTCTTGTTGATCTTGTTTGAGGTGTAGGTAGTATTGTTGGTACTGTTGGCGATGTAGGTAGCATTGTTGGTACTGTTGGAGTTGTAGGTGGTCTTGTTGATCTTGTTTGAGGCCTAAGTAGTATTTTTGGTCTTGTTGGAGGAGTAGGTAGTATTGCTGTTTGCAGAGTACCATTCTTTTACAACAGCTTTGCACTCTACAGCACTGGAGATGCTGGTTTTGCTGGTATAGCTGCTATTGTTGATTGGAAGGAAGAGGTAGTGTAGGCGGGTTCATTGGCGATCAAGATGGTATTGTTGGTGTTGTTATGGTGTTTTTATTTGCTATGATGAAGTACTGTGGAGTTAGTGGTGCTGGGTAGATATTGTTGAAGGTGTTGATAGTCTTGGAGTCAGTGATGTTGCACTATTAAGGCTTTTGGTTTATTCTGATGCTACAGGTGGTGCTGGCGTTGTTGGCAGTGTAAGTAGTATTGTTGATGTAGGTGATAATGGCGTTTGATGGTATTGAGGTTGCTGGTGATATGCCGTAAAGATGCTCAGTGTTTCTTGTGTTGTTGGTGTTCTTTGAGTTACTGTCAGTGCTTTTTGCGATACCATGCATTGTCAACAGCGATGTTGCTGGTGTTGATGGAGCTGTCAGTGGAAGTGGTGTTGAAGATGTTGCTAAAGTTATTGTGATTTGTTGGGAGAACTGCTACTGATAAGCGCCTGCCCCTCCTTTACAGTTACGGATGGGATTATTATTGTTATTGTCTCTCTCCCTCTCTCTCTTCTCCCCCCTCTTTTGCGTTCTCTCTCTGGAGCTCTGAGAGAAAAAGAGAGAGAGAGTTAGCAATGAGGAAAGGAGGGGTGAGCTCATGCTGATAAAACAGAGAAGAGACGCTTTGTCGCTTCCTAACCGCCGTCTCATCAGGGCGACGACTCTCGCTCTCACGGGCGTCCGCAGGTTCGCGTGAGGAGGTTAAGTGAAGTTGGATATCGAGGTCGGTCCTTCCTGTAGGTGGGGTGCCCTGTGTTAACCTCTGTGACCTTTGGGTGAGGTCATCATGTCTGTGCTGTGGAGGAACCGGAGCTCCAAGCGCTGCTCTGAGTCCGTCTATAACGTGCTGCAACTGGTGAGCTTACCTGCTTGTGTGGGTGTGTGTTGTGTGTTACATAACTGCTCTTGTGGATTATCCTGTATTTTGTAAATGAGTATCACACTTTTACTCTCATCGCTTTAGTTTCAGCGCTGCCCAAATTTTTCTTTTCATTTTTTGCTTGGTCTTGATCAATCATTAACCATGATCATCAAGCTACTCATTCGCGGCTCTGTCCATCCGTCCTTCATCTGCCGGTGTCTCGGCAGCGGTTGTCCGAGCAGGTTATGGGATTCTCTAATGGACTGTCACACTGTCTCTCCATGTTAATGAGCGAGAAGGCCATGATGTTGGCAGCTATGTCCATCATCCTCCTGTGCTGTCCTCAAGGATCTGTTCCACCTCAGCTGAGGCGGAGTGGGGAGGAACTCACGCATCCTGTTAGCTCAGCGCCTCTCCTGTGGTTAAGCCTGTTATTGTGGCAAATTAGGTACGATAGATAGATAGATAGATAGATAGATAGATAGATAGATAGATAGATAGATAGATAGATAGATAGATAGATAGATAGATAGATAGATACTGTGCGTCAGCTTCTAACTTCCAACCAAAGTTTAAATAATCAAATTAAATAATCAGATTGTACATTGTGAAATAAACGTGATAATTAAAACATGTTAGAGGCGTAATCCCTGCTAAATGAAAAGATTTAGGGAATATTAACAATTACAATTAGACGAGGATAGTGGATTTAAAAAAACCCTAAAAGGTTCAAATAACACAACTTGTCATTGCGTTGCTTCTTTAGGTGTCGTACTGGAAAAATGTGCGTTTGGGTATTTGGTTATATGAACTTGACAAAATCAGTCAATCAGCTTTCTCCATGTCTGGGATTGGCTGTTTTTTGGCACATTTCATACTCAGTACCAAGTGGAGCGAGCGTGAAGCTTGTGTAGTCAGAGTGGAGCGATTTTGCTTGCGAAAGTTCTACGGCACGTTCAGAATTTTGGCGCAAAAATAATGCCAGACTATTTAGCTTTTCATCTCTGAGAAATATCATCACGGTTTAATATCTTAATATCGCAAGATCTTGTCGCACCCTTAATGTATATGTATGCTTTAGTGTATAACTGCAAAGTCAAAGTAAACTTTGTTGTCATCTCTAATATAGTTGGTGGCGTAACGGTAGGGTGTTCGCCCCGTGATCAGAAGAGACGAGACGGCGTGGCTCCAGTTTCTACACTGGTTCTTCATTAGTGCTCTAGAGAACCTTTTTATGATGTAGTGCAAAAAAAGAGTTCTTTAAGTAACACTTTCTGTCATTTTCAGTGCCTTTTTAACACTTTATATTAAAGTATCACCAGTCTACTGACCCTATGCCTAGCCTACTGATTTACTTGTGGATGTGTGTAGAAATTATTGTTATGGTGCAATTTTTAATCGTAACAGATGATATCTGCCTCAGCCTTTTAGAAAGATTAGTTATTAATGTGCAATTTATATAAAGTAACAGATAACTTGAAGAACCACTTTTGGTTCTAATATTTTTAAGAGTGTACTGTAAGAACAAATAAGTCACACAGAGTAAGCAAAGAAATACATAGACTATAAATAGAAAACTTTAAGCTGGAGGTAGAACGAGCGATAGTTACGCGCAAAACACTGTTTGGTCCTGAAAGGATCTTTTTTATTGAATGTGCATATGATCTGCGGCAGTTGGATATGAAAATTCTAAACAGGCATCTACAATAATGTCCAATAAGACGTGCAAATATGATAATGGTCAAGGGTTGAGAGAAAAAAACAGTTACGTATACTGCTACATAGTTTCTAGATCTACTATATACCGTACTATACACAGTACTATGATAGTGTGCTCATGCAAACATGAATGAAAACATTATTCCTTAAGACTACATTAATCACACGAAAGTCTCACTCTTCGGCAGAAAAATATGAGAAAGTGAGCGGTGCCTCAAGACTGTATATCAATATATGTGACCCTCCACGGCAAAACCAGTCGCTTGTCGCAACGAAGGTTTTTCGAGAAAAACGAGCGTTTATGTTGCGTGGGGTAAAATTTTAGATTTTTTGTTTGTAGTGTTTTGAAACAGTGGAAGGTCTATACTGTACTGTTGTGAATAAATTTTGCTGGAAAACTTACCCTTTCCATCCTAAAAACGTGACTTTCTTGAGGTGAGGAATTCAATTCCAGCAGAATGTTAAAAGTTTCTGTTTTGACCGCTCTACTTCAATATTTACGGTAAATCCACTCGTTGACTAGTGTGAAGATATTTCTCCGGAATCCATCTTCGTCTCCCGATTTCAGTTAACCTAACGCAGGTAGGCTATCCGTGTGGCTGTGAATGCAGCGTAGGCTACCGTAAATACAAACGTAGTCGCGACCGCACCAAGCGTCTGTGAGTGCTACGTCGATAGTCAACTTCAAAGGCAGATTTCTCCGTTTCTCACTTGGCGTGACAGGAGAAACCCGACTCCTTTGAATGTTGATATCTCAGTCATATGTCATCTCATTCATTCAATATAGGTATCGTTTTGAAGCTTGATTTATGCCCTTTCATGAAAACATAATAACTAAATTTTGAAAATTTGCGACAAGCGACTGGTTTTGCCGTGGAGGGTCACATATTACATATATAATGAAAATGAATACAAATATTTCTTGTGTTCAGTTCCACAGCAGTCGTAAATAGATATCTAACATACAGTTTTAATCAGATGACATAAAGTTGGTGACTGGAGGCATAACAGGGAAACAGACCCTTTCCAAAACAGCCACACGTGTCCTTGTTACACACTCTGCTGCATCGTGTGTGCTCATATGCACAGGTCATCAAATCGTATAGGGGTATTATGACAGTGTGAGAACACACTCAGCTGGACCGCATCCTCGACCGCTCTCTGGAGAAACTGGTTGGATCCCTGCTGTGGAAAATTCACAGTATTGTGTTTCCCAGAGCAGTTCAGCAGCGGTGGCCTGAGAAGAAAACAAGGAAACACAAGGACGGCTCGCACAAGCTTCATAAAATCTCTCGAATGAGCCATTGTGCATGTTCAAGCAAGCAATATTTACACACACACAGGCAATTTGTGAAACAAAATGTTATTATTTTGTGGTTGGTACGTGTTATCTTTACGCTTCAGCTGGCCAGCTTGTGTTTGCGTGTGTGTGTGTGTGTGTGTGTGTGCACGCTCAGACAGTTGTTCTCAGTGACTGTAAAATGCTCCAGTTACCTCATTTAATCCATTTATCCAGACTGATCCCTGCAGAGGATGCTGGGATGCTGTCCTATTTGATTTCGGACTGTGAAATTATTTTTGTTTGCCCATGGACAGGATCATCCGTCACAGAGCTTGGACTATTTTGCTTTTTGTCTGTGACTGCAAGGCACCAATTTGGGCCGTGGACGTCGGCCTCATTAGCATTGAGCGCTTTGTATTTTTACCTCCTCGCAGCTGTTTCTTGTCCCCGTCGTTTCGCCGTTTGAAGCTTTGTCCTATAAACCGGCAATTAGCTGCAGAGCTGACTCGCAGGACCTGTGTGTGTCTGTGTTTGTTTGTGTGTTTGTCTGAAATTCAAACTGTATCCAGCCAAGCCTGCTTGTCCACATTTTGTCAGTGATCTGATATGGTGAATAGACAGAGGCTTACAAACTTCCAGCGGCCGGGTTAGGCGGCCGTCGGAATGCTTATGATTCGGACAGGGATCTGGTTAGGATTTGAACCGAATGCCTCACTTTCACAATTCGACAGTGATCTGGTTAGGATATAACCAATTGCTACTCGTTAGGCGTTAGCCCTTGGAGAGTGGTGGTTAGCCCAAACGCGGCTGAGAGCGCGAATAGGAAGGATGGCCACGCGAGTTGATTTAAGAACTCTCTTACTTGAAGAGTTAGGATCACCACAATAACCCGAGTTCTAACAGCACACACTCTATCAAAGAGATAAACCCAATAACTGGAGTACTCACAGTTGATGCCGAAGTGAATCGGAGAGAGGGCCAGGTTGACTCAATGGCAGAGCGATTCGCCGCGAGGAAATGACTTCTTTTATACCCTTTGAACCGCAACCGGCCGCGTCCCAATCCAACTACCGGCCGCGGAGCGGAGTGCGCGTGACACATTTTCTCTTCGGCCAGCAAATAATTCCGTTTACCAGATCTGTGTCTTTTACAGTTGTGCCTTAATCTCTTAAACCCTGAGCCGTGATATAAACATTTTTGCTTTAACTGAACTACCTTTAATAAATAAGCAGTAGCCGAGTGTAAGCTGTCTTATTTTCAACCCCTCCATAATCAGATCTGCTTCATAAACAGAGAGATGCTTCTTACCAGTGGTGGGAAGTAACAATGTAGAAATACAGAGTAGAATTTTTTGGTTAACTATCCTTTACTTGACTATTTATTTCTTTGGCAATTTTTACGCTCTTTTGGCCGCATATACCATTACTCATTTTCAACACCAAAATCTGTGAAAGAAATCTGTCTTTTCTACTTTCTACTAAGCTAAATGCACCCTGCAAAAACTGACAGATCACATATTGTCCCTTTTATTCTATTGGTGCATATCATGCCCATCAGAAAGAAGGTGAAAACCTAAAACAGGCTGCGTAAACGACTACAGAATGTGATTTCTGTGACATCATTTCCAACAGGACACAATCCCAACTGCAAGGCACTGAAAGTGAGTGATTACTTGTCATTGTGAACACATCACAGCCACAGCACACAATGCACCACAACCAAATGTGACCTCTGCATTCGACCCATCCGTGAAGGAGCAGTGAGCAGCTAACAAGAGTAGTGCCCCGGGAGCAATGCTTGGGAACGGTACCTTGCTCATGAGTTCCTCAGAGGTAACTTTACCGGCCCTGGATTCGAACCTGCGACCTTCTGATCACGTGGCGAACACCCTACCGTTACGCCACCAACTACCTCCATCCCTGGCCTTATTTATCAGAAATGTTTGACGTTGTGGACTCTACAGAATAATACTTTAAATTTTACATGAGTAAAACAAATTGGGGCAGTTGGTCGTGTAAGGGAGTTAGGGAGTTGGCCCTGTGATCAGAAGGTCGCAGGTTCAAGTCCTGGACCGGTAAAGGTACGACTGAGCATGGTACACACTGTTCCCCGGGCACGGCCACAAAAAAAAACCCTGCCCATTGTTCCTTTACAGGTGGGTCAAATGTAGAGGTCACATTTGGTTGTGGTGCACACTCGCTTATATTCACTGAATCAGTATTTCTACTTTTACCATTTGTATGCTCTTTTTACCCGAGTATCTGTTCTTCTACTTTGAGTATACTATGTGTCTACTTTTGCTACATCTGCGTCTTACTAACATGACCAGTATCGCAACTCGAAGAAGAACAGCATCTTTTCCTGGTACCGTTTCCCTTTCTGTGTTATGACAGGTCATGCATGTGCCCTTAGATTTTAAGAGGTTAAAAAAGGCCACAATAAACCCGTGTCATCTCTAGTGAGCACTTCACACAGAGTTGCATGAGGAATACTATATAAGTTGCCTTGGATAAACAATAATAATTCAGTAAAGAATATAAATGATATAAAAAAAAGGTTAAATGACTAGACTGGGTAATTAAAGGCCAAGTTCCTGTTCCTGAATCAGCGAATTCCGTTGCATCTCAAGGCTGCTCACATCAGCAGCTTTGAATGCAGAAGCGTGAGGCTCGTCTGGCTCCAGGAAGGGCTTATTTGAGGAGGTGCGGCAGCATTCTGAAGCTAAACAAGACAAGTGCCGATCTGTTCCTTCACACCGCTCCTTCCTGCCGGTGTGTCCTTGTCTCAGCTCAGATAACGATCTTTTTTTATTGTCTTCCCTCCCTGATCTGTTGTGCTTTCAGGTAATGGATTCGTTTTGTACTTTGGCTCGGAGTTGTCTCTGTGAATTAGTAATGATTTAGTGTCTCTTTCTTCTCTCTCTCTCTCTCTCTCTGTCTCTCTCTCTCTCCAGAGCACGGAGCAAGTCACTGCTTTCTGCCGCAGCCTTCATGACATGAATCCTACCGAGGGCCTGGCGTCGTCCTCCTTTTCCTCCTCCTCCTCCTCGTCCTCCTCCTCCTCCTCCTGCATTCCTAGCCCCATTTCCCCGGTGCCCGTGGTGTTACCGGTGGCCGTCTTCGTCCCCGCTGCTGCTCAGCGCCAGCTCTCCGACGCAGACAAACTCCGCAAGGTTATAAGCGAGCTGGTGGACACCGAGCGCACCTACGTTAAGGTCAGGACCCGCTTCACGTGTGTGTGTGTATACGAGGCCTGGCTTTAGACGGCCGAAAGCTGTTTGCTGTGTGTGTATTCGGAGGCTGAGGGATTTTTTTTGTTTAAGTCTGAATCTGTGCAGAACTGTGAACTGCATTCCCTTTTACACATGGTTACTACCGGCTTATTAGAGCCAGTTATTCCAGATTGTGAAAGCAGGTACACACTTCTGCATCCCGGCTGTATACTTTTCCTGTTGCACATCCATTTTAGTTTCTCATTTAATACCGACCCTTTGTTGTAAAATTGTCTATGTGTTTCCCTGGAATGGCAACACGGAAGCGGGAATGTAAAAATGTGACCCTCCACGGCAAGACCAGTCGCTTGTCGCAACGGAGGTTTCCGAGAAAAACGAGCGTTTATGTTGCGTGGGGTAAAATTTTGGATGTTTTGTTTTTAGTGTTTTGAAACAGTGGAAGGTCTATACTGTACTGTTGTGAATAAATTTGGCTGAAAAACTTACCCTTTCCATCCTAAAAACGTGACTTTCTTGAGGTGAGGAATTCAATTCCAGCAGAATGTTAAAAGTTTCTGTTTTGACCGCTCTACTTCAATATTTACGGTAAATCCACTGGTTGACTAGCGTGAAGATATTTCTCCGGAATCCATCTTCGTCTCCCGAGTTCAGTTAACCTAACGCAGGTAGGCTATCCGTGTGGCTGTGAATGCAGCGTAGGCTACCGTAAATGCAAACGTAGCCGCGACCGCACCAAGCGTCTGTGAGTGCTACGGCGATAGTCAACTTCAAAGGCAGATTTCTCCGTTTCTCACTTGGCGTGACAGGAGAAACCCGACTCCTTTGAATGTTGATATCTCAGTCATATGTCGCCCAATTCATTCGATATAGGTATCGTTTTGAAGCTTGATTTATGCCCTTTCATGATAACATAACTGAAAATTTGTGACAAGCGACTGGTTTTGCCAGATTGGCCCATGCCGATGTCCGATCTTTTTCATGCATATATTTGCCGATGCCGATATTGATAAATGAGGAAGCATGTAAAGACAAGCTATTTTGTTTGCCAAAGTTACCCTGCGTGCTTAGAATTCTGGCACAAAAATAAAGCCATAACTCTGACGTTTCTAACATGGCACCAAGTCAAGCGAGCGTGAAAGCAGAGTTGAGTGAGGGCTGAGCATTTTGAGCGTAGCGCCCCACATTTTAAGAGAAAGTCATTTCCTGCCCTATGTGGTGTAACAAGTCTAATCGGGCACGCGTGTGACACTCCATGTGCACTAGCTAGTGCGCAGAGAGGTGTTAAGCTACAACCCCGGCTGTTTCCTGAGATGCATACTGCCGCATAGAAAAGCGTGATAAGAGCGCTTCTCGTGTGCAAGAACATTGTCAAACTCACGCATGCGGGCCGACCTGAGTGCGAACAAGAGATTTTCCTCGTTAATGTTCCACTGCGTGCTTGGAATTGTGGCACAAAATAATGCCATACTTTTTAAGACAGAAGGTGCGGGCCGTCTGAAATCCCACCTCGGACTATGGACATGCCTGTTACAAGCTCTACCTTTCCGACGTGCTGTAAATGCGTCATCAGATATTGACTGGGAATGTCGGACAAATCTAAGCAGCAGTCCGATGCCGATGACTTAAAAAATAAATGATTGGCCGATTCCGATATGACTCCAATATTAATATACACTACCAGTCAAAAGTTTGGATACACCTTCCCATTCAGTGTTTTATTCTTTATTATCATGACTATTTACATGGTAGATTCTCACTGAAGGCACTATGAATGAACACATATGGAATTCTGTAGTAAACAAAAAGTGTGAAATAACCCAAAACATGTTTTATATCTTAGATTCTTGAAAATAACCACCCTTTGCTCGATGAGCTTCATGAGGTAGTCACCGGAACTGGTTTTCCAACAGTCTTGAAGGAGTTCTCAAAGATGCTGAGCACTTGTTGGCCTTTTTGCCTTCACTCTGCGGTCCATCTCATCCCAAACCATCTCGATTGGGTTTGGTCAGGGGACTGTGGAGGCCAGGCCATGTGGTGCAGCACTCCATCACTCTCCTTCTTGTTCAAATAGCCCTTACACAGTTCATTCATAGTTTTGATGCCTTTAGTGAGAATCTACAATGTAAATAGTAATGAAAATAAAGAAAAAACATTGAATGGGAAGGTGTGTGCAAACTTTTGATTGGTAGTGTACATATATTAACAGTATATATAAGTACATCATTTAGTCTCCATGGAAAACATTTCTCCCGTTGTCCTCACAAAGCCACAGGAATCTTCAATCAAATTTCAGATGTTCCTGTCACCAAGTAAACAGTTAGGGCCAGTTACCTAAAAACCTGCACAGTGGGTGTTGCTTGATGAGACAAAAAAATATTTGATTCAACTTAAAATCCCGTGAAATAAAAAGAAGACTTGCTACCACCAGTGAAATGTCTGCTAATATCTCCCTTTTTCTTTCTTTCTTTCTCTCTCTCTTTCTTCTTGACAGGATTTGAATTGTCTCATAGAGAGATACCTAACACCTCTGCAGGAAGAAAACTTCCTCACGCAAGATGAGGTTGGTGCCAAAGCAAAGTCACGTGATCAGATTCTGTAGAAGTTACCTGGCCAGCATGCAGCATGTGACGCTATATTGAAGTGTCATTCTTTCACATTGTTACAGTAAAAAAATGAAGGAAGAACTTTTTGAGAAACAAAAGCATTCTTAATTCCTACGGCTGAGAGGAAAGTTGGCGGATGCTAATTTGTTGTCTCCAATATTTTCTCAGCTGGACGTTCTGTTTGGGAACTTACCGGAGATGTTAGAGTTCCAAGTGGAGTTTCTCAAGACTCTAGAAGATGGAACTCGGTTGGTCCAGGACTTGGACAAACTTGAGAGAGTGGATCAGTTCAAGGTGCTGTAATAAAAGCTGCGTAAAATCTTTTTTCTTCCTTTTCAACGTCTATTGTTATTAAGCATCTGGCTTATTTTACTTTACAGAAAGTACTGTTCTCTCTCGGTGGATCTTTCCTCTACTATGCTGACCGCTTCAAAATTTACAGCGCTTTCTGTGCCAGCCACACCAAGGTCCCGAAGGTCCTCACCAAAGGTGAAGACATGTTTCCATTTGCATTACGTTTTTTGTCTTTTGGGTAAAATGTGTAACTACAGATTTTGGTGCATAAATTTCCCCACAACTCATTCGGAGTCATTCGGCAGTTGGTGGCGTAATGGTAGGGTGTTCGCCCCATGATCAGAAAATTGCAGGTTCAAATCCAGGACTGGTAAAGTTACCACTGAGGTACTCACGAGCAAGGTACCGGGGCACTGCCCTTGTTAGCTGCCCACTGCTCCTTCACGGATGGGTCAAATGCAGAGGTCACATTTTGTAGTGGTGCACTGTGTGCTGTGCTGTGGTGTGTTCATAATGAAAAATAATCACTCACTTTCACTAATAGGACAATTATTTTTGTTTTAATCTTGAGAAGTGGGTTCTGGCAAGTCAGATTTATTTAGGCTCCTTCAAACTCGTTTTGGTGCCAACGCGTTCAGGCGGCTTCATTTGTGTTTTTAAATGCAGAACAGCTTGACCAGTGTGAAACCCGCAATGACCTGCAAATGACCGTTATGAACCAGCTAAAAATCTGTGCTGCTTTCTTTTTTTCATAGCAGAATTGGCCGCTTTTTCTCTCCGTCTCTGTGGTTGTGCCATTTCCCAAGGCACTTTGTTCATGGCATGGCTCTTTTATGAGGGTTGGCAGCATGTGAAGTAGAGTGAAACAGCGGTGAGATGGAGAGCAGAGGAGGAGTGTGTGCAGTGCTCAGTCAGGCATTCACCCTCTAGGCTTAGTGGTGTAGCTTTTACTGAGGCTGAAAGGGTAACTGTTTAATGCGCACTTCCCAACGCCCAAGCATGTACTTTTCGAAATGTTAGATGGTTCCTTAAATGGTCATTCTAGCAAAAGACACCACTAAGAGTGAGTGAAAACTAAAGGGCTCTTATTATTGTGATTGCTGTTTAAAAGCAATCACCTTTTCCTCTTCATTATTCACTTTTGGGGCACTTACCACCATCTACATATTTTGTCACAGTGACATCGTTCATGGTTAAAAATTTACATCTCATCAAGGAAATAATACCTTTTTGTCAATAGCCAAACTGCAGAAGCATTTTCCTTTCTTTTTTAGATCAAACATTTGTAATTCCCTATTTTGGCCACAAGGGCGATCTCCATCAAGTTTGTCATTACTTATTTTGGCCACCAGGGGCGCCACCATTAAGACTGTCATTCCCTGTTTTGGCCACAAGGGGTGCCACCATTAAGGCTGTCATTCCCTATTTTGGCCACAAGGGGCGCCAATCTAGGCTGCCATTCCTGAATTTAACCACAAGAGGCGCCACCATGAAGACTGTCGTTCCCTATTTTGGCCACAAGGGCGATCTCCATCAAGTTTGTCATTACTTATTTTGGCCACAAGGGGCACCACTATTAAGGCTGTTTAAAAGCAATCACCTTTTCCTCTTCATTATTTCTTCTTCTTCTTCTTCTTCTTCTTCTTCTTCTCACTTTTGGGGCACTTACCACTATCTACAGATTTTGTCATAGTGACTTCGTTCATGGTTAAAAATTTACATTTCATCAAGGAAATTATACCTTTTTGTCAATAGCCAAAAGGGGTGCCACCATTAAGGCTGGTATTCCTTATTTTGGCCACAAGGGGCACCACCATTAAGACTGTCGTTCCCTATTTTGGCCACAAGAGGTGCCACCATTAAGGCTGTCGTTCCCTATTTTGGCCACAAGGGGGTGTCTCTGTTAAGAAGAACTGTGTTATTGGTTTTTTTTTTTTTTTTGAGGTTAGCTCATTTCTTAAGTTGAGTTTCTTAATTAATTAATCAGCTAGTTTAACAGCTAGGTCAATTATAATTAGCAGAAGCGTCAATAAACACCTTTGCCATTTCTCCTTTTTACATTTTTCACCCCTTAATCCCTTTCTACTATTCTGGGCTGTCTTTTGAACCAGTTTCACCAGCAAGTGACCATAAGAAATCTGCTTAAAATCCATAGGTCACAATTAACAACCATTTTTAGGGAGAAAATCCACTTTCACGGTTTTCTCGAAGATTCTGACATTTCTCTTTTCAGATTTGTTTAAAGGCAAGAATGGAATCTTTCCAACACTGAAGAGCGCTCTTACATCTTACATCTTATGTTTATGCAAAACATTAGCTTATTTGGGTTTTTAAAAATTATATAGTTCTACAATATACTGTTTAAATGTTAACATTTGTTATTATAAAAACAAACTTGCAAACAGTTTTGGAACCTGCCATGAAGTTGATGTAGACTTTTCTTAAGAACAGATTTAAGAAAAGAATTAAGAGGATATTGGTGAATGACGCCCCATGTTTGCTTTTGTGCATGTAGCTAAGACAGACCCTGAGTTCAAGGCCTTCTTAGCTGAGAGGAACCCCAAACAGCAGCACTCGTCCACTCTGGAGTCGTACCTGATCAAGCCCATTCAGAGAGTGCTGAAGTATCCCCTGCTGCTGAGAGAACTCTACTGCCTCACCGACCCCGAGAGTGAGGAGCACTACCACCTTAATGGTAAATAAAAAAAGTCTTCGCCTTTCCTTTTGCAGGACGGAATGTCTAACTCAGGCCAAATAGCTTACGTGCATGCATTCGTCCATAGACGAACAATACCTGCATTTTACATGAGATTTTCTAAAAGTATTTTAAACCAATTTTACTCGTTAAGAAATTAATATTTGCAGACATTAAAACCACATTATTTTTCATAGTGTGAATTACAAAGCAAGAACTCTTTGCATATAATCACTTTTATGTTTTTGTTAATACATCAACAATGTTTAATGCTTAATCAAATGCATCTGCAGTAGCAAACTGTTGCCTGAAAGCTCATTTTAGCTGTCCATTACAGTTGCCATTAAGGCCATGAATAAAGTGGCCAGCCACATCAACGAAATGCAGAAGATCCATGAGGAGTACGGTGCAGTGTTCGACCAGCTGATCAGCGAGCAGAGCGCCGACAAGAAAGAGGCAAGCGATGTGTCAACTGGCTATGTGACGTTCACAGTCAAAATTACAACTGATAATTTTTCATTCCAAGACAAAAGAGAGGTTAAAATAAATCACATAGTTATCAGTGTCAAAGTGATAACGTTGGTGATTCTGGCAGGCGATGAAGCAGTCTTGATCATTTTTGAGAGTTACTTTTCTGATGCCAATGACTCGCTTACACCCTAAAGTGTGATTTTCATGTAAGATGGACAGCATGTGTCCTATTACGCGAGTAGGCGTGAACTTGGGACAGCCAGTCAACGTTGCATATTGTAGTTTTGGCTCCAGTTTTGTGAATATTAAAATGATCTGAATCGTTAGAAATAGGGCTGCACCGATACCGGTATCGGTACCGATATTGGTATCAGTATCGGCATCGGTACCGATACCACCCCCGTGCAGTTACTCGTACTCTGAACTACTACCGATACCACATGTGGAAGATATGATGTAGTTATATTCATCGCCACGCGGAGGCAGTGTAAATGCAACAACACTTGCCAAATAAACTGTAAACTGTGCGGAGATAAAAATGTCAGCCGTCTGGAGGTACTTTAAAATAAATAATAATGACAGCAGCAAAGCAGACTAATAATTTTATATTTTATATTTTATTTAATTGTTGCTGTTTTATGTATTGATACTTATAGAACAAATAAATGGATAAAAAAAATTTATCATTTATTTTATAAAATGGCATAATAAGGCTCAAGTGTACTTTAATTCATATTTTGAAAGTGCTTTTTTGAGTTTGGATTACTTGATATCGGTAAAAAAAAAAAAAAAAAAAAACTTCTAAAAAAATCCTTCTATTATTGTTATTAATAACAGACCTACACAGGTATCGGTACTTGGTATCGGTGAGTACCCAAAAATGAATATCGGTACTCGTACTCGGTCTCAAAAAAATGGTATTGATGCATCCCTAATTAGAAATATTAAATGTGTTTATCAATCTAATTTTACAACATTTTTTTTCGCTTATGCATTTTTGTCTTTGTCTTATTTAAAACAACCAGTTAACTGGTAAATTAAAAAACAGATGAACCGATTATCAAAATAATTGTTAGTTGCAGTCCTAATATTCATATATTTATATTATTTCACACATGTACAGTATAGTTAGAGTAGACTTGCTGTTAGACTACAGTGAAATTGTGGTTTTTTGCTGTGCTCCAGGTGGCGGATCTGTCTATGGGTGACCTGCTACTGCACGCCACCGTGGCCTGGATCAACCCTCCATCATCACTCATAAAGGGGAAGAAAGACCCTGAGCTTGCTGCCTTCGGTAAGTGTGTGTGTGTGTGTGTGTGAGTGTGAGTGTTTGTATGCTTCCCAGAATAGCATCCTCTCTCTTATTCATGACCCGGCACGCTCCCGTGCCTCTGTCCCGCGGTCCCATCTGTAAAAACCGGCTCTGTCTTCGGGCCCAGAGGCACTGGAGCAACCACTTTGTCCAGTGGCACTTTGGGCATTAATATTGCAGTCACTGGGCTTTTTGCAGGAGTGGAAACTTGCTAGGAATAAGCGCTCCAAAGTAGACACAAGATGCAGAAAACCTGAGTTGCCTGCAGTTGTGGGTTACCGGTTTTCTTACTTTAAATGCTCAACAAAAATGGTAAAAAAAATAAATAAAACGGAGCCTTTAGCAATATTGAGTCAACCATGCGTGTGGGAGAATTCTTTGTGCCTTTACTTCTTTTTTGTACTCATGCATAAAATGCCTTTCTCTCTGCCTTTGTTGTTTTTTTTTCCTCCTAGTTTTTAGGACGGCCGTCGTCTTTGTGTACAAGGACTGCTCCAAGCAGAAGAAAAAAATTGTGAGTGCCTTCCTGCCCCTCTCTCCTCCATTATGCATGAACAGGCTGCTGGTCTTGCTGCAGACGAATGCCGGGTTTCCGGTATAGCGGTGCAAATAATGGGGCAGCTGAGAGTTGAAGCGTGCCGGCACAAATGCTGCTAACGTGTCAAGTCTGTCTGCAGTACAGAGATCAGAAAAGAAGGGTTAGAAAAAATAGAACCAAAAACCTTCTGATCACAGGGCCAATGCCAAAAATTGATACAATAAATGCATTTTTCAGATGAATATTACATTTTTTAAACATCAGAGTGATTTTATTGTCTTGCGGTGCAATAAATCTTTAGTTGTCGCATGTGCCTGGAGTTCTACTTGTGCACATTATATTCATGCATGTGGCACCTCACCGTTTTGTTCCCTCTCTCTTTGTAGGGCACGTCTCACCGAGTGTCCGTGTCTGACGAGAGAGACCCGTTTCGCTTCCGACACATGATCTCCACCGACGCTCTTCAAGTGCGCACTCCTGCCAGTGAGTCATTCCCTCCGCTCCTTCCCTTCACCCTCTTTTCCTAGCCAGAGATGGCAAAGTTTATACTGCCGTCGGCTCAAACCAGAAACGAATGACGCTGTGTTTCGAATGAGGGACACGCTGTGCTTTCATGTGCGTCCAAGAAACGTGTGACTTGAGCCTTGAAAAAAAGCACAGGTATGCCTTGCCTTTTATGTGCGTCATATGGGACTCGCCATCCTGGTTTGACACATTTTCCATCTGGAAAAGTCTCACAATCCTGAGCACGGTTGGAAAGACACATATGAGATTTTGAAGAAGTCTATTTTTGTTGAATATTTGTTGAAATTTTTTGGTTTTGTTGTCTCTGGTTGAGCTTAGGAACCCAAATGTCAAATGCTATTTTCATTTCTTTTTGTGATTTGATATGAATGGTAATTATTGTGTTAATTCAGCATAAGATACTGTCTTATATTGATTAATGGCTCCCGAATTGAATCAAATCCAAATCGTATCAGACGTCGTTGGCAGACTGATACGCTATATCACTGTGTTAAATCATTATTATCGTAGGGCTGTGCAATATGACTAAATTAAAAGGTCTGTCGTTTCATATTACACTCTATAGTTTCTTTTGTGGCGTCTCAAAATACCCTGGTTACCGTGATTTTTTTCTCATGGTTTGGATTAGAGATGTAACCGATCCGATATGTGGATCAGTATCGGTCCGATAACGGCTCAAACAGCTGGATCGGGTATCGGTGGCATTGGGCCGTTCTATGGAGCCGATCTGTAAATGCGTGTACACTCAATTCGTTATGCATGGGAAGTGGCACTGCGGTAAAGTAGAGCCCAAACGATTGTTCCAATAACTCGAATAATTCTACTACAAAAAACGGTCGAGGCAATTATTGTAGAATTGAAGCTTGGTTTAATTCATTTTACTCGCTAGAGCAGCTCCGCTTGTATTTCACACGGAGGCTTAATAGTGACACAATGTTTTCAGTGGCGCGATCAAGACAAGACCTGAGTCCTCTGTGTGTGAAAGTATTTGTGAGCTGTTTCGTGCACTAAAACAGAAGTAAATGCATAAAAACGCATAAATGACATTTTTCGCGATGTAAACACACACGCTGTGTTAATGCCCGCACGCATGAGCGCCGTTCCTCGCTAAAACGCTCCAGTTCGGTCAAAATGTCACCTTTATTACAGACACAAACCATATTTTAGCCGATAAATAACCACAACAACCAGCGTTCTATTCTGCCGTTTATTTACATTTCCCCATAGTTTTTCCATCGTTTATTCTGGAATGCGCGCCCAACGCTTCATTGTGACGCGGCTCCGGGGAGCATGCGGAGACTGTATCGGATTTATATCGTTTCAGCAGATATCTAAACGTACCATATCGGTCTCGTATCGGACATTTAAAAAGTGGTATCGTGACATCTCTAGTTTGGATGACGGTTTGCAGCCACGTAGACGTAAAGCACCTAAAGCATCGCCGTTTACAGCCATTTTACGGTGTAATAAAACAGGGTTTGACCCTAGTCACTATAGCACTGTAAAAAGTGGTGTTTTCAACGGTGTAAAAATTGCATTAAAAGCATTCTATTGAATAATACAGCGTTTTACTGTTAATTGCGTTAAAAATATAGCCAAATTGTGGCACTTTTGGCGTCCCATATGAGAGTGTTAACGAGCGCGTGCGTAGTCAGAGTTGAGCGAGCACAGGCACAAGATTTTGCTTGCGAAAGTTTCGCTGAATTGACAGAAAATGTACTATATTCTGATATACAGGTTCCGCAGGTCACAGCTAAACGGCATTATTCTTGTGTGACCACACGACAGCTTTAGCCATTGCAGTAATGGACCTCCATGTGGGTCAGTGCTCGTTTGGGTCTTTACCTCTGGCATTCTAATGCCCTGAAGTTCAGTTACCATGTCCCTGACCCCGTGAGAACTTTATACATTCTTTAGCCATTACATAATTTTACATAAAACGGGGTTTGACCCTAGTCACTATAGCACTGTAAAAAGTGGTGTTTTCAACGGTGTAAAAATTGCATTAAAAGCACTGGTGTATTTGAGCACAAAAAAGGCATTTTATTGAATAATACAGCGTTTTACTGTTAATTGCGTAAAAAATACAGCCAAATTGTGGCACTTTGGGCGTCCCATATGAGAGTGTTAACGAGCGCGTGCGTAGTCAGAGTTGAGCTCGCACAGACTCATGCATCCCTATTACATTCCATCTCAGTAGAGCTGATGGCTTTTTCTCTGTAGAACTAATTGACGTAATAAAACCTCCTGTGTCCTCCTCCAGCTCTCCTGACAGTAAGAAGGACTTCCTGAAGACCGTACACTCCATCCTGAGGGACAAACAGCGCCGGCAGCTCCTCAAGACGGAGAGTTTACCTCCCAACCAGCAGTACATTCCCTTCGGAGGGAAAAGACTGAGTGCACTGAAAGGAGCTCGACCCACCATGAACAGAGCAGGTGACCATCTCTACTCTTAAGGCTTCGTTCACACGGACGTCTGAACCAGGCGTTTTTCTGGCGTTCGTGGCGCCAGGTGAGCGCCGACTGAACGCCGACCATTTTTCTGCTCATTCGAGCAAATCATAGCATCTACACGGGCGTTCAGCACCGGTGTTCGCCCGGATGCGCATTCGGGTGGCGTCAAATAACCGCTGCATGCGACGTTTTCTTAACGTCAAAATCCCGACGAACGCGAGGAAAACGACGCTATTGCGAACGGCAGTGAAACGCTATTGCGAACGCAGCTACAAAAGGCAGCAAAAACGCGTATGGCGTTCAGAGGGCGTTCATTTCGAACGTCCGTGTGGACAAGGCCTTCGTCTTCTGCCTCATATGAGTTTAATGTTACACACCTATTCCAACTCAACTCAGTCCACGTTTATCTCAGACCGTACTCGAAACCAAGGCCCAGTGATTTATTGTGTGTGTGTGTATGTGCCCTGTGGTGTGTTGCCACCTGCCCTGGGTTGGTCCCCGCCTTGCGCCGCTAGTTCCCGGAATAGGCTCCGGTCTTGGTCGGGGTTAAGCAGTTTGGATCATGAATGAATGAATGAATGAATGAATGAATGAATGAATATATAAATATAGAAGAATTGGGTAACGAGCCTGGATGCAAGTGCAGAATGACCACTGGGCCTCACCTTGAAGCGACAAAGTGAATAATCACATTAAATCACACAAACTGAATGCCTGGAGACACATAGGAGACTTCCACAAAGCATGGTGGTCACAAGACACACACACAAAGGACAGAGAAGCAGGCAAAGCTCATTAGGCAATCAAGACTTAAGGGGAATAGGGAGGACGAGAAATGCTGGCTTCTAGTGAGCAATTAGGTGATTGCAGTTATGATAATGATTAACATACACCGGTCAGCCGTAACATTATGACATTATGGCCTAATCTTGAGAAGGTCTGCAGCTTCACAGCCCCATACGCAACAAACTGCGGTGCACTGTGTGTTCTGACACCTTTTTATCTGAACCAGCATTAAAATTTCTTCTCTCAGATCAGACAACATAGACCTGCCTGAGGGCCTCAGCTATCCATCACACTGTATATGGTTCACCATTTTTCCTTTCTTGGACCACTTTTGATAGCTCCTGACCAATGCACACCAGGAACATCCCACAAGAGCTACAGCTTTGGACATTCTCCTGAAAAGAAGGACGTTGTCTAATCACCACACTTTGGGGTTTGGCAACTTGCACATCACCTTCACTTGACTCATTAAGGGTCATAATTGTTATGGCTGATTGGTGTATGTATTACATGTTGTTTCACAAAGTTAGGAATGCAGCGTTCAAGTCTGACGTTGCCTAACGGGATGATATCAGATCAGTACTCGTTATCAGCCGATAGCAAAGCCCAGGTGACTGTATCGGGACTTCAATCGCTGCATCCCTAATATCACTCTGTCTTTTCCTCTATGCCTGTCTCAGTCTCAGCTCCGTCCCGGAGCCTCGGCCGCCGCAAGCTGTCGCGCAACCGCTTCACCATCGACACGGACGCGGTCTTCGACAACGGCTCGGGGCGCAACTCCGCCACCTCTGCCGACTCGTCGCCTCCTCCAGCGGCCCCCGAATCCCAGACGTCCGGCGAGGACACGGACCGCTGGGTGGTGGAGCAGTTGGGCCTGCGGCTGCAGACGGACGTCAAGGAGACGGACATTCTGAGCGACGACGACGAGTACTGCGAGTCGGTCAAGGGCTCCTCGGCCGAGGCGAGTTTGGAGGAGTGCTTCGAGGCCCTCGGCGCCGAAGAGCAGGAGGAAGAAGAAGAAGTGCGCGGGGTCGGGCCGTCCCCGAAGCCGGCCGAGAGGTCCCACGGCCTGCCGAGGCTGACCCCGCTGCGGAAGCAGTGTGCCGTGGAGGGGGCGGCCGCCGAGAGGGATCGCGAGGTCATTTGGGTCCGCAGGGACGACTTCAACAGCGGCTGCAACGGGGACATCTTCTGAACGGGACCCCAAAGGCCGTGGGAGCTTCTTTTTGTGTTTTTACAATCCCAGGCCTGGTTTACAAGCCAGTTTTCTAGCCACAGATTAAGCTTAAATACTGACGGAGCCTCGGTCAAGAGTGTGTTATTTAAATCCCGGCCACGACTGAGATATGTCTGCGTCCGTTAATGGCACAAGCTTTAGAGCGACAGAGAAGTTTTGTCATTCAGTCTTTAATGTCCTGGCTAAATTATCCGCATCCTTTCAAATCTGGTCTCCTAATCGTGCCCTGTCTCAGATTAATGCATTATTTTCTGCCCCTTCATCTCTTTACCTGACTAGTGGTGATTGTTCTGTTGCAACATGGCTGCTGGAACATCATCCAGGTGGAGCGTCGCATTGGCGCAAGTTGAATTGGAGCCTAGAAAAGAACCTTTTATTCATTCATTCATCAGATGTACTGTACAGACCCTTCATCCAGACAGACTCACAGGACGTACAAGCTCTTAAATTATTAAAACGTTACACAGAGCTTGTAGAGAAATGAACTCTGCTGAGGAAGCTGCTGGATTCGCATCTTCACTTTTCCCCTGATTTCTGGCCCGGACTTTATGGAGACTTTCTGTCCCTTTTTCGCATCCTGATCCTACACATTCTGACTCTTAGGCAGCTACACATCTTTTCGCAGAACTTGTTGCCAAAACAATTATTTTTGTAAAAAATGTTTCTTCCCCAACATCTGCTTTTCACTCCCTCTGAACTCAAAGGGCTGCGTTCCACCGCGAAGTTCAGGGACTCGTTGGCTGACATTACGAAAAATTAACACAGACCTTTCGGTTTCGCCCGCAGCACAAAAGTCTAACCTTTGCATCCTTTGTTTGTTCCTCACGGTTTTATTAGCGACACCATTATTCCTTCCGTTCCTTACAGGTTGGAGCTGACAGTCGGTGTTATCCAGAAGGGATGATGGGAATAGTTATTACTGATCCTGTTGTACTTGAATTTTCTGTCCTGGTTTTGGCTTTTATGACCATGTGAATTGCGTGACCTTTCGGCCCTGCGCACGGCAATAATGTGAGAATTTTCGGTTCGAGGTACACAGCTCATCACGTCCCCGATTTTTTTGGTGTACTACTGAATGAATTAAATAGCCACTTAATATCCACACTGAACGGTATGACATCACCAATCAGTGCACGGTCTTGATGTAATGAACTGCACTTTTATGATGTTTATGAACAAGCAGTGAGGCTATTTTAATCACCAATCAGAGTCATGTGAGTTGAAGAGTTCTGAGCTTTTTTGTGACCATTTTTATACAACGGCTGTTTAGATCACGGTTGGCCATGAAAAGAGGAAGAAAGTATATTTTTAACATTAACACGGCGGGCCAGCCCTCTGCTTGTGAAATGCAATCGCTTACTGTATTTGTAGTCAGAAAACATTTTTGGCTTAGAGAGGTGTGATGTAAAAACAACAACCATGAAACTTGTAAAGATTCCTTAACTTTTGCCCTTTGCATTTTTGAAACTGTGTATGTTCATAGGTTTGTGGACTGTTATTATTATTGTTTTCCTAAAATAAATTTTCCTTATTTATAGTAGCAACTTGTATGAGTTTCTTTCTTTCTTTGTGCGTGAGATACTCAAAGCATGAATTATTAGCTTTTTATAATTCAAGCTATTGCTTTATGAAGAGACTGGCAGACAAACTGTTTGTGTACCAAAGGTGGCAGTCAAACAAACATTTTTCATAATGAAATATCCACTTGTCATATGAAGTTATAGCCACAAGAGGGAAGCATCGTATCACGCTCACCATCTTTCATCTTGCCCCAGTAATAAACAGGTCAATATTTTATTCTGACCCAATAAAAGATATATTGACTGTTTTTCTACCGCTCATAAAGGCAACTTCAACATTTTCTATGTCAAAGTAAGAATAACGATCTCATTTTTTTTTCTTACAGAAACTATTATGCCATTATTCTTGTAAGATATATTGCTGTAAGATTCTGCATTGCTCTTTCAGGCCTGGCTGCTTAGTTACTTTACACTTTCCTGGAAGTGTACCTTTTTTTGCTTTCGACTTCTTTTATTTAAAAAATATAATCGACTGAAAGAGTTATATAAAATCACACAATCTCAAAGTAATTGCAAGACCTATGCAGATATATAACATTTATACATAGTATCAAACTGTATATTAGTCTGCTGTTAGTCTAGTATATACTTTAATGTCTATCTGTTGTGTGTTTTGTGGTCTTTTATTGTTTTCATGAAACCTGCTGTTTATAAACTGGATTTTGACATAAATAATCTCAGGTAAAAATGCTAAGAATATGCTTTATTGGGTGTAACATACTTTGTTTTGACCTTTCATTAAATATCTTTGTAATCTGGAGTCGAAGCAGCTTCACATCCAGGAATAAAGCTTTAATTGTTGCATTCCGCAGTGAAAATACTGTTCTGATTACAGAGAAAACTGACAAAATTTACTGTGACACAAAAAGTCTCAAACCTGTCCCTCACCAATATCTAGCAGGAAGGTAACACACCATAAATAAACCCGCTTACCACGAAACAATAAATAATTTCCCTCTTGCGGAGCATTTATCTGCCGGTTGTAGAAATGTCTTACTAAATCAATTAAGGTCATGCTCAAAAAACCAAGCGTCACAAACAACAATAACAAGCCAAATTGAACTGGACAGGACACTTATATTTACTGTAATAAAGTTGTCTAAATACAAAACAGTACAACTGATAAGACATACCAGGAGGGATGGCCCAACAACACACAATAATGAAGCCTTAATATTTTGACCTGAAGAACTCAAGTGTACTTTACTGTATACTTGGTACACTCCTGGACAACAATTTGCACAGACGATGCAGGACCAGAGATGTACCGAAGGAGCCCTTGGTCTTGTTCTCTCATTATCTCTACAGACTCTGATCTTAAGGATATCACCCCCAGAGGGACAATTATAAGGTAAATAAAATATCTGTATAAAATATCTATATAAGATTCTCTTGCTATAAGGAGACGGTACTTTACTAGCACCTTTACTGGCACCTTTACTTGTCCAGAACTGGCGACTCCCCCGATCACTCCCTAGGTCAACTCTCTAAACCTTATGCTACCAGTTGCCCCAACTAATATAGAGTGTGATGTCCCCTGATTATTTATGCATCTCTTTTCATCCAGCCAGTACTTATTGTTATAGGTTTACAATTCCGGCGACTGGACCTCAGCCTGTTAGTCTTCTTAAGATGAGGAAGAATGATGGAAGAGTGATGGTAGTCTAGCGTAGGATACTCTCCTATGGATGAAGAGTTTGTGGGTTCAAATCATATCTCCAGCACTACCACCATTGGGCCTCTGAGCAAGACTTTTAACCCCAGGAGAGCCTGTAATTAGGAAAAGGAAGTCACTTTGGATAAGCGTTAAATAAATAAATAAATGATATAAAATAAATGAAATGAATCATTCAGATTAAACTAGGCAAAAAAAGGTGGACCTGAAAAACAAACTTTGAAAACTTTGTTGTTTTGGTAATAATACATGCTCTTTATAATAACAGACTAATCAACTCACATCTCGGACGTATCACGTTTGTCCAACAGATGGCGCCATTCTCCGTGCATAGTTAAAACGGTGTGTCCTTAAAGCTGGGAAGACACTGTGCGAGTTTTTCTGTCGCGTTATTCAGCTCCTGCTTAAACTGGACGAGTGAATCGCAGGGGGTAAAAGTTCGCAGCTCGCCATTCATGTTCATGTACACTATACGGCCCGATGCTCTGATGCAAGGGGTTGTGGGTTTGAATCCGACCTCTGGCGTTACCAACATTGGGTCCTTGAGCAAGACCCTTAACCCTAAGTTGCTCTCAGGGGAACTGTCCCTGACATTAGGAAATGTAAGTCGCTCTGGATAAGAGCGTCTGCTAAATGCTGTAAATGTAAAAATGTAAATGTAAATGATGCGACATGACTGCTCACACTGTATGTCCATCTACGACACGTCGGACTCGTGTATCCGGAATCGCAACGTAAACAGAAGAAGAACGCGCTGCTTGCTGCTCCGTCTAGTCTAAAAATGCACGTCCACTTCTGTCTGCGCATGCGCGGTGTGAGATGTTGCGTTAAATCGGCTCGTGGCACTGCTTCAACAGTGCGATACCCTCACGAGGGGCGAGCAGGATTTCAGACAGGTTTGATTTTCCGGCCACCATACGATTGCTGATCGGGAGCTGGTCGTGAGGTGTTAATCGCTTCTCGTTACCCCATGTATACTACACGATGCACGACACACGATTAAGCCGAAAGTCGGGCCGATCCCCAAAACAGTCGCACGAGTGAAAAATCGTCTCAAAATGGGCCAAAAACCGCACAGTGTAAGCCCGCCTGAAGTGTGTTTATTTGTACAGCTGTGAACATTCTTGTGACGGAGTTGCTCATTATTAACACTGCGTTTTTGCACAGGTTTTGGTTGCTCCAGTAGGTCCACTAACATGTTTTAGACTCATATGCAGGTGCGATCATCGCCGGCGGCCGCTACATTGATAACAAACCTGTTTGAAGTCGAACAGACTGACGGGAAGATAGTCAAAAATGATGCAACGGTCGGTCAGGCTTTAAAAAAAACTAATCTCCTGATGCGCGCTCTCTCTCTCTCTCTCTCTCTCTCTCACGCACGCAAACACACGCTCTGTATGGTGTATTAAAGTAATTGTGAACAGGGGTGGAAGTAATGAATTACAACTACTCACGTTACTTTAATGAAACAGTGTTTCACGGGGACTTGTACTTTTATGAATATATTTTTAAGTCTGTAACTTGTACTTAAGCGCAAAGTTATAGCTACTTTTAAAATGACATTTCATTACAAAAAAAATGAAATTTATATTCAGTGTTCATATGTGATAGTGCGTTGATTTGTGATAGTGCGTTAATGATTTGTGTTGATTTCACAAACAAATCATTAAATACTGGACTAATGACGCAGAATATTTATTCAATAAATATCAACAGCTATGACATATCTAGTACTCTAATTTTATTCAGAAGAGAAGTGTACTTTTACTTAATTACTTTTTAAACACCAATGCCTTTAATTATTTAAACAACGTAACGGCACTAGAGTACACATTAGATATATTTAGTACTCTCTCCACAACTGGTTCTGAGGATCTGAATTTAGACTTTTTATGGCTTTGTGGGCATGTGTGTGAAGACTGTAAGTAATTTTTTTAAATAGAAAACCCTTTTTGCTTTTGGCTCCTGAGGTTAAGGTTGAGATTAGGGCTAGGTGTGGCTGTAGTGTTATTTGCTTCTAGTCATTAAGGAGTCAGTGGAAGTGCCCCCCAAAAATAGTAATACAAGAGTGAGTGTGTGCGTGTCTGTGCGCGTGCGTGTGCGCGTGGCGGTGACATGCTCAGACTTTCCCCTCATTGGAGTGTGCGCGCGCGGCGCCACAAGTAGCCTGCTCGCGCCGGTGATGTTTTCCGCTTTTCTCTTTGTTATAAAAGATGGCACTCGGGATTAAACGGACGCCGTGAGGCGCGGGAAAGGAACATGGCGGAGTAGCGTTAAAAAAAAAAAATATGTGACACGTTTTTTGACGCTCGATTTTTGAAACAGATTGACATTTTGAATGATGTCTCCGAACGCGCACGCGAAGTGCAGAGAAAACGGAGGGTAGCGTGTGGAGGTCGGAGCGCCTCGCGCGCACTAATGGCACCTCTCTGATATCTTTGACATGAAGTTTAACAGCAATTATGATTACGGAGCCATGGAGAAGCGAAAGAGATTAACACTCTCCATCTTCCTCATTGTAACAAAGTTGTATCTCAGCGAGCAGCAGGTCCTCCGAATTGGTGAGTTAAAATTTTGACCGGTATGTGCATCTACTCCGTTGTGTTTACTCACTGCTATTGTGTTATAAACATAGAATGTCACCTATATTTTATATCCATTTCATTAAATTTACTCCATGTGTTAACAGTTTTCTGACAGAATTAAAGCCAACATTGTACACAGAACCAGAGTTACTTCCATATGCAACTTTTTCTTGTCACACATTCTGACAGAGTTCATCCCATTTCCAGGTAAACCCTCTTAATCCTCATCCTAAATACGTTATGTTACAAGAGGCTTCTGATGTGATTAAATCACAAAATAATCCATTGTATAAAGCATGAATGTTACGTCCATTCAAATGCTTAAAGATTACTATAATAATGTTTTCCCCCTTATTTTATTCTCACATACAAAGTTTTCCCGACAGAGTCCAAAAAGAATCACACAGGGTTTTTTTGCTGACACTTAAAGCACATTTTACAAACCTGTGGTCACATTATTTATGTTGATGCTTATTATATTCAGTTACAAAATGTAAACATCATTACCAATAAAGTCTCCATGTCCATGTTCATGAACGTTGGAACACTAAAATTAACTCATAACAGTAATTTTTGTAACCAAAATCTAATCTGGAAGCTGCAGATATCTAAAATGTGACCTGTTTTTGTTATATATTATTTGGTCATAAAGATGAATTGTGTGATTATTTTCTTTCTGGCTATTATGTCATTGAGTTATAATTTTACTTGTTTTAAGAGACTCAAGATAATGATTTTCTGACAGAAATAAATCCCACATAAAAATCCACATTGCCACAGGATCTGAGTGACTTTCATAAGCAACTTTTTTCTTGACACATTCTGAGCCACGTCACCTTGTCTCTCTAAACTCATGTATATAGCTGAGATGACAAAGTTTACTTTGACTTTGACTTTGTCAGTGTTCATTCTATTTCCACAAAATCTCTTCTCATCCTCATATTCATTCCTCTCCCACCGAAAGTCCATGACCCCATCATGGCTATGCATTCTTTATTTACCATATGCATAGTGAAACAAGTACTGCTTGTAGTGAAGTGAGACACGGGCAAGTACCTTTTTTAATAAATGCAAGTAATCCAAAAGTATTACTATAATGAAGTATTTTAATGTTTACATTTCATCTATAATACTGTGTGGTGTGTTCAAGAAAAGCTTCACTTTAGCGCTCTGACAGTGGCGGATGTCTGTCAGCTCCTGCCTCCGGCATCCTGCCGCTCGCTAAATCCCTAAAGCAGTTTTAACAACCTCCATTAATCCTCTTTCCTTCCCCAGGCTTGATTTGACCCTCTTCTCCAAAACATTGGACTTCATTTGAGACAGAGAGTCTGACATATTGCTTGTGCGGCCTAGATTTATCCTGACTGTTTTTTTAGTGACCTTCAACTTTGACCAGTTTTACTAGTTTGTTCAGAAATGGACTGTAGAATTTAAATTGTATTAACTCCTTACAGGAGCTTAGCTCAACTTGCTTTATTACTAGTGATTTCCCTAATTAGTTACATCAGTGCTCCACTCAAACACGAACTCCGCAAGTAGGATGCACTGTTCCAACTTTTTAGTTTCTCAATGTTTTTAGGTTTAATATTCAAGATTCTACACTTTGTCACGTAGCTACGCAGTTATACAACACGTACAACATGTAGTGTTGGTGATAGTGATCTAGTGGTATGATGTTCTTATCTGGATGAAGGTGTTGTGGGTTCATATCTTACCTTCATAACTACCACCATTGAGCCCCAGTGTCCCTGTATTTACTTCATGGAAATTGCTCTGGATAAGAGTGTCTCTTAAATGCCATAAGTGTAAATACAAATGTAGTGAAATTAGCCTATCCTGAATCAGCCACGAGACTGTGCATTAAAATTTAAAAAATACAACTAAATAGAAGTGCAGTGTTTTTGGTGATTGATGTACACAGACTTTATATAAATGTCATAACAGCAGGTGAGTGACAGTGAGACAGATTCCTGGGAGATTAGTTTGTTTGAACAGTTAAAACCTGTGGTGACATCTGCTGATTTAGAAATCTTATGTCCTGAGGATGGAAGCTCCTTCTGTGCCTCTCTGTTTTAGACATCATGCTCATGAAGCGTTTGATTGATTTAAGCAGGTTAAAAAGATAACTTTGGAGACTAGCCGAATCTGATTTTGCCTCTTCTTGTCTAAAAGTACTTTAGAGCAGGTAGATATGATCTTGGACAATATTCCTCTGCCTGGATAACCCGCTGTAGCCCTATTTAATGTTCTGTACACAACCAACCGACCAAACTAGGAACTGATGTTGTGCTTCAAGACTTTCCACAGCACCAGAGTAGTCCTTGGGATCACCATAGAGGACTGAAATGTCCTCGGCTGTTTAAGGTGACTGTGATGCTGGCTTGCCGTTTTTGGACTATATACAGTATGTATATACGGTCCATATCAGATCCTCGGAAATGTGAATGCCCAGATCTTTTTAAGCTGCTCACTGTCTCCACTGCAGTTTTTTCACTGTTTGGAGACTGTAGTGTTTATAGTGTACACTATAAAAGCGTCCAGTCCACCATAAAGTGACAGAAGAAGAAGAAGTGGAAGGCGGCAGTGCAAGGAAACATCAGCCTGTTTTGCTGTGAAAGGAGGGAAGAAAGATGTTGAAGATAAAAATTATTTGCATTTGGGTGTTACAAAGGTGCAAAACAGACAGTGAAATTGTTCAGCCATGTTGATAGTAAACCTTGATGCGGACGTCACATACCAAAACTTGAACACACTGCCACCCCACTTTTTGCTGGTACTGCAACTTGCGCACATGTTGCGTTAATTTCTGACGACGTGCTCAGCGGACACGTCAAAAGAACGCTGACAACACGTGGTAGCCATGATGCGTGCGTGTAACCATTGTGAGCGCCAGGTATATCTCGGCCCCTTACCGTTGTTGGAGACAAGGCCCAGCACCATCAGCAAATTTAACGATGGATTTGGAACCATGTGTGACCATGCAGTCATTGGTAAAAAGAGTGTAGAGCAGAGGGCTAAGTACACAGCCTTGTGGAGCTCCTGTGTGGAATGTGATTGTGGAGACACAATCAACACTGGAAACCTGTGCTCTACCTGCGAGGAAGTTAAAACTCAGACACACAGCCGAACAATCTGTGGGAGACTGTTGTATTGAAGCTGAACTGTAGTCAATAAACAGTGATCTCAAATAGTTCCCTGGCTCACATGGCTGAAGATGGGATGTTAAATTGATCTGTAGCTTTGAAACAGGCGCAGAATGAGTTAAATTAATATGCACAGCCATGGTGGATTAGCTTTTAAAGACAGTCATTATCCTCTCCATCCTCTCACTTCATCTCACAAGTGTCACTGCCACAAGTGTGCGCTGTGATGTAATGAGTGCGCAATCGTGGCCGCCTGTCAAATACCATTTCTGCCAATCAGAAGCACCTAGCATTTAACAGCATCCTTCTTTATAAAAAAGAGATTTTTTCTTTTGTAACGTTGGAGCCTTTTGCCACTCTATATCACAGTTTGTAAAACAACATAGTTACTTTTAAAGCTTCATTGTTTTAAAACTAGCTATGTCAGGGCTCCACCATTGGGGGTTGCCCCGCTCCTTAGTTTTGTTTTGTCTTTCGTCTGTCATACCTCTGTTCTGCCGGCCTGCTTACCTAGATTAATTAATTACTGATTTAAACCTGGGTTAGTGTCAGGTTCCGGTTCAGTTCAGTTTTGCATCTGATTTGGTTGTTTAGTGTAGTTTTTAGTTCTTTCTTTTCATCTGCGTTTTGTTTGTATGCTACCCATGTTTGATTTCTGGTTATTTATAGTCCTGTCTGTCCCCCCTTACCCTTGTTTGTCCACTTTCGTGTTTTACCCTTGTCCGGCGTGTGTTATTCATTCATTATCTGAACCGCTTAATCCCAACCGGGGTCACGTGGGGACCGGAGCCTATCCAGGGAACTTACGGGCGCAAGGCAGGCACCAACCCTGGGCAGGCGCCAACACACCGCAGGGCACACACATTCACACAGTCACACTCTTACACAAACCATACGGGGCCAATTTAGAGTCACCAATTAACCTACAGCGCCTGCTTTTGGACTGAGGGAGGAAACCGGAGCACCCGGAGGAAAACCGAACACGGGGAGTACATGCAAACTCCACACAGTTTACATTTTCAATATAATTTAAAGAAGAATCTGCGATTGTTTTGACCATCGTGCTGAATTTATTTTCTATAATATAGACTGGTAAAAATGCTCTGCGCATGTGCCTCCATTACTTACACCATGCCAGGCAACATGACTCTGCTATTGATCAGCTACTTAATAATCAAGTTAGTAGCGTTTCTAGCCTCCATCACTGTAGCTCACATCACTAGTGATGAGTCCTGTGTTATTGGCAGCGGTACAGGCATTCACTGCCTACAATTGAAAAAAGTGTTAATTTTTGCCAAGGGGATCATGTCATTAGCAAGCATGCTAAAACGGAAGGTGCAGAACTAAAACAAAACTAAAACGGAGAGAGCAGAATACTGGGCACTGCTGGGTGATGGACTTGTTTCCTCTATCGGTTCAGGACTCCGGCATTTGTCCTGCTCTGTTTCTTTTTCATAATTGCACGGCCACATCCTGCACTCTGCAGTATTATCAGCCCGCCGCAAAGGATTGGGTTTAAAAAGAAACTTGATTTCCAATGTATGGAAAAGTTGTGCTGTTAGAAAGGACCACAATGATTGTTGTGCAGTCATGAAAGACTGTCAAAAGTAAATAAAATGCTGCAGAATAACCATAGTGACCAGACCACAATACTCCAAATTGGTAACAGTGTGTGAGGATAGTAAAATAAAAATGTAATAAAAACAGTAGTCTTTATAACTGAATTACTGTATTTGTCAATTTAAAATAAATAATATTCCACCTTCAACTTAATGTAAAACAATACTTGTGTAAACATTTTAGTGCAGCAGTAAATTGGTCAGAAGCATGACTGTTACAATTCAACTGCACCACATAAGAATAAAATGTAAACAGTAAACGCAAGCATGAAACTAATGTAAACAATCTTGATAAATTCATTCTCAATTCAAACAAGTTGTGTAAATATTTAGCTAATGGAATTGGAAATTTAATATCCAAAATAAGCTCTTCTTCAGACATTGTCTTTCTGTTGGCCGATTTGTAATTTTTCTGGAGTGTTGGGTGGAACCTGGGGTTTCTTCCAGGATGGCTTCAACGTACTGTATGCCTTCGACCAATAACATATTTATCGCACAGATATTTCCTACTCGCAGGAGAGCAATGCTGGTTATTCACAACACGAGTATAAGGTTCTTCATAACATATTCATCAAAGTGTATTGAGAACTTACATATGTTGTATATTATAAAGTTTACTTTGACTTTGACTTATTCGACACATTGCCATTTGTCATTAAGCTGGAGATCTGGGGTAATCAAACTCATTTTAAGGATATTATACAGATATTGTTTAACTTTGTGTGGCACCTGTCTATGAGGTGCAATATGTCCTGTTATTTTGCTGTTCATATTCTTTAGGTTATGTTGTTGGGAAGGGCGGCACAGTGATTAGGGCTGGGTTCGAACCCCGGGAACGGCCGTAGGAGTGTGGAGTTTGCATGCTCTCCCCGTGTTCGCATGGGTTTCCTCCGGGTGTTCCAGTTTCCTCCCACAGTCCAAAGGCATGCAATATAGGTTAACTGGTGACTCTAAATTGTCCCCGTAAGGTGTGAGCTTGTGTGCCCCGCAGTGTGTTGGCGCCTGCCCAGGGTTGTTCCCCACCTTGCGCCTGTAAGTTCCCGGGACAGGCTCCGGTCCCCCCACGACCCCAGTTGGGATTAAGCGGTTCAGATAATGAATGAAAGAGTGAATGTTGTTGGGAGTTTGTAAAAATGGATTTATTGTTTCTTAT
This sequence comes from Distichodus sexfasciatus, assembly GCA_032718565.1. Taxonomy (NCBI): domain Eukaryota; kingdom Metazoa; phylum Chordata; class Actinopteri; order Characiformes; family Distichodontidae; genus Distichodus; species Distichodus sexfasciatus. Next base: position 690,506 of record JAVGVS010000066.1, on the reverse strand, counting down.
GTGTATTATATTTTTTGGTGTGGCTCCAATATCAAAATTAGGTCTACGCAGTCAGTATATTGATCAATTTCTATTATTTTACATGTTTAACTTAATGAAGTGCTTGCAGGCTTTAACTGTGTATGAGAATAGCAGAAGAGATTAATGAATATTCATTGGAACAATGTTTTTCTCACAAACACAATTGTGACCAATAAGCTTTCACATGTTTTCACATTCAGCATTATTAAAATATGTTAAAGGTGTATCACTGTCTGAATTTAGGAGATTGTGAGCATAAGATTATGAGGCCTGACGTCAGTTTTCATTGCATTCATGTCTTACGATCATTATTATGCTCAGCTTACCCCTGTGCATTACTGAATAATAAAATAAAGCCAATCAGAAAGCAGCAGCTGTGCTAAATAAACCACATTTCGCTTGAAGCATATTGATAGTGTGGATCTTTGGCTTTAGTGTGTTTCAGTTTGATTCTCAAATTCAACACAACAATAAAATTTTAAATATTGAAAATAGTTTAAGAAGCTTAAAAGAAGCCGGGTGAGAGTTCTGAAGCACTGGTGTGCGTGGTGTTATTTTTATTTAAAGCATTGTTTATTTGATTTTTAATAAAACACTAATGCCAGCAAAATTTACTTTGTGTGAAAATGTTTCCTAATCTCTAAAAAAACCGTGTTCACCTTTTAATAAGTACAGTACGTGATTTCTTTTCTCCTGCACTGAGAGCACACCACAGCACTGACATAACTGATATCCTGCCATGCTTTATTTTAATCCCCCATCAAGAGTCCTAAAAGCAAATCTACAACACCTACAGCAGAGAGCAGCAATACGTCTTTCATCTCGTCTGACAGCCACTTATGGGCCAGCAAACCTGCCTCTTTGTTTCTTAAGTGTACCATGAAATTGAAATGCAAAGTGTATGATTAATCTGGACATTCGAACGCTGGTTGAACAAATTCAAAGTGAAGTACTTGCGTATGTGCTATTTCCATTAATAAGTGATTATCTTTGGCAATAACTATGCTAGTACCTCAGGCTAACACAAATGACTATCAGAATCTGCTTCAACGTGATTGTCATATCTCTGTGTCTTGCCTCCAGTGAGCAAGTACAGTGACATGGCTGCAATATCTGCAATATTTCCATTTCATGGATAATTTGTTGGATGATATCCTTCACTGAGTTAATAGCTACAGATGCTTTCCAAACAAGCAAAGTATTCCCAGAGACTGAGACTGTGCTCTGGTTTGACTCGGATGGCTTGATGGCTTGGCATGGATGCACAAAGAATGTGCACAAACTTTCACTCACGTTCATTCTCTCTGTTTCCTGACAGACTCACCAATCAATTCCGATTTTTTCCAGCTAAGCCAAAGCTCATTCCCCTGGGAACGCAGCCCGGTGTTAGTACAGTACATTTACAGGTCCGACTGTTGGGCATTATAGTTTGAACGTGGCTCTGTGCAGCTCTCCAGGTGCTGTGTAGCGAGGTCTTCAGCCTTGCTGTGTGGCCTGGGGGAGAAACTGTGTGGCGCTGGCAGGAATGCGCAGAGCCGTCCGGGGGAATTAATCCTGTTAGACGGGGCCGCGCGTGCCCCCGAACGCGTGATGCCGGGTGTGAAATGCCGCCGCACCACAGGCATCGGCACAATTTATTGAGGTGTGAACGTGCCCGCTGAATGAATTTAAGCAGTTCCTCAACCGTTTCATCGTGCGTGTGCATCTTTTTAAAGTCTGCATGTGTGTGTGTGTGTCCCAGTGTGAATGTTTATGCTCGCAGCCATATACATGTAGGTTGGTGTGTGTGTGTAGGTCTTTAGATATTTATGAGGACCTGACTGCCCCCTTAAAGATACAAAAACCTGAGATTTTGTGAGAACATTGTGAGAACATTTTTGTATGTGAGAACTGCTCCTCATAATGAAAAGTGCTTAGGAATATTACTATTAAATTAAATTAAAGTTTTTTAAATTAGTTTTAATTGAAGTAGAAGAATTAAAAATACCATTGGTTAAAAGAGTAAAGATTAGGTGTAACTGTTGTATTTTTAAACATCTAGGGGAAGGACCCCACAACGAGAGAAAGCCATGTTTGTGTCTGTGTGTGTTTGTGCTCATGATTCTAAAGCCTCCTATGCATCTTGACAGAAATGCTTGATGCAGCAGGTTAACAGACTAATTAACTGAGAAGCTAATAGATGTTATGGTTAATGGATGTTTTATTGACCTCTCTGAGTAGGCAGGTTTTTTTGCATTTTATGATGAGGCATATCAGTCCTCAATGCAGTGATGAAAAAAATAAAAGAAGCATAAAACAGTCTCTGGGAATAGTCCCTAAAGCAAAACCTGTCCAATCCTCCAAGGTCTCAATTGAATGGTGGGGAAAAGTACAGGGAGGAGAAACACTAACATGTTTTTCCCCTTTTTCTTTCTGATCAGAAGGCAGCGTTTGTATGGTTGCTTGCACTGTTCATGTTTTCCTATGTTTGCAGCCAACATGAATGTGTTTGGACAAGATTCTATGAATTTGAATGAGAGGGAGGAGGATATTTTTGATGATGCAGTCCCTTGGTGTTTACGATGCCTGCGTCTGAAAGGTAGAGAAAGAAAGCCAGTATGTAATTTGTGGCAGTGTGGCATTGTTCTGGTTGTTCCACCGTGTGCATGTGTGTGTGAGAGAGTGTGTGTGTACCAGAACTAATTAGTTTGATAATTGCACGGGTGTAATTAACCACAAGTTTGTTAATATTGTTTATTTCTTATTTCAGTTCCTTTAGTTCTGTTCCATGTCACCTCCTTCCTGTAGTCTAAAAGAACCTTCAGCCCACAAATATCTTATAAAGCCATAAAAATCTCACAAAACTCATATTTTTCTAGCTGTAGGGAAGAATTAGAGTTTCATAAGCACCTAAAATCCTGCACAAACACAGATACACCACCTCCACAAGTCCTTGTGGGAACCTACAGGTCACAGGACACAGTAATGAACGAATCTGTAATCTATAATGAATGTATAATGTACCTTTTAGGCTCTAACTGAGGTAAGTCTGTGTCTCACATACACTCTCACATACATTACTATAAAGCAATAGACTAACAAAGAATGCAGCAAATCTGTAAAAAAAAAAAACTACATCCACGTTTGTAACGTAAGATTTTTGTGCATAGCTCGAATTGCTCAGGTCAGTCGAGGTGAACGCACTTTGCAATGGAAGTGTGGAGCCACCAATCCATCGTAAATTGGCATGCTTAACCATGTGAAGCCAAGTGGAAACAAATTATTCACATCAAATATTTATTGTTATTATGCACCAGTGAATTGTGTCAGTGTCCTGAAGCCTGTGAGAAATTGTCCCTCGCAGACTGACTTTGGAGGACACTGGAGGTTTTGTCCAAGTATCTCTGGGTATTAACTTTAAAGTTTTATGAACTTAATAAAGTTTTACGTCTAGTAATGGTTGGGGTGCAGCGTAGCAATTTCAAGTTTTGCAGTTTACTGAAGCAAGTATAGTTACAGGCTCATGTGTCTGAGTTCTGATATTCCTGTAGTTACCTTATTCCTTCTAGTTTCAACTTTCTCTGTGCTTGCTACTTTTTATCCTCCAATAATGGATTCTCCTGATCTTCCCCAAATAATTTAGGCTCTCAAACTGAATGTCCCTGAACTAAACAGTCTCCATGCACTTTAACTACTCGGAAAAAAAAATGAAACCTGGAAATCTTCTCTAATTGTAGTGGGCAGTACTGCTGGAGAGAACATATTAGAGCTATTAGCTCCAAAATGTCTTTTCTGTTCTGTGGAATGCAGCCACATAATGAATTTGGACGGCTTTTGTGCGGTGGAAGTGCTTTCTATTTCTTCTTGATAGACCCTCTTTTGCAAAGAATGAAAAGAGAAGAGTGTGTGTGTTTGCGTGTGTGAGACGAGGGTGGGATGGAGACAGGGATAAGTTCGTTTTTGGCATCGGTGCGGATTTCAAAGGTGAAAGATGGTGTGGTTCCTACCTTTTGAAAGGAATTATATGAAAGTGATGCGACCTGCTGTACTGTCAGTTCTGTTCTTATGAAAAATGATCTGGACTGTGGCTACATTCTGGAAGGCTTTTTCTAGGTACAAACGGCATGTTTTAGAAACTGTCTGTGTGGTAACAGTGTGTTACTTTGAGCGAGATGTCGTAAAGGTTAGTCTGATCAATTTTAGAGTCACGTGAAAATTATAGGATCACAAAAATTTATTGATCATTATTGCCGTATCACAGTGACAGTGTGTTGATTTTGTAGAACAATGTAAAACAAGTCTACCCTACATTTCCATTTATGGCATCTAGCAGACATTTCCTAATGACAGGGACAGTCTCCCTGGAGCAACGTGGGCTCTAGGGTGTTACTCAGGCGCCCAGTGGTGGTGGTAATGGAGCTGGATTAGGACCTACAACCTTTTGGTCCCTATACTAATATTCTACTACTTGGCCACCAAAATCCCAAAATAAAAGAATGGTAAGATTTTCACCTGTATCAGCTAAAATTAATTTGGTGTTTTGAAACTGTAATATTCACTCAGATGCACTCAAATGCAGAGTTTCAGACAAAGTAGTTCATTTGCCCAATGCATAAGCAGTTTCCGGGTCCAGCCGGAAGACAGTCAGTGGGGAAAATTCAATACACAGGCAAAAAGGCAGCAAGGAGAATGCACGGTATGCTGGCATAAATACACAGTTTATACTTTGCAAAGACGCAGAGCTATTGGTAGCGTAAAGGTAAGGGAGTTCGCCCCGTGATCAGAAGGTCGCTGGTTCGAACCCCGGACTGGTAAAAGGTACCTCTGAGGTACTCAGGAGCAAGGTACTGTCCTCAAGCACTTCTCCCCGGGCGCTGCCCACGTTAGCTACCCACTGCCCCTTTACAGATGGGTCACGGATGTGTGCTGTGTTGTGTTTACAATGACAAATAATCGCTCACTTTTTACTAGAAACGAACCTAGAATCAGATGAACTTGATCGTGTGATCACTGGTCTCTCTGAAACCCTGGAATGTCTGGAGATCTGGAGCAATGTGTTAGAAGGAGATGCTCCGTTCCAGCTCTCCTGTGAATCCTTTTCTGATGCATTAAAGGTCCCATATTATCCATGCTTTTTACCCCTCTATTTTAGTCCCTTTTAGAACAGGCCGTTTCTCATTAGTTTTCCTAAATGAAAATGAGGCACTGCGTCCCACACCCCACTCCGGAACTGGGGTGTAGACAGCACGGCCAGTGTTTACCTCACATGAAAATAATCGACATGGTTGCTGCTGCCAACAGACCATGCGTACAGTCATACATGTTCAACACAACACAAAATCACAAAAATGATACGCAGAGGTTTTTTCAACCTGCGTGCAGCGCCACAGCCTAATGTTGCCTGAGCCATCAGCATCACTTAGCATTTACAGTGTGGCTGACGTAGGAGAGTCTTTGTAGTGTCTGATGATCAAAGGCTGGAAGGAGGGCGTACCTGCTGTGTGTGTCACACTGTCACCCGGCCTGGCGCTGGGAGAACGCTGAACAGGAGAAGAAGGCATGCTCCACCTACTTTTGTGAGCTACAAACTGGAAATGACCACGACCACGGAACGTGTTTACAGTTTGCTGTAGTCTTATAGCTGACATTTGGGCTCTTAGCAGGTTCTACTGCTTTAGAGGCAGTAGAATCTTCTGCATAATTTTTTGCCAGTTTTTTTTATGCACTCCGCACAAAAAAAGAAAAACATCTGCAGTGACACAAGCATCCAGTTTCATTTGATGGATAATTTGTTGTAGTGGCAGTTTCAGAGGTGAACTGGCCAGGCTGTGGACGTATCCCTGGAGACTTCTGTTCCAATGAATAGAAATCAAGCATTAATCATGTTTAAGTAACCTTACAAGATAGTTAGGACACATTTAAAATGTGTAGCGCGTAGAGAAGCAGTTTTTTCAGTTTGTCTTTTTGCTTTTCATCAGATTGCTTCTCATCAAAGGTGGATGCTGTTTAAAATTCATCGATTTAAGAAATTATTTACTGATGTTTTATGATGGAATAAGACAGGAGACTATAAAGTAGCTGCTTTTTACAGACTCAGTGAATTATCTGTGCTGTAAATATACATTGTCAAACTTTTCTTCTTTAAGTTGCCTTTTTACTTCATTTATAATTTGTTGGAAGATTTGGCATAAACATGTACGTTGTGCTGGTGTTAAGATTTTCACCCTGCCCTATCATCTTCTGCCCAGACCTGGTAGAAACTTCTAAAGCCGATTTCTGCCCTGTGGCTTCTGTCTTCTGGCTGACTTGGGCAGCCTCTCTCTCTCATACACACACAGAGGTTTTGTATATTTTTGTAAGCTTTAGGACATTGTATGCATATTTTATCATTTTAAATGTTTCTATACATAAGCTTCTGGTGTCACAAGACTTTCCGAAATGAATTACAAAAATCCAACTTTTACCCAGTAAAAAAGTCCTTTTAAAAGGCGGTTGAAGTCCTTTGGTCCCCACAGTGTTTGGTAGATAGGGTATGTGCACACGCACACACATTCACACACAAATCTGGAAGTGAATTTCTGACAGACTGTATCTTCCTGTTTTCAGCTTTATATTTAGGGCTTTCAAGTCCTCTTCCTCTCTTGCGAAGAGAGGCCATCAGAGTATTACTCACCGGAGGGCTTTTTTCATCACCAGAGGGCTTTTTAATACTCTTCTCACTTCTTTTCCTTTTACACCCAGCTATCTATAACGGCAAATGCTCTTTCACGGTTGTCTTCAGACACGTGAGCTACAGCATCCTTCATGACAGGACAATTCCATGCAAATATCGGGAATCACAGGTTAAGAATGATGCCATTTCCTAATTATCTAGAAGATCTAGAATGTCCTCAACGACTTTCTATTTTCTAAATGATTGTCTTAGATTGAAAACACATCTTAGACATAGAAAAATTTGGGATTTCGTTTTTCCTTTTCACTGGGCTTAAAATTTGAAATTAGCATCTCTGTTTGGAGTAAGGGATTATGATTACCCCTCCTTTGTTCTGTGCAGGGCCGGACCAAGCTTTTTGGGGGGCCCTAAGCAGAATTTCATTTGGGGCCCCCAAATATCACCTCAATGTTATTTTGTAATTATTATTTGATTAAATCACAATGGCCTGACATTTCAAGCGTTCTTCACCTCCCACTGGTTGCATTGGGGCCCCAAGCGGCCGCTTAATTCGCATATGCCTTGGGCCGGCTCTGGTTCTGTGTTAAATAATAATAAAAACTGTAGTTTGTATTGACTGTGTAGGACTGATTCAGGCATATCACGACCTTATCAAAATCTACCTGAAGTTTGTTCCAGAAGAAACTAGTATGATCAAAGTTGTTTCTGTGTTTATTCAGGTTTGTTACTGTAATTAATAGTTAATAGTTATCTTCAAAAAAGTTAGCTTTTTAAGACTAAAAATTTATCATAGATCTGAATTTACACTAAGTTTATACTTACCACTTTACCGTGATCACATGCTGATTTGTGACCCTGCATGGCAAAACCAGTCGCTTGTCGCAGCTTTTCTAAATTGAGTTATTATGTTTTCATGAAAGGGCATAAATCAAGCTTCAAAACGATACCTATATCGAATGCATCCAAAAAAAATCAAAAATTTTACCCCACGCAACATAAACGCTCGTTTTTCTCGGAAACCTCCGTTGCGACAAGCAACTGGTTTTGCCGTGGAGGGTCACATTTGACAACACTGTGAGAAAGAATGCAAACCTTTGCTTCTATTGTAATGGAATCATATCAATAACGCTATTAAAATTGGCATTAGTTAATTACTAGAATCCATGAGAAAAGGATATTAAAACTCAACACATTTTAAGAAAAAGCCCAATCTCTTGGTTCCCCTATTATAGTAAATGAATATCAGTGTTTTGAACATTCTCCTTAAAGGCCTATAGAATAAGGTCAGGGTTTGAAATGCTGTTGAGTATATGCTCTAAAACATTTTGGCATCCAAAAGTCGAATCCACAATGCTGGAAATGCCCTGATACTGACAGATGTTTGAAGAATACTTGTGATTGTGCCACTGGGCTGGGAACAGGCAGCACTGCAGTAGCAGCAGCGATCAAGCCAAAAACTGATGCATTGTGGCAGTGGGTTTTGAAACAGATGCTCGCATGTAATTGTGGATACATAGCCTACTGTTTCCTTTAGCGTCCCGCAGCGCACAGACAGTTGGCAGCAGTTGGGTTACATTTGGCCTGCGATCAGCTTCATTGTGTTTATGAGGTGCTGAAATTTTAGTGGGGAAGAAGCAGTCTTCCACTGGGAGAGCTTTAATGGCTTGAGAGGTAACAGTTGAGGATGTAACCACTGCAGTTAGAGTTTGCTTAAATGAAATTGGCCAGTTTCACTATGATCAACTCATACTTAATGCCATGAAAAGTGAAATTCTTGTGTGAGCTCTTGGAAGAAAATAATTTGTTGTGGTTGTCTATGTTGATTAAAATTATGTTCATACATGTTCTGTAGATAATATAATCATGCCTGCAACAAGTTGGTCAGCATGAGGAAAATAAATTGCCATAATTTACTTGCTGTTAAAGGATGTCTCTTTAGTACATAAAATAATAAATGATTAGAAGGGAAGCAACATTTACAAAACACTTGTAAAGGTCAGAGTGGTGTCTTGGGCAATTAGTCTGTTTATTAGCGGAAATGAAGAAACACTGGAGCATTTTATTATTTGTTTGCAGTTATTCACTTCACCAGCACAGTTTTAAATAATATTTCAACATGGAATTAAACTATAAATGGAATAAATGATTGACTGTGGTCCTACCGCCATGCCTTAACAGAAACACCTGCAGGATCACTGTTGTTGAATTAGACTCTAGCTCATCTATTTCTGTGCGTAACGCATATAAAGCACAAGTTAGTGTGTTTCTAATGCATTGGATAACCGTTGTTTGATATGTAGAACAGTCAGCTAGTTTTACATGCCAAATTTTAGCATTAAAGTTGATGTAAATTGCGTTGTTCTGCACATTCTGATTACTTTATAACCATTTTATCTCTTTGGAAGACTCGATTTGTCCATTGTTTGAGGTTACATAATTCCATTCATGTATTAAGCATGAGTGCTGGAGAGAGACTTTATCTCCTTTTGAAATGCACGTGGAGCCACAGCAAGGTGGAGGATGTTTGCACCTGTGAGCAGATAACGTTCATTTCCAGACACAGACCTGAGATGTGAGAAAAGCCAAAAAGGAGAAAAAAGACCCAGGTGCCATATATCTATACACCCAGGTGTATATATCTTAGGGGTGGGCAATATATGGAATATACTCAATTTTTCTTGGCTTGTTCCATGTGTGATGTTGTAAATGACTATATTGTGAACATCGAGTGCAAATCCTTATTTTAATGTTAAACAGACAGCATGTACGTCACTTTTGCGTTTCGCTTTTCTGCCCTCTCAAAGTAGAAAGCTCGCTGCCCCGCCCATCCAGAAAACTCTTCTAGCACATGCACATTTTGTAGCGGAAGCGGAGGAAAGCAAGCGTGCAGAGAGTGAAGTGGAATGTCCATGCAATTTCAGAAACATTAATTGGAAATGAAAGAGGACGGCTTGGTTCCAAAGACAAACGGCACTGGTTCAGTCGCTCAGAAGTAAATGCGTAAACACGCATAAATGACATCCTACACGATGTAAACACGCTGTGTGTGCGCTCACAACTCTCATGCGGAACGCCATCACTCGCAAAAACTCTTCAGTTCAGCAAATCTTCCCCTTCATTACAAACAAAACTCATATTTTAGCTGATAAATAACAATCAGTGTTCAACACACAATACAGCTGTTTATTTGATTTAATGTTTATTCTGGACGCACGCCCATCGCTTTATTGTGAAGCGTCTCCTAGTCATTTGCGGGGGATGTGGGAACTATAGTTCTCTCACAGAAAGGAAGCATATATAGAGATATTAATCGGGGCAGCTGGTGGCATAACGGTAGGGTGTTCGCCCCGTGATCAGAAGGTCGCAGTTTCGAATCCAGGGCCGGTAAATTTACCACTGAGGTACTTATGAGCAAGGTACCGCCCCCAAGCACTGCTCCCCAGGTGCTTGTTAGCTGCCCACTGCTCCTTCACGGATAGGTTAAATTTGTAGTGGTGCACTGTGTGCTGTGCTGTGGTGTGTTCACAATCACAAAAATAATCACTTACAAAAAATAATCACCCTACCAATTTATTTATAAAGCACTTATAAAAACAACCACTTGGCTGACCAAAGTGCTGTACATCATATAACAAATACAAATATAAACACAACCAAAAAAGAAACATAAAACACAGGAACAAATAAAAGCAAAAGAATAATCAAACAGGAGAGAAAAAAGAAAAGATGAGTCTCAGTCACCACAACACACTGGATCAAAAGCCAGAGAGTAAAAATGGGTTTTTAAGCGAGATTTAAAAACAACAAGAGATGGAGCTTGCCTCAACTCACGCATATCGTGATACAGCTTAAATATATTACGACGTCATTTTTAGGCCATATCGCCCAGCCCTATACCAGATACAATAGAAATGTGAGCCTGTGCCTGTTTAAGACAATGAGAAAAAAAGAAGGTTGATATAATGGAAGAAAATCACTGGATTTTGGGGGAAAGTGGGCTGAACTCTGGTGACTGGTGGTACTGGGTGGATGGTACAGGCGTAAGTATGACACTCTAAATAGATCATCCAGATATACAGTGCTGTGCAGAAGTCGCCCCGCATTCCTTGATATGTTTCCAGGAAAATGAGGCAATAGATACAGTAAATTGTTGAAAAAATGCCAAATAAAGATGAATATTACTGCGTAATGCTACATAAAAAAGCATATTTGACTTCTTTGGAAGAAACCACATATGAAGAAATGAGGTGGGCCGCGAGGGTTTTTGCTCAGTACTGTATTTGATTTAGAAATGTGTATTTTTTCTTTTTTACATAACAGCATGTTGTCCTTTAGTCCTAGAATTCAGATATTTTATGGTCATCGAAAATTTCCATCTATTTGTTAGTAGATTTAAAAATATTCAAAGACCTCAGAGGCTTGCAGTAATGATTTATCAAATCAAATGAAAAATGTGTCTATGTCTTTTACTGCTAATAACTTTCATTTACAGGAATATTTGAATTGAAACTGTTTTTTTCCATGCAGTTTACTGTATACCAATTTGTCCTTATTTTTTTTCCTCTCCACCTTTTGTTTGCAACTCCCATCCCCCATTTACAGGAGGGATTTTTGAGACGCGGGAGAACGAGCCAGTAAGTGTGGACGAGTTAGCCTTCAAATTTGCTGTTACCAGCATCAACCGGAACAGGACCCTGATGCCCAACACCACGCTGACCTACGATATCCAAAGAGTGAACCTCTTTGACAGTTTTGAAGCCTCTCGAAGAGGTCAGTCATATAAACCTTTCTTTCAAGATGCTTCCTTTTGGTTCAGGCTCTGATGTGCTCAGACTAAGAAGATCTGTTCCATTGTTGGTGCTAATCCTATCTTTCATTCTCTCTGTTCTCTCACTCCTCCCTTCCTCCACATTCATTTTTGCTTTTGCCTTTCAATTTCGTCTCTCAGTGTGTGACCAGTTGGCTTTGGGCGTGGCAGCAGTGTTTGGCCCGGCCCACAGCTCCTCGGTGAGCGCAGTTCAGTCCATCTGCAACGCCTTGGAAGTTCCTCATATCCAGACCCGATGGAAGCACCCGTCTGTGGACAACAAAGACACTTTCTTCATTAACCTCTACCCTGAGCACACCTCCATTAGCAGGGCCATTCTAGACATCGTTACCTATTTTAAGTGGAAGACTGTCACCGTGATTTATGAGGACAGCACAGGTGAGCTGGGCACTGGGAGGGGTTTCTGTTGGCAGCACAGATTGTAATGAGTAGAATTTGAATTGAGATTGTTGTATTATTCTCATACTGTGAGCCACAAGAAGTAACTAAAAACTCATTTAGAAGCTTATGAACATTTTGGATTAATGTTGGGTTTGGCCAGGAATCTGAGGGCCTTTGTTTATAGTTTATAGTTTGTCATTCCCTGTCATTTGTTAGGTTTCTTGGCTAGATACTGTAAACCAGAGTGGCTTATATTATCGGGGACAGTCTCTATGAAGCAACTTGGGCCTTGCTTAGGGCCCATACAGTAGATTTTAGGCCAGGATTAGAAAACTCCAACACCATCAACACTGCACCACTGTAGCTAATGTTTTAAGTGTTTTACTGCAAGTAATATTTCACACAACAATAATAGCAGTATATTCCGGATGAGCAAGTATGAAAATATCGACAATGTCCTTCTCCAAACCCCAGATACTTCATAAATTTACCAATAAATGCTTGCTAGCAAAAACATTGAGAAGGTAATTATATTTAAAAACTTTTTTTCTTCCAATATCTAGATTACATAAGTACAAGTAAAGACTCTTAGAAAACAAGATTTGTCCTTATCCGGACAAAAATAAAATGTTTATTTTGACTTTATAAGTATCCAGCTCCAGATTTGAGCTCAGACGTTTGTCTCTGTTAACCCAGAGCTCATTTATTTAAGGTTGCCACAGAATGTTATTACAAGACACCTCCTGAAGTTCAGAAAAAACTATATTATGTACTGACTAGTATAATCTGCATATGTTGTTTAAAAAAAAGTCTACTGATGATAAATTCATCAGTATTTTGCAACATCCTTGTAAAACATGAGGTGATGTAACAGTGAGGAGACATGACTAAATAACAAGGTTATATTTGTATTTCACATATTTCTTAAATCTTGGTTTGTGTTACGCCTCACGTCTTGTTAAACGTCCGTGTTTTCAGCACAGTAATCAGCTTTGAGTGTTGGTGTAGATGACAGGTGTGGGTGTGTATGTGGGAACTCGATGTGTGTTGCCATTAAGTCTGATTTCACAGAATAAAAGACAATAGAAATCTCTCTCCTGCAAATCCCGATAGCGTTCTCAGAGCAGCGTGAGCTTGGCCGGGTTGAAGGAAGCATATTTTACAGTCACTGCAGGCCGTCCACGCATGGATAGGTTTTATGTACTACTGGTTCGGCTCATGCCTATTACTCATTTGCACAGAGGACCTTTTCTGTCAGGTAATTTTAGATATGGTAGTCTGAATTTCATACCCACAAGGCAATGCTGCAAAAATGGACAGTGTTATTGAGGCATGTGCAGTATTTTCTTTAATAAATATTGTATAAAACGGTGTAGATATCATGACTATAGCCCTGAGACAAATGGTGTGCTTCTACATTATCAGCTACTTTTCCAAATGGTTATATCACATGGATTTGTAGAAACACCAAACTGCCATTCATTCTGCCCTGTTTTGAATAAAGTCCTGGCTCTGCAGTCTAGTTTACTGCCTATTAAAACTTCATTAGTAAGGCCGAGTTATGAGATTAATAATCTTATTATTTTTAGCTTACAGTATTTACGGTGTATTGGTTAAGTGGTTAGACAGTGGGTTTGAACAGGTGTTGAAAAAAATGTAAAATGACATATTATTAACTTTAAATAGCGCTTTTGTATGTCCATATCAGTTTATGATAAAGTATGATAATTGCGAATGATCTTGGCCAGCTACAGTATGTTGTTACAGAAAGAGTACATATGCAAAAGAGCTACGGATATGAGGTTTACTATTCAGTCTACTTGAATCATAAACATAGCTAATGATCATTGTGCGTAATGCTGAATCCCAACTGGGGTCCGGGACCGGGACCGGAGCCTATCCCGGAAAATACAGGCGCGAGGCGGGGACCAGCCCTGAGCAGGCACCAAAACACCGCAGGGCACTTCTTTTACACAATGGTCAAGAATTTTGGTAGAGTGGGGAAGTCTAGGGGGCCCAATATATAATATTTAATTTTTGCAGGGCCTTTCCATAAGGACACTGATATCCACCAAGCAATCTTAATATGACTGTGAGAGAGTGTAATGGAAATCATTTTAGTTAACATTTTTGCTGCATCTAAACTTTGATGGAAACTGCATGCGTTGATTAGAACTGTTATTGATTAATATAGACTATTATAGTTGCTGTTCACAATCAATTGACAATTGATTGGGCCTATAGTACTGACTGAGCTAAAAATAAAAGTTGGTGCCAGAGTGAAGGCTTAGCCACTTATACATTGTACCTGGTAATGGCCTTGGATACTGTTCCTTTGCTCCATTGGGCTTTGTATTATTTATTAGCAAGCCATGTTGTTAAAAATATTGCACATGCAGTGCATTTCTATCACTATTGGACCCATAAACCCTCATTGTTCAGGGGGTGCTGTGCTTTTTCATTTCTGACACTGCATTCGCACATGGGCCTAAATAGAAAACATATATAAGGGAAAAAGATTTAATGCCATGAACTTCAAGAATTTGCCATAAAGTGCAATCTGCTGTTAGTTTGGCGTACAGGGGCAAAGTGAAAGCTTTCTAAAAGCAGACTAAAAGCGTGACAGTGGTAACTGTCCCATAATTTCCCCTAAAAATCTGTCAAGGTCTTTTTGCCACTCAGCGTTTGGGGAACAGGTGCACTTAGGTTTGTTTCCTTTGGCATTACTTCAAAGTTATTTCGTAAATGGTGTTGGGTGCCAAGTTATTTTTAGGACTATGATTAGCATAAACAAACATAGCAAATGATATAAAGCAAAAAAAGTATTGTAACACAAAATGTACGATCCTTCTCAAGATGACTTGACATTTCAGTATATAATGGCAATGCTCAAGCTACCTTAAAGCGCGATGTCTCATAGACACCGAAAATGACGCTCTTTGAAGAAACATGGTAGAACGTAGAACATTTGGCCAACTCACCCTACATAACCCTCACTAGTCTATTAACTCTACATGCCTTTTTAGAGATTTTTTTTATTTAACATAAAGATGTTGGTATGAACGTGCCTGGCATTAGCATTCCGTTTAAACTTTGCCCTTATGCTTTTCATCTTTTCAACTGTGATTAGATGCAAGAATAATGTTTCATTTGTATTCAGCGGAAGATATTTCTGTGAATTTCAACTGAGCCTTCAACTTCAAAACAAACCAACCAAAATCTTGAGGTCAAAGGCCAATATATAAATAAGAAATAAACCACCATCCTCATTTCCTATCCACCTCGAAGAGCAAATCTTGGATGATTTGGTGCCCATACCAATATGCTCAATGTGATACTAAGGTCTCAATGCCAAGAAATCCAATCTGTGTATTTTCTTCTGGACACAGTCATATGTGATTGCTTATGTCTGCGAACAGTATGGTCAAGCCAAATTCAGGTGTTTATCTGAATATAGATTACCGTTTTATGTATTTGGGGGCACACAATCTGCTACTGCCCACTTCCACTGCAGGAAAATCTTTGCCTAAGAATCGCTGGCACAGGGTCTAACGGAAGTAAAAAAAAAAAAAAACTGGCTGTGAGAGGTCAGTCTATTACTATGCTTATTGCATCGATACTTTCTTAAAGGTTACAGGGACATCAGGGGCTGCACAATGTGATGATATGTCGTATATCATCTGCAGTTTTGCCGTCTGATATATTTATGGGGTCTGTGACTTTTATATGCATTATTACATATTTTGTTATATATTATGTCTGAATTAATTTAGATTTTATAAGATTTTTAATATGGTCATCAATGTTTCTTGTCTGAACAGTTTTACAACAATGACTTTTGCAGAGGTGTTTTGTCTGAAAATTGAGTTCCTCTACAGCAAAACTGATGGCTACCGGGAGCTCTAGGGCTGGAAAAATGTTTTGCTGATGGCTATTTTTAAAATTTTATTAAGAAAAGTGTTTCAATTGGTATATGAAGTGAGAGATATTGCTTCATCTGGGAAGACCTGTGGTAAAATTGGCCAGATTTGAAATGATTAGTGTGCCTGATTCCTAGCCAGAGATTTGGAACCAGTGATATTCCAAAATTCTTGTGGGAGCTTAGTTTACATCTGCCAGTCCTACTTATACAGCATGTAAATGAACTGTGTGTGTGTGTGCAGAGTACAAATGTGAATATGTTCTTTAATCTGAGCACAAATGAAAATTATTCAGAAATTACAATACTGATATTCAATTGTTTTATGCAAATGCAAATATACAAATGTCATATTAGTCAGTCTGGAAATGTCTGGACTCCTCCTTCATCTCATATTGATCTGCAGAATACAGTCTTGGCATTTGGTCATTTCTGCCCAGGTCTAGCTCACCTGTTTAATTATGTGAGGATAAAGAATGGCCTGTGTTCCAGATGCTCCTAATGTGTCCAGTTTCTTTGTTTCTGTTATTTCACTTTGAACTTTACATTTTTTTTTGAATCTGTATAAGTTCATACCTCTAATTTTAGACTTGTGTCTTCTCATAAGGATTCATCATTATGTGAATTGTGTGAGTGATTATTTGTCATTGCGAACATACCACATGAAATCCGACCTCTGCATTTGACCCATCCGTGAAGGAGCAGTGGGCAGCTAACAAGTGCCCGGGGAGTAGTGCTTGGGGACAGTACCTTGTTAATGAGTACTTCAGTGGTAACTTTACCGGCCCTGGATTCGAAACTGCGACCTTCTGTTCACAGGGCGAACACCCTACCTTTACGCAACCAACTGCCCTGGGAACTTGGTGTACCACGTAGTGTAAAGGTTAGGGAATTTGCCACCGGTAAAGGTACCACTGCGGTACTCATGAGCAAGGTACCGCCCCCTAGCACTGCTCCCCGGGCGCTGCCCATGTTAGCTGCCCTCTGCTCGTTCACAAATGGGTCAGATGCAGAGGTCACATTTCGTTGTGCTGAGCTTTGGTGTGTTCACAGTGAAGATCACTCACCTTTTTCCCTCACTTTTTAACATTCATACATCAAAGGAAGGCACACTAGTTTAACAGAAGTCTGGATGTGTTAACCAGGTTCCTTCGGAGATGCATAGAGAAAAAGTTTGATGTAAAACAGTAGAAACTGCATGTGTTTCCTCCCTAATAGTCTTTGCCTCTCACTGGGACAGTGTGTCCAGAAAGAGAGTTAAAAGTCTAGTGTCTTGCAGCAAAGAAACAAAAAATATGTGCTACTCGATTTCCTGTCAGATCGCATTAGCTGATCAATGGTTATTATCTCATTTCAAGCCTCCTGGGATCTGCCGTTCCTCACAGCTGTTTGATTGAATTTCCTCTAAAGTCTGCCCTTCAGCTATGATTTCAGTCCACTAGTGCTCTAGCCCACCTCCTTTTTGTCGCAAACCGAAAGTGATGTGTCCTTTGATTGAGGTAAAGGCGGGAGGTAGAAGCTCTCTGATTGAAGTCTATTGACAACACAAAAGAAAATTAGGTGCCAATTTTGGCCATACTATCAGCCAGAGTTCTCACGCCAGGGAAATCAAAACACACACAATTACTCCTGGCTGTAATGAGTTTGTTTTCCTCTTAACGCTGCCGCCCTTGTGTTTGCTCTTCTGCTTCGGCCCCTCCACCAGGCCTGATGCGCATGCAGGAGCTGATCAAAGCCCCATCCAGAAACGGGATGAAGGTGCGCATTCGACAGCTGCCCCCGGGGAGCGGCGACGCTCGACCGCTGCTGAAGGAGATGAAGAAGGAGCAGGAGTTCTATGTCATCTTCGACTGCTCGCTTCAAATGGCCTCCGAGCTGCTCAAACAGGTGCCAGACAAAGCAGAGTTTCTTATTTTTCCCATTTTCGAAGTGTATCTAGCTTTTAATCTCAATAATTACACACAAAAGCAAATCAGTGCAATAAAGAAGTTAATAATAATAAACATTTTAATTATAAGGGAAGAGAAAGCACATAATTATTTACTAGGTATCTTTTCAAAACTAATTTTTTGTAATTATGGTTCTAGCACGCATGACTCAGTCTCCATGGTACAATCCAGTCAGGTTAGTCGATGCAGTCCAAGAGTATTACAGTATTACATTGCTTTAATCCAGAGAGATTTAAATATGATCATCACAGTAGCCCCCAACACTTATGGTCACAGAGTTTCCGTCCCTCAGACCACAGTGCTATTAATCAGCATGTTAATGGATTTTCCAATCATATCTAAATCATAAAGGGTGCTTATATTTTGGGAAACTCTTGTTTTCTTTCAGTTTTTGAGGACCAGAACAGATGATTTATCTTCTAAAAAAATAATAAAAGGCTGCTTTTCTCCTTTCAGTTTTCAATTTTATTCCTCTCTTATTTTTTTGTGAAAAATTAGATATAAACATCAGAACAGTGGGACTTATTCTGCTTTTCACATGCCTAGCTCTGAGTGTAATTTAAAGCAAAATTTGTACATCCACTGTCTCTTCTGCGTCACATTAAATTGGGACAGCGTTGTCGTAAAGAATGTCTTGGCGTCTGTTTTGCAGCTAATGTCAATGGGGATGATGACTGAGTATTACCATTTCTTCTTCACAACCTTGGTAAGTCTTCAAAGCCTATATGCTTAGTGCTTTTATGATAATATTACCTAGACAGGACAAAAACAGGATAGTGCCGAGGCAAATATGATTTTAGCTCTCTCGCCTCCGCTACAGAACTACTCAGGCTCTACCCTGACGATGCCTCATATTTGTGCCTCACTCCAAAGATAAATATTATATTTCACCTGTGAAATGTTTTCACTTCTTTGGATTTTTGCTTCAAAGGTTAGTGCTCTGGGTTTTGAAGAGTTGAGTCATCAAGTTTTTTTCTTTCATGAGTGCACTTAAAGGTGAAAAAAACTATCTGACATTTTAATCTTTCAGCAATGGAGCTACAGTATTAGGAGTCTATTAACTATTAACTTTCAAAATGCATGTTTACCTCATATTCTTCATTGATTTCCTGCTTTTAAAGGATCTTTTTGCTCTGGATCTTGAACCGTACCGCTACACCGGCGTAAACATGACAGCATTCCGCCTGCTGAACCTGGACAACCCCTATGTTGCGTCCATTGTGCAGAAATGGGGTATGGAACGTCAGCTAGCTCCACCCAGAGCTGAGGGTGGCATGATGAGCGGCATGATGACCGTAAGAATCGGCCCATTAAGCTTTTATCAGGCCTGTTTTAAATCTGTTAACCTTTAAAACCCTGCACCATGTTATGTAAGTGCTTGCTTTGCTTGAACTACCTACTATAAACAGGTAACCGCTCTTTAATGATGCCATGATATCATTATGAAACTGTAATAAACTGTAACATGTTTATCATCGCTTTATGATCATGTGTAAATAACATTTGATTATGCAGGTTATATAGATTATGAAGTTTATTAACTGTATAATCAGGATGATCAATGAGGATAAACAGCTTTTCATGGCACCTTTTTCTTTTGCTCTGTTATTTCAGGACATATATCGGCCCATAGAGTTTGAAGTGTAAAAAATGTTAGTAGAAACTTTCCACCAACTTTACAAACGAACATTATATCCTCTGTGTTTGTCTGCAAATGTTAGATTTGTGACAGAGAATATTGACAGTCTAGTTAAAATAAATATCATGGATTTTGAAACTTTGCTAACACTTAAGTCTTACACTTAACATAACAAATCTTCCACAATGCCGTTTACATTCAATATGCTAATTTTTATCCTCAGCAATCAGCCATCTTTATCTAGCAACCACCAGAAACGCACTGTTTAAGTTGTAAGATCTGCTGACTGCTTTAAACACCATTGTTTACACTTGTGATCCACATTGTCCAATTCTGCCCCAGTCCTAAACCATCCTCTCTGCCCTTCCCGATGGGTCTTCTCGCTCTCATTTCAAAGGACTGCAGAATAACAGCCACAAGCCACGTATAAGGTGCTGCGGATATTACTTTCACCTATACAATGGTGTATTATATATAGGGGAAAGAGATCACGCTTACACTTTGAGTGCGAAAAACCTAATGAAAAAAATCTTGGCTTTGCCTTTTTCTACCTACTACGGTGGCACACACTCATGGGCTGCATCATTTCCTTCCTGTGATATTGAGGTGTCAGCGTGGCTTTTATGGTAGATGCGTAATCTTTTGAGCTGTATATCTGATCAAAATTTCACACACACACTCCCCACCTCTCTCGGCAGACGTCGGCCGCTCTCATGTACGACGCCGTGTTTACGGTGGCTATGGCGTCGCAGCGCGCCAGCCAGATGACTGTGAGCTCTCTACAATGCCACAGGCACAAACCGTGGAGGTATGGACCTCGCTTCATGAACCTTTTCAAGGAGGTGAGCCAGCTACACTACACACACACGTAGACAAACATACACAAGTTATTCTCTGTGACTTTATCTAACTGCCTTTAGCAATATGTCTACTTCAAGTCCTGAATTTCAGGCCTGAGCTCAATTTAACAGACTATATGGTTAACACTAAAATAAAGCTTTTTCCGTTATATGTATTATATCATTTTATATATTTGTATACTCATGTACTTATTTTGCTGGTCCCCACAAATTTTTCAGTCAAGTTAAACATCACGCACACACACAAATAAGGTCTTGCTATCTTTATGAGGCGCTACTACTGACCCCTTCATTAACCCCTTTTGGAGTTTGCAGTGGGCCAGTTTGAGTCCCTGACCAGTAAAGGTACCACTGAGGTACTCATGAGCAAGGTACCGTCCCCAAGCACTGCTCTAAATGCAGAGATTACATTTTGTTGTGGGGCACTGTGTACTGTGCCATGGTATGTTCACAATGACAGATAATCATTCGTTTTCACTTTTACTTAACTACCAGATGCGTAGAGTATTAAAGCTACATTGAACATAAAGCAAGCACTTTATATTATTTTTACATCTGCAACTCTTCTATAAAAATGATTCTCACATTTAACAATCAGCGCCCCTTACAAATTTGTGAATACCTGACCACACACACACAAAACATACACATATACACTTAGTCAGGTTTTGCTAACTTTGTGAGGTACTTCCACTGACTCCCATAATTACTACATGTAAAATAAGTCTTTTAGTGGACAGTCTGACTCTTACAAATATACAAATACCTGAGCACACACAGTCACGTCTTGCTAACTTTGTGAGCTACTTCCACGGACTCTCCTAATAACTGTTAATAATGCTACAGCTACGTAACATAAACTAAGTAACCTAAACCAAATCTTTTTATTTTTCAAAAAATTCTATCAAGTCTCACATTTTTTAAGTTTTAGGGAAAAGGCAGGTCCTCACAAATACCCGAATATCTGACCGCTCATACACACACACAGGTCTGCCCCAAGCCACTTTGAAGCCTGCTGGTACTATCTGAAATGAAAGAAAATGACAGTGACACAAAGGAAAATGCATCACTTCATGTCTCTAGGCGCAGCTGAACGCTCTTCACTCAGGTGTTTACAATAGACTTGCCTTCTTTCAGTAGCGTTTATTGTAGAAACTGGCAGACAGGCATGTTCACCCCGCATTTTCATCTAGAATAGTAATGTGCAGATGTCAAGTAACAAAAAGTGTCATCTCGCTGCAAGTAATTACGCTTTAGTTCTCAAATATTACCATTGATGTCTTGTATTGCCAATACTTTTGATCACTGGCCTTGTTCAGATGATATATTACAGTCCTTTTTTATTGACTTCACCTGGAGGCTCCTGAAGATATGTGTTTATGAGGTTAAAAACATATTTCACACGCCCAATGTGTAAGCGGAAAAACGGGCTTTGATAAATTTGTGGTTTGATCCTTTAAAGTTGCACTGCCCCCTTTAAGCGTCTTCCAACCCACAGCACCCGTGGCATTACTCACCAACCTTGAAGCGCGGTCGAGCCTGTGGGCTTTTTCTTTGACCATCACGTGAAAGATGAGTGTTAAATGAATTCCAAGAGGTGCATTAGGCTGAAGTGCTCTCCAGACTGAGAGGTCCTTCAGACCATTTTGGGTTTAGGTGGTTTTGGCGCACGCCAGAGTCAGGATTATACTCTGGGTTTATATCAGCCTGGAAAATGCTGTAGCAAATACGTAGCCACGGGATTGAGGCTCAAGTGGAAATAAAATGCAGTCAGAGGCTTAGTGATGACTTTTGGCCCTGGGTTAGTTGGGGCAAGACTGGCATTGTGTATGGTGTGTTAATGTGGATATTACCCACCTCTGTGCTGCAGATGCATTGCCCTCTATCATATAGAGAATTCAATACTTCAATGTACGGGCGGCACAGTGGCACAGTGGTTAGCGCTGGTCCTGGTTTTCTCCCACAATCGCATGCAATATAGGTTGTTTGGCGACTCTAAATTGGCACCATAAGGTGTGATTGTGTGAGTGTATGTGCCCTGCGGTGTGTTGGCACCTCCCCAGGGTTGGTCCCCGCCTTGCAATCGTAGTTCCCGGGATAGGCTCTGGTCCCCCCGCGACCCCAGTTGGGATTAAGCGGTTTGGATAATGAGTGCTTGAAATAAAGTATAATCACAATGTCATTTGTGACATTTTTATCACACGGCTCCATATTTACTGTGTTTTAGAACATGAGGTAAAACCCAAGTAACCCAAGTAACTGCAACCGGAGCCTATCCTGGGAATTATGGACACAAAGCGGGGACTAACCCTGGGCAGGTGCGAACACACCGCAGGGCACACACATTCACACAACCACACTCTCAGTCACACCTTATGGGGCCAATTTAGATATGCCAATTAACCTATATTGCATGGGTGCAAACCGGTGCCCCCGGCGGAAACCCACACAAACATGGGGAGAGCATGCAAACTCCACACAGAAAGGCCCTACGGCTGACCTGGGAATCGAGCCCAGGACCTTCTGACTGTGAGGCAGCAGCACTAACCACTGCGCCAACGTGCCGCCCCACCTAAGTAACTTGATTACTGAAATAAATAAATGCAACAGTATTACCCAAGATCCAGCTCACGTCTTGCACACCACGTTCACGAAACAAAAGTGAAAACCAAACGCCAATCAGCTCAGACCGAATTTCAGAGCTTCTCTGGGGAGCGAGTTTTCAGGAGCCGTGCATATGGGTAGCGTGGCCCAGGCCTAGCTGGCCGTTGTGGTGAAACCCAGACACTCTGAAACAGAGACACAAAGGATCAGCGGAACGGTGACCAGACAAGTGCCCAAACCAAACCAAATAAGTGCTTAAGACGCAAACGTGATGTGAAATCTCAGAAGTCAAAGTAAACCAAATGGAGTATGAAATCTTTGTTTAATCCGTACAGCTATAGCTCAGGAAGCTCACTGTGAATCATATCCATTATTATTACTGCCACACACCATACTTACACTGTGAGCATGTGACGTGAAGCAGCGGCAACAAGGGCAAAAGTATGAATACAGGCCAAAGAAAACGATTGAAATGTTCCGACAAATGATAAACAAAAGCAAAACAAGAGCTTAAGGATTCCAGTCTACAAGCAGAGATGTTGACAGAATGAAATGATCGTGAGTGCTTATTGAAGTTAAGTCAAGTTACGAATGTACACTATTTAAGCCTACATGAATTGAATGTAAATCAACATGGTGCCTAGTTATGATGTCGCTGAGACTTTCTTAAAAGGTTGCCAATTAGTTGTTATTTCAAATAGACCTATTATCATGCTTCATGCCATTGAAAGCAGGCAGAGGCACAAATGCACGACTTGAACTTGAGTTCAGTTTAACAAAGAAGCAGCCAAATGAAAAAATCATACTAAACAGCTTGTCTCAAAATAGATAATATGAAGCCAGGGAAAAGGGGACTTATTAAGGGCTCAACACACTGATAATGAACTGATATTAAATGCCAACGCGGCGGTAGTGTTAAAAGCCACAGGTTCATGCTCTGCGTAGTCCAAATAAAAAGAATACCACTAAACAGACAGCAAGCTCTGGATTCTGTCAAACCGGAGTGGTAAACAGTCAGAAGAGTTGAGAGTAGATTTGACAAGGACAAAGGCAGACGGTTAGTTTTGCGGATCAAGTTGGCTTTAAATAAGGAAGCAGTAAACAAAGGACTGATGAAACAAATCAGTCAGAAAAAGTAGAAAAGAGAAAGAAACCCAAGCTCAGAATCCTGGTGACCAAGGGCGGGATCGGCACGGTCCTGACAGAAGGTACCTTTTTTGATTAAACTTAATTTTGTTCATTTGGAACCTCTCCGATTTCTATGTTGAGCTTAACCAAAATAAAAATGAAATGAACATAACAGTAGCAGAGTGTTCATGCATAATTGATCTTATTGCTCTGTTTTATTGGTGGGCGTGAAAACAGGATGAACCGAATGATGGAAGACATCACTAGAGATTGAGCCAATGACATATGGGATGAAGACGAGAGAGAGAGAGAGAGAGAGAGAGAGAGAGACTTGGCTGAGAGCTCAAATGACTCCAGATGCCATGTTTAAATGACCCATAAAGACTCAATTACAGCATCATTAAGCCATTTAGGCTGTGCATTGTGAAGGGACTTTTCCATGGATTATCCACTGAGCTAGAATACTGACAAATGTACTGCACACAATTTCAGATGTGGGACTACAGAATGTGCTCGTTGCTGCACAGATTCCTTCAAACAGCCTCTGCTTTGCTTTTCAAGGCTGCTCCTCCCTGCCAAAGTGGAGCCCAAAATTGCTTCGGCTCCGCTCCAGAACAGCGAAAACCGGCTCTTAATTTTTACAAGGAAAATATCCTGCAAAGCATAAAACTCATGAATTATTCTCTCCTCGCCTATACTGTAAACATACTAGCAATGCATATTAAAAGAAATTCATTTCACAGGACATTTAGGGTTTCTAAATAATTGAAGACAGCTATTCAGAACGGTCAAAGCCGAAGTGATTCACCGAAGTACCCGATTACCATTCAGGTCCACGCGTCAGTGGAAGCTGTTGAGTATTGGCAACGTGTTTCCTGGCCCTCTAGGTCACTTTCTGTCACAACACCAAGCCATGAGACATTTCTCGCAATCAGACCCAGCTGGATCACAGCGTTGTTCCCTGTCTCATTACTGTTCGGAGCAGGGGTGCCCAAATCCAACCTTGGAGGCTACAGCAGTGCAGAGTTTAGTGTCTTCACTCCTCCGGCACAAACGAGTCAGCAGCTAATTATCGAAGCCTTCATGAGCTGAGTCTGGCGTGTTGGAGACGGAGAGGGGGGCATCTCTTCAGCGGCGCGTTCCTCCAGGACAGGATTTGGGCACCCCTACTCCAAACAGTAATGAGACGGGGAATAGTGGCGCCATCATGCCTGAAATGACCAGAGGAAAAGTGACATAGGGCAGTGGTGTGGCAGAATGTGGGGCAGCAGGAAATCCAGCACAGGTGTGGCAAGTTCAACAATGCATTATGGGTTGGGGGTTTTTTGGACCATTTGGTAGCATTTCATGCAGAACGTTAGGCAGATGTTTTATGTATTTTGTAAAAGTTACATTTCCTAATTATAGGAACAGTCTTAACTTGGTGGTAAGGACGTAGGACCCAGGGTCAGGTAGGACCCAAAAAGATACTGTCCCCAAGCGCTGCTCCCCCGGGCATTGCCCATGCCAGCTGTCCACTGCTCCTTCACTTATGGGTCAGATGCAGAGGTCACATTTTGTTGTGGTGCTCTGTGTGCTGTGCTGTGCTGTGTTCACAAAGACAAATAATCAACCACTTTCACTTTCTTCACTTTCAATTGTAACTGTCATCACTATCCAATATATAGATTTAATAGACGACAATTAGACTTCTGCTGAAATCACAAACTCTGCTATGATATGATTTCAGTTTGATTCAGTTAAGAAGCCAGCAATCAATATGAGATGATATATGCTGATCAACTTAATCGCTTCCATTCCTTTCAAAGCACAAAATGCAACTAACACATCATTCAACATTCTCATTCTAAAGCTCAGCCAGACATTTTAATAATTGCGATTTGCATGTAATGTTATTTAGAACAAAAGTCTGACATGCATTTGTTTCCAGAAACAATAATGATTAGTTACAGAGATCATTTGAATTTTACGGCCTTCTACAATATTACAACTGCCAGGGCCAATAATGTACTAATGAATTTCAAGTAATGTATTGCACAGTCTTTGTTCAAGGCTGTGTGACTTCTCCCACTTCCCACTATTGTTTCTGACAGCCACGCGAGCAGAGATCCTCTCCTAGGAAGGTTTGCACTAAGGGGGCCGCATCTCCCGCAGGGGACTCTTTCAAATTCCCGTTCATTGATTAAGCACCGCTCATCAAAAATATAACAGAGGAAATGATCTGACTGAAACTCGGTGTTCTTGCCAATGGGGACAAGTTAAAACATTCAGTGCCGGTTTGAGTTGATTAATGTAGTCAGTTTTGAAAAGTAGCCATCCTGCTGCAATTAAAACAAGTTAATTTGATGTGGTGAATCATTCGTGGTCATGTCTTACTGCCTTTGCTTGTAGGCCCCAACAGTACACGGTGGATCGCTTTTAGAATCCTTGTTTTCCTTCACGCTGAAAAGTTGGCCTGACAGACTAACCTTGCCAATTAAGAACTACAAGAGAGACGCGGATATTTTGATCTCTGAAGAGATCTTGACTTTTCCTTTCGCCCTAAGCACATTACCTGCACAGCTGCCTGGAATGTACTGTTATGACTCACTGTGTATCTCATTCGTTCCTCCTCTCCTCTGTGTTGGATACCCCAGGCTCAGTGGGACGGCCTGACAGGACGTATCGTCCTTAACAAGACTGATGGATTGAGGAAGGACTTCGACTTGGACCTAATCAGCCTCAAGGAGGACGGCACTGCAAAGGTGAGGCGGCTCAGTGGGAGCCCCGAATCACATTGCTGGGAGAAGTCTTATTTGTACTGTAAGTTAATTGCTAGATTTAATTACATCATGTCTGTTATATTTTTGATAATCCTGACACAATAGCATTTTGGACATTAGCATTGCTAAATTCTGTGTTCACAAGTTGTCTATTGTTGCAGCAGGTCCGTTTGCATACTGATCTCTCCACTTTCTTAAATTTCTTTTCTCAAAAGCATGTAATTGATGGTGCAACACGTCGTACCAAATTGTGGACAAAGGTTTGTTTCAGTTTTCTCTGGCTCCCTGTGCCCCGCAGAAATATCCTTCCCCTCCAGTACGGTCTTTCCCTGTAAACATTTTCTTAATTAACTTCTTTCCCCTCTGATCATCTCCCACACTCACACACAAATATTTACCAGGGAATATTCCCAGAAAGCATTTGCCGCGACCTGGGAATACGCAAGTTACAATTAACGGGTCCTGGCTAAATTTAATGCTGTGCACTTTATGTTGAATGCGGTGAAAAGCCTCCTTATTCCCCGGCACTTTGATTCCTCGCTAAGGAACCTGCCTGTGAGAGTGGCTCATCAAGTGGGCTCCAACGCAAACATGTTAATCCACCAGCAGATGTTTGCAGAGCAGCGCTAATTTATTTCTGAAAGCTAATTCATTTGAGCAAGCTGCTGCTTTCAGAAGTCCCTGGAGGGAAGCGGTGCTGTATGACACGCAACACGCATAAAGTGTGAGCGGTTTATGGCTCTGTTAATAAAGGCATTATCAAACAGAGGCAGGCGTACCGTCTTCAGGCCCAGCCGTCCCTAATTCTCTTACTTGCTGACAGCTTCTGCTAAAGCACAGGGGCGCCGCGTCAGGAATGATGGCGGGCACATTTCCGTGTTGCCGTAATTGTTTATACAGATGTGGCACGGCTGTATTTAACCTTTGTTTGTTTGTATTAGTGAGCCCACGATCCTGTCCAGCAATTTGTCACTCCTTGATGTGGAACCGTACCTCGTTAAACCAGTTTTGCCCTGTGGTGTCAGAACCTAATTGGATAATGTGTTCCACCTGGCTTTCAGATATAAAGCAATTTTAATCACATAAAACTGAGGTTAGAAAGGAAGCCTAAATTTACTTCATAAAGAAATGAATTGTTTTGTCATTCCGTAGACGTGATTTCTTCCATTTATTATTTTGATTCATTTTTTATTTGGTTCATAAGGTTCCAAACTAATCCTATAGGTTGATACTTGAGACAAAGTATCTGCGTGTGGTTCTTCAGCATCATAAGTTGTGACTATTTATCCTCAGTTATATATAGATATATGTAAGTACACGACTGTCCCCTGAGGATGCCTCTCTTTATCACCATCCCAGGCAAAATACCACAAAGATAACACCTATTTTCTTTTAATGGTAAAAGCAGTGAAGTGATTGCATAATTTTGAATGTTTTTAAAATACCTTTTGGACTCATATGTTATTATTAGCTCTGTTGGAAGTGTTTTTTATTACATCCACTTTGTTCTTATTGTCAGGAATGTAAAAATCAGTAGAAGGTAGAAGGGGTAAATATTAGTCAGTCTAATTAACCTTAAAGTCAGCTCATATGCAAAAAGTAAAGGAGAAAAAAGTATTCAAGGTACTTCGTTCAAAAACTCAAATGTCACCCAGTCCTATTTCTCAATGTTCATTTCATGTTGTGCTTCTTCCTCAGAAGTAGAACAAGATTATTGGAGTGCATAGTCTCATAATCCCTCACAGTGCTGCCTAAATGCCTCCTCAGACAATCAGGCTAAATCTAAAGTATGTCTCGTTCCTTATCAGAAATGATCTTTTATTCAGACATGCCCTCTGCTTTCCCCCGGTGCAAAATAGGCTTCTTCTTTTATTCTGCATCTTTGCTTCACACCCGATTTGGCTCGCCAGACCGTCTCTTTAAGCTGCCTACATTAGCTTTGAACTAACTCTCCTAAATCAGGCCATCCTCTGTTATTTTGATCTCTGTCCATATTTTCAGCATTGAAATGATGGATGCTGACTGTCCCCCACACTGTGCAAATCTGTGCATGTTGAGTGAAATGGCTTCATCACTGGCAGAAAATATTCTCTGGCCTGCTGAGCTTGAATGATAAAACACAGATCCGGGAAGCCACTAAACTGTCAACTGTGCAGAATCTCGTTTTCGAATCAAACCCGCTTATTGATTTGCTTTGAGGTAATCTAAATCTGCCCCCAACTAGGAGTAATCACTTTGTGTCCATCATGATTCTGTAAACAGGATCTGAATAGATAACGTGTGAATAGATTCACTTCCAGACGTTTGCTTAAATCAGTATGTCTTCTTAATGCGTTTGGAAGACTAAGAGGGTCACTTCTGCTTCTAAAAGGATTTTAGTTTTTAGTGTTGAAATAATATATCTCATCTGATAAATGGCTTATTGGACTTCTCCTCTTCTTAGGCTGCTGCGAATACTTGATAAAGTCAACAACACTGACACTAAAAAAGGATGAACCAATGCATCATTTTATTATTTGTAACAACTAGTATTTCTTCAGTATCCATTCATGACGGCGGTGTGAATGATGTCAGACACTTTTTAAAAATCGTAGCGGCTGCAACTGAATCTGACTCATTTGCTAAACAGCTGCAGTCTAAACGTTTCCAAAGAGTGAAGGCTTTGAAAGCATTGAATCACTTAAAAAAATCAGAAAACAAAAAGGTGTTCTGATCACTATACAAAGTTTCATTAACCACAGCAGCGGCAGCACTGATACACGTTAAAAAATACACAGGGGACGTATTATATAATTTCTAATAATTTAATAATTTTTATTATTTTAAGAACATTTTTTTGTGCAGTAAAGGCAACACATTTTATTAGAGTATGTCGATGTGACCAGCATTATTATGGTGTGAATTAAAGGAAGATAATGAATATTATCTCTCTGTGAAACTGGATTGTTTTTATTAATCAATCGATTAGTCGGTTAATCCAAAATAGTCCTTAGTGGCAGCTCCAATAAACGGATAGATTTAGGCACTCTGTTTATACTGCCAGTTTATTCAGATCTCCCACCCTACCTTTTGCACATTCCTCAGTCATATTTATATCCCTGTTATAGATTATGTGATGGCTGTCATGATGTCATAACTCCATGAGGCAGAAGTACCATGCAGTGATCATACATACAGTACTGTGCAAAAGTTTTAGGCAGGTGTGAAAAAATGCTGTAAACAAAGAATGCTTTCAAAAATTGAAGTGTTAATCATTTATTTTTATCAATCAACAAAATGCAGTGAATGAACAAAAGAGAAATCTAAATCAAATCAATATTTGGTGTGACCACCCTTTGCCTTCAAAACAGCATCAATTCTTCTAGGTACACGTGCACAAAGTCAAGGCAAAAGGTAAAAACACCAAATATTGATTTGATTTAGATTTTTCTTTTGTTCGCTCACTTTGCATTTTGTAAATTGATAAAAATAAACAATCATTATTTATATTTCTGAAAGCATTCTTTGTTTACAGCATTTTTTCACACCTGCCTAAAACTTTTGCACAGTACTGTATGTGTGTGTGTATATATATACATATATGTATGTGTATATATATATATATTAGTAATTATTTATTTATTTATTTATTTATTTTAACATAATTTAAAATCATCCCTGTGCTTTTCCTCCATCTGTACGTTACTTTGATGGTAACTGACATCATTCGGAGACCTAATGCTTTCATTTTATATTGCTCATAGATTGGGGTGTGGAACTCATTTACTGGCCTGAACTTGACTGAAAAAACCGACACACTTAAAAACGTCACAGATTCACTGGCCAACAGGACTCTGATTGTCACTACCATCTTGGTAAGATATTTTTAAAAATCTCCTATTTTTCACTTTTTACAAGAATGCACTTGCAATTTAAACTGAAATGTACTTGCTTGTAAATTCAGTTATCAACTTTTACATTTATGGCATTTAGCAGATGCTGTTATCCAGAGCTATTGCGGAGACAGTCTCCCTGGAGTGACTAGGGGTTAAGAGTCTTGCTTAGAGGCTCAATGGTGGTAGTTTTGGACAGAGCTACAACCTTTTTTCTGTAGGCAAACATCCTACTGCCAAGCTACCAATCGCAAACCAGAATATTTCCTTTCATAGCATATGCTTATATCCAGAGCATCTTACTTTTCCAGATTACAGCCTCCTTGAAGCAACTTAAGAGTTAAGGGTCTTGTTAAGGGGCTCAGTGGTGGTCGTGCTGCATGTAGGACACATGACATCTTGGTCCATTCTCGAGTATCCTGTGTTTTTATGATTTCTTTGTGCAAGGATTCTACATCAGATCTGGTGCATGTTTGCAGGAGAACCCATATGTCATGTACAAGAAGTCTGACAAGGTGCTGTATGGCAATGACCGCTTTGAAGGCTACTGTCTGGACCTGCTGAAGGAGCTCTCCAACATCCTGGGATTTAGCTATGAGGTCAGGCTGGTGTCAGATGGGAAGTATGGCGCCCAGAATGATAAGGGAGAATGGAACGGCATGGTCAGGGAGCTCATTGACCATGTGAGTCTCACATATTCAAATATATTTACAATTTAATATTTAAGTCTATTTATAATTTATTAAGGATTAAACAACAGTAAGGAAAACAAACCTGTGCTTGGTAGAGAAATATTTTGTTGACTCCCAGATTCATAATTTATGGACCAATTTTATTTTTGCAATCAGATATTCTTGGGCATTCAGCTTGGTTCCAAATTTTTTGATTAGGCTGATTCAAAACAAAGCTTTTGGCAGAAGATTGTAAAGAAGGAGTGCCACTGTTCAGTTTCAATCATACTTCACAAAAATTGTGTCTGGAATATAGTTTAGGATGCTGTGTATCATCAAGATTCAAGTTTTTTTTTTATCAGGCAAACAATCTGTTTTTATTTTGTGCTGAGCATAATGTATTATTTTCCACATCAGATTTGAATTCTGCCTTCAACAGAGTGTTTTGGACGAGCCTTGTCTGATTTGAGAGGGTTTTGGAACGACTTGGCAATATAAGAGATTAGTTTTTTTCTGTAAATAATCCTGAAGTCTTTTGCTTTCCCTCATTTTTTAGATAGCTGATCTGGCTGTGGCCCCCCTGACCATCACTTATGTGAGAGAGAAAGTCATAGACTTCTCTAAGCCTTTCATGACTCTGGGGATCAGCATCCTCTACCGCAAACCCAACGGTACCAACCCGGGGGTCTTCTCATTCCTCAACCCCCTCACCCCAGATATCTGGATGTACGTGCTGCTGGCCTGCCTGGGAGTCAGCTGTGTGCTCTTCATCATAGCAAGGTACAGTGAAAATGTAATAACGTTTTTCTTGCCAGCATTTTTTTGGACTCTTGTTTAGTGACCAATACTGAAATTGAGAACAGTGTTTATAAAGCGATGAGTAGGAGTTCATGTTGGGGAGAAATCCTGATTTCATGACACACCTAGCAGACAGCATTAATAGTGACTTTTTAATTTCCCCTGGAATCACTGTAATATTCTCTCCGTTCCTACAAATGATACTTATAGATAATGGTTTTGATAGTCATTATTATTACCAACCCCAAATCATCTTAATTTTAATCATTTAATCGACTTTAATATTGACAGTCAGTGACTAATTTCTTTTTTATGCTGGAGCAGTTATGTCACATACTATATTTGTGATAAATAAAATTCCGTCTCAAACAAGCTGCCTTAAAATATTTTTTTAAAAATAAATTCAGTGTTGTCTAGCGTCTCCAGCATGTTCCTCCTTTGCCAATACTGTATATGCATGCCGATCTTTCCCTGAATGTCAGCGTTTGGTAGCTCCTAGTGGGAGGAGACAGTTCTGTGGCTCTTCTAAATCCTGCTTGGGTTGGGAGTACCTTCCTAGGAATAGAAAATTAATAAAACTCTCATGTTGCTCCTAAATAAAGACCCTGGTTTAAAATGTTGTGGAAACAATTATAATAATAGTCTTCCATTGAATATCTTTCAGATATGTATAATCGTTAGACATGAGTAAATATAAGACTGAATTCTGAATCAGTTGTAGCAGTTTCACTGCACCAAAGGAAGACCAGCAGACAGTATTTACTTTACAAAAAACCGAATGGTATCTGACTAGCATCAGCAGTAAGGAACTATCAATTCTCTGTGACTACTTTGAGTGGAAAATGGTCTCATCTAAATCAGTGGCAAGATTTCATGTTCTTCTGGATGGAGTGATGAAGAAATGATCTTAGTATACATTATAATATTATAAATATTTTGTAAGATGTAGTAACATGTTCTGAAATTAATTAAGCCCAGTTTCATAATCCTAGCTAACAGCAGATGTATTTTTTTGTTAGTAATGCTGTTCAGAAAATATATAGAAACACCAGAGCAGCAGGAGTGGTTGAATCTAAGATGCAAAACCAAAATCTGTCCTTCTCAGTCTTCCTACTGGGCATCAGGCGTGAACATCGGTCAGCGACCTTTGAATTATTACAACTTTGAATTATCACATTTGTAAAAGGAGTCTCTTAGTTTCACCTAATCTTCAGTTCCACCACAGCACTTCTGAATTAATCACACATTGAACCTCTAACCTTGACTTTGTCTCGACCTTTCTTTTCATGCTAGACAGATCTGAAAATTAGTTTCTATAATGGTGAAGTGGGTGAAGACGTTCACCCACTTTGAAAAAGAAGAAAGCTTTGGCTAGCTTTTTGTTGAAAGTCATAAGTCTTGGGATATGTCTCTGCATTGTTCTTATGCATAATTCTCTTCAAAATTCCAACTAGGTTCACGCCGTATGAATGGTACAACCCTCACCCCTGCAACCCCACGTCAGACGTGATGGAAAACAACTTCACGTTACTGAATAGTCTGTGGTTTGGAGTTGCTGCACTAATGAGACAAGGTAGGGAATCAGCAAGGTTCAATAATGACTATTCTGCTTAACATATTACAGTTTTTATTGGTCACTTTAGACAATTTCTCACCAGAATGTGAAATCTCTAAATCATTGACTGAAGACCTACCAGTCAAAATGGCGTCGTTTGGGCTAACCACCACACTACAAGGGCTAACGGCTAACGAGTAGCAATTCATTATATCCTAACCAGATCACTGTCGAATTGTGAAAGTGAGGCATTCGGTTCAAATCCTAACCAGATCCCTGTCCGAATCGCGAGCATTCCGACAGCCGCCTAACCCAACCCAAGGAAGTTTCTAAGCGTCTGTCTATTCGCCATATGAGATCACTGACAATTCCTAAACAGAATATGATATGACCTTGTCTTACAATGAGAAACGAGAACTAAACAGTTCATTTGACAACATGGCTAATGCAACTGTTTTTGGTCTATCTGTAATCTAGGGGTGTTGAAATTAATCACGTAATTGATGCATCTTGATGCAGACGTAAAAGATTCTGCATCAGTGCAGTGGCAGACCACAATCGATTATATGATAATGACATTGCTCTGTGATTTTCTGGCTGCAGCATAAAATTCTAGTTAAAAACAACATCCCGGAAGTAACTATATCTGTGATCCATGCCTAATCTGCATACAGTATTGTGTAATGTAGAAAAATTGACGCGATGCATCAAGTTTTCACATCAGATCAAATTGTTGACATAATAATCATAATTGAATCGAATCATGAGACCAGTGAAGGTTCACACCTCTACCGTGATCTGGAATCAACAACCACTTATTTCAACTATGGTTTCATAAAAAAACATCAGCAAATAAGTGCAATAAAAATGCAGCATTAGGTAGTATAGATCCAATCCATTTGTTACAATTTTGATACATGTATATTGTGGACTTATGTTTCGATATTGCATGAGCTCTGTCAGCATGATGGTACTGGAGAGCTGTACAATAACTGAGCATTTTTAAGGTATAAAAATGGTGTATTCCTGGTTGTAGCCATAGAGCAGGTTCACACTTATTAAAACTCCTGATTTAAAGTGACACACTAATTATAAGAGTCTGGCTTTTAGCCTAGTCTCGGAGTCTCAGTCTGCCTGTTCCCTAATGAGACGGTTCTGGCCAGGCGGAGAGGCCCACTGGTTCCACAAGGCAGGACACACAAATAAATGGATGATGTGTCAGGTGTGCACAAGAGTGTGAAGCAGCAAGTGTTGCTTTAATGAGAGCAGGAGACGCGAACAAATCATTGTGCAGCATATTCTGACCTGGCAAGGCTTTTCTCCTGAAATATTAGACAGATGGGATTCGCCGTAGAGCTCGCTCAGCCGTGGAAGCTGGCGCGGGAAAGCTAGTTTTTAAAAAGTTTATTGCAATGCGGACGGGGAGGATGTAGTGATATAGTTAGGAGTGGGGAATTGGTGTATTAACATGACATTGCACTTGATGGCTTTTGGCTCCATTATCTGTCTGGGCATTCCAGCTATGACAAGGCTGGCATGTAATCAGGTACTACACTGTGTGTGTTTGCTGTATGTGATTCTTGTATTTAGTCCCTTTTAAAGAAGAGGGGTCCTATAATAAAACCTTGCATACTAAATGTATACTAACGCTGAAAATGTCTGCAAAAAAGTCAGATTTATAAAACTGGGCATAAATAAATAGTCATGTTGGAACAGGAAGGGGCCATTCCCAAACTTGTCCCACTAGGGCTGGGAATTGATCAAATTTGCCATTGTTGATTCTGCCTATAAATTGCTTATCAATTCTCTTATCGATTCCTGAGTAGTTTTTTAAATGTGTGAAAAAAGTAGGTCTACACACAGTCTTCCGCACCAAAAGCAACCATTTTAATTTCCCCAAAATGATGTCTGCACAAGCCTGTAAACATGAACACGTTGATATTAATATTCAGAGTTTTTATTATGCAGAGATATTCTATGGCTTAGTAATATGAAGAAAACTAAGGTTAGTGCCTTTGATGACAAATAATGCATTTTTCTATTTATTTTGACTATCATTATAGAAGGGGAAAAAGTCTGATTAATTGAAAATGAAGAAATACTGAAGTTTTGGCAGTTTTCGAGCATTTGGACTCATTTGGGCCTATAACTCACTTTTGATTCATTTCTGGGAGAGAAGTGCATTTTTGCCATGAGGGCGTACCATATAAGAGCCGTGGCACAATAATGCAGCGGATGTGTGAAGTAAATAAATATCAAGTAAATGGCTGTACTGTAAGTAGAACGCTGGTTGTTTTTGTTATTTATCAGCAAAAAATATAAGTTTTGTCTGTAATAAAGAGGAAAATTTAACTGAACTGGAACGTTTGGTGAATATTGGATTTCCCTGTGAGAGACGTGCACGCTAACAAACTCAGTGCGTGTGTTTACATCGTGAAAATATCATTTATTCGTCATGACTCCTTGTGGTTGAAGGTCAAGTCTCACAGAGTGTAACGTAATATACCGTGACACAAAACTTAGGGAAAACTGGAAAACGTTGTGCTGGGAAATGAGAAAATCATTAAAAAGAATCGATAATGAATTCAGTGATTTGCAGGGGTGTCCCAAAACCTTTGGCAAAATAGTGTATTTGTGCATATTAGATTAATAGGATTTCTTCAATTCTAGCATAATCTTAACTTGCTTACAAACAAAAATAAGAAAAAAATGAGGCCTATTTCCCCCAACATACAAAAGTAGTTTCGCTGCTTCTCAGATTAGAGTTCTTATTTTAAACCCTGAAACAACCAAATATGTCATATTGTACACTAAAGGTATTGTTAAGTTTAGAGCTATAAAAATGAGACGAGGCTTAGGTTTAGGGGTTTATAATTTATTTACATAGTGTGAAAAGAGGAAACAATAAGTAAGTACAAACTGTTCAAGCAGGAAGCTTTATTGAAGCAAACTGAGAAATAAAACACCAAGCAATGCCCTGAAACATTTAAACTGCTCTATCCAAGGAGAACAAACAAGCTGACCGAGGGTTGAGAAGACAAACACTGAGCAAAGACAAAGAGGAACAAAGGGGCATTAAATAAGAGGATTAACAGGTGTAAGACAAGAGAGTAATGAGGTAATCTGGGAGGGGGAAAGACAGGTCAGAATTCTGGAGAACAGGTTCTTGGGTTTCTAGAGGCAAACTTGGCGAGAACTAGAAATAAATATTGGTTGTGCTGAATTTTAAAGATGCCCCCTTTTGAAAAGATTTTTATTGGCTCTATAAAGTACACTTAAGTACACAATATTAAACTAGAAATTCCAAGTCATGCTGCAGCAAATATTTCCCAAAATGAACATGGCTCATTCTGACTACAGTACTGTGCAAAAGTTTTAGACAGGTGTGAAAAAATGCTGTAAACAAAGAATGCTTTCAGAAATATAAATAATGATTGTTTATTTTTATCAATTTACAAAATGCAAAGTGAGCGAACAAAAGAAAAATCTAAATCAACTCAATATTTTTGACTACCTTTTGCCTTCAAACCAGCATCAATTCTTATAGGTACACTTGCACAAAGTCAGGGATTTTGTAGGATTATAGTCATTATATTATTTTGTAGGATTATAGGATTATAGATCTGTGGTTAGTTCTCCAAGATGTTTGGAACAACCTACCAGCCGAGTTCCTTCAAAAACTGTGTGCAAGTGTACCTAGAAGAACTGATGCTGTTTTGAAGGCAAAGGGTGGTCACACCAAATATTGATTTGATTTAGATTTCTCTTTTGTTCATTCACTGCATTTTGTTGATTGATGAAAATAAATGAAAATAAACACTTCCATTTTTGAAAGCTTTCTTTGTTCACAGCATTTTTTCACACCTGCCTAAAACTTCTGCACAGTACTGCATGTCTTCATGATAAATTATTTTCAAGTTCCATCAATGCAAAAATATTAAACCATTTAATTTTTTGACAATTTTGACTTCTGAATCTTTTTTCTAAATTAAATCTGTCCTTTTTTTACATTGACAAACAACAAATGCAAAATCATTTTTAGTGTTTTTGTAATATTAGTGCCATTCCTTTCTTAGTTCTTTACTGGATAAAATAATAAATAGGTTTACCACAGGAGCTGTTCTTCTGGTTTGAAACATGCGGCTTCTGAGTTAAAATTAACAGTTGCTCTTTGTGCCCTTGACTCCTTGTATATTCTCTTTAAGTAACATAACATGAACAAGGAGCAAATTTTCCGTCAGGCTGTTCAGCTAACTATCTGAGGGAAATCTTTCTTGTTTTGCCCGGCTGCCCTTTTTTGCACAGCGGCATTTCCTCATTGAAACAGAAAAATGTCAAGGTGTGAAAGTCAGTAAAGGGAAGGCTGCTCCCTGGAAATACCTCCAACTAAAAAAAATGATGTAGGACTACCTATTCAGCCCTTATGTTTGGTTTTCTGATCTGTTTAACTTCTTATTTGTGTGCATTCATTTCATTGCCGCCTCTTCACAGAGGGCATCCGAGTGCGTTGGCGTTTGCTCACTGCGGCGTGCCCATAAACACAATCTTTTGATGTACTTTTGCGGATCAAAGCTAATACACTTACCTGATGAGTCAAAACAAATTTCAAAGCCTCTGCATAAGCCAAAGGCCACCAGCGGAGCGTGATCTGTCAGTCCTCTGAGCGGTCATGCATGAAAGGCGTTCGTTGGTGACATTTCTGTGTTCTAAATATGTTGTTCCACAACTATCGCCCTGCAACCTTGATAGCTCTGTTTTCTTGATAATAATGTGTGTATTTCGACCTGACTGGTGGGTACCAACACTTGCCACAAGATTGTTATCTGTCAGAGGCTAAGATCCCTGGGATACAAAGAGGGTTACTGATCTGTGTGTTAGTGCTGTTTAGAGGTGAACCCTTTGTTTTAGCTCATAGCAGAGATAAACAGCCCAAATACAGTCCTACTGACGGCTTTATAATCCCGGTGATGTATATGAAGCCATACCGCTCTGAATCCTCCCAGTTAGAGAATCCACCCGGCAGATTTATCATCGCTCTCCAGATGGAAATTCAGACCCAGTGCACCGAGAGCAGAAGCTGCATGAGCCCGATGATCAGATAAAGATGTTTAAGCCAGTTAAACCAGTGTTCTCTGCGAAATGCTGCTTTGGACGGACTTGGATGTTAGCTCAGTATTTTTAACAGCATCATCTCTTATTGTTTTATTATTTTAATCTTTCATTTCCAGTTTTCTTGTTTTTGCCTCCTGCTTTTACTCTTGTAGTGGGCGTCACTGCTAACAACATTGCCACCAGTCGGCCACAAATTCACCTCTTTACAGACGTATGCAGCCTTCCATTACTTTTTCCATATTGCTGGTTTTACAGCATTGTTATGTGGCTTCATCTGCTGAATACTAACATTTTTTAAATCAGCCACTGGACTGTGCCAAGGCCAGGCCGACTCCTGCATTAGAGAGGCACCCAGATTATTCCAACGTGAAACCCAGCTGCACAGTTGCATCTTTACCTCGGCCTGAAGGGGGAAAACAGCTCCCGTTCTAAAAGGAATGTTTTGAACAAAAATGCTAATGCTGCTAATAATAAATGAAAGCTAGCAAACGCTAATTAGCATTATGTTAATGAATCATGCTGACTGGTGGCTATTAGCTTTCATCTTTTCTTAAAGGAGTTACTCTGACTAAAAAATGATAATGCCACTATTAACGTTTGCATGCTAGTAACCGCTAATTACTATTATGCAAATTAGCCCTGGAATATGGTGTTAATGAGCTTTTCACTGTTATCTGGGTTGACTTTTTTTGACTAAGCCATGTCTTTGAACAGCTCAGGAAAAAAAAACATACATTTACATTTATGCCACTTGTCAGACGTTCTTATCCAGAGCGACTGGAGCTACTTAGGTTCAAGGTAGGGGTGGTGGTGGTCTAGTGGCTAGGATACTGGAGCTCTGGACCAAGAGTTTATGGGTTCGAATCCTACCTCCAGCACTATCACAACTGGTCCCTGAGCAAGACCCTTAACCCCAAGTTGCTCCAGGGAGAGTGTCCCAGAAATTAGGAAAATTGAAGTCGCTGTCAGGGGTCTGGTTAGGATTTGACACAATGCTAGTCATTAGCCATTAGCACGTGTAGCGTGGTTGGTTAAACCAAACACGGACTGAGGGTGCTTTCACACTTACAGGCTTTAGTCCGCTTCAACTCGAGTTCGTTTCCCCTCTTGGTGCGGTTCGTTTGGTCTGATGTTAACATGGTAATCGCACTCAGGTGCGGACCAAAACAACCGCACCGAGACCCCTGAAAAGAGGTGGTCTCGATCTGAATCAGTTAGTGAACTCTGGTGCGGTCCTCCTGGGGAGAAAGCATACCAAACCAAAACAGGACCAAAGGCTGCGAATCACGTGATATACATACCTGTTGGATCTGCGGGAAAAATTTCGCACGATGAGCACATCACTGTTCCTCCTTATTAATGCGAGCCAGTTCCTGTATTTTCCCGATATGTGCCTTCGGCGAATGCAGTGCATTAATACGCTGTTTTCCAGCCGTAACCACGCTTGATTTTCAAACGCAATAATTCGTCTGAAGTGGTGAATGCACGAGATGTAGAAAGTAATCACCAGGGCGACAACCAGTCCACGTAGGTTCTCCATCTTGAAACAGTCAACACAGAATCTTCTTCCTGTATTTACATTTTTGTTTATGCGGCAACCACATCTGACCAATAAGCGGAGAGGACGTTCTCGTGTGATTTAAAGTGACACATTTTGGTACGCTTGGATTTTTTCCCATGTGAAAACAAACCGAACCAAGGAGAAAATGCTACAAGTTTACAAAATTATCAACTGATTCGGACCAGAGCAAGCGTACTAAGGTGTGAAAGCACCCCGAGACGCCACGGCAGGAGAGCCACGTGAGTTGATCTAAGAGCTCTTAGAACACACACTCAATCGAGGAGATCAACCAAATAACTGGAGTACCCACAGTTGATGCCGAAGTGAATCTGAAGTTGGGCTGGTTGACTCAATGATTGAGCGGCGAGCCGCGAGAAAAAGCGTCTGGATAAGCCTCTGCTAAATGCTGTAAATGTAAATGTTCTTTATCAGGAGTTTAATGGTGGTAGTGCTGGAGGTAGGATAGAGCTGGATTTGAACTTGCAATCTACAGTCAGTCCATAAGTGACCACCTTGCTAAACTTTATAAGTTAAGACACTGATTCCCAAATTCTGCTTAGCTATATTTAGTTTTGCAAAGCTTTCAGATTAACATTTGCTTAATAGTAGTAAAGGCTTAAGACTAGGGATGCACGATAAAGGAATTATTGGCAGAAGCCGATCAGAAGTTTTTTATGCTTGTCGATGCTGATACTGATTATGAAAAATGAGGAAGGCAAAATCGAGCATGTGCGCAGGGAGAGTTGTTCGTTCCACTGCACGCTCAGAATTTTGGCACAAGAATAGCGCCATAGTTCTGACATTACTAACATAGCACTAAGTCAAGGAAGCGTGAAAGGTCAAACAAGGACGGAGCATATTGAGTGTAGTGCACATTTTAAGAAAAAGTCACTTCCTACCCTACGTAGTGTACCAAGTCAAATACCAAGTTCACATTCTCTAAGTGAGACAAACGCGTAATTTAGTTTTAAAAAGTTTCGTGTGTGCAGGCAGAGTTCAGACAAGAGACTTTGCTCACGAATGTTCCACTGCGCGCTCAGAATTTTGGCACAAAATAACGCCATGTTTTTTAAGACCATATAAAATCCCACCTTGGACTTTGGACATGCCTGGCATGAGCGCTACCTCTCCAGCGTACAATAAATGCATCAGAAAATATCGGCAGAAAATATTGGGCAAATATAAGCATCGGTCCGATGCAGATGACTTGCTGAAAAAAAACAATTATCATCAAATTCCGACATGATTCCAATATCATCATGCATCCCTACTTATGACCATTAGATTAGCACTGTGCTAATACATAATTATTGCTTGAAGGATATTTGCTCCCATTTGTGGCTAACAAACATAAAATGGGTTTCTGCAGTACAGAACAAAAAGTCAAAATCGAAAACATTTTTGGCTTATAGCAAGAACTGTTGTCCTCAATTTATTCTCTCCTTTTGGAAAATGCAACAGTTGCATTTAAAAGTTGGGAGTTTCAAGCTTTGTTGTGCATGTGCGTGGCTTTTTGTTCTGCTTTACTAACACTTCTCTGACCAGCATTTCTGCTGCTACTGTAACAGGCTCTGAACTGATGCCCAAGGCTCTATCCACCCGAATCGTTGGAGGAATCTGGTGGTTCTTCACCTTAATCATTATATCGTCCTACACCGCTAACCTGGCAGCCTTTCTCACCGTGGAGAGAATGGACGCTCCGATCGATTCTGCAGACGATCTGGCCAAGCAGACCCGAATCGAATACGGGGCAGTGAGAGATGGGTCCACAATGACTTTCTTTAAGGCAAGAAGTCTTACACTCACACAAATGCAGATACACAGTCTTTGCACATGCTTCCATGCAGTGATGCGGATCAAAAATCCCATAAAAGACTTCATCATTAATAACAGATTATGAATAAACCATATCCCGAATGCACATGTTTGAAAGAAAAATCAATTTTATTCCTGTTTGGTCTATCTAGAAGGGGCTAGTGTTGAGGTAATTCATGAGATTATAAGAAAGCTTATCGATCGCTCACAGTTGCCCCTCAATATGATGCAAACTGGGTGATGGATGCAAACACGACCAGTAGGTGTTTTACCTCTGTTAATACATCACTTCATGCTGCGTCTGCACATGAAAGCCAAAAGGAGAAAGTGCTTTACTGCAGCTACTGCTTTATCCTTTCCTGGAAAGCTTTTCTCTAGCACAGGTTCATCATGGCGTCTTCCAGCTAATGCCCATGTGTTCTTCAATCCACCAGAAATCACAGCATATTTATTTCAACCAATCCTTCCATCACTTATGCCAGTAATACCTGCAATCTATCTCAGTAATACCAGTAATCTACTTCAGCAAATGGGCTGGTGCATCTTAGCCTGATACGTATGAACTTATTTGTGCTGCTTAGCACACAGAGCCAACAATGAGCGTGCTTAGGCTGGTTTGAGGAAGGAGGGAGGGGGATATACAGATGGAGAAGGAGATGTGGAGAAAGGGAGGATAAAAGAAAGAGAAGGAACAAGGTTCAAGGGTGTTTTATTGTCATCAGCAGCTTTGCTCATGTAGAAGTGGGATGAGACTATGTTTCTCCATTGCTATGGTTCAACAACCAACAATGTGTAAGGTGTTACAGAACGATACTACACAATAAAATACAATAAATAAATAGGAAGGAAGAGAAAGAGGGTTGGCTAATCGAGAGTCGCAGAGAGGGCAGGGGATCGAGTACAGCCACCAGTGTGGGTTTTATCCACAAAGATTGTAGCTGATGATTACTGTCTCCTGTAGCTGGTAAAACAGCGGCCCATAGACGCCCAATACAAATTGCATCAGCTGAGGGAGATTTAGCACCCAGCTGTCCCAT
The DNA here is from genome assembly GCA_032718565.1 of Distichodus sexfasciatus. Taxonomy (NCBI): domain Eukaryota; kingdom Metazoa; phylum Chordata; class Actinopteri; order Characiformes; family Distichodontidae; genus Distichodus; species Distichodus sexfasciatus. The sequence continues at coordinate 647,342 of JAVGVS010000066.1, read as the reverse complement.
TCCTCCTGGCTCAGCTCCCCCTGGGCTCAGGCTGCAAATACAGGCTGCAAATCGGTGGCAACTGTCCTCTTTGCGGCTCATCCTGGGAAGCAGCGGGAGCGAAGTTATTACATAGCGCAGCTGCACAGATTCACGTCCCGGATAAGCTGATATTGATAGCCACGTAAGAGATGCTATCAGATTCGCAGAATGAAACAAACAGAAGGAATTTTTTTGCTCTCCGCCCCAAAAAGTTTCAAAGTCGCCCACAACTTTACCGATCTCTTTCATTGTCTGTTTGCAGAAGTCCAAAATCTCCACGTACGAGAAGATGTGGGCTTTTATGAGTAGCAGGAAGAACACGGCGCTGGTGAAGAACACCAGAGAGGGAATCACACGCGTCTTGACCACAGACTACGCCCTCCTCATGGAGTCCACTAGCATAGAGTACATTAGCCAGAGGAACTGCAACCTTACCCAGGTCGGGGGGCTGATAGATTCCAAAGGATACGGAGTGGGAACTCCTATAGGTAAAGTCCACTACCTGACGGATGTAAAGGCTGTTTTGTCTTGGCACAACAGAAATGCTAGGGTGCCTTTATATTATTGTCATGATGTATACAGTAGTAAAGATTTTATAGTTGTAAATGCTGCTTCTACCTTGAATGGACAAGTAATATTGACTTGATAAATTTACTGTCATATAATGCCAGGAGACAGTGCAAAACCTTGTTGAAATCCATTCAGCAGTTTTTCTGTTCAAAAATTTGGTTCATTTGGGACGAGGCTGGTTTTCACTAGGCCAGTGTTCACAAAGCAGTTATCATTTTTAGTATGTTGTTTGGTTTGTCGTTCAGGGATTTAATATGCGCTGCTGTATTCTAATCTTTGTCATAAAATTCAAATATTTGTACTTCTTCAGGCTGAAGACTAGACTTGGTGTCCCTTTTACACAAGATTATTTCCATCAATTGCCTTTTTCAACTCCTCCAAATCTGTAGCCTAGCTCTGACTTGCACTAACTGGAAGTCAAAGTAAAATTGGCCTAAATTTTATTGGGGTTGTATAGTGCAGCCCCTGTAGCGTGTAGTGCCGTTCCGCCAAATTGTCTCTCTGTTTACATGCGGCAGATTTGTATTTTCCCCTCATATTTGCTTGTCTTGTCTGAAAACATAACTAGCCGGTGTCGCACTGCAGTGAAAATGGCAATTTACTGCTCCAACAGGAAATCACGTCCATCCAAACAGATTGAGATGGAAATACATTTGACCATATTATTGTAACATTTTAAAACAAATATATTTAATAAGTACATATATTTAATAAATAGTTTACCCATCTGATCTATGTGCTCCATGAATTTGGAGATGTTTAGGAAATAATTATCAAATTAAGCGTCTATGAACTAGCGATGAATAGACAAAGAGACAGACACACATAATTCAACTGTTTCAAAGTCAAGTGAAAGTAAACTTTGTCATCTCTGCTATGTGCAGTGCAAATATACAGAGAGACAAGATGACGCAGTGCAAAGAACAAGGAACAAAGAACAAATAAGGCACATAAAATAAGCAATGTATAAATAGAACATAAAATATAAACTTTAACAGCCTACAATTATGGTCTTAGAGTTGTCTTTTACACTAAATGTGTATAAGATCTGTAAGAGTTTCAAAATAAAAAATTCTATACAGACAGTCTATTAAATAAAACTATCTTTTAGTTCTTTGACAAACAAATTTATAATACAAAAACATACAAAGTTAATTGCCAGTGGTACAAGGTGCAATTACTGTCCAGGGCTCTGACTTGCCTAGTAAATGTATGAAATTGAAAATTTGAATGCATTTCCTTGCCTATGAACATTTTGGAATTTTTCATCAATTTTGCTTTCATTTGATGAAGCCATTCATCCAAATCTGTATACAGTCCTACAGGCTGCACCCTGAAACTTGTCTGTTTCCTCAGGGTCTCCCTACAGGGACAAGGTGACCATTGCCATCCTGCAGCTGCAGGAGGAGGGCAAGCTGCACATGATGAAGGAGAAGTGGTGGAGAGGGAATGGCTGCCCCGAAGAGGACAACAAAGAGGCCAGTGCCCTTGGCGTGGAGAACATCGGGGGCATCTTCATCGTGCTGGCCGCCGGCCTCGTCCTCTCTGTATTTGTGGCCATAGGAGAGTTCATCTATAAATCCCGCAAGAATAGCGATATTGAGGAGGTGAGGGAGAGTGGGTGTCTGTGAATGTCTGTGTGTGTGTGAGATAAAATCTTTAAGGAGCTGCAACTGTGTACTTTCAATCTTCAGAATGTGATGGTGTCGCTCTATACGTTTTTATTGCTATATTGCACTCTATTGCTTTTTTATTCTTTTAATTTAGAACATAATGCTTATACATTATTTGTCATTAGTTTCTGTTACTCATTATATTGGCTGTATATTATTTGCATGTTCTTGTTGATTTTGTTCCATTGATTGGCCATTTCTTTCTTTTTTTTTGGTGTTTTCCACAACACTGCATGCTGCATGCAGGCCTTCTGTTTCTTTTACGGGGTGCAATCGCAGCAGTTACAGAGACGCGATTCCACCTCCTCCAGTGGTACCTCCTTATCCACAGATTTAGAGAGCGGCCGCCTTCTTGGGGATGACATATGCTCGTCGCGTTAATCACAGCCACTCTCGTCTCTGTAGCTTTGGAAGAGGTGCGTGTAACCTCATTTATCACTCTCCCTGTAACCCCACACCAGTCCCCTTAACTCTTAATCCCAATGTACTATGCATGTACCTTCCATGTGTACAGTCACTTTTAGGCCTTGCTTCTTGCCATAAGAAAAGGAGGGAAAAAGGAAATATAGATTTTATTGTTGACAGTGTCCACAAAGTGAGAACATGTTAGGGTTGTAAGGGGTTGTTTTGCTGTTAAAAAAGTGAATAAAAAAGCGGCTATAGAAACGCCCTGCAGTTTATAGAGAATCGGCATCTGCTGTCCACCACCCGAGATGAAGCTCTGTGTCCGTGGCCTTTTGTGGCCTAAGCTGTATTAAATAACCTTATCATGATGGATTGGATCCGTGAGGGCATTTCGGCTCTGACAGTCAAAGCTATGCCATGTCCGAGGCTGTCAGTCAGAGAGCGAGGGAGGGAGAGAAATCCGCTTGGAGCTGAACTGAGGCATGGATAAGTACATGGGCTTTATAATTGGAAAAAGATAATAAGGCAAATAATTCATCCGGCAGAAGTGAGAGGGTGCTGTTCAAGATGTTCCGAGTCATTAGGCAAAAATGAGATCAGGCTCCTCAAAATTCTCCATCGGAGGAACTCTTCTCTTTAGTGTTGCCTTCTCAGTGGCCCCTCTTCCATGGCTTCATGACAATTTAGAAATTGCACGGTTCTTTTTGCTGATTTTTGTGGAGTTTCATTTTAACTGTGGTGTGCATCGGTTTGATGTAAGTTAATTAGATTTAACTTGCCCCCTGTTCCAGAATGCAGTAAACACAGCATTTATTTTACTTTGAGGTGCCTGAGCTTGTGTCTTTGCTGATCTGGTCTTAAAACTCCACAAACTTGATGGAATAAGGAATGGTTTTTTTGTCTTGCCTTATTACATTTCGGGATTAACAGCCTTGGTTTGAAGCTCTACAGCAGAAACATTCTCTAGAGTCTTCTGGCCTCACAAGCTGCAGAAATTTAATGAGTTTATTTTCCCAACAGTGCTTTACAACCTAAGAGTGTGCCTGAATGCACTACTTTTGTGCTTTTTTCACATAACATATCATAGCTTGTACCTTTCTGTCTGTTGATCTTCAAGCTGAAACTGTTGATCTTATGATGTAACTCATTTGGTCTTCATCTTCATCTGTCTACATTTACCACATATTTCAAAATTTTATTTTGCATATAAAAAGCAAATTTACTTGTAGGCCTGACATCACTATTTCAGAACGAAGGCTTACTCGTGGCCTCGCCTTCTTTTTGACAGTGCGTCTCTTTCAGTGAGGTGATGGAGGAACTGGGCGTGTCCTTCAGATGCCACAAGGCCGTGAGGAAAAGAGGACGACCAAGAGGCAGAGCAGCTCTCACAGGAGTCTTATGCAATTCCAAGCGCATTCTAAGGAAGGAGACCATGGCCTAAAGAAACAATTTAATATACAGACTGGAGATGTCAACAGATTTCTTCAGAGTCTTGTATTGTGTATTACTTTCACTTTGTGGCAGTGAAACACGTCTTGGAATAAGAGTATTACGACTGAGTGTTTATGAAAGAAAATGGAAAGTAATCATAATTGGGAATATGTTAATGACCCCACTAAAACATTCCATTGTACACTATCTTCAATTTTCAAAATAAAATGTTTTACATATTTTGAACTTTTTATTTTAATCCTTATTGTAATAATATTCAAATGAATTTCCACTGGAGAAATTTCATTTTATTTTTCTGTTCCTATCGCCACATAGGGAATTTGAGGACAAGCCTCTTCAGTCTCAGACAATCCAGGGAATCTTTTCCGCTGTTCATGAAGCATGTGTCCCCAGGTACAAAACCAGATTAATGTTCTTAAAAAGCTCTGGGACCATCAAATAGAGGTCAGTGGTCAGACTGCCCTCACATTTTGTCGTCTTCAAAATGCTGAAAAATACGACGTGGGCATGGATGCCACTCTTTTAAAATGCAGCAAGTGGATTTGTGAAGAATCAGCTGAAGGGAAATAGCATGCATTTTAAAATAGTTTTACTGTTGTTGCTACCGTTCATAACAATAGTTTTTTTAATGAGAGAAACCATGCAGAGCACAGACATTTTTTCTTATGCAAGTCAGATAAATTCACCATGTACACCTTATCAAGGCCATGATGCTTGTGTGTGTAAATGCTAGTGTGTGTGGGTCCTCGTAGGCTTCTAACAGCTGTTGTGGAAAGTTCAGAACCTCAGAGAGACAGGGAATGGCATACAAAATGTAAGTAGAGACAAAGTGCTTAGGGCTGTTGAGAACTTGCAGTCTGTTTTAGAGCTCACAAAACTCAAGCGTGCACAGAGACACAAAAGACTTCATGGAGGCTGTATTCTGAAAGCAGACGCAATTATAAACTGCATAAGAATATTTCTCTTCTTGATTGTAAGGCAACTTATGCATTTGAATGATTCCGAAGACATGAGATAGAAGACACACATACATAGCCACCCCAAAGAAAAGGGAAAATGGTTATCACCATCTTGTTAAATCACTGTATTATAACAATCCCGCCATTGCCAAAGGTCACTGATAACAGTTAGTAGATCAGTATTTATAAGCTGCAGGCTGCAGCAATCAACCCAGTTCAAAGGCCCAATGGGAACATCTGATTATAGCACAGATAATGTATGTGTGCTTAAAGAAACCGCCTGGTGAGAGCACTCTTACGGCTGTTTGACCAAGTATATGCATACACAACCAGCTGCGTCGTGAACACTTGCTACAGCACTACGGTCAACTACACCTGAAACAGGAGACCGCCACTTTGGGGCAGACCACAGAAATGAGACTAGTTGTATACCTGTGACCTCCTGTCACTGTGCTTGCAGACCACCCCAGCATTCAATATTGCATTTTGCAGACATGTCGCATACTTTTTGACGACATGCGCAGCCAAGGCACCAAACGAACGCAGGATACACATGGCAGTCATGATATGTAGGTGTAGGTGTCGTTAGCAGCAAGTATATTCCAGTCTATAGTTGCTGGTATGAACAGTATAAAAAAGGTTGCAACCACCGAACTAGATAAACTTAGGGTGGCAATTTCTAAAATTCAATTAGGCTTATTAATAGGTTTATTCAGTAGTTTTCCCCAAAGTGTGTAATATCGTGATTGTACCATAAAGACTAATATCCACCATCCGCCCCATCCCACCCCCTAATCATGCTTTACACCTGGGTATTTATACCAAAATCCAGTACAAAAACAGGACACGTACGCGCCTGGTGCTAGACATACGTATCTCATAGATCAGGGCGCTTCTCAGAACCACAGAAGATCAGGAAGGACAGCTGCTGGTGCAGAGTCGAGTCTAAGATACAACAGTTTTCAAACTTCTACAACTAGAACAAACATTTCTTAGAATTTGCTGATTCAGCACAAAAGGTTACACCAAGGTTATATGTGATCTCAAAGGGTCATCAAATAGAGAAGAAAACAAGCTCATCATGACTCAGCAGATCATGACTTGGCAGAACAAACAGTAAATTTCCACTTACACACACACACACAGAAATAAATTTTCCATCACAAGAACCTGCCGGGTTTCCTGACAGCACAAGTTCTTGAATGTCCTCACGTGTGTCTGCCAGTTTTTAAAAAGATCCAGATCTAACAAGGGATGTTCCTATGATGTGCAGGTTTTGGCCCGCTAGGTAACAATTCATGTAGAACCCTAGATGATGTTAGGGGACTTTATGAATGTTGCAGCATGTCTTAATTAGGTTTTTTAATAAGTTTATATTGATGATATTCAGGCGATATTCATATGTGTTGTCGGCACATGATTGGAGGTTTGAATAATGGGAAAATATAAAACCCAATTGGTCCCCAGAACATAACCCTTAACCTCAAGTTGCTCCAGGAAGACTGTCTCTGTAATTATGAAGTAGTTGCTCTGGATAAGAGAGACTGACAAATGGTGAAAATGTATGTTGAACGGACATTATTTTGTTCGTTTGGCATTATTTCTATCCCTGAAAAAAAATACCTGAGTGCAAAAGACACTGCAGAATGATTTTTGTGACAGGCATATGGCTGCTTAGTCTGAACACAATAAGTTCTAACCATGACTTGACTTGAGCTCATTGAACATAGGAATGTGCAAGCCCTTTCCATTTCTGATACATATAGTGCAAATGGGGGTAAAAAAAAATTATACTGATATGTCTAAAACCTGAACCTAAAAATAACCTGAAAATATTTAGGGAAAAATATAAGGGAAAATATTTAGGGAAAAATATAAGAAATTTCTGATGGATGTTTTAATACATTTCTTTAGGTGTTTTTCAAAAAGACCAGCAGCCTTATTGTATCAGAAAAGGGCGGCAAGTGAATAGTTGTTCTTTTCTGGGTGACTGATATAAATTGACCGTTCTGTAGTTAAGTGTTCATTCAAATTTATATGAATAACTGCCCTTGGTATTTGCCCCCCTTCTTTTCACCCTTTTCAAATATAGAAGTCGAGTCGGTTTCGCATATTTAAAAAGATTCTCCTTTGTGCAGAAAAATTATGTGATGCAATGAATAGAACACACAGGCTTTAAATGACCTGAAATTGGTGTTTAAAGTTTTAGCCATTAGTTTGACAAAAGAAAGCCTAATAGCACGAACCCCGTCTTAACCGCCGCCGGTCCATTCAGCGTGCAGATGCGGAGGCTCTCAGACGTACAGCACTTGTCGCTTTCTGGGTCATGTGTGCCACAAGAAACATTCTGAAAACCATTCAGCTCCGCAGCTCTATCAGCTGTGAGGGAGCAGTGTGCATTGAGAGAGAGAGAGAGAGAGAGAGAGAGAGAGAGAGAGAAACTGAGAGAATGAATAATTTCAGTTTGAGGTGCACTACTTTAGACATTCAGTAAAATATTTGGTAAAGTTCCAAATATTCTCATATCATCTATGATCTAATATGATCTAGACTCCCAAGTCAGTGTCAGTCCTCCTTGTGTGAAAGGAAAAAAAAAATTCACCTCACAGAATAGTCTGGAAATGGAGGGGGAGAATGTTAAATGTTTTATGGATTTCGTGATTAAAATGACATTTCTGAAGTGAAATTTGAATCAGTTTCATTTTCGGATACTGGTGAATACTAGGGGGCACTGGCATTTGTTCAGATTATTAAAAATGAAAAATCACACATAAATTGGCTTAATCGACGTATTGATTTTCATGAAAATGTTATATAACGCCGAATATAGGGCGAGCTAGTGATATTACATTGACTTACACGTCATATGTCTAGTTTGTGTTTTATATTGTTTCGACGTTAATTTAAACGTGTGTGTGCGCACAAATACACACAACGCTCTCACAATACTGCAACTCTGACTGTGTTAAACCTCCACCATATTGACAGATCACAGCAGGTCTGTGCTGCAGGTGCGACGCTCTTTCCATCACTTTCAGACGATTCGCAACACGCATGAAGCCCCATGAGGTCAGGCACGTAAAGCCAAATGTGCCATTAGCGCTAATGACGGCCCTCTCATCACGCTGAACAGCTCGACAGGCCCCGATCGGCGTTAGCCAGCCACGAAATGGTGATCCCGCTAATGCAGATCACCGCAGAGAGTGCCGTTTGCAGTTGAGTGCCAATTAGCCCTGAAACGTGACACGCCGTCACCTCGTTCGGACCTCTCGACTCCCTTCAGAGTCTAAATTGAATTAGGATGGAAACGACCTGTTTGAAAAATCTGCACTGCAATAATTATATGCAGCAGTAGTTGACACAATGACACGTCAGACAAAAAAACGTCATGTACCGCACTTCATATCAAATAAGGACCTAATTAATCTTTAACATTCCACACTCACAAGCAGGCATGTAGGGCACTACAGTGTACACAAATCCAAAAGTCTACACAGAAATAGGATGGAAACTATCTACTGAAACTTGAAACTATCTGCGTTGCTAGATTTACATCCGAACCTGCCGTAGTTCCTGCCACCTGCCACAGTCTATCAGTAATCAGTAGAGTTACATCACGCCTGTAGACTGGAACTATAAACCAAGTTCAGACAGTTCTGCTGTTTTCTGTCTTGATTAAAACATCGTTGGTGTGTCATGAAGCTGGAGGTGTAGAGCTGGGTTTTAAGCAGGTTGGAATGTTGCTGTTATGTTCTGAGCTGCATTTACAGCTGTTGCACTGTCCTCCTGATTAACAGTTGTGTTTGGTTGTGTTTCATTCTGTAACATTCTACCAGTTCCTTATTCTACAGCTTCTACAAGCTAGTCCGAGGCATTAGGTATTGTAAGTGTTGTGGCAATAATGCAGCAATGCGGTGAAAGAAGATGTACTTTTAATACTTAAGTATTTTTTAAAACAAGTACATCAGCACTTTAACTTAAGTAAAAATTTGACTGGTACGACTTTCACTTGTATTGGAGTAACATTTGACTAGCGGTATTTGTACTTTCACTTAAGTAATGAAGTTAGCTACTTTGCCCACCTCTGACAGCAACATTCTAACCTGCTTAAAACCCAGCTCTACACCTCTCTAGCTTCATGACCTAGCGATGTTTTAATCAAGACAGAAAACAGCAGAACTGTTTGAACTTGGTTTTATAGTTCAGTCTACAGGCATGATGTAACCTACTGATTACTGATAGACTGGCACCTGCCAAACAACCAATCACCTTTTAGAAAGGAATAACATCCTTATCACAGATTTAGTAACAAATGTAGCCTTCATAGAAATGTAGTGAAGTAAAAAGTATGATATTTGTCTTTCAAATGTAGTGAAATCAGAAGACAAGTTTCAAATAAATACTCAAGTGGAGTGCAGATGCTTAAAATCTCTACTTGGTACAGTACTCCCAAGTAAATGTACTTAGTTACTGTCACCTCTGGGTTTTATTAGTTCATATTCTTCACGTTGGGTTTATCCTCCAATGAATTGAAGTTTTAAAAGCAGCAACAATTTTAAGGGAAAATATGTAAACAAAAAAAAAGAAAGAAAAAAAACTACTTGCCTTGCCCTTGTAATTTTTTAGCATAAAATTAATTACATGGCCGAGTTGAGCCCAAACCACCAGCACCTCAGCCCGGGGTTGATTTAAATACCTGGCTTTAGAAAGAGAAGGAAAAACTAGCCAAGTATTGGGATACCAGCGTCTGGCATCATTATGAAGGGGACAGTAATAGAAAAGGACAATAAGAGAAAATGAATGGGGACATGGGGTTCAAAATGTTTTTGAGGGAGAGTGGGGTGGTGGCTGAAAATATTCTTATATACAAAGGGGTCCCTGCAGAAAAAACTTAGAGACTTTACTACATAGTGTGCAAGCCCACCTCAGGGCATGCATCATCAGCTGTAAAACCCATGGCTCAACACTTAGAAACCATATCAGCGGACCATCTCCCCTTTAAATTGTGTTGCCTTCTCTCTTTGTGTAATGTAAGTACAGAGACAGAGACAGAAGAGACAGAGATTGATTGACTAGCTGATGGTCTCTTGACGCCCGGCTGAGCAGCAGAGTGGGCGAGGGAGATGAGGATATGGGCTATTATATAAAGCTTTCTAAGCAAGGTCATCCCGGAGATCCGATTCAAACTTCAGTAGATGGACAAGAGTCCTGTAACTAGCAGGAGGTGCACTGGCATCACTCTAGGGCTAATTGGGGTTAGGGTAACATAAAAGAAATATCTACTTAATATCATATATTGCCAAGTAAATATAAAATAAAATATTATTCTAAAAAAAAGGTTTTATGATAATTGGTATTGACCTTCAAGATGATTAGAAAAGAAACTTGGGATATATTAAAAGATTTAGAATTTCTTTATTATTTCCATCATTATTTTTCTTAAATAATTATCTCTTTTTATGTAGTCAGAACCGTGGCAAGAAGTCTCATTCGGCGATGCTGTGTTAGTATAACAAAACTGGCATAAGATCGAATTAGGTCAGGAGGCTTTTTCGTTAATCTCAGCATGTACTGCCAGCTTAAGGTTTTTTTTGTATTTTGATTAATTGGGATTTAAAGTTTGAACCTCCTGTAATACTGTTTGCCGGCCTCTAATCCTGCACCTTAAACTCTTAATCAAAAAAACCCAGCATTTTCCCTTCAATATTTTTAATCTTGGATATGAACCAGCCTGTGGATTATGGGTCTCTGTCCTTCCTCTTCCTGTCAGATGACTTCACCTGAATGACAGTTCTAGAACAGTCGCTCGGGATTGTCCAATCTGACTTGCCAGATGAGCCTGTGGTGATGTTTTCTGATATATATATATATATATATATATATATATATATATATATATATATATATATATATACATATACATATATATATATTTAAATTTATTATTTTATTAATGGCTAAGTAATTCCTATGTGTGACCTCTGACTAGTGGCTGCATCATGATAGCAGAAATATACCAATTTATCTGTATTTAACGTTTTTAATTTAACTTTTTACCTAAAATTGAGTTGTTAACATTTTGGATTCAGTTAAAAGAAGATTTAGGTAGCATCTCCAGAGAGCTCAGATGAGTAAAGGGAGCCTGCTTTGTAGGCACCAGATATCACGATTTCTTTTCACAGCTGACTTGAGTCTTACCCAAGAATTTTGGAATGAATTGGTGCATGTATCTAAATTAAAGTGTCAATATATCGTTTTACGCCATAGCTTTGAAAATCTGATCTTTCAGTGGATATCCAAGACAAAAAGTCTACAGAGATATCGAGATTTTATCTATGCTGGATTATCTTTAGTAGCTTAGTATTACAACCCAATTATTTTGTTTGAAAAAATCCTTAACAAATTTGTGATCGTTATTAATTTTATTATATAAATTAGTTAGTAGTTTTGCCTGAGGTCTGATAACTTGTTTGTATTGACAAATTATTTCTGACAAGTTACTGCCACCTGCTGGTGAAAAAATGTAACCAAATAAATATTTCTTCCAGGTAGACTGACAATATCTTCGATTATAACGGACAATATTTACAGCATTTAGCAGTCACTCTTATCCAGGGCAACTTCCATTTCCCTTATTTCAGGGACAATATATGGATTTCATTTATATATAAAAAATATACAAGTCCAAGTCTACATTGTTTTAGTGATATAAAACTATTTATTTAATTTGCCTGTGTGCCTTGTAAAACAAAAGCATAAGTTTAGGCACATGCTGGACAACAGTAATAAGACAGCAAGATAATCAAAACATCAGATATACAAGGATTCACTCTCAATGTAGAAAAGAATATAACCATTTGTTTTAAAAATTATTTTAGAAGGTTTCCCCACCCTGTAGTAGACCTGGTTTAGGATAAGTTTTATTAGGTGAAGCAACAAAGTCCAGAGTTACCTCAAACAGACACTCAAGCCAACTCCTCCTTATGAAATTGATCTTAAAATTGATATTTTAATAAATGATATTTGTCTTTTTCTCATACTATCATGGCTGATCTTCTGAGATTAAGTTGGACAAGTTAAAACTAACTGAATAGGACTATATAAATATACAACTATAGTTATATTACAGGGAGAAAATGTGACTGGAAGTGTCATTACAGGTTATCTTCAGATTGTACAAACGATTCTTTGGTTAAGTGGACAGTTTACGTAACATAGCTGTCAAAAAAACAAACATAAGAATTAGTATAAAAGTACATAAACACATATACACAAAATAATCAGCATTCAAACATCAAAACAGAACAAAGTGATCTCAAGAAGTGATCTCAATCGTTGATTTTTCTGTCAACTGTAAAAGATTGCTTCATACCAGTGACAAAATTGTATTTTTTTTTACTATTTGCTGTGGTCCTCATTGTTACGTTCTTCATTTACAGATAATAGAAAAAAAGGAAGCACCTTATTATTTGCTGCTCTCAAGTTTGCTGGTTTGGTCATGACAGACGAGTTTGAAGGAAGCCATCACTCTCTGAGTGTGAAAGGTCAGTAGGACTGAGGTCAGACACACTTGTTTTCTGCCCTGGAGCTACGGTATTCTGTGCACTGATGTTGGCTCCGACAGCAGGGGTCGGTGGTGCGTAACTAGACGCACGGTTGTCGATGTCCATGGTGAGGCCCGTTGTTGGGCTGGGAGCCATAGCCTGAGCCGAGGGCTGGAGTTTGGGCTTGTGGCAGAGGTAGAAGCAGGGTTTGGTGGACAGGTGAGAGGTGAGCGGACACTCCGGCAGGGAGGTGTACTTGGCAAAAATCTGCATCTGCTCCGGACAGAGGTTGGCCTCGGTGCACAGCTTCTCGTACAGGTGGGAGTAGCTCTGCCACGTCCGCAGTTTTATCTGATCAAGCTGCTGCTTCTCGGCAGTCAGTTTGTCCTTCTCGTTTCGCTATAGGACACACGTTTATGGCACTCGTCAGATTCAGGTTCAGGTAATTCAGGTAATTATCAGGCATTTATCAGACGCTCCTATTGAGAGTCACTTTTTAACTTCCTAATTAAAGGAACAATCATCCTGAAGTATATTGAGGTTAAGGGCCTTATTTCAGATTGTGTTTTTTAGATTTTCTGAGTTTTCAAACCACCAAAAATGGGTCTTGCTCGGGGCTGGGTGATGACAGCTCTAGCAGTAAGATAGAGCTGAACTTCAACCTGTGACCTCTTGGTCCATAGTTGAGTTTCTTACCTTTAGGCCACCACCTCACGGACACAGATTCTTAAACCAGAACCCAAATAAAAGCCACTGTTTGATTATTACTATACAGTTAGGAGCATTAGTCCTCAATCTGTATGGTGTTGTTGGTTGGGAAATCCGCCCAGGGAGCAGTGCTTAGGGACGGTACCTTGCTCATGAGTACCTCAGTGGTAACTTTACCGGTCCTGGGTTCAAACCTGCAACCTTCTGATCACGGGGCGAACACCCTACCGTTACGCCACCATCTCACGCATACACAGACAAATGACAAAAAGTATCCAGGGAGAGGGACCCAGAACACACCCTGAAATGTTTTCTTCTTCAAGTAAATGTACTAATATAGTTTTCACTTGCATCTAGCAAATCTACTGAAACACTTCGGGATCAAAAGGTCGTAGGTTGAAATCCAGTTCACCTTACTGCTAGAACTACCACCACTGATTCCCTGAGCAAGGCCTTTAACCCCTTTAGCATTGTCACAAATGAATGTCTTGGTTTATATCAGACTGAGTCAGAGTCAGTTTGCGGATTTCCCTGTCACACATTGCCATAGCATCTTAATAAGCCAATACTTGTAAATCAGGTGTGTCTGCATTGGAAAATCCCCAAACTTGACTCTTAGCAGCACTCCAGGACCAACCATTCCAAACACCATCATTCCAAACCACATCTGAGTAAAAAGGCCAGGCCCCTGAGCAGAAAAAAATGTCTCTAGTACGTACCAGCTTCTCAATTTCACACTCCAGGTTGTGGATGCAGTCCAGCTTCCGCTTGCGGCAGCGGCGGGCCGCGATCCGGTTCTTGCTGCGGCGTCGGACGTCGTGCACAAAGTCAAGCTGCTCTCGTGTCAGGCAGTACGTCTTCAGCATCTGCTGAAAATCATTGCGGCTCAGAGACACGATGTGCTCCACGGAAAATGGCAGCTGCATCTGCAGGAGAGAACCGAGATTCCATGTTAAATTTACACATTTAATGTGTAAAGCAAAAGTAATATATCTTAGCAAATATATGATTTTCTAGATTTCAGGACATTACATGTATGACTTACAAAGTATAAATATAATAAGTCTGAGAACAGAAATCTACATTTCCTAAATTCAAGAAGTTATTTGATAAGCTGTTTGTTCCCATATAACTGTCGTCCTACTTCAGAGATCTTCAAACAACACTGTGCAGTGCCTAGTGGGTTTACATATTAAGCTAAGGAAAATACAATGCTCACGGTTTATGTTGGATGATTAGAATCACGTACTACATTTATAAAAAAGAATTTACAGTTCTTTATATACCTAGTTATAGTTATAAGTGATTTTTTTAGGTGTGTCGCTTATAAAACATTTCAAAAGTGGGGCAAGAGCCACTTGAAAATGCCTTTGCCGTCTGTTTGTTTACACCAACAGGTGGTTAATAGTGAAACTGGTTTATAATTATAGTGTGTCTCTGCCTGCCTGATGTGAGGCCATTACTCTGTGAAAATGTGGACTTTCGCCTTTGCCATAAAGCTGGTTCAAGATCATCAAGGCATCATAAATGGTCTGCCAACTTTTATATGGCCCCTGACTAACTGCCAACCTCCAACAAGAGAGGTGACAAACATGGTTAACTTTCCACAGTTAGAAGAATAACTAAACAAGGAAATTAAACATTATTTAGGTTCCACTTTTTGAATCATTATTTTATTATATAACTTACCACATTTCATCACTCTCCCCAAAATGCTCATTTTTGAATTTATGCTTAACTGGTGAAACATTGAGCCTTGAAATGTGTATTGTTTAAACCTTATTTAAGCTTTACCTGTGAGTAAAAGCAGAAACAGTTTGTTGCCAATCCTGCTTTTCCTGTTTTCACTACAGGCAGCCATGTTTCATTGGCCAGGTAACAAAGCTAGTCAAATATTTTTTCTGAACACTCACTGACACGCTTAACTGTTTTAAAGGGACATGAGACTTGAAAGGGGCTCTCCGCACTCTTAACGTCTTTAAGCTGATGTCGACTTCAGTATTTAAGGGAGACAGGGATAGAGAGATGAAGGATGCAATCTAATATTGGAAGTTCATACAAGTGACTTCTGGAACAAAAACCATACCAAAAGTACAGACCTGTTGTGTATCCCATGACGTTTGCCCTATACTGTTTGTTTTATTCTGGAAGAAGCTGAAAAAGTGCTTTGACTACACAAGAAACGCACACTGTTGTGGTTTTCTGTCACAGGCAAGATATTGAGTTACTTAACACCTCAGAAAGTGCCTTGGGGATTTCCGTGACTTTTTGAAATTCACAGAACTTCTCATAAAAAACTCACCTCGCTGGCTCGTTCATTGGTGTAAGACTCGCTGTCTGTGTCAAAGCCGTCCGAGTCCTCTCCTGAATCCCTCACGGAGACTCCAGAGCTCTCTGTTGAGCAAGGCGGCCTTTCCTCACTTCGTACCTGAGTGTCAACTGCACCCAGGAAAGGGCAATTCCCTGTCCTGGACCCCAGCTCCAGCTTTAGCCAAGGGTGATCTGAGGTTTTTCTGGGCATATTCAGAGGGTGTGGGGAAGGGGAAGGGGAAGACGAAGCCCTGGGGCTGGAAGCATCAGGCCAGGAGGTGAGTTGATTGGCCACTTCGATCTCCACACTGCTCCTTTGCGCTGGTCCGAAGGAGCTTCTTACGTTGTGAGAGCCCCTTCTGTTTTTCGCTGTGACCCACTGAGCTGGAGGCTTCACCACTTCCTCCACAGGCAGGGCAGGAGGAGGACAGCCTGCTGGGGGACAAGATGCGACCACAGGACAGCCATCCTCTACGGCTCTTCTACAGGTTTGCTGCAATGGCTGACGAGGGCAGACACTCAGGGACGGCCCTGTGGGCGACTTAGTAAGCGTACAGCAGACAGACACTGTGGCATCGTCACTGTCTACTTTTAGAGAGGTTTCGCTAGATGTTGCTTCATCCTCACAGTCCACAGAACTGGGGCAAGGCATGCGGGTTAAGGGACAGGCGCCATCTGTGTTTTCAGCTTCTGAGCCACAACTATCTGTGTAGCTCTGCCCCTTCCCACAGGCCAGCTGAAACTTGCGGTACTTCGGACACAGAAGGGAGTAGTCCCTTACCGACTCGGTTTCCGTCTCTGGCTCTGTCTCGGAGCGTGCCTCAGAAGGACAAACACTGCAGCTTCTTGCCACACCGTTTTCATGTTTAGCAGGGCTTGACTGGTCCTTCTTGTCACTTGCAACACCTTGAGAACAAGGTCCCAAAGAAGGATCTTCAGCCTCATTGCCACTCTTCCTGTTTAAGCTCAATTCTTCCTTTGATTTCCAACACTTAGTCTTGCAGCACTGCTTCCTTGGGACTTTTGAGCTACTTTTGCTGCTGTCAAAGAACTTGGGTAGGAGGAAATCAAAGCAAGCTTTGTCCAGGTTCTTAAAGCCCAGAACAGTGGCGCAGTTACGGATCTCCAGCACATTCTCTTTGGTAAACAGCAGTTTGGAGGTGTAGGCAAATTGAAGCAGTGGTTCAAATCCTTCAGCCGTGACCTAGGAAAAACAAGGCCAAACCTCAGTGAGTAACACAGTCCACCCACAAGTTTCAGTGTATAGAAATAGAGCCAGATCACATGTTTCAGTGCTAAGGACCCACTTGCCTACATTAGTTTTGTGCCCATTTGTTGAGGTAAAAATGGGCAGGAAACTATTCTAGAAAATGTGGAATAAAGAAAGTATGCTGTCACGTGAAAATGTATTGTAAAGAAAGCACGGATGTTCAAACTCCAGTCCTAAAGGAAAAATTGGTCCTGATTAATTCTGTGTCCATTTATTTCCACAAATCATGAAGTAAGGAAACATGATGGACTTTGGATTGAACCAAGGATTGTACCTAAGTTCATGTTGTAAAGGTCAGCTGGTGCCTCACCTCATCCGGCAGGTTGATGACGAGTCCCTGGCCCGTGTGGCATGACATGCGGGCACTGAAGAAATCACTACAGGAAGCGAGGACAGAGCGGTGGGCCCGAAAACTGCGGCTCTCCACCACCACCGTCACATCACACAGAAGATCCTTCCGCCGCTGCTCGTCCAGGCAGCGCAGCACGTGTGAGCAGTGCACCGACGACTGGAAGGTGAACACTGAGGTCTTGCAGCTCTCCAGCGCCATGCCAAATCACATCTACGTCAAAGCGAAAGAGGAAACCCCAGCACATGTCAAAACCATGAAAGTAGAGGCGGCCGAGAGAAGCATAGTTGCAGGAGTGGCATTTCAAACACAAGAAGTGCAGTCTTTATGGCAGCTGAATGTCCCACCGACATTTTTCACATGCAGATAAGAGAACTTTGACACACATAGTCACGAGTGCAGAAGTCAGAGAGGGGGGAATAATGCAATAAACCACTTGGACTCTGTGGTGTTGCTTATTTTAAACCAAGTTTCTGTCCATTAACTGTGACTTTTTATGGTTATGATTCAATTAGACATAATAAAGCCTGCCAGAGAATGGATAAAGTAACAGTTGTCACTAAAACACACAGAAGCAAAAAGCATAAGATAACGTTCCTAAAAAATCACTATCATAAAAGCTGCCTGCAAACTAGGAATGCATTGATCCAATTTTTCAGGCCTGATATTGAAATAGATACCTGGGATTTGGGTATCAGGTGTTTCATTTATAGAAGAGACTGGGATCATTCTTTGATGTGTTAAAACATAAAACATCAGACTTGAATTCACTGTTAGTTATTATTAGCATAATAGTAGAAAATGACAAATCATGCTTATTAAAGGAAATCTTCCATGCAGGAAACATTCTCATGCAGGAACAAAGTGGTTAAAAGTTGTTACATTTGTTAAATATATTTATATTGGTACAGCAAGTTATTTAGTAAATATCATTATTATTATTATTATTATTATTATTATTATTATTATTATTATTATTATTAAAATAGTTTTTAGCAAAATGATAAATAATCGTGCACCAGCTGCTTATAGAAAAATACGTCTGAAATTAACATAAGTTACTATTCAAGTGTAAACTTTTTAAAGTAGCAACAAGGGTTAAAATTAATCTAACTGGTTACATTGTAATAAACCGATACAACCATATCAAATTCGACCAAACTGTAAACATTAAACCACAAATTAATGCAAATACAAAAATAAATAACATAAACTGACTAACTAAGGCACAATTCACACAAGCAGCATAAACAAATAATTTAATGAAACGAAAGCCCCACTGATAAATGCCAGATCCAGCTGTTTGCGGCAGTATCGGAGCAACGCCACTGCAAACACGCAATTACTGTAAAGATTACCGAGGCGCAATAAAGAGCAGAAATCACGAGAACGTGAAAGACGACGTTAGATCACCGTGCAATAAAACAAAGGAGATGGTCTGAGAAATTTGTATAATAGAGTGTACGTGTACTTACCCGTGAGAACTCCTTATCTCAGCCGTGTAAAGAGAACTCAACACGGCCGAGTCACTCTTACGGTGCGCGTTCCGTGTGTGTGTGTGTGTGTGTGTGTGTGTGTGTGTGTGTGTGTGTGTGTGTGTGTGTGTGTTGCAAGCGCGCCTTTCTGCTGACTCACTGGGTTTTGCTGATAAAGGATGAGCAAGCATTTTCCCCGTCTCTCCCTTTCCCCCCAATTCCAGCGAGCAGCTCTTTTCAAGGAAGTTCTTTTTACACCGAACATTACAGCCCGGCGGCGGGAGTCGCCTGTTTCTATTTGGTCAAGTAGACGCATTAGCCTACTTCCCTAAAACGCGCAGAGTACACATAAAGTCACAAGTGTTGGCATAAAACCAAATATCTACTTAACACACAACGCGAGAACATGGAAAGTCAACCTTTAAGAAGCACACTCACTCGACTTAAAACGTCCAATCCGGTCTTTGCCAATAACCATCTCGTAATTAATGTCTACTACTTTCTCTAAAGATTTTTCCGGCTTCACTTCACACACAATCTTTGACAAAAAGACTTTGACAGTATTTGTCACATAAACAATGATCTCCACTGCGGTCATAAGTATTCTTGCTTTTACTGACACAAACAGTATCTAAAATCGGCCATTAATACTCACCGATCATATCAGTTGAGTAAAACACCAAACGTTCGGATTTATTATACTATTATACACGTAGCCTTTAAAGTACAAGAGTCGTACTAGAACAAGGAGGCGCTTGTGTTTCCATCATGTGACCTGAAGTCCAAACTGTTATTGTCCCGCCCATTTAAACTTGGTACATTCGAAATGGATCCCGATTCCCTACGTAGTGCACTACACTCGGCCTTTCGAGCCTTACGCATAGCACTACGTGTGGATATAAGGATTCCTCTCAGACTGCGGTCGAATAATAAAAAGTCTTAAAGATTTAAAAACGTAGTGAGGTTAAAGGAAGATCAGACGGAGATGATATAACGAGAAGTAGTCGTTACTTTTGTTCATGGATTTGGCATCTGTAAGTTAAGTATAATTATTAATGTCTATAAAGGCCGGTAATAGAACTGAACATTAGTTGTCTAACAATGTTAAGTTAACTTAAATCATTTTATAACAGTAGCTATGAATCTGTCATTCACCTAGGGGATTAACACCTTGTTGATAAGTTAAAACAGATAAGAATAATGAGGAGTTATAAGACAAAATATTATTAAGTATCACGTTTGTTGGCTTGATTGTTTTCATGAACATCTGTAGTGTATCCTTAAATACCACTGCTGCATCTTCCCTCCTTTAACTAAGGACAGTCAATGGTATCCTATGGTCAATGAAATATATATTTTTAAAAGCACTTAAGTACCTTTTCTTAGCAATTAGATCATTCGTACAGTGCCAGTATTTTTACTCAGGAACCTTTATAAGCTCTAAGCATTATTTAATTACGGACTTTGGCTGACCTTTAGCCCACTCAATCGTGAACATCCCTAATTTCAATTTTAGCACACTAGATAGGGAATAGTGACCAAGTTTAGGTTCATGCTCGCAGTAGGTTTGTCCTCCTGTCAAAAATCCAATATTTCCAGTCAGTCTGCTTTACAGGACTGTTTTTTTTGTATCTGTCATTATGAACTTAAACTCTTTGGGCCAATTTCCCAGTCGAGGATTAAGCCTAGTCCTAAACTAGCTTTGAGTTTGAATGTTAATTCTTCATTAGTACTACAATTTAGCCAAAGACTAGGCTTAACCCATAAACAAAAAAACCCAGCCCTTTATCTCTTATCTGTTTAGACCTTGTTTGAAAAAAATACATAACTTTCCAAAAATGTCAAGCCTGCCTTTTGTTTGCTCTCTGACTGTAGTGAATGGAAAATAGGTACAGGTTGGAAAAACAATTTTTGAACACTAAGGTTTTGTTGTGAAACCGGTTTGAGGACATACATTTGGTTCAAAGTGATTGTTGGTATGTTTGAGTGAAATCTAAACATCTTCAGTCATTTTACTGTGATTTTTTAATAGGTGTGGTATTATTAAACTTAATTACGAAACAGGCATTGTGGTTATAGAAGTCAATTTCATCAGCATAGTCAAAATATCAGGCCACAAATTTGTCTACACGACCATAGCAGGAGCGTCATGTCTGAAATTATTTACTGAAACTGTGTGGGATGAGTAAGTATGAGACATCAAGCCGTGAAAGGTGTCACAATCCTAAAATACGCTGATCTCATTTTGAAACTTGACTTTCTTCTTATTTGCTTAAAACAGAATACAAATACAAACACTGACTTGATATATTCATTAAGTAAAAGAGTGGAAAATCCTTACAATAAAATTATACACATAACCTTTATTTCCCAAAAAGCATGGACAATGCACTCTAAGAAGAACTATAAAACTAAGAAACACCAGATAAACAAAGCACAAGCTGGGCAGTAAAAAGAAAAATACAGAAAGTCAGATACACTGATTCAATAAATGAAAACATATGAATAATACAGGTTACATAAGCAATGCTGATTACAAAATAGGTACAGTATGTATTAATATTTGGTAACAATGCATTAGAAAAAAATTCTATGAGGCTAATAGTGCTTTACTGTCCAACGGGATCATTTTTCAGGAAAGAGCAGTTAGTTCATTCTCATTTACGAAGTGTAATGCCGAGCTGCTTAGAGTGCATCACAGACCAAGGAAATAATCAGATTTTTTTCAGCTTGAAAAAATAGGCATAAAAAGAGTATCACTCATTAACAAAGGTATACATAACATACACTCAAAGGTCAGATGAAATAAAACTGATTGCAGACTTGGAATCATGTATTCTGTTCTACGCAGGGCGAGTCGACCACCCACTTGCATGTAACTGAAAATCTTTAGTGTTAAGAAACCAGACACATCCATGACACTACGGATTAATATAAATTCAAAGAGTGCTATCATGTGGGCTGGTTTAAAAGTAGAGGAGGAACGGGGGGAAAGAACTGACTGCCCCTTTAAACTGCAAATATCAGTATATGTCCAGCAAATTATCCTGCTCTGCATTTATGGCCTCCAGATCCAGTGACAGAACCAGTAATGAGGAGAAAGTCACCAATCAAAAGACCAGCATTTGAATTCATTATTGTTAAAACAATTTACGTAAATAAATTTATTTCTGATCCATAATATCATCACCAATCCCTTATTACCGTAATGGCACTTTTACCGTCTAATTTTATGGTCTATAGTATTTTTGTCAAGTTGATAATTATGAACACACATATCTTAACCCATGGAACACAAAGAACTGGACCTGACATCTATTGTCCAAATAGGACGCCTAATCTCACTGATCTTCAGCCTCAAGTGCTGCCTGCCCAGACAGTTAATGATTATATTACAAATAATTAGTAATTATATCCATAATAATGGCCATTTTTTTGAGTGTACTGGCCTTTGTTAATGCAGGTTCTCAACAAAATTAATTTGTTGATTTGAATGATTAATAATAAACACAGCACCATATTTTGTATGAAGTATGAATACAGGAAAAATGAAAACATTTAAACTTCTTAGTGCAGAATGTAGCTGTTGCATTCATTAATTGCTGGACCAAATCTTTTCAGAATACATTTTAAGTGCTAGATACATTATCTCTCTCCTTTGCTTGTAGAACACTACACAGTCTGATTCATGGCACAATTATTTTAAAATATTATTATGAACAATGTTACATTCTCATGCCACGTAGGACAGTGTAAACTCTTCTCACTCTTATCCAGCCTATTTGTTAAGATGTTTACCATGTAAAAAAGTAAAAGCTTCCCTTTCTGACCATTGCAGGTTCATGAGGTCCAGGGTCATGAGGAGCCTTGTCGCTTCTGATTTACCACTCGTAGGGAGGCTAGCTGCTGAGCGCGCTCAGTGTGCATTGTGAGCAGGGTCCGGTTCTCCTCCGTCAGCAGGCGGAATTCTTCTTCCCGTCGAGCAATCTCCAGCGTCACCCTCTCGTCCTCCGCCAGCTCCGCTATCAGTTCCCTCCTGGAGCATTCAGTGCACACACACACATATGCACACCAAAGCTCATCCTCTCACTATGACAGAGCAAACTGTATAAGAAACATATTGGGCAATCAATCTTGTGAATATCATATGCATCAATCTTATGAATCATATCGATATCATATAGATAATTGAAATGGTCATCAAAGTACATGTGAGTGAGTGAGTCAGTGAACTCTTTCTATCCTCAGGCCATCCGTTTTCTGAACCAGGACATGCCTTTTCTCTAAAAGCCTTATTTGCCATTCCATACTGTCTCTCAATCATATTGTTATGATCATTTATACTGTCTGCCATATTTCACTGTCCAAATATTACATGCTCCTACTCTGTTTGCTACATGCTACATTGTTCACTGCTGTGCAGTTGCACAGTCTTTTCACCTGTTATCTGTCTTCAGAGTTAAATATGTATACTCAGGTATAAAACTTCTGTACATATCCTTTTTTATTCATATATACATGTGTACACCTGTACCCGGCACTTGGGTCTTTAATTTAATTATACTCCTTGCCTTCTGTACATAGGTGGCTCTATTGTATATTGTATATAAGAAACAGTTATTTATTTTTTCTCTTTATTCCCTTAGCTCCCTTTCAAGTTTGTATTGTAACTCTATTTTATTCTAACTTTATTTTAATTTTACCTAAATTGCACAGTAAGGAGCGGATCAGGATGCATTTCACTGCATGTTGTACCTGTATAATTTGCACGTGACAAATAAAGAATCTTGAATCTTAAACTCAGCACAGCACACCACAACAAAATGTGACCTCTGCATTTGACCCATCCATCCCATTCAAGCAGGGGGCAGCTTTTTTTGGCAGCGCCCGAGGAGCAGTGCTTGGGGATGGTACGTTACTCAAATACCTCAGTGGTACCTTTACTGGTCAGGCAACCTTCCAATCACAGGGACAACTCCCTAACCGTTTCTCTACCAACTGCCACACTGTAGCCAACTGCCCAGTTGTAGTCATTTACTCCAATACTGGACTTTTTTGGAAAGAAAAACAATGTCTAGTGAAGCGAGAATCATTTTACACCTTGTTTGTGCTATTATCATTTTTACATTTCATTTAACACCTTTTTTATAGAATGAATCGTTAAACGAGCAGGCTGAAATATTGACGATCTGATTATTTATAAGATTCATTGTCAAGAGTTTGTCAAAATCCATTAAACATTTTTGAGACATACTCACTTCTGTCCAGAGGTGCAGTGATCAAAGGTTGTGACCCAGAACATTCCTGCACAGCGTGTTTAAATGCCCCTAAGCAAGACTCTAAAACCCAAGTTGCTACATGAAGACCTTCCCTGAAATGTACATCTCAAGATAAGAGCGTTTGGTGTTCGCTCCCTTAATCACAGTAGTCTTATTTACGTGTATGACATTTATCCGATGTCGTTATCCGGAGTAACTTACATTTCCTAATTATAGGGACAGTGTCCTTGGAGCAACTTGGTTTTAAGCTCTTCTCGGACTTGAACCCCAAATCTTAGGAACCCCAACAGAGGGTTTTAATCACTCAGACCAATTACTCTAATTATAATTTTTTTTTTTATTGTCCAATAAATTGTTTAATCTGTGGATACACTAAAATGTGCTGGGAAACTCTGCAGTAGCGTAACTAACTGTACTGTCTAATCTCTCCATAGTTCACGTAAACAGAGCGGTGTGCTGTGACCCCACATGGCATCCTGCCAGTCATTAAGCACCTTGGCCTTTGGACCAACTATTTGAGCAGCACATAAAGGGAGGGCACAATAGCCCTGAGCTTCCAGTAACCTGTGGTTCTCTGTGGTTTTTTTGGGAACAATACATTTTTCTAATGTAGGTACCAAAGAGTGAAAGCAACACACTTCCCTTAATCCTGTGAGAATGGGATGTATTTGGGTTTATCAGTAAGGCTATGAATATCTGTGAGGTAATTTGAGGTAATTTGTCCATGTCATCACAGGATATTCCAAAGCTGGCAGTAGAACTTAGACATTTTGGGCAAACATTAATCATGTCTGTGAACAACAGGTAGAAGGAAAGAACGTGTATTTGGGGGAAATTCACATCGAGTGCATCATTAGGTGGAAGTGTAAAAAAGAGGGAACTGTAGCAAGATAGTGTTTTACTGAACAATATTGCAATACTTTTAATTGTCTGGGTAAAATTATATTTTTTTCTGATTTCATTGCTGATTTTATCTAACATGTTTACCCGAAACAACACACGTCATTAATTTGGTTATTTCCTTGAACGGTTTGTTTTATGTGAAAGTACTTCTCTTTTGCCAGGTCGCTACAGGCAACACAAGCAGTTTTCAGAATGTATTTTTACTGTGTGTCAAAAAACACCAGCATTGCATGCCACAATACAGTATGTAAGAGGCTGTCATTATTACACCGGCCTATTTTTATCCAGCCGAGCATGACTTGTAAGGAAATCCCCTTTTGTCAGTCAAAGCGGAATGTGTGCTAAGGAAAAAGAGTAGACAAAGCCAGTAGTGTTGCATCACACAGCAGAGACTATGATATTAACTTTAAGAGAAGTTGAAATTGTACACCTCTTTGTTCCCTAACGAAACTCTAGCACCACATCAACAAAGCTGGGAGATTCATACTGCTGTACTACTGTCTGTATGTTTGATTCTGCTGGGCATTAGGGGTGTAACAATATGTTATGAAACAATATTAAATGTATTGTGTATTGAAAAACTGACCTCGATTTTGTGTGTGGGCTGATAAAAGACTAACAGCTTTCCTTGTCTGTTGTATGAAGATAAGGCAATGTACTTATTTATAGCCATCTTTCAACTTACTTTCTGTCTTCGAGCAAAGCGATTTCTGTTTTGACCTGGTGGAACTCTTTGGCCATTTTGCAGTGGTCTCTGTACAGCTGAACTGACTCCTTCAGTGACTGGCATGGCAGCACAGGCTGTGGGGATGAGAGAGGATCAAAATGGACATTAAAGCCAAGGCTGCGCAGACTGTTCACATAGGTGACAAGGTTATAGACATCAGTTTTACGTTTCACATACCTTCACATCAAAGACAGACACTATTCGTGGTAAATTCAGTATGACCTGTTCTTTAAATTATCCTCCATTCTCATTGCTGTGTAGAACACTTAAATTCTATACATAAGTAAAGACTCCTTACCAAAAAAATGACTGTGGTAAACGTTTGAAGTCAGTGGTGCTATAAATTAAGTATCAGTTTCCCAAAGATAAAATGTGTGATTTTTTTTGATGTAGCTGACAAAACTGGGATGTGAAATGTGAGGCGACATGGTCAGTAGAAATGTAAGGAAGTTATAAATATATTACTATCTTCATAATAGTGGTCATACTAAGTCCAAAGCACTAAAATGTGAACCCAGTAAAAAGTGCTACACCTAAGTACTCTACACCTCTGGTTTATTGAAGCAGAAATATAAACTTTCCATGATACCCACCACTGACAGTGTGACTGCTTACGGAAGCATCCAACGCATAGGAAACTGCTGGTGAAATGTTTGGCTCCATGTAGAACAAAACTTCTGCTTTCAGAATGACTCACAACAAACTCCTCCAAATATCTCTACAATGGGAGACTTCTGCTTATGTCTGTTATTTCACATGCTGCTTTGTAATCTCTACAAGTACGAGTAACTGTACGGTCAATCTTCCTTTTTAAGACTCTCGATCTCCATAATTATATAATATCCATGCCCAATTTGTAATCAATTTTTTAAAATGAATTAATGATGTTCAACACAGTTAAAAAGAGTGATGAATCACTGAGACGGTTAGGCTGAGGTCCGACGTGCTTATTCAGCATGAGTAGCCTGGATGTGGTTGGGCTTTCGTACAGTTAAATTATTTTCCCTTAAGTTTACCTGTAGGTTCTTGTCTACATCTAGACTTTAACTGTCTTTGATTCCAGAGGAAAAAACAAAAAGAATCTGGGTTGCATCTGCAGTCACTTGGTTGGATGTATATGAAACAGATTTGAGAAAAGTACAGCCAGAGCGTTGGAACATTACACTTTTTGTGAACTGGCTATAAACATGTCTCCTTGTGGAAAACAATTATTTACTTTTTAGATAACATAAAAAAACAAATATCATTAGTCATATTAGTTATACTACAGAATAGTATTAATAATAAGACTGTTCAATTAGTTATAGTAGTTTAATTCAGTTACATTAAATAACTATTATTTTACAAGATGATTTTGATGGTCTCTTGGTAGATTTTTATACGTGTCTGTTTTAGATAGTGATAGTGACCTTTTCAGTAGGTATTTTGTGTAAGAGGAATTCCAGAAGAAGCTGTAATATTACAGCTGCAGTAACTGCTGCTGCCCTCTTGTGGTCAGTTCTTTTTTTGTTTTGTTTTTTTTTTAAAGAAAAACCACTTCGAAAATCAACAAATGACAGAAAACAATAATATTCTTGGCATGTATAATAAAACCAATGCGATCAAGAATACCAGTTATTTATCGCTCCATTTTCACCCTGATTTCACTAGACACCTCATCTAAGAACCTGTCGTTGCATCCTATTGCACAAGCCAACGACTCACAATTGCTATTCCTGGGACCCAGTTCTATCAATAGCCGCACACATTTAGCCATTCTTCCACTTTTCTGTGCACCTGTTACTGTGTGACCTCATCAGAAAATGCACCACTATGAAAAATGGCAGAAATGTTGTTTACATCAGTGTCCTGCTTGTGCGTCCTGGGGACTATAGAGCAAACATTACCTGCAGCCGCTGTTCGAGGTTCGGGAAAGATGGAAACTGGTTCTCAGTATCTTTCAACTCTGAAAAAGAAGAGAGAGTCATTTATCTCTGGTTGTTTATGTGGCTCTGAGAGGCCCAAAGTTTAGTGCTTCACTTATTTTTCATAGTATAAAAATGTTGGCGTGAATCTGCCAAATGGCAGTATGCTTTAGGAAAGGCAAAATATTAATTGCCAAACTGCATGTGTCATCTCTGTTCTTCACTCCAACAGTAGACTTGAAAAGAGTGACGGTTTGTGAAGCATCATGCTCATGCAAATAACAGCATATAACCCTGCTAGATATTGTATACTAATTATCATCTTATCCCCTACCCCTTGGTCGAAACTACAACCCTGTTTTCAAGAGTGAATGTCTGCCACCACCTGTTAGCCAAGTCTATGTGCACTAATGCTAGAGAGGACAGATTGGTCCTAACCATCTCTTGGATTCTCCACCACTTGTCTTCAACGAGAGATCTGACAGACAAGTTGTCTACACTAGGTGCTGCCATGCCAGCTATGTGCATATGGACCTGGGCTACACATGTCGAGAATCCTCTGATGCAACCGGTTAAAAATGGGTGTGTTCGTGTGCCAGCCATGGGACCAGTTAGAGGAGAGATTAGAAGGAGCAAATTTGTCTGTTGGCTTGAGCTTGAGCCTGCCATAGTTGGAAGTGCAGCAATCTGTCTTTTTCAGTCTCAGTACTGATAACGGTACCTGGGCTTTGGATATGTGCCTATACTGAGTACTGATCTGTTACCAGTGCTATCATTAAAATTCCTCTATTATTCAGTGATTATTAAAGTATTGTTAATATATTAAATCATAAGTCATAAACTAAAGCAAATGCACTTGAATTCAATGAATTCAATCATAATTCACACTGTGGTAAAATGAACCAGTACTTAAATGGAATAGATTAAATCAAATTGAATGCAATAGAATAAACAGATCTGCCCCATAGGGCTTCCCATAGTTAATGATACCAATGAAATTATTCAAATAATAAATATACTTATAAATACAACTGATCCAGCTATTTGGGTCAGTATAAGACAGATATCCGATGTCAGCATCAGAGTGCTGCATCCCTAAAGAAATCACACTTGAACTTGATAAAGACACTAGAGAAATTGTTTTATAGTTTTTACACAATTAATAGTTTTTAGACACACATTGTTATTCAGCTTAAAGTCTCGTTAAAAAGTTTTGAGAGAGCAAAAAGGCTGTGAGACAATGTCACCTATTAGACCTTTGGCTATATTAATGACCAGAGTACAGCCATGGTAGGAACGACCTGTCACTTGGTAGTAAATCTTGCCTAACCTGAGTTGCAGTCATACCTAAGTGGAAGTGTCTGATCTCTATGTTTGCACACCTGCCCACTGGAACACAGAGAGAGAGCTCCAGCAGGGAGAAAAGAGCAGTGATGGCGGGTAAAGTGTTAATCACTTTTAAATATAGGCCAGTGTTCTAAAAGCAAATGAGTGAATCACGCAGCACTGAGGTATTAAAGGGGAAACCTGACGCTGGGCCGGCCACATTGCAGCTGCCGTCCCAACATTCGCCCGAATAGCTGTAAAACACTTTGACAGCACTGTTGACTGTGTGTCTAGGTAGATATTTTGTTTTCAAGATGCCAGACATCTACCAAAATAGAGGGAGCACCTGTTTCAACGAAAAGAAGGACAAAAGTTAAAACCGATCCGGCATGAGGGGGCTTGCGGTGGGTTTTGTCCGTTGCCGTTTTGGTTTGGAGGCATGCAGCATATGCCATCATGGGGTGGGAGGGACAAAAGCCGTTTTTAGTGCAGGTTAAAGCCCCGTGCTGGAGTTATGTCGATTTAAAACCTGCAGTTTCTAATAAGTAACTCACCCGAGGCCTCATCAAGGCTGAAGGAGATTCGAACCTCAGCTTTGTCAGTGGCGACTCGTCTTGTTGAGGTGATCATTTATTCTCTGGGGGAAAGGAGACGCAGATGAAAAGACAGAGAGCATAAAGCTTGGTTCTTTTAATACACAGCTGTAATGTGAGATCATTCACCTCTTGGGGGCTATGACTGGATTTCATCATGTGCCTGAAGCTGCATCAGGGATTAAACAATTAGAGGCAGAGCATGACTGAGCCAGAGTGTGAGGTCACACTTCTCTGGGACTGGTTAGTGTCTTTGCACTAGCCAAAGCACTTTACACAAATCAAGTCAAATGCAACAGATAATTCAAAACGGGAATCTTTTTTTTTTGTTTGTGAGATTTAATGTTGACCCAAATCATAAACCATTTAAAATAGTCACATCATCTAAAAGCATAGCACAAATATTACATAGAAGAAAAAGATCTCTGTTTTGTAGTCTGCCACCAAATAATTTACTACACTGAAGTAAAAAAAAATGCAAAAATGACATGTAGAACACAGAGAGTCCTTAATTAAATGAACCATTTTCAGCACATTATGAGCAGCTCAAATTGTTGCATAATGCATGTATTTATTCATTGGGAGGGAAATTTATTTATTTTTCGGTGTCTTTTGATTATATAGAAAAATACATAGAAATATACATTACTCTACAGTAGAATGTATAGAATTTGGAATTCA
Source organism: Distichodus sexfasciatus (assembly GCA_032718565.1). Classification (NCBI taxonomy): domain Eukaryota; kingdom Metazoa; phylum Chordata; class Actinopteri; order Characiformes; family Distichodontidae; genus Distichodus; species Distichodus sexfasciatus. The sequence continues at coordinate 617,193 of JAVGVS010000066.1, read as the reverse complement.
CTTAATCAAATTAACTACATTTACAGTTAAAGTATAATTACTTGAGCATGTTTAGGACTAAACTGGGGTACATTTCACTACATATTATACTTGTATAACTGTACATGTGACCAACACAAAAATCATGAATCTAACATATTAAATGAAACTCACCGGGCAGCCGAAATAAACGTGTGAGAAATCCTCCAAGTGGAAAGCGACTCGCTCCACAAAGAGACTCGGAAAGAAAGTGGCCGAGGCGGTTCAGTGAAGCGGATGCGGCTGAAACCCGGACAGCGGCCACATACCGGACACACTGCACGCGCTGGCCGTCCGCTCGCGCCACTCACACGGCCCACGTGCGTAACTTTAGGCAAGAAAAAACGCCAGATGCTCCAATCAGCGCTGAGTAACGTGCACAACAAACAAGAGACGGAGCAGCTGCTTTAAAATTAGGCTGTTTTACGGGATGAGGCCTAAAAACGAAGTTAACCCCATAAACCCTACGCCGTATTTTCAGACTTACTACTTACACACATATATGTTCCTGTAGTAGTAATGTTGTAGTTCACTTTATAATGCTCCTCTATGCATAAGATGTTTGTCAAAGTCTAATCAAAACTGTGGTCAAAAATACATTTGCCATTTGCTATAAGTGATAAGCGAGGGAGTGATTATTTATATATACAGTATATGATAACAGGCCATGTGTGCATCTGAAAATATACAAAATAGTGGCTCATTGGATAGTTATTTCTTTCTTTTCTATTGTTGTTTCCTAAGCTATGTCTTTCTCTCGTGTTTTCGTACGTTTCAATAAACCTATTTCTACCATTCTTTTCACCAAGAACTAGGTCCAAAACATTAAAACGTCCAAAATGCCAAAAATGTTCAGAAGCATATATGATCTAACTTAATTTCACTGTCAAACTACTATTTTATTTAGCAATTCTGACCGTTAGATCCAGAGGCGGGCTTTTGTTTTTCCACGGGATTGCGCCCTCTTTTGACGATGATAAAACTTTTTCTTCTAAACATATTTTTACAAATCATAATATATAATTTCAAGTATTAGCTACTGTAGCCACATTACTACAAAACAATAAAAACAGCCTTTTAAAAACTTTATATCCCCATAAATGCACGTTGTGTTCGTTTTCATCGGTTTTGATAACACACAAACCTTTTGACACACAAAAATCATACACAAAACCAGGTGTTTGATTGTGTGAAAAACACACACAAAGGTCATCAAAATGCACAAGCATCAGTGTTGACTACTTATAATGCAAAATACACATGAAGTTTGTTTCACAGTTTGTTTAACATCTTAATGTAAAGTTCCAAATGTTTTTTATTTAATTCCTGTTTTATTACAGACAAAAGCATGCTATATTGTACAAATAATAGCAAATTACTGAAAACAGTAGTCTGTTCAGTAGAAAGTCATATACTTTACATTTTGCAGTCTTTCTTCACAACAAACAGAACAAATTGCAACTTGCCTTCCTAGATGGTTGGAATGCTCACAGTAAAAGGCATAAATTTCCAAACCGAGGTGCTAAAATCACTCAGAAAAAAACAAACAAATATGCTGCATCCTCAAATAACTGTTGTTACGACACTGCACTGCCGCCACTCATTTGCACAAACATTGTACACTGCTTGTACAAATGTTTGCATGTTTGCACATACACTGAACATTGTGTGTATAAATAGTCCGGATATAGTATTTGTCATATTATAACTTTCTACCTCTTGCACATCCAGTTTAAAATGTCAATTTCCACTTGTAGGTAATACTGCATCCTAACATCCTAACAATTCTACCTCTATTTCTATTTCTAGTTTCAATATATATTTTAAAAAGTCCATGTCTAGTTTAAAATGTATATTTTTAATGTATATTTTGTATTTTACTTATTTATTGCTTATTCCATGTGCCTTATTTGTGCCACTGCCTTATTTGTTCTCTGTTCTGTTGTTCTCTGTTCTCTGCACTGAAAAAAACCTGGAGCCACGTCGTCTCGTCTCTCTATGTATCTGTACAGTATATAGCAGAGATGACAATAAAGTTTACTTTGACTTTGACTTCAATCTCAACATATTCACGCCATTGTACAGCCAAATATCCACAAAGTGGTTCACATCAGTTTCTTTCTAAACAGATTGTGTGTGTTTGTTAGAGTCAAATTATGCATCATTATGTTCTATATGAATATGTAAGCACATTCCCTGCACTTTAATATGCGTATAAATTGACGCATGGTTGGCTATATCAACATGCATTCAGAAGTGCAAAACAAAACTATTTAATAAAACACAATATCTGATATGATATTATATCTTTGGGGGCGGACTGTTATAGTTAGAAGCATCAATTAGAAGTACAGAATTATAGTTAGAAGCATCACATCTCGTCTACTACTTCAATTTCGCAAGGGCAACTTGCACAAAAATCATTGGGCGTTCGATTACAATGTTGATCTCCTAGTTAGCCTACCACAAAAAGGTTGAACTCGCTATAACAGTGTGGAACTGTGGAAGTCTTACGGATGAGAGGTGAAACGTCTTCGAGAAAAGAAATCCATTAGCCTTCGATTCAATCTCTCATCATCATGCAATATATTTCAACCTGTGCGGCCTGATATGCTGTCCCAGTATTCAGTGCAGTTGTTATAGGGTGCAGCCGCATCGTCTCCCTACCCTACGTCTAAATAGTGTTTTACATATTAGCTGTCTAGTGTTTATACAGTTTACCCAATTTACTACAGACCACCGCTTAATCCAACACGATTTTAGGTTTGAAGTGTAGTGCAGTGCACAGTCCCGTGAAACCTCGGTGTTCCACGCAGCAGCGGAGTAGGGCACTAGGGGGCGAGGCGCCATTGGTGACGCGCAACCCTAATCTATGGTTCGGTGATCGACACTGGGTCTGGTCTTTCTTAGCTGCGTGCTTTGCCTAGCGGTGCGGCTTCTCGCAGCGTCAGTTCCAGCTTCTTATTTGATCGGAGCTGTTAAACGTTTGAAATGGCGCTCCACGTCCCTAAAGCACCGGGCTTTGCCCAAATGTTAAAGGATGGCGCAAAGGTAAGGCGCAGCGTTGGTTAGCTAAGTACCGTTCATCGGCTGTTGGTCGCTAGGGAGTGTTAGCGTGCTAGCATTGTGACATGTGGGTGGAGATTTCTAGAACCTGGGCCCCAAACGCAAACCTCTATCGTTAAACGGTATATTAGTAAATTATTCCACGTGGCCATAAGACAGTCGTTTACTGATGACTAAAATGTGAATGATAACAAGGTGTAGACTATGAATTAATAAATGTTAATATTAGCTAAGGCAGCGTTAGCAGGTTAGCATCTTGCTTGAGCATGTGCATCCACCGGCAAACTTCAGGAAGCCGGGAGCGCCGTTAGTTAGCAGGTTAGCATGTGGTAGTCATTCTTATATTTTAAACTCCTTAAAATTTCACATAGTGCCGAACAAGTAAAATGTCATTACGTCATATGTGGTACGTGTAAACAAGAAGTAAAGTTAGAGAAAAGAATAATTGCTTTCCAACGCAAATCTCGGTTCAGCATTAATGCATCATCACTGCTGCTTTGCAGTGATCTTCATGCATGTTTGTTCATTAACAGAAGTGGACTTATTCGATGTCTTTATTTAGCATTATTCAGGTCTGGAAGAAGCCGTCTTCAGAAATATCCAGGCATGCAAGGAGCTCGCACAGACCACAAGAACAGCCTACGGCCCCAATGGTAGGAGATGCTGCCTTGATCACGTTTGGGAGCTGTCTTGTCTGTTTGTGGCTAACCTCTTTTATAATGATGTGCTTCCCAGGTATGAACAAAATGGTCATCAACCATTTGGAAAAACTCTTTGTCACCAATGATGCTGCTACCATTCTCAGAGAGCTTGAGGTAAGTTTGGAGCACTGACCAGATTAACCACTGATCTGTCTGCAATACCACGTTTGGCCTTTTGGCTTATGTTGCATGTCGATTATGGCTGTACACAAATCAGCATTTTGGCATTTGACTTGAATTTGTTTGTTCTCTGTAAATATTCAGCACTTTTTTTTTCATGTTGATTGAATTTGAAAATTGATTGGCACAGTGATTTCAAGCACTGTGTTGCACACTTTCTACTTGTTTTTTCTGTATTTTCAGTAGGGACTTGTCAGGAGAGAGATTTTCTGTTAAAATCAAGCGCCTATAACCTTGTTTTGCTGCTATACTTTAGACTTCTTCAGAGACACCCCTCCTTACAAATATACCTCACATTAGGTTTTTGATGGCTCATCCATTTTGCAAGCTGGCAGCTAGAGTATTATCATATTATTATTTACTGTAATTTATACATCCACTTTTGACTTAGCTCTGGGTGTTTTTGTGAGTGCTGGCCTTCCACATGAGTTCCAAGCACTCACACACAGTGCATTTTTGCGTTTTTATGCAATTACTTCTGTTTTTGTGCACAGTTTGTTTGTTTGTTTTTTTTCTGGAACCATCTCTTCCGCTTCCATTTCCAATTAATGTCTCTGAAATCGCATGGATATGGAAAAGCAGTTTGACTACAAAAATCATATTTTGCTACTGGCCCTCGGTCTGAACATTCGAAAGGTCAACTTGCTGGGAGAAGCCATATCTAAATCCGAAGGCTTTCTTTTTGTAGGTCCAGCATCCGGCTGCCAAGATGATTGTAATGGCCTCCCACATGCAGGAGCAGGAGGTGGGCGACGGAACCAACTTTGTGCTGGTTTTCGCTGGAGCTTTGCTCGAGCTGGCAGAGGAGCTTCTCCGAATGGGTCTGTCTGTATCAGAGGTGAGGAGCAGCTATTGGTAGGAAAATCCCAGCTGATTGGATAGTCTAATCTGGCTGCTTTATTAACACTTCACACAATCATTCTGTGGCTCATTAATATTTCAGTTCCTTGGTAACGAAAATGGTACTTTGATTCTGTTCAAGCTGCCCAGTAGTGGTGCTGAGTATCTACATGTTTTGGTCCACGCTGATTTAGCTTTTATAATTTAGCATACTTAATTTGATGTTTTGCGCAGGTCTGACCTAGGGATTCACTCATCCAAATTTTTCAGTTCCGATACCATGCCAAGCACCGATCCGATACCAGTTTTTAAGAGGAGAGGAAATAAGGAAGGAAATGTTATGCTCAAGCAAATACTTGACCTAAATACTATTTTCCTATCTAAAAGAATGTAATAATTACACACTCATATGTATAAGCCAAATTATTTCTTATTAAAATAATGTCTCAAAATTATTTATTTAAACACAGTCCTGTAGTTTTGTGACGATCCCTAATCCTGCGACACAGGATTATAGATCGCGAGCAAGAGCTGGTGTTGTTAAGGATAATGCATGATTTGCTTTTGGGGTTGTAGTGTGTTCCATTGCTTGTTCTCCTCATTGTCATATCAATATGTACAAATTAGCATGAATGTCGAACAATAAACCAGTTTAACCGCAGTGCCACTTCAAATGCATCATGAATTATGGGAATGCGAACATAGAAAACCTTACAATTTACTTGAACAAATTGACTTCATAGATCAGTCCAATGCCACCGATTCCCGATCTGAGTCGTTATCGGACCGATATCTAATCCATGCATTCATCTAAGTGTAAAGTCTCGTGCTGTGTGTTCAGTTGCAAGTTATCATAAGTAGGACAAGCTTTAATTTTACACTACTTTTTTACACCCCACAAAGGTCATTGAGGGCTATGAGATGGCATGTAAGAAGGTTCTGGAGATTCTTCCGGACTGCGTCTGCACCTCTGCTAAGAACCTGCACGACTTGTCTGAAGCCACTTCCATGATCCGCACTGCCGTAATGAGCAAACAGTATGGAAATGAAGACTTTCTCGCTGACCTCATTGGACAAGCCTGTGGTAAGTTAGTTTATTTTCTAGGTGTTATGTGTAGAATTATTTATCTGCTTAAAATATTACTTTTTCTTTAAAGTTCACTGGTGGCTGTTTACTTATGGTGCCTGTAATTTAGCCCATATATACTAATATATATACAGTATATTTTTAATTGTTTGCTTTTCATTTGTTTAACTTTTCACCTTTGCAAATGTGGCTCTAATTTGATGTGCCCATCAGTGTCCATCTTTCCCGAGTCTGGCAATTTCAATGTGGATAACGTCAGAGTCTGTAAGATTCTGGTGAGTTATTGCTCTCTCTAAGTATAAATGATGTATTGTCATGCTAAATATGAGTGTTTGAGTAGTAGCTTGTATTTTCAAGTGAGTTGTTTGTACATGAAGGGTTGCGGGCTGAACGCTTCATCAGTGCTACACGGAATGGTCTTTAAGAAGGAGACTGAAGGAGACCTCACGTCAGTTAAAGACGCCAAGATTGCTGTTTTCTCCTGTCCGTTTGACTTGATGGTTACTGAGACCAAAGTGAGTGTGATGTCAGACGTGCTGTTATTTATACAAAGCTCTGGAATTCCAGATGAATTATGGTAATTTAGTCATAGTTTGTGCCAAGAGAATACTTTGTATTGTAACCTGTGTGAAGTTTAAAGAACACCTTGTGACTTTAGAAAACGTCACATAAGGTTTGGCTAAATGAGTAAATCTTTTATCTTTATGATTTCATCAGGCCACAGTTCTAATCAAGAACGCAGAGGAGCTGATGAACTTTAGCAAAGGCGAGGAGGATCTGATGGAGGCGCAGGTGAAGGCCATTGCCCAGGCTGGAGCTAACGTGGTAGTCACTGGTGGCAAGGTGGCAGATATGGCTCTACACTATGCCAACAAGTACCAGCTGATGGTAGTCCGGTGAGAGAACTCTCTTTATTCAGTAAATGTTCTCTGGTCCAGTTTTTCAGCCCACAGGCCTTCACATTTTTCATAATGAAGGTATATAAGATCCAGAAGCACATTTTTTCCCCAAAACATTTACTACTGCACTATAAAATTGCTTATTATTATCTCCTAATATGCACCTTTTCCCAAGCCTTTTATCACAATTTCGTCATGATTTGCAATCTTGTTGCTTTGTTTGACATATGCCTGTCGTCTGAAATGGTGTGACCATCAAGACTCAACTCCAAGTGGGACCTCAGAAGGTTATGCAAAACCGTCGGCGCTGTTGCGTTGCCTAAAATGGTGAGCGTTTCTTGGATTTCTACCTCATTTGACACAGATGAGCATGTCAAGTCAGCTCAAAGCTAGACACACTGAATTGGATTGGCAAATGCACTATCCAGGTAGATTCTGCTCTGTGGCCCAGCGTGGACAGTGTAATAGTTTATTTAAGTGTTTTTAACATCTAAATGTTTTTGACTGGTGTACTGGCCGTATGCGAAATGCCAACTCTACTTGCAGGGCTTCATGTAGTGGTGTAATAAATGTTTAATTGAACACTTCTGTATAACGGCTCTAATAGCCCTTTAGACTAAGGCTGGCTGGTAGTCCAGGTGAGACGGGGCACTGTACATTTAATGTATTTCAAATGTGTTCGTTTCTAGACTGTTCCTACTCCAGATGAGATGGGCCACTGTGACAACGTTTACCTGACGGAGGTCGGAGACACCCAAGTTGTGGTGTTCAAACATGGTACAAATTATCATCAATTCCAAACACTTAACGGATTTATAGGTGCAGTATTTAAGCTGTTTGTGAGTTTTTGTTTTCCCTCTTGATTGGTAGTCCCCTTGATGCTGATTTGGGTTACAAATACAGGATCTCAATATAATAAAAACAACACTTAAGAACGTATTTTATGCAGTTATAGTTTCAGATTCGGTCTTGTTGATTTTAATTTATGATCCTCTTTACAGAGAAAGAAGACGGTGCCATCTCCACTCTGGTCATCCGCGGCTCCACAGACAACCTGATGGATGACATTGAACGGGCAGTAGATGATGGAGTGAACACCTTCAAGGTCCTAGTCAGGGTACGTCTCGTCAGGTTTCTTCTCCCTACACTACTTGTTTTTGAGTGAAGACTGATCAATTTGTAATTTATGTTCTCAGCAAACAGTAAATGGATTTTCTGCTCTTTTCTGTTTATTTTTAGGACAAGAGACTGTGTCCTGGTGGTGGGGCTACAGAGATTGAGCTGGCTAAGCAGATCATGTCCTATGGAGAGGTAAGACACGACACAATATTGCACTGTACAAATATATTCCAAAATGACCAGGCTGATAAAACATGGATTAGACATGCCACTATACCACGTTTTTTTAAAAAGAGAAAACAGAAAATAATGCTTTAAAAAATGTCTGAATACATGACTGAGGTTATTCTGTTATGTTTAAGGAAAAACTTAAATAATGTTTTCCTAACTAAAACAATGTAATAATTACACACCCATATGTGTATGCTAAATTATTTATTATTAAAATAACATCTCAAAAATAATTTGTCCAAACTCAATTCTGTGATTTTGTGACGGTTCCTAAACGATCAGGAACACGGATGTGAGCAACCGCTGGTATTAAGGAAATTAAACAGTATAATGGTGTGATTTGCTTTTTGGGGTTGTAGTCTGTTGCGTTGCTTGTTCTGCTCATTGTCATATCAATACGTACGAATTGGAGTGAATGTCAAACAATAAACCAGATTTACTGCGTGTGCGTGCATTTCCAGATCGGCTCTGCCCAATGCCACAGACTCGGCTTCGATTCGGCTGTTTTAGTCGTTATCAGACCAACATTTGATCCACGTATTGGATCGGTGCCATCTATAACATGGACCATAAAATACTTGACTTCATACATGGTACATGGAAAAGTTACGTCAGGAAGGGCATCGGGTGTAAAACTTCAGCCAGCTTAAAATGCGGATAACAAGGTAGTTGATCCGCTGTAGCAACCCGTAACGGGACAAGCTGAAAGATGATGATGATCACTGAATTCGGAACTGAATCAATTCTAAATCGTATTGTAGCAGACTTAGCGATATCAGCAGATATTGGATCTTTGTCTAATTATTTGATACAATATTGTATTGGGATGAACCTTGTGATTTACACCTATTCAGCACCAGAACCACTTGATCAGGCCATATTCTAAAATACAGACAAAGAAGGTTCACAGTAGTATACCAATACCAACAGTAAGTGTCTTGAATGTGCGTCACTTTTTGGTGCAGTAAATCACAGTGCAGTAGTGTGATGGACTGCATTAGGTGCCTTTCTCTAAGTCCTTGTTTTGGGTGTGTCAGTCTTGTCCAGGTCTGGAGCAGTACGCCATCAAGAAGTACGCTGAGGCATTCGAGGCCCTTCCACGTGCTTTGGCTGAAAACTCTGGTGTGAAGGGCAACGAGCTGGTGTCTAAACTCTATGCAGTTCACCACGAAGGCAACAAAAACATGGGCTTTGATATCGAGGTGAGGCTCACTATTCGTAGAAACAGATGATAAAGCCTTCCAACAAAACATTATCAAATATTTTAAACAATCCACTTGACCTTTTTTATCAGGGCGATGGGCCCGCAGTGAAGGACATGCTCGAGGCAGGCATTTTGGATCCTTACTTGGTGAAATACTGGGGCCTCAAACTGGCCACCAACGCCGTCATCACCGTCCTGCGGGTTGATCAGGTCAGCTGCTGCTAATGCCCACTACCAATGCCCTGAAGTGTGTTTTAATGGTTTTCTTTAGGTACTTGCAGAAGTGGAAGTCAACTGATTTCCTGTATGTAACCTGATGTATATGTGTCAGATTATTATGGCAAAACCAGCAGGGGGTCCCAAAGCTCCCAAACAGCAAGGCCACTGGGACAAAGACGGATGGGATGAAGAGCCCGATAAATTTGAGACACATCACTGATAAGAAACCTTAAAACTAGGACAGGTGCCCCAGTGTGTGTGTGTGTGTTTAATCACTCCAGTGTGTGGGAAGGTTGGATGGATGGGAATGCATGGATACACTCACCTTTGTGCTTGAGTTGTGATGACACCAGAGTCTGAGGAAACACTAATATCTCACGTTAGAAAAACCAGTTTGTTACACAAATGATTTTTCCTACACAAGTTAAAGACAACACATACATTTGGTATCGTTAGCCTTTAAACCCTGCCAGATGAAAATGGAATGTAACATACAGCATTGTTTTGCCATCATCAAAAGTCGAGATTTCATGCAAAACTGCCATTCATAGCAGATTTTAGACATTTACTTACTTATTTGAGATGCAGGAAGATCTAAGTACTTGGGGACCATCTGTACTACTTGAAGAAAGATCAGAATATTTGAGATTAGCATTTTAAATTTTTGTCAATTAATTTTACTCAAATACATTTTATGGAGCAGTAGATGCACGACTGATGAAACTTCCAACTTGTGTTTGGTTAGACCCTTGGACTGCATCAAACTAACAGCTTTACTCCACAGATCAGAGCAGCGTTTTAAAATGTTTGAAATGTGCACTGTGTGATTGCATGCTGCATGCACCGAAGCACTTTTGTCCTTCATTAATAAGCGGTCTGTCTCTTGTTGATGTTAACGGGTTAGGACTCAGTATACTGAAGCTTGTCTCATATTTTTTTCCTCACAGATCATTATGGCCAAACCAGCAGGAGGACCCAAAGCTCCACCAGAGAAGAAGGACTGGGATGAGGATGAATGAGCTAATTACTTAATACATAAGCAACTAACCCTTCCACATTGTCAGCTGTTTATTTAATATTGTTTTTTAAGACACATTTTGGATTTGTCTGTGTGAACAATGTACGACTCAAGTTTTTGAGGTCCCAATTAAAGGCACTGTAGCTGTCAATTTGGTTCTTTATTCCTGTGTTTAAATATCAATGTAAATTACCTGAGGAAAGCATTGGTTGCAGAATCTCTGCACGTGATGTTTTAAATGAACTTTCATTTGGTGAAATATTAGACAATCTCAGACACAAGAAGAAGGATGTGCATTAACACTCCCTTACTTTACCAGATTCACTCAGATTTACCACACTTGATAAAAAAAATTGAGTTAAAAGTGATGCACAATAATTACAATAATCAAAACTATTAAACCAGGTGAAAATAATGGGTGTTGCCCAAGGAGGAGTGCTCTGGGGTGGTACCTTTATTAGTCCAGGACTTGAACCAGTGGCCCTCCAATCACAGGACTGACTCTAATCGTTAAGCTGCCACTGTTGTGGTCCACCTACCTTAGGATATGTCCTTGGGCTTTTCAAAATTGCTCCAATGTTCCATGCCTACCACAATTGCTTGAAATTGGAGTGAGTGTACACAGTGGAGTGTTAATAGCCCAAAAACAATTCCCCAAATAAGGTTAGCTGCAGAAAACCCAAAGCTCTGTGTTGTCAGATGTCAGCTCTTCAACCACTTTACCCCAATACTTACTATGAATGTGATACATTGAAGTAGGTATGTCAAGTAGGAATTTCATTGTACACTGAACTCTACTTGTACAGATGACAAAACTTTGAATCAAATGCCTTTAGTTGACTAGAAGTTGGGTCTGGGCACGCTTCTGACATTGTGGACTTGCTTTGCTATTTATACTGAATGACTGATGCATCACAAATGTTCATTATGACTGATGTGATACAATTTCTCACACATTAAAGAATAAGTCTCTTTAATACAGTAAACAAAAACATGGAGGTGTCCAGCTTGCAGTTTTTACTAGACGGAAACTGATTCAGACAATTTTTTTTTTTTGGGATGTTTTTTTTACTTTGTGTTCCACACTGATGATGCTGTACTGGGTTGGTGGAGGCAGAGCAAAACTTGCCGTAGACTACCCTTCTCTCACATTTTCATTGTTTTTAATATGATTTAATGTACTGTTTTTCAGAAGTCTATATATAATAGGTGCAGTTCTTTTAATAACCACAAGGTGGCAGAATTACACTTTCAGGATAATTCAAGTCATTAACAGCTGTCGTCATAATTGCAGGGACAACCACTTATACACGTGTGATATTGTGACTGTTCGAATAATTTAAACATTTAATCAAGAGATTAAAAAAAGAGAGAAAAAAAGTTTATATTTTCACTTTAGGGGTGTTCTCTATGATTGGATTAAAAGAGAATGAAGTTAAATGATGTTAATTTAAATGTCTCAAAAACGAGCTAAAAACAGAACTGGGGTGATAATGTTTTGACTCCTCCGTGGCATTTCAATATTCATATATATATATATATTCATATATATATACATATATACATATATATACATGTATGTATGTATGTATGTATGTATATGTGTGTATATATATATATATATATATATATATATGTATATATATATATATATATAGACACATATGATGTAACAATGTAATTTTTTTTCTCAGACTTATTCACTTTTAGATAAGATAAATAGGTTAAAGCAATTCTAGTACACTTGTCAGAATTTACCCTTTTAAATACATCCAGGCAGACAAAGCAAGCCTCTCTTCATCTCTTATAAAATAGTTTATCTAATTGGATTATATTTGTAATTTCAAAGCTTACAGTAATGCAATTCTTTTCTTCTACTTTTGGCTGCTCTTGTTATAGGTTACCACACTGGGTCATCATCGTCTGCAATGATTTGATTTGGCAACTTTTACACCAGATGCCCTTTCTTACATTATGATTTGGAACCAACACTAAAAATGCATCGTTTGTGCATCCTCAGTGAGTGTCCTTAAAGTAATGGAATTTAACAGAGTGTGAAAGGACCATGATCAAAAAGGTCATCACAAACAAAAGTTTTGACTAAATTGTGGTAATTCCTGAGACAGTACACCCACCCAATGATTTGCCTTTTCTTTTGTAATAATTCCTGTCCTCAAATGAATTTGCTGTGTGGCTACCCACAGTGTGAGAATGTGTGATTAGACAGAGCATATGTTGTTCATATGAGAGACTTGCCATTAATGTGCTATTTCAAACAAACCACAGCCTCCCACGGTTAAAGGACAAGCCTGTGCAGAATTACTGTTCAGGTGGACTACTGCCATAATGCCTCAGTTAATAGGTACATTAAGAATATCAAAGGAATAACAAACAACCCACAACACAATAATAAAATACGTGTATAGTAGTTGGAATGAGCGAGGTCAGCTTTTTGTGCCAACATCACGCAAATATCCTGCAGTAGATGCTTACTAGGAATTTATCTATTGGTATCCAGTCATTTGCATTCTTTTATTCCTCGCAAGTAGGTACAAAATTGTGTCACATCAGGTGGTGGTGTAAACACAGGCAATACAGGCCTTGTACATGGTCATTTAATATTTTACACATAAAATATTTTTCTGTGGCATTAGTTATGTTCAATCAAATACTAGGTATTAATAAAACCAAAAGTCAAACACAGTGCAGCTGAGCACACACATACCTACAGAATCCACAGATGTACTGTAAAAAGACAAGCCAGCCTAAATAGGGAGTGACTGAGGTGACGCACATTAGGGCAAATGAGAAAGACAGAGAAAGACAGGTGAAGACAGGACAAGGTAATCATTTTTGGCCTGACAGTGACATCATCGGCCAGACCAACACAATAATACATAATGAAAAATATATTATTTTAAATATTATGCAATCTTGCATGATTGTGTGCAACTGCAATTGTGAGTATATTCACAATTAGACAGTCAGTAGCGTAACAGCTAGGGCATTCGCCCCGTGATCGGAAGGTTGCCACTTGAAAATGAGTAGTAAAGGTACCACTGAGGTACTCACGAGGAAGGTACCGTCCCCTGCTTATGTCAGCTACCCACTGCTGCTTTGCGCATGGGTCAAATGCAGAGATCACCTTTCATTGTGGTGCATTGTGTGTGCTGTGGTGTGGTGTGTTCACAATGACAAATAATATTTCATATTCATACAGTATGTTTCATATTCTGTATAATCTGATGTATAACATTTTATTTCAATTGATGTTCTGTGCATAGATACATTACATACACAAAATTAAGTCATTATTACCATTTGCGGAATAAATGTGCATATAAATGTGCATAGACACAGGATATTGAATCAGAGCAAGAGACTAAAACTGACATAGAGAACATAGCTGTTTGGTAGTAAAGTCTCACGGTCTGATGAACTGCTGCTGCCTTTAAGACAGGCGTGTTAAAGTGTTTCCCTTTTGCCAAGTTTTAGATTTTACTGTTTTACTCACTCCTGTTTTCCAAGCTTTTTCCCTTGACAAGATGAGTAATGCGGAGCTTGCACGTAAGAGTTTTAACTAAACAAACCACACGCACGTACAGTGGAGTAGTAAAACACTCACACGCACAAGTCAACCTGCCCAAAAACATACACAAGCCCACAGACACACACACAGACCTTTGAAGAGAACTTCAGACTTCTTCAAACCACATGTCAAATTGGCCAGCAATACAATAAACTATGAATAACTTGTGCTGGAAACAGGCATTCATTATTATGTGTATAAAACTTGTAGACCTAAGAAAAGATTAATAAGCCAAACAATTAAGATAAATTTGCAATTCCCAAAAATATTGCACTTTTGTAATTTCCAAGATTATGAAATATTAAAGTCACTGGTGTGGACTGAACTATGAATGATTTCTCCTGTGAATGAGCCTTTTCTCTCTCAAAACCTACCGCCAGCAAAAGTTATTTTTACAGAACACTCTGCACACTCTTTCACACGCTTAGCAAATCCATTAATACATTAAAAACTGAAGTACCATTTTTAAAACAAATTTTGATAGCTTAAAATGAGACCAAACACATCAAGTATGCATGTCTGGCGTTACTGCCATATCGCAGATTGTTTCATCTAATTTCATTGCTGAAGATCAGTTCTTAGCAGTATTCCTTCCTTGAAGCACTTTTGGTAGCTCCTCATAACTGCAGACCAGGAACATCCCACAAGAACTGCAATTTTGGAGAGATGCTCTGACCCAGTTGTCTAGGCAACACAATCTGGCCCATGTCAAAATCCTAACGCTTGCCCATTTCTATGCTTCCAACACATTAAATCCAAGGACAAAATGTTTATTCTATGTGTAATAAATCCCACACATCATAACACAGGCCATTGTGATAAGGTAATCAGTGTTACTCATTTTACTTGTCAGTGGTCATAATATTAAGGATGGTCAGTGTATCTAACACTGTATTTTATTGCACTGTGCATTGACTCAGTAGTCAGTGTAGTCAGTATGGTCAACAACCTTATACACTTCTGGGAAATTTAGTACACAGTCTTAGAAAATATACAAACATTCTGGATGCTGCCGCCTCACAGCGAGAAGGTCCTTGGTTCGATCCCTGGGTCCGCCGTAGTGTCTTTCTGTATGGAGTTTGTATGCTCTCCTCATTTTGCATGCACTGTAGGTTAATTGTCGACTCTAAATTGGCACCCGTAAGGTGTGAGTAAGAGTGTGATTGTGTTAGTGTGTGTGCCCTGCGGTGTGTTGCCGCCTGCCCAGGGTTGGCCCCCACCTTGTGCTCGTAAGTTCCTGGGATAGGCTCCAGTCCCCGCGACCCCGATAGGGGTTAAGCAGTTCGGATAATAATGAATGAATGAATGAATGATAATAGGTTGATAAATTGATGATAAATTGCATCTGAACTACTATTTTTAGGGGAGATGGCATTTCAAGGCACTTTAATACCAATGTAAACCAGCTGGTGGAGCTCTTACCTCTTGGGTGTGTCCAGACTATATGAACTTCCTTCAAAGCATCAAAAAGACATCAACTACACTCAGATGGGAAGGATGTTGAAATGTTATATTTGTTTACTGTTATTGATCTGTTCACAATAAAGAACAGTAATACAAATACTATGTATAGAGTATTCAGAGCGCTGTTATTTTTCTACTGATACAGTTACAGCTCAATCTAGCTTTACAGTGCAGTAGACATAATACATCAGACTTAGAAAACAGACAAATTGAACGACTTACCATATACTATAAGTAGAGTCCAACACAAATCAAATAAAGAGAGCCCATGTGTGTGATGTGTGATGTGTGTCTATAGAGTAAATGATCCTCCTCTGCAGACTGACAATTCCAAGAACACAACTGCAGATGATGGTCCCGCTACAGCAGGAAACCTCAAAATCAGAAGAGCCTCTCAAGACGGTTGGCACCCAAACAGGACAGAGCTGGCGAACAAGCACCAAATGATTTACACGCCTGTCACAGCCAATGATTTTAAGTCCCAGGTCATTATGGTCCATTAAACCAAGGAAGAAACTATTTTTGTTGTAGGAGTGAAGCAGCAAAATGCTGAGCTTCGAGGTGAGTCTGCAAACACTCAAGCAAACACTCACAGATCCTGGCCTGATGAGAAAAACAGTCCAGGCCAGCATTAAACTGGTTCATTATGGTCACTGACCTGGTCGTTGCTAGTCAAGGATTTATAACACAGTTTAAGATGGGTTGCCAACATGGTTTGGTACCAAATCCAGCTTTTGTGGTTCTAAAATATGCACTAAGAGAGTCATTAAGAACACTTTCTCACGAACTCCAAACCTCTCCCCAATAGGGTGACTAACTGGTTTAAAAATGTCCCCGCTAAATTTTAACGGGACACTCCAGCGAAAGATGCAAATGCGACAAACTTTTTTTTGTGATCAATTTTTTAAATTCATTTTTAATAAAAGGATGGTAAGGGGTGGAGGAACAGCAGGCAATTCAAATAACATTTTGTAGTCCAGAATACAGATGGCAGGTTATATACTGTAATTGCACAGGATTAAATAATTTATTGTGTAAATATGACAAATTAAAACTTTAAGCATACCTGCTGTAATGTCTCTTTTGAAGTGTTTGATTTAAAAAAAACATTCTTTTTGCATTCAGAGCAAAAGCATTTGGATGATCTTGAAAGCAGCGCCTATTGTATATTAATATGAGAAATTATTGTTGTTTTTCTGACTATTATTACTTGTCTGTATTCAGGAATGACATTTACAGTACAGTTAAGGCACTCCACACAATTAGCTTAACCCTAACCCTAACAACTTAATCCTTTAAATATAATGTAATCATGTAATATCATGTAATTTGTCCATACTCAAAAGCCAGTGAATTCTTGCTGTCTTCTTGTTTATGCAATTGAAAACAGTTCCCTGCTTACATGGGACTAGATTTACTACAGTTCATTTTGCGGTGGTTAGCACTGTCCCCTCACAGCAAGAAGGTCCTGGGGTCAGCCTCTGGGTTGGCCGTAGGGCATTTCTGTGTGGAGTTTGTGTGCTCTCCCTTTGTTTGTGTTGTTTTTCTCAGGGTGCCCCGGTTTCCTTAAATAGTCCAAAAGCAAGCAGTTTAGGTTGATTGGTGACTCCAAATTGGTCACATAAGGTATGAATGTCAGTGTGTGTGTTTGTGTGTGTGTGTGTGTGTCCTGTGGTGTGTTGGCGCCTGTTCAAGGCCGGTCCCCATCTTGCGGTTTCTATAATGAATTAATGAATATAGCTAATTTAAAATCATTTGCAAAACTTTTCTTTTTATTAATGTCAGTCTTGTATATAGTACCTGAAACATATAAGTAAAACATTCTTTACAAAGAAAATCATTCCATTAAAAGCTATCCGTTTAAAAAATTCTTTAAAAGCCATCCATTTGAAAAAAAAAAAATTGCAATGTTGAATATTTGTCAATATAATAAAGTATTTTATTAAGCATTTTTTACTCAAAACTTACAATTGGGGACTTTAACTGGATGATACCAATTCTGAAATCCCTTTAGTTCCAAAAATGATGAGAACCAGACTGTGGTACAAATTGACATCACTCTGGCTCAGAGTAACAAACATGTTTTGGAGTGTTATACCATTTCAGACTAAATTAGGATGGAAAATATAACAAGCACTGACTGTTGTCAATATGCATACAATGTACCTAATTACTTTATAATTGTATAATTGTACTCAAGAGAATAAAAGTTGCTAATATTGATAATGGTCCAACTATAAACCACTCAAAATAATACATAAGTAACGTAATAAAGCATAATTAAGTACTTTACACCAATCCTAAGCTATGTTATCAAGTCATTCATATGTGATTATAGCCTTAACATAACAGCACCAGAGTGCACAACAGTGTGTAATGTGTGTCTGAACTGCAGGACATATGGCATATTTTCGGTAAGGTGCAGTGTGATGACCTGTGGAATTATTCCTGGAATGCAGCCAAGATATAAGAAGCATCCCATGTCGTGTTTATGGGATTATGCACTTCTGGCCAGAAACAGTCCGTGCCCAACATGTTTTTCACAAGGCAAAGGGTGTTTGTACAAGTGTGCCTGTGTGAGAGTGTGTATGTGTGTGTATTGTTCAGACACAACCAGAAGCAGCTGCAGGAGCCCTGGCTTCCCCCTTCTCCCCACCAGCCAGGCCAAATCTCTCTCCAGAGATCTCCATGATGGAGCATCGGGGGCTGCTGACTGATCCAAACCGGCTCCCCTGAGACCCTCACCGCCAGTTTATCTTCATGTGTCAGGGCAGACCGCTGACTGCACTCTTGCGGATAGTCTGTCTGCATGTCCATAAGCAAAAACTTTGATGGCCATTTCCAGAGAAAACTGCTAAAAACTACAACGTGAGAAGTACAACATTTTAAAGTTCTTTCTATGTGGCGGGTTTAACTTGGTATACTCAGTTTAAACTATTTATAAAAGTATTATTAATTTAGATCATTTTTAAAGAATTGCAGATAATGTTCAAACAACTGTACAAGCATCTATTTGCATCTAAAAGTGTAGTGTTTGCCGTTAATACATTGCATTGCAAAGCTTGGAATCACATGTGTAACTGAACCACAAATACTAATTTACTCTGTACAGTGTGTGCATGCCTGTATGTGGGTGTGTTTTCACAAGATTTTAGGTCTGAAGGTGACAAAGTGCTCACACGCAACATGGCGGCCAGCTGCAAAGAGGCTGTTTATTTTCCTCTCACATGCTTTTCTGGACCAAGAAATCTAAATGTTCCCCTGATTCGCCCCAGTGTCCACCAGCTTCAGGAGGAGGCCCAGACTGATATTTATACAATAGACAAAACTCTAAAAAGGCTTACAAACACTGCAATCCGGTGATTGTGCAGCCCTGCTTTTCAGCCCTGCAGTTTTTTTGTGTGCATGTAAGGCATACAGAGAGAAAGACAGACAAATGGACAGACACATAAGTTTTTCCTATGAGACCCATTAATAAAAACCTGTGAAACTCACTTGGGTAAAAGTAAAGGGAAAACAATAATCTTTGTGAGTTTGTTTCATAATACACAGCCTTCCACTTAACCCCATGAACTGAAGGAAAGAAAACTACATGTCAGAGTTTTGGAAGATTTAAAGCTTACACAGAACGTAATGAAGAACTGGATTCACATATTCAAGTTTTTAAATCATAGGGACTGGATTTGCATGTGTTCAAAGTTTCCTAATCCTGTGTCAGGCTCAAAATGTTCAGATATAGCTCCCACAATTTGTATCCAGTTGTACTTACTACTACTTTTATTAAATCCTACATTCACAGAGTGACTTATATGCGAACACTTCTCTAAAACCTCTTAGTATTACCATGTGTAATGAAAAGTACAGATCATACAAGACAGCAATGAAAATGTAAATCCTGTTACAAACAACAGAGAATGTTTTTGCACTGATATGACAAAATTGGAAGCAAAATACTACAAATGGCTATTTTGGATCCAACCTTTAGTTTCTGCAATTACTTGTTTTGGGATCAAGAATATGAACAATCATCTGAACTCTATAAAATCCTACAGCGTTTGTTGATGTTGTCTTCCAAGTTTTAACACACAATAGCTCAAGCACTTGGAGTAAAGTTTTTACATTTTCTGAAAGCATTCATAAGTTATGGGATGTGTATATAACATATCTATATATCATATGGATATGTTATGAGTCTTTTCTGTGCTAAAAATTCAAACATTTAAATTCAAGTCAAAAGGTTGGATCAGTTTTAGCTACTCCAAACACACAAACACAAATTGTGTGTAGATTTAACTATTTTAATAGTTGAATCTACATACATTGTGTGTAGATTCAAATATTAAAATAGTTCTTTAAATGGCATTCAAAACACAAACGTGAGCAAGATATGCTATGCACTGCTTCTTGAATGACCCTCATGAAGTGTCTCAGTGGTCATCATCTGGGACCCCTTTACTGAAGTGTGTATACTGTGTGCATTGTCTGTAGCCAGTGTACAGTTTGGAAAGGGATGACTTTTCCCTTGTTTGTCTTTGAAAACTCAGCCGAACAAGTCAGTGCTCCTTAAAATATCTGCCATCATGTGTGGCCTTCATGTGTGCCAATGTGGAATTTAATTGGACACTAATTAAATTGAGATTAATGACCCTACAACTAGACACCGCCTGCTCTTATCAGCCATTCCACACTAAAATGTGTGCTATATGTATACAAAATTGTTACATGGTTTTTTTTCCTGCTTGTTGCACTTCTATTTGTTCAAATAAAAATGTATGTATAGAAACTGTGATAAACTCTGTTTGCCTCATTTTTTGCCCAGCAGTGTATATGTAAATACAAGGCATTAGAGGAATCACATAGAGGCTTGGATGGTGTAGGTCAAACAACAAAGGCACATTCAGTTTTCAGTCTCCTAATTCTTAAGTCTCTAAATGTTTATTGTCTCAGATTTGTAAGACTCTCACAGATTAACTGGTACTGTATGTATTTGGTACTGTATTGTATGTATTTGTATAAACTTTAAAACAAAGTCACACAGTAGTTAAGCGCTAGATTGACTTATCCATTTATCAGTTTGGTAGTTTGACAGCCAGTGTTTCAAGACTCAGAAAAAGCTTTTTCTTCATGCACCTGATTTTTTTTTTTTTTTTTAAGCAACGCAAAAATGGAGCATGCAGTAAAACAAAACTGTGATTGGGCTTTTTTTTTCAGACGTCCAGGCTTTGTTACATCTTAAAATAATGCCTTAACTATCAATCATCTAGGTATTTTATAGATTATATATTTGTAGTTTTTGTCATTCGGTTCTGCTGGACTAAAATAGGTGAAGTAAATATTGTGGTCATCGATGGTTTAGCTGGGTTATGAATTTTGTCAAACAAAAAACAAGCAACCAGCTAAAGAAGCCAAGACTAAAGCTTTTTAAATTGCATTTTTACATCACTTCAAATTTTGTTCCACTGTTGATCTACAATCTGCACGTAAGTACATACTAAACAGATAAATATTTGATTTCTTAGAACACACTCTCACTCTACCCACTGACCATGAGGAAAGGAATAGAAGGCAGCTGTACATCTTTTCAAAATTCTTTAGGATGCTTCACCTCTTATCTGAAAGGATTCAGTTCTAAAAAAATCTTATGGGAGGTTCCAGGTATTAAGGGGTGGTCACCTTGAAAGTGGTCACTGACACACCCATCATCCACCTGGTCCTTAGCATCACTCAGGGCATCAGTCTAGGTGTGGATCAAGGTGTGCACTGTTGGTTTTACAAAAGCCAATACCTGGAACTCCCCATCAGATTTTTAGAACTGAAAAAGCCTTTTGGATGAGAGGTGGAACATCTTAAAGAATTTTGAAAAGAATTCCATTCACCTGCAGTGTTGGGAAGGTTTTAAAATGTATTCCACTACAGAATACAGAATATATGTCCTAAAAGGCACTTTGTAATGTATTCTGTTATATTACTCAATGTGAGTAACATATTCTGAATACTTCCACATTGTCTTGCTTTTTACAACTGTATGAATCTGGCAATCACACCCTTCATATTCCACCCTCTTTCTTCTTTTAACCCTTAAAGGCAGGAGAGAATTTGGGTTGTTTTTCTACTTTGTTTTTAGGTTTATTATAGTGTGTGTAGAAGTAAGCCCTGCATGCCTTATGTTTTGTGTTCAGGATGTCTTTCACTACTGAACTAGCAATTAACATAGTGTACATTAGCAACTAACATAGTCGCTAATGTACACCCATAGATATAGAATACAATTATTTGATAACAAATAATGCATTTTCTATATAACTGTTTCCTATTAATTACTCTCTAACATTATAAAATAGAAACAAAATATTTTCTGATCAACTGAAAATGAAGAAATACTGAAGTTTGTGCAAATTATGAGACAATTTGGAGTCATTTTGGGCTATAAAATGAGCTACTTTTGGTCTTTCTGGGAGAGAACTACATTTCCCACAATCCCCCGCATGCCACTCAGAGCCGTGTCACAATAACGCGATGAACGCGCATCCAAGTGTTCCGGCTTGTCTGGTGCGCACGTCAACTGGTGAGATTTGCCTAAATCCTCTGAATATTTAATCACGGCCCTGCCTACTTCTTTCACACGCCCCTGGAACTCCAGATGTTCGCGATCTCGTTCACGAAGGCTGAGCCTGCAATTGACAACATGAAGATCTCACTGAAAAAAGAGGATATTGCCAGTTAATGTCTAATTGACAACGACTTTGGCTGTACCCACACAAAATAAGAAAAATGCCACATGAACAAGACAAATATACCAAATGAAAAGTAATGTTCCCGAGAGGGTTCAAACTAAGAATTTCAGTTCCATGCACTAGCCAACCCAAATCGGATCATTCTGCACCATGAGCAGCTACCAATGTAACATGTCTTAGAAATAGTAATGATGGCTTCAATGGACACAAGTTAACATCCGTGAAAACATATCTGTAAATATATAAGTAAACACGACAAATCCAAGATTTGACACTTGAAGATAGGCTCATTCTTGCCAAACCTGTAGCGAAACCTATTTTATGAACACCTAACAATGATCCCACTGCAAACAGGCTATTTGCGAAAGAGAAAATACAGCATGATCGCTATATGCACACACAAAAATCAGCGTCAGACATGGGTCTCAAACCTTAACCGAAAAGAAACAATTAACCTTTTTCAATTGAGAGAGCTGGAGCCACTCAACGGATTATATTTAAATGTGTCAACTGATGTATACTTTATATATTGCAGTACCATTTAAGTGCCGGACAACTTTTTCTCATTTCTTCTGTTTCTGTCAGATTGTGTGCACACTCTGTGGGGGCTTGTTCCACTGGAACTGTTTCGGGAAACTGCCATTTCACTTAGAATTTTACTGTCCGGCCTGTATTTGAGTGGACTGGGGGAAAAATAAGTCTTATATTCAACTTTTGTAGTGTTTTGTACATTTGTTTTGTGATAAGTCTGTTTCTAATCGTTTGTAATTGCACTTGGCAGTTCATAATTCCTAAAGATGTGGTTGATGGTTTCCAAGAGCAGATGGGTAGATGTTGCAAATGATTTATGAACATTAGTTTGTTATGCATGATAACTTAAAGATGGGCCCTGAGAAGAGGATCCATCTTATTTAAAAGGTAATTCATGGCAAAAAAAAATTAAAAGGCTGGCAATTCACAATTTATAATCCATGAAGCCTGTGTAATGCCTGTTTTCACCTCTGTGATGCTGTCCTCCAATGACGCATGAAGTTGCAGAACGGAGTTCAAGTTCCTTCACAGACAGATCAGAAAACACAATGGGCAGTACTGGGTGTAATCTGAAATCACATCAATCTCGGGACACTGACTGAACATTATGATCATGTGTCATTGAGGGATATATACATGTGAAACACCAAGAAAAAATTCCTCATCTTGTCAACACCCAGTCTTTTGTTGCAGCCCCTTAGCTCCAGACTAGAGTTTGCAAGGTCATTAAAATGTAGGCCTGACTGCTTTGGCGATTAGTAGTCTGCTGCAAATAGCCTCTTGAGTTATTTTGTTATTAAGGGAATTCAATGCTTCGTGTCTGCAGGCACATGGATCAAGAAGAGATAAAACAAATGAATGTCAATAAAAAAACAGCTAATCTATGTGCTTCACACAGCTGATCTATGTAGCGATTTTGTGTGTGCATAGGCCTACTGACAAGACTGTGTTTTGAGGTTCAAGCTTACATAAGACACAGAACAACTCTGCGCATTACTATCAAACTGTGTGTTTGAAGTAAGGTCATGCCAATTTGCGTAAACCATTCAGTTAATTTCGATATCCATATGGCCATTTCAGTAACCTTCAGATGACAACACAATCATCTGTGTCACAAGAAAACATGAAGTAGATGTTCACCTAACAAGCTAGTGTCAAAAATACACAAACTGACACACCAGTATCTGGCCGCTGCATAGCACCAACTGTTGGCGCACTGTTATCTTCTGAGTTATTAATAAAGTGAGTAATTATTTGTCTTTGTGAATACACCACAACACAACACACAGTGCACCACAATGAAATGTGACCTCTGCATTTAACCCATCCGTGAAGGAGCAGTGGGCAGTTAACAAGCGCCCAGGGAGCAGTGCTTGGGGACAGTACCTTGCTCATGAGTACCTCAGTGGTAACTTTACCAGCCCTGGATTCGAACCCGCGACCTTTTGAACACCCTACCGTTATGCCACCAACTATCACAAATTGTGTTTGTCAATGTCCAAAGGTTAATGTGAAGTGCCAACCCTGGGCAGATGCCAACACAAGGCAGGGCACGACACTCACACAATCAAACTCACATTCACACCTTACGGGACCAATTTGGAGTCACCAATGAACATGTATTCCATTACTGCCCAACACTGGTACCTTCTATTCAAGCCCACAAGATGGCTGAGAATCTACACAGACATATCTACTTACTGATGTTAAAAGCATGATGGGACAAAAAGGCCTTGTGTGTAAACAATGTGGTTTTAGTCACCCAACCCTAGTCTTGGATTAATATCTCAGCTTGTTGTTGTGTTTGGCCTAGGAACCGTAAAGTGGATGACAGCATCTTAGTATGTTTGAGGGGCGAGGGAGGACAATTGGCATCATAGCTGCATGAGTCACTCTGTTTTGATCCTGGGTTTATAACTGTAGTAGAATACATTTGACAGTCCAAGCTTCAATTCATATGCGGCACATGTGTCGATCTGAAAGAGATGTCACCAGGTCTCCACATTAATCCGACACACTTTTTTCCCCATTTCAACTTTCATAAACCGTCAAGAAACAGCTTGTCGTGCTACTCTGCATAAGGAATTTATCCTAAAGAAACTCCACTTAGCTCGTGGCTCCAGCAAAATGTGTCGACAGGGATATAATCATGATTTGGATGGCCTTATAAGGACACAGAATACGTCTGGTTTATGCTCGCCTCCTGAAGCTCTGCATCCATGTTCTTATTGAATTCTTTCGTTCTCTTTCTACTCTCCTGCCAGCTCTTAATGCCTCCTCAAAGGAAGGATATACACAGGATCAAAATAGAGAGAGGAGTGAGAGAGAGAAAGAGAGACACAGAAAACCCACATGTTCATGTCTGCATACTAAAATATACTTTGGATTGATCAATATTTAAGGAACCTGTCAAATTAGAGGCGAAACTAAGAATAGGTTGAAAGCAGAACTTTTAAAAAAATACTTGGCTTGGACTTCTTGAGTTTTGAAATGAAGAAGATTAAGTTTCATCATCCTGTCAAACATTAACAATGCAATATACCAAGGCCATCTCAGAGTTAAACTGTGCTTGAAATTAAAGTGGACATGAAGTTTGATTTTCTTTTCAGTGGAATGACACTTGTACTTCTGCAGCACATCAGACTTGCCAAAGCGCAATTAAAACTGTTGTAAGTTTTGCTAAGTGACTATGTAATTCTAGAGGAGAAAAACATTATTTTCTTTTTCATTTTTAGGGCGGATGCTTGTTTTGTTTTTGTTCAGATGATGTCCGCAGTCACAGTTCAGTGTAAGTTTGTCTTAGCTATCATCAATGATTATTTCATTTTTCTTGCTCTCATTACATTTTTAATTAGCCAGCCAGACACAAGAAAGTGTTGGCAAAATAATAGTTAATATGTATTATAGATGTTATCTAAAACATATAATTATATAATTATAAAACATATAATTATATGTTCCTTAACTGTGGCTGAAATTAAAGTACATTTTACAGTGGCACTATATTAACACTCTAATCACCAGATTGCTCCTCCTGATCAACTCAACACTTCTTAGCGTGCCGGCCAGTTCTCAGCTGGTCCAACTATTTTCATAACTCTGCCAGACTAAGATCTCATGGCTTTTGGGAAGTCCACCTTTTCCCGCAATCCAGACCAAAAACAAGAGGCTTTGTCACACTATGGCATGAGAAAGTTAAATCTAGAAGCACGGCAGCTCAGTGATTCACATCAACTCCTTGATGTCTAATCATTGTGCAGATGGATTTTATTTCCTCATTGCTGACTCAAACTGTTACTGCTGATGACTACTACATAATAAAACTGACGTAGACTTTCTGCAAGCTACCGTCATCAGTTTTAAGCTGGATCAAATTTATGACAGATCAGTTTATCTTAACAGCTATTGAGTGTGTGATTATTTGTCATTGTGAACACAGTACAGCACAGCACACTCTGCACCACAATGAAAAGTCACCTCTGCATTTGACCCATGACTGAAGCAGCAGTGGGCAGCTGACGGGCAATGCCCAAGGAGCAGTGCTTGAGGAAGGTATCTTATCACCTCAGTGGTTCCTTTACCGGTCTGGGATTTGACCCGGCAAGCCTCCTGTCACAGTGTGAACTCCATGCCTTTCTTTATGCTTCATCATGAAAATACAGGAATGTCATTTTTAACACATGCACACTGATGAATAGTACTTTAATATTACTTTGCATCTAAAGCCCCAGATTTTTCCAAATGTTGCCAGCTTGATCATTTTATGTTGATCATTTTATAGCAATCAACTTAATTAATAAAATCTAATAAACAACTGCTATAAAATAAAGGTAAAACCAAACACTGGAAATTTGTATTTGTAATTTTAAAGAAATATTCCCTCTTTTTGTATGCAGAGCTGCACAGGGACACTTTTATTGCCAACAGTCTTCCTTTAGATCCCCATTTGAACCAAGTTTGCAATGTTCACACAACACAGGGGTGTGGTGACATTGATATCTCATATCACAATACATGTTCAATTTATTTTTGAATTGATTTTGATATTAAGAAAAACAATGAAAATACCAAATTTGACACCCTCTCAAACCTCTAACAAAGCACACCACAGTGCACGTTTTTATTTTAGGAATATCAACTGTTATTCTTTTATGTAGCTAAAATTTAAAAATTTACATTTACATTCACTGTGTGCACTGAATTGAACAATTCAAGGTATTGTTACACCCCCACAAAAAAGTCATTTGGCTTCTTATCAGCCTTAACCGTGGACGATGTGGCGTCATTGCTGGCTCCCGTAATGCCTTATCTGAGCCGTGAGCCGACTGGCATTGCAAAGGGAAGCTTTAGAGGAATTACTCTCATGAATTAAACCTTGGGTGACTCATAAGCCCAGTGCCTAGTCTGATCCCCTCAGCAACCTGATCTGCCCCTGATAGTGTGGAGGAGGCTCGGACCGAAACACTCAATACCTCTCGGCCCGGTCCTCCTGGGGGAAATCACTTTTACAAAAGGGCCCAAACAGACAAATAAATAAGTCAGTGGCCGAATAAATCACCCGCCCCTACGGAGGAGGTGCCCGGTGAAGCCGTGGGGGAGGAGAAAGGAGAAGGCGAGGGAGTGTCACCTTAGAAAAAAGGAAAGGTTTCAAGCTCATTCCTTATTCATGTAAAGGCTGCTTCATCTGAGTGCTGAATCCCAGTGGGCCTATGAATAAAGCTAGAGGTGCAGCGGTTAGAAGACGGGCCCCAAGATGTTTTTGTGCACTCACATCAGCAACCTGCTATATCAGCACTGTCACAATGTATCTTATCAGCGAAAACTGACAACTTCTTGGACAGGGATCTGTGTATTTTTATTACCCTTTCATATAGTTTATTTCTGTTTTTTTTAAAAACCCAATAAATCCAGGTCTGATATATGTGCGCTAAGACAAAAAGGTGTTTGTGTGCATTATTTGTGACCTGATCTGCCGTAATGAGTCGGAAGTCGGCGTTCTACTTATTTAGATACCTGCCGATTATGTTGAAAAACATCAAAAATATTGTTTTTCTTTTTTGGTCTTATATAAAAGAAAAGGTCTTCAAAATTAATCTCCCAAAGTTTCATCATGGCTATTTAAGTTGAGTTGCAGCTCTCAAATCTTACAAATGAAAGTCCAAAATAAGTGCTGTTTTCGCTTTATTTGATAAGTATTTAATAAATATTTTGAAGTAATTGAAGCTTCAGGTTGATTTAATGAATTTTCCTAAGTATCTAAATGCCTCTAGTAAAATTTTGTTGTTGAATACTGGGTGCATCTCTTTGGATGCTATGGACTGTTAAAGATATCAACAAAAAACTGACGAAAAACTTTAAATGCGATTTTCACGTTTTTTCAGTTGGAAAATGGTGCTGCGATACCATAATTCAAACGATTGTAACTTGACAAGATATAGCTTTGACCAAGATATCATTTTAAAGCTTATTTTCTCATCTTTTCAATGATACCAAAACCTCAATTTTGAATTTTGGGTCACTGTGACTCATTTTGCCAGATCAGGTCACATTTGATATCCAAAAATGCATTTTTCTATATTTATTTTCCCTATTAATTACTCTCTAGCATTATAAACCCTATAAAATTATTAAATATTTTCTGATTAATTGAAAATGAATTAATACTAAAGTTACATATACAAATAAATACTAGACATCTACAATTCCCCACACAAGTTTTGTCTAAACTGGAGCGTGTACTGAGTGCTGCACTTCTCTGTGAGAGTCGGAAGTGCTGTCACATACAGTGCATGTGTTTACATAATAAGAATGTTATTTATGCATTTTTATGCATTTACTTCTGTTTTTACTCACAAATACTTTTACATACCGTAAAGTTAACAGTTTTGTGAGTCTAATGGCGTGTGTGGTTTCTGTACATTAAAGGGATTCTGGGTTATGAAAAAAACTACTTATAAACATTGGAAAACGGCTTTGCATGAGTTTAAAATAGCTACATATGTAGATTGTTATAGTAAATGGTTAAATATTGTTAAAGTGAAAGCAGTTGCTTTGGCTTTTTAGGGTTGTGCTTGTTTGCAGAGGGGAGAAATAAACTAAAAGGAATAATGAATTGGTGATTTTGGCTGCTGCCGTTGACCATATGTCACATCCTTTTCTCTCTTTTCTCATATTGCAGCCAAAGGCAGCAAATCTGGAAGACAAGCACAACATATGGGGACATCTAATGCCAAGACACACCATACAGCAGTCTGGGAAGGACAAACAGAAATGCTGACCATCTCTGGGAATGGACAATGACTTTATGTATAAGATTCTACTTATCAATTCTTAGCAGGATTTTTGCATTGTA
The DNA here is from genome assembly GCA_032718565.1 of Distichodus sexfasciatus. Classification (NCBI taxonomy): domain Eukaryota; kingdom Metazoa; phylum Chordata; class Actinopteri; order Characiformes; family Distichodontidae; genus Distichodus; species Distichodus sexfasciatus. The sequence goes on along the minus strand of JAVGVS010000066.1, from coordinate 587,941 downwards.
GGAACTCCCAATTTTACTTTAATCATCTTTTGGAACTTTAAAGCTATTCTCACAAATGACACATACAATTTTCATGGTTGGATGAGGGGGTCATCTTGATGTCATTTGTTGACCTTGCTGCAGCATTTTGGTCCCAGGAGGGAGCAAATGTCAAAGCCAAAGTCCTCAGCCAGAAAAGGAAATTGGCGTAGCAGAGCAAGATGCTCACTATCAAGTACACAGCTGTAGAGACAGGAGAAGAGAAAGAAAAAAATAGAACATGGGGTATCATACCAATAACAAACCCCAAAAGAAGCGGACGCTACGATTCACTGGCTTCATGGTGGACAGTTTTATTCATACCAGCAGGAGATTTTCACATCAGAGCATGCCTGCTGAAATGCAGCCTGAGAGAGGCTGGAGAAGACGAAGAAGAAGAAAAAATAATGCTGTGAGGTAGAGGGAGATGGAGAGCAATAAAAGTGTTCAGGAGGGATCTTTATTTAGGTGTGGATTCAGAGCCTAAAGTGAAAGCAGATGGGACCTTAGTCTGGAATAGTTTCCACTTGAAGCATTCAACTCTTGTTTGCACTGCTTCGGGTCGTTTGGGCTCCTTCCAAAGCTCCATGGCCCAGATTCTAAAGCTCAGATGAGTTTTGATGCCTGCGTCCTGGGCAGAACTGCTGTTATGCCACTGTCAGGACGTGAGAAGGGAATGGCTTTTATGTGCAGACCTTTTCAAACATGACAAACAACAATGTTGCACAGCGAAGGGAGATTTATTTATGAAATGTAGTTTGGTTGAGTAAAAATATAGGTTTGCTTTGTAGTGTCACAGCAGAAGAACAAGAAAATAGGATAGTAGTTAAGACATAAAGCTGTACTTTTATTTTATATGGTACAACAATATTAGCAATAATAGACCTCTTTTAAGACCTTACTGACCACTTTAAACATGTCTCATGCATCTTATGGGGCCAATAAATTGTGAATGACATGTGAAGTCAAAGCTTGTTAAGCTAATTTACAAATTCTATACATGAATCACATTGTGACTTTTGACTTTGAATGATAAATTTCACTTTCATTTACATTTTCATTTAAGTTTCATTTACCTTTCACTTAACTTATAACTTAATCTTTTCTCATGAATCTCACTTTAGTGCAGTCCACAGGACGCTCAGTTGTTACCAAATGCAGCACTGAAAGGCAACTGTACTCAAGCAGCTTCTAATATTGCTTCAAACAAATGTGAACCTCAAGGAGAGAGGGACATACGAAATCACGTCTGCTGATAATGTTAATTTTAAGCCAACACTCTTGTGGTATAGGTGACAATAAGGGGATTTTACAGAGAGACTAGACTTTGGTAAGATTTATTAAACTTTCCAGCAGTTCTTGTCTAAACATTTTAAAATAGCTCAATAAAGATGACCTTTTTAGACTGCTTTTAAACTCATTTTAATAACACACTGATGTTATGTATAGATGACATTTCACAGTGCATTGCAATCGTGATTTTGGTTTTGCCTCTCACAGTAAAACACGGGAAGTGTATCTATATAAAAAGAAATCAGATTTTTAAAATCTTGATTTTGATTAAAGTCAAGAAAGATGAGAGTGTTCGCATTTTTGAGCTGTTAGGTTCGTGATGAATTATTTTAGCAATCACCAGCTCTCCATCAAAAGTCACTAACCAGAACCATTCTTGCCCAGTGGTTTACGACACTGTTTGACCTGTCTTATCCTAGCTATGGTATTGTATGTGCCTAAAAAAAATCAATAACACTGAAATATATTCAGTCCAACACAGATTTCCCTGTCAATGTCACTGAATGGGCCACCTAAACAGTAAGGGTGCCACGTGGGAGCCTGGGGTCAGAAACTGATCAATTGAGGCCCTGGAAAAGGTGGAGGACAGACTGTGAGTGAAAAGAGATGGCTAAAGTATGTGAATGTACACCTAAAAGTTATAAAGCAGATTTTCTTCATTCAGTTGGATTGCAATTGGTAAGTATAAGCGTGGGAAACCTAAACATGAATTATGGGAGAATACAAGAACATTAATCCATTCAGCCATAAAATAACATTGCCTGATTTATAAACTAATATCTAATTTTGCCAAGATTTACAGTAAATTTCGGAGATTCACAATATATTACATGATCCCTTGTTGCCATTCCTTGCTAAGTCATGCTCAGATGTGAAAAAGTGAAATTGTGTAACCTTGCTCTGTCATATTATAAACACTGCTTCAACATGGTGCTGGAATATATCACTGTACCGTACCTTATGTTTTAAAAATGTAACTGTCTAGTGCTGCCCACAGAGGGATTATTTCTCTTTGTAAATCTTTTTAGTATTTCTTTCCGTGCTTCTGTTGCCAGTGATTGTTCAGTAGATAAGTCTCTCTTAAGTTCATCTGGCATAACTTAAGTAAATTTGTTAAACCAGGTTTAACAGAACATATTTTAATTTATTTGCTTAGAATATGGATTTAATTTAACATTATCTTTGATATATTTTGTTACCACATTCTTGAGTTGGAATAGGCCCATTTTACCCATGACTCTCTGAGACATTAATCTAAGACTCTTAATGGGCAAAATCAGTCAGCAGGCCTCTAACCATTCAGTCTTGCCCCAAGAGCACCGTCAAACTTGGATCCCATTTTAGCACCAATTTCAAATAAAGTATAAGAAAAGCAGAGCACCCTATTCTATGGAGATTTTCGCCCACTAATGTAAGCAAAGTTTTGGAGAGTGGAGAGTTCTTTTGCAAGATATAGGACATGGAGGAGTTTGTGGCTACAGTATGTTGTCAAGGTTATGGATGGTGCCTGTTTCCTGCTGTCGTCATGAACCCCACAACACGAAAGTGAGGGCAAAGTGATATTTGCTGATATATTATACAGTACACCAGAACCACTTCTTAACCTCCATTTCTCCAAAATTTAGAAAGCTCTGATAGTTTGGGACAGCAAACAAGCCATTATTATATATAGCTAAAGGGCACAAGGCAAATGTTTTATATCTGATTCTTGGCAGAGATTAAAACTCTTCATTTTTGGAAGAATGTAAACCATCACCCTGTAGTATCACCATGGTCTTGCACTCATCATCGCTCATATAGTTGACAAGAAAAGTTGGCTCATTTGACAATATACCAAAAACATAAATTCAACAATTAGAACTAACAAAACAACTGAGTATGGCACTAAAAGCACAACCAAAACACAGATGCAAAGAAAAAATCATGGGGCAAAAATTCTGCCATAGTTACGAATTGAAAACAAACACACAGCCCAGACCCAGCTTTAAATGAGGACAAACACATAAGAATTAATGAAGGGTGATGAAATGAGTAGACAAGCTGCTGGGAAATTGATAAAGACTGGTTAGGAATAAGGAAAAGCCGAGTTTTAAAATCTCTTTAGTGGAAGTTTCAGGTGAACTGCAAGGGAGTGACACTAGTAAACATTTAACTTTTTAAACCACTCTGGTCCTGGACAACCAATAACCAGCAGGTTTTCCTACCCAGTCTCATGGTCCACACCTAACATCAGGTAGTTGATTACAAGGAACCATTCCCTAGGTTGGATGGAAACTCAGCTGGACTTTGACACTGCTGGACTGGAGTTTCCCACCCAAATCCCAAAAGATTCATATTTTGTTTAGAAGACATGCTGGTTTAGAAAAAACACAAGCAAACTGGGAGAGGATTCTCTCAATGAATAAAATTTGATCAGTGTCAAAGTTCAGTAATCCTTCTTCTCAGATAGAGAAAAATTAAATATCTATTCAGTTCAATCTATTTAATGAACTTTGAGACATTTAATACAAATACTTTGCTCAGAATTGTATGTGGAACAGTCCCTACACCTGTACTCATAAAGGAAATTGCTCCCAGATTCACCCATACATTTTTATAAACTACACAAACATAGACATTTTTGTGCACGGTACAATAGGCAGAAACAGGGCAAAATTGAATAGTTTAGCAAACCCTGTAAACCTGGAACAACTGATCCAAGAAATGTATACAAACAGCTGTAACACTTGATTGACTTTAAGTAGAAGTTATGCTTAACTAATTCTGTCCTGTAGCTCCAAAAAAATTAAACAACTTGAATTTCAGCATTTCTCAGCCTGTACATAATTCTCATTTTGAAAGCATTAGCTTCACAACAATTACCAGAACTTAAGATTGGTTTATTTTTATGATAAAATAATTTCATTTTAACAAAATGCATGATACCCAAGCTCAGTAAAGGAGCAGTGATTTTCTTTTCATCTTCCTACAGTCAGTTCCCTGGCTTATATCAGAAAAAGCTGAAAAAGCCAAAGAAATTCTGCTCCCAATATGATTCATTTCTAATGTGAAATTTCTCGGGGTGAATCACTCTTAGTCCAAACCACAGCATCCTGCTTCTCTCTAGTTTTTCTTGGGCACCTTAGTAGACAGTTAAAGACATCTAGAGTCCAAAAGGCAGGCAGTGTAATTATAAACAGAAGCCAGAGGTCCTTGTGTCAGCTAGGAGCAGCTAGAGTAGAGTGAGGAGTCAGCTTGATCGTAATCCAACCAAAAACTCACTCATTAATGAATTTGTGGCTTATTAGAAAGTGACCTTTTTATGGTTTATTGATGCTTTGCAGCTGACGTCACATGCATGTCAACTGTAGACGGCGCCATATTGAGTACCAGGCACATTCTGTGTCCAACGAAAATGAACTATCATCTGTCTGTCTGTCTGTCTGTCTGTCTGTCTATCTATCTATCTATCTATCTATCTATCTATCTATCTATCTATCTATCTATCTAATGTTAGACACACAGCTTTTAATAACAAGCTGTTTAGCTGTTGCCTGCCTGTCAAGAGAACCAACACGTCACTGAATTTCAACAATTTAGTTCACTCAAGACTAAACAGCCTTCACATCACTCTTACATCGCACATCCCTCAGTTTACCCACTTAACTCTCCTCTACAATTTGACATGATTTAACTTAGCCTAGTCTGCTCCTTTGCTGCACTAAAAAACAGCTAGATTTTCTTTTCATTGAGATGCTATAATTTATATGACAATGATTTATGTACCAAGTAGACGTTAATGTCGTGGAAGGAAAGTCAGGAAGTGTGTCAGCAGATTTGATTTGATGGAAAACGTCTGGAGGGACTCAGTACCGATCGCATCCAATAATAGCGATCTTTCCGTTATATCTCTTAAAATGAGAAATATCCATAACATCATTAATTGAAGTGAACGCCTTACAGGTAACTTTAGCTTACAGGTAACAAGCTGTCAGTCTAGAGCAGATTCGGTACTCATTTTCACTGGAAACAAGCGCAGTACTCGATATGCCCAGTACTCAATATGGCAGATATCTACAATTTTGTAACTTCACTCCAAGGCATCAAAGGTCAGTAGTATTCTAACACAGACACACACAATCATACCTGTTCCAATATGCTTATCTCAATCTGAAAAGCAGGTTAAACACATTTATCTAGTTTTAGTTGGTCTTAATCTGTGTTTTACCAAAATCAGTCTAGCCATTGACCATCATGACTTATGACCATCACGAATGTGTGCTGAAACGAGCCGTTTAGATTTCTCCACAACTTCTACGTCACCCTCCTATCTGAGAAGCTCTGCCCACCCAGTAGAACTGCTAGCTCTTCCTGATCCACCATGTTTTCTTGCGAGCGCCAGCGTAGAACTCTCAATGAAGAAGTCTACCAGCAGACACTCAAAGTGTTTTGTTGGCTGCCAAGACCAGCATAAATCTTTATGATTTTCTCCAAAGATAATCTTGTCGGCTAAACTGCCAATCTCAACGGAACATGTTACAATGTATACATGAAATAGAAACAAACATGGAAGTGGCTGATGACGCTTTTTGTAACTTAGCATGTGCTTCTTTTGCAGTTTAGCACAAACTAAGAAGTTATCCTGTGACGTTTTAGCCATTTAGTACGAGCGAACACTAACAGCTAACGTCAGTTAGGATTTTTTTGGACTGTTTTGCAAATCCAGCTGAGCCATCCCCACACTTGGGAATTTTTTTTTTTTAATTAAGATGTTTGCTAAACTGAAATATGGCTGTATGGTGTGTTAGCAGCAGCCATGTCTTTTATTTTCATGTGAGGTAAACACTCAGCGTGTTGTCTACGCTCCAGTTTCGGAGCCTGTTCTGAAAGGGGCTGAAATAAAGGGGTAAAAAGCAGGTGGAAATACCTAAGCTGAGAGGTATTTCAGCAAACTACTTCAGAGACATGTTTAGTGAAGCTCATAGACCTGTTTTAACTTGAAAAAATGTATAATGAGCATAAGTTTTTGTTATAATTGTAGTCAAGTAGTGAATGTCAATAATTTTGATAACATGCTCAAAGTACTAGTATTATTAAAGTACACTAACAAAGTACAGTTACTCATATACTAATCACCACTGCCTTGAGATCCATTTGGAGAGCATCCAAGTGACATACAGTATATGAAATATAGAAGCTCTGCTCTCTGTGACAGCCGTACTAATGCACTAGAGCATGAAGGCTTCTGAGGAGGGAGTTTTAGCGGCTACACTTCACATAGTACCAACAGCATAACTGAGGTCTTCACACAGCATGCACTCTATAACTCTTTCTCTCCCCCTTCTCATACTCTCCCACTCTCTCTCGCTCTCTCTCTCTTACTGAGTCGCAGGCCAGGGTGGCCATAAATTGGGAGGTGCTGATGTGATGTGTCAGGCATAGCTGGGGCTGCCATGCCCACCTCCACATCGAGGCCCTGCTCTCACACAGACCCTGGGAGAGGGCAGTGCCTGCCAGCCTCCCTCACACAGCACCATTGCTCACTGACTCTGACACAAAGCAAATATCCCCATCCGAGAAAAAGTCATTCAGTCTTATTATAGGCATATCTTTCATTTGCCATTTTTTTAAATTTTGCTTTCCATGTTGGTCTATCCTACTGACAAAGAGGTTCAGGAAATCTGTGTCAGTTATGGCATGATGAGAAGAGCTGTTTAAAGATTTCTCATGATTTCACTATTTGTTTCTAGATCACAAAATCAAAAAGGTGCATTTAAGCTTTGTTTCACTACTTTTTTTCAATCTTCTCTACTAACTTTTGGTAAGAAAAATTTCATTGTTTCTTATTTTAAATCAAAATGAACTGAATGTCTAGTTTACACTTTGAAATAATGTATACTCTGTCAATTTAACATCTTATTTAAAAGCATCTCATTTTATTTTTTCATCTAAAAATAAACATTGAAATCATAAGACTCAGTTTTAACCAGTGGATTGAAGTTTACTGTGTCGTCTAATGATTTTCTCCACTACAATAACTTTAGAACATTTTTTGGCAAATAAAACAGCAGAAGACAATAACAACCACTTGACTGAAACTGATAGTGCTTAGTGGAGCTTAGCACACCAGCATCTCAAATGAGCCTTGAATTAGCCCCAAAAAACTATGCAATTTGAGAGAGAATATACTTGAAGCAGAAAAGAGGATTTAAAAAAGTGGTGGTCTGAACTTCAGTATGAAAATGAGCACAAATCATAATTATGAACATTATCAGTGTCCAGATTTGTGGAAACTGGATACTCAGTAGTGTTTCTGTAGTCTCTAGTGAGGGAGCAGATTGTGAAAGCTATGTAGGAGATTTAGATTGTTGTGCTTAATATAAGCTGCAAGAGTGGAGGTCTCATTTTAGAAATATGGGTAGAAAGCATTTCACTCTCAGGCCACAGATCTGGGTTTCATTTCCAGCTGCTCTTTATGTGCTGTTATCAAAAAGGAATGTATTACGTTTCTGGGTGATAATAATTAATGGGTGAAATGAGTGTTTCTCCTATTGCAGAGGAATTGTGACTTTGCGTTCAGTTTTTACCCTGGGTAATTTAAAATTTAAACAATAAAGTAAGCATCTTGGATTGTCCATAATGAATACATTACAGTTTTCTGAAATGTTTATGATAGTAGCTTGAATTATAATGTAAAACTAAGAACACAAACACAACATTTATATGTTTTACACAGACATAAGACCATATTAGGTTTAGGTTTAGGGCCTTCTTTTGTTACTTGTTCACTTGCACAACATGTATCTTTCTAAAGATAACCAAATGGAATGGAATGTAGACTAAATCTTCAAATCTTCCAGAAAATTCAAAGGTAGTGCTTATCTGGAACATCTTTGCATTGGAGATAAAAGCTGATATACGACTGACACTCAGGTCAGTTGCCTTTTTAGATATTGATAGTGTGTTAAAGAGGTAAATACCTGAAAAAATAACTATTGGTAGCATCTGTATATTATATTATAGATTGATGATGTGATCCATTAAGATAAAGTAGACAAACTGTTTTGTGTGAACTAAAGCACAAACACACACCACACACATCCTGCTATCAATGTGAGATGCTTCTACATAGATCTACATTTAAGCCCACTCCTATCCTTAACCTCAGTAACTAAAAGTACATTTTTAATTACTTTAATTTCTCAGATATATGCTGCAAGTTTTTTTTGTAAAGGAATTTTTTATGAAGACCCTACATACAAAAATGACCTCACAGTACTGGGTTCTCATAATCCATATAATCTCAGTATATCTCATTCAATGGTTTTTCTTTATTTTCATTATTTTCTACATTGTAGATTAATATTGAAATAATCAAAATGATGAAGGAACACATATGGAATTATGCAGTAAACAAAAACCAAACAAATATTAAACAAACCAGAATATGTTTTATATTTTAGACTCTTCAAAGTAATTGATTACAGCTTTGCACACTCTTGGCATTCTTTCAATTAGATTCATGAGGTACTGGAATGGTCTTCAAGGAGTTCCCAAAGATGCTGATGCTTTGCCTTCACTGTGTGGTCCAACTCATACCAAACCATCTCAATTGGGTTTAGGTCGGTGATTGTGGAGGCCAGGTCATCTGATGCAGCACGCCATCACTTGATCAAATAGTTCTTACATAGCCTGGAGGTGTGTTTGGGACCATTGTGCTGTCAAAAAACAAATTATGGTCCCACTAAGCGCAAACCAGACGGGATGACATGTCGCTGCAGAATGCTGTGGTAGCCATGCTGGTTAAGCGTGCCTTGAATTTTGAATAAATCACCAACAGTGTCACCAGCAAAACACCCCCACACCATTACACCTCCTACTCCAGCAGAGATAACCTTTGGTCTTTCTTTCCTGTGGCGGTCCTCATAAGAGTGAGTTTCATCATAGCAGTCGCAACTGTACTTGAAGATACATTCAATGTTCTTGAAATTTTCCAGATTGACTGACCTTCATGTCTTAAAGTAATGATCCACTGCTGTTTCTCTTTACTTGGTTGAGTGGTTCTTGCCATAATGTGGAGTAGAACAGAAGTCAAATATGACTATTCACTTTGTACCAACCCTACCTCTACACAACAAAACTGATGCTCTCAAACACATTAAGAAGGCAAGAAATCCCATCAATTAATTCTTGACAAGGCACAGCTGTCAATTAAAAAACATTCCAAGTTAATTACTCATGAATCTAAATGAAAGAATGCCAAGAGTGTGCAAAGCTGTCATCAAAGTGAAAGGTGGCTACTTCGAAGAATCTAAAATATAAAACATATTCTGGTTTAACACTTTTTGTTTACTGCATAATTCCAAATGTGTTCCTTCATCTTTTTGGTGATTTCAGTATTAATCTACAATGTAGAAAATATATATATTTTTAAAAACAAAGAAAACACACACACACACACACACACACCCACCCACACACATGCACACACACACCTCTATTCTGTGACTAGTTGGATTTTCACTTAAATGTTATTTAAATATCAAGAACAACATACAATTAATACAGGACATTATGTTTGTCTGTAAATCCTCAGAATTCTGTTTGTGACAATCAGTTTAAATTACCATAAGAAAACCCTATTCACACAGACATGTAGGCAATGCGCTGGCAGGTTTTCTCTTGTCTCTGGAGAAATGGGACACCAAACAAAATGTACCTTAAACACCTCAAACACATGACAACAGTCATTTTACACTGTGTGCTTGAGCAATTCAAATATATAATGAGAGCAGCTGCAGAGTAGGCAAGCAGTTTGTGCAAATTCAGCCATTCCACTTATATGTTGACTAAACTGCATGAAATGTGCATAATTAGAATAACCTTTAAACCAGTGGAATGATGTACCTCAGTCTGGGCAAGTTTCCATTGTGTACACAGCACAGAAGCAAAAGGGGCTTTGGATTTCTTCTAGTAAAGGCTAGGTTTCCTCATGAAGGGCTTATAAAAGGGTTGATATGAGCTAGAGCCATTTCCCATGATGCATAATACATCCTTGTGTGGTCAGTTTATGCTAAGTCTTCTGTGTGTTGGTTTTACTTACAGAGACAATTACGAGACCCATGGATATTGTGTAGTGTAGTGTACTTACTGAATGTGAAGGCCGAATTATACAAGGATAGACTTTGTTTTCATGCATACTACTGTTCAGTGATATAATTCCTAATGAAGTGAGTGAATATTTGTCATTGTGAACACACCACAGCACAGCACACCGAACCTTTGCATTTGACCCATCCATGAAGGAGCAGCTAACATGGGTAGTGTCAGGGGAGCAGAGCTTGGGGATGGTACCTTCCTCATGGATACCTCAGTGGTAATTTTACCGATCCTGGATTCAAAGCTGCAACCTTCTGATCACGGGGCGAACACCCTACCATTACGCCACCAACTGCCCCAAATAATCATTTTCATCATTGTCATTATTATGATCTTGTGTTCAAGATTTGTCTTGATAGGCAGAAATACTTATGACAACAGTGTCAGAATGTGCTGGAACAGTGTGAAACACACACACAAACACATACATACGCAAAGCTTTCTATCATATAACAAGGCTAATCAATATCTGTATAATCATCGTATTATACACAGATTTAAAATCAGGATTTTGACGAAAAATTGCTGATGTTTCTTTTCTTTTTATGGATCAAATACTGACCATTATATTTCAGGTGAGTTCATCTGTTCAAGGTGTCTGACCAAGGAATTACGACTGTATTAAGACAAGAGTGTGAGGTAGTTTCTCTGCTCTTTTTTGCTCTTTACCAGAAATCATGATTGTTGACATCTTAATGGCTCAGGAAAAAGTATGGCAACCAATATCAGAACAAGGTCCTTACCTTGATAAATGATGGTTAAATGGAAAAGCCAGACTCCTATTCCAGGGCAAAAGTTTACTATGTAATAAATTCTACTTTACACTTGAATGGTTCAATATTCATAGCCAGGAGACTTTATCAATCTTATTTTTCATCCTAATTGTGATCTTGATTAAAACAAATGAATCATTCATAATTCAGGACCTAACGTGACCACTGAGAATGGTTTGGGGCTGCAAAACACATCCACATGTAAATGATGGCAACATTAAAAATGGGTTCTTGTTGATTCTTCAGGATAGCATGGTTTCAAATGTCTTGAAGTATGCTTCAAAACAAACAATAGGCAGATGGACATTACAAACTTACATACAAAAAAACCTTGCAAGTCAAAAAACTAAAATATTTCCCAAGACTTGCACACCATCATATTTACATTAGATGTAGAAATCCTGAACTTTTGTTTTCAGCAAGTGAAACATGCATCTCAGTGCTATCATTGTTGAGTGTAAATCTGTGAGACATGAGACATAGTAGTGGGATGTAGAGGAGCTGGGCTTCGGCCAACAGCAACCTCACGGCATGGGGGCGAGACGGATCTAGTTTAGGACAAACAGCTGGAGAACTGGAGAAGGAGAAAAAGGAAAGGAGGATGAGAAAGAGGAAAGAAAGTGAGTAACACTCAGTACTGTATAACTTATTGTCTTGGCTTATCATGTAGTTAAACTCCTCAGAGAATCAACAATGTAATACTCAGGTTTCATGACTCACCTTCATGCTGGCTCACTACTAAAACAAATGGATAGAAGTCTCAAACATTTTTCCAAACATATCAGACAAGACACAGGCCTTCTTTAAACAGGGGCTCTCTATATTCAACTAGATACAAACCAATTTAATCCCAAATGTGATTTAGGGTTTGTAGGACCATGAAGTCTGAAGAGCCAGACTCCTCATGAAGTAATATGAGTTCTTGTTCTTGTTGCTTTACAACAATTCAATTCTTCCTAGTAAACAATTTAATAGATCTTTGCATCCTGGATCCTTCTCCTATATTGTCGCAGATGAACTGTCTGTAAAACGGTTTAACCATTTGCACAACATTAAAAAACAGCACAGAGCAGCTTAACTTTTATAAACAGCTTATGAGGTGCTATGCATCCATTCATATTCTATGTATTCCTCTTAAATAACAGAAAACCATATTCCCTGTTACATTTTGACACATTAATGGAGCAGAAATCCTTGCACAGCTATGTAAACAAGTCTGGTCACCATATGACAACAGCATATTGCAATTACATGAATCAGAATTATATGCATTTTTAGGTTCTCTATCTGGTGATTTCTACATGCAATGTGAAAAATGACATTTCTGCTGACTGAGTTTATGTTCATGCAGCATTAAGCATGGAATGTGATAGCAATCTATGTTCACTACGTATACTGATCCATATCAAATCCACAAAAAAATTTAATGTGTAGTCTAAAGGGTTTACTGTGAGTAATGTGATATTCTTCATTCACTTCCTGATATAATTAACTAATATTATTTTTCCTCGAATAATCACCTTAATTTCTGGATATAGGGATGAATTCCAAAGTTAATTAACAGTTTTCATTTTAAGATGTACTTGATGGCCATGTTTCAGCACCGGACACACCCTATGCTTTTTTTGTCTTCAGTCCCAGGCTTGTACTGGCCACATGAACATACTATTTTCAGGGAAATAGCTTTTTAATGAAGGACAAATTTGATGCTAACCTCTACAACCCTTCTGAAAGCCAGATGATTAGAGCTTGTTTGGGCTTCAGTTCACTGTTATATCCCTTGCAATTGTGCTTGGTTTAAATTCACAGAGAAAAGAAATGAAGACTGAAAAGTTTGACAAAACAAATCAGTAGGAATTTAATGGTTCCTTAAAGTATATGTACAGTTATCTTCCACCACCTTGCTGCCAAGAATGTGGCAGCTGTCTTGTCCCAAACATTTGTACATGAATTTCATTTTGAAACTACTGTAGCTGACAGTGTAACATTTTCACACCCTTCTTTTCCTTGTATTGAGAACTATTCTAGGGCCATTCCAGCTTGAGGCAGTGTTGGTATTTAACAAGCACCAGAGGTAGCCAAACAGTCCTCTGAGGACAGGAGGATGTCCAGGAAAAGAGGAGACATACATATGCTGTAATCATGATCTGTAGAGGAAAAATATTAAGGACAGTTTTTAAAGCTTGTTACTTTATGTCCTGGATTCATCCAAAAGAGACAGGTGTACCTCATTTACTTATCACTGATGAGTTATGAGTCAAGACCTTGTTGTTGGCAATTCCTACTAAAAAGTTTCCCTGGTGTCTCTATATGATCTCTATATGATCTTCTGCAAATATGGAAAACACACAGGTAACTTCAACAGATGCTGCACTGTGCAAGAAGAACTGGATTACAAAATCTCATTGCTACTGTTCAATGAGCAGAAACAAGCAAACATACAAATAAAACATGGGTGCAGGTTATGACTGCTTTAGTTGGCACTGCATGAAAATCTTCACATACAGTCTCATTGCATTTTAATCACTAAACAGGGCTCCTCAAGTTACTAAACAGGGCTCCTCAAGTTATATGGCCAAAGCTTTTCCAAATAAGCTTTGTTATAGTGTTGGAAGATCTAGTGTTTTACAAAGTGAATGAAACTACAGCAAAAGTGTTACATAACAATAGGAAACATGGGTACTCTCAACATCCCCATGATTTGCCTTTTATATAAATAATTATCAAAATACAACACACTCCCCAATCATTCAAATCACAGACCTACAATCACACAGCCAAAAAATAACAGTCAGAAACGGACAATCATACAGAATGGTGATACTATACAATGATAAGTCATACACATTATGGGTAGCATACATACAAATATACAAAAAATAAAAGTAGTGAGCACCTCTTCAATGCGAGGTGATGGCATCATTTTCAATAAAGTCAAAACATACGAGATATGATACAATGAACCAACCGAAAAAAAATATAACTGAACATAATAAAGTCAGCTACCATGTGCATATGCAAATCTCTTGATGCTCTTTCACAGAATTTAAAATTAGGTCCAGAACATGTGGTGATAGCAGCCATTTTGTCCAGACTCAGCAAAATACCAGAGTCTAAAATGTCAGTCAATATAAAAAAAATCAACAACCAAAGAGTGCTAAAGCCTTATCTCCCTGGCCAGCCAGTGAGGTGACACAAAACAACAAACAAATCTTCAAACACCAATTTTATATTGGCTCTGATAAAGGGTATCGTCATTTCACAGTTTTTTTTTTAACCCTTTAAAATATCAGACAGCTGCGTCACAAAGACTTTGAGAAACAAGTCCCTCTCACTTTGAATTAGATCCTCATCTCTGCTTCATCGCTCTGTTCCATGGAGTGCTCTGTGGTGCTAATTATTGATGCTGAGGGCCCCTGGGTAACACCAAAGGGTGAGACGGCTGGTGAGCGAGCCGCCAAAGGAGATAGGGATGGGGAGAAGCTGGGAGACATGGCTGCTGAAGAGATTGAACCCTCATGGCTGATAGGAGAACGCCTGAGCGATGCTAAGTGTGGAAACGTCCGTGCAATGGCAGGTTTTGGTGGAACTGACTTGGCCCCGGGGTGAGCTACTGAGGTAATGAGCGGGGGTGGATCAATTCTTGGTTTAGGATCTGTCTTGATTTTGGGTTGGAAGGGTCGGCGTGGGTTGTTGGGGGGCAAACTCTCATCTTTTAGTCTTGCAATTTCCGTAAAAACATTGGCAAGTGGTTGGAACTGTGGGCACCAGTTGAGAAGGTAGTCCCAGTTGTAGCTGCCTCTCAATTCCTCATCACTGGCAACAATGGCTGTAAGAGAGCCATCAACTGAAGGTTTACCATCTTCAGGAAATGCATAATCCTTTGGATGAGATATGTTCAGCCCTCTGCCCACTCCAAGGTAACCACCACCTTCATCTCTGTAGACTGGAAGTTGACCAGAGAGCAAGGTACCACTCAGACTCCCCAATTTCTTCCCTTTGAACCACTGACTAGCATCCAGAGCTCCTGGTTCACAAGAGATATCAGAGAGTTGATCAGCATCTTGCTGAATCCCTGAGTCTGGACCTCGGGCAGATATGTGCTCTTGCATGGAGGAGGTGATGCTGGCCACTCGTGGATATTCATTGATCATCCGGATCTCATCATCCTCTGCAGCCTCAGCTGATCCTCGGCCACTGGAGTGTGAAGGGTCCAAAGATCCCCCTCTGGTGTAGGAGCCTCCTCCTCCTCCCTGATCACCAGCATACCCTGGTAAGGTTTGATGGTAGATCCTTTCCCCACCTGCAGATTTGGATTCATCTAATTGTTGCAATGCAGTGTCCGAAGCCACAGTCCCCGTATTCTGACCTTTCTTCTTGCGCCTGGACTTTACTAGGTATAGGGCCACAGCAATAATGACCAAAATCACTATGACACCCAGAGAGGCTGCAATGATACTGACCAAGAGTATGTTAAAGTCTGTTGCAAGTCCAAAGGAGGTGTTTGTGACATCAATAGTCAGCTGAGCAGTTGTGACCCTTGAGTTTTCCAGAGGACTGTGAGCTGTAACATCCACAGTCATAAGGCGGGTCTCCTTCTTAGTCCGGCTTCCTCCACCACTGCTGCCAGAGTTGTCCATTTTGAGGTAAATCACACCAGTGGTTTTGTTTACATCAAAGTATGGTGAACTATTTGGGAAGGAGTAGAGCACAATCCCATCCACACCACCATCCTCATCGTTAGCTTGTACCTGACCAATGCTCTGTCCCTTTCTGGCTCCTTCTGGCACCTCAAATGAGAAGGCTGAGGAAGTGAAGACTGGATCATATTCATCCTCCCCTGTTACATAGACTTGAACAGTGACTGTAGCAGAGTTGTTTCCTGCATCCACAGCCAAAGCCATGAAATGAAAGGAGTTTACCTTCTCAAAATCAAAGACCTGACGAGAACGCACCTCCCCTGTACTGTAATCCACCAAAAAGGCATCTTTTCCCTGACCAGATCTGTCCATTAAATAATACTTTAGCTGTCCATAGACACCAGTGTCATAGTCTATGGCATGCAGCACTGTGACTGCTGAATTAGCAGGTTGGTTTTCTCGAATACTTGCAGTCATGGTTTCGATTGGGAAGTATGGCCTGTTATCATTAACATCCTTGACCTCTACATTAATAGGTGCCAGAGCAAAGTGACCATGACCATCAGAAGCTTGAATAATGACTACATGGAAAGGTTGAATCTCCCTGTCCAGAGGTCTCTGAAGTCGCAGTGCACCAGTCCACTGGTCAATTGTGAAAAGCTCCATCTCATCTCCAGAACTGATACTATATTGGATCTCTGCATGTGGGGCTGAATCTGGATCAGTTGCAGACAACCGTAAAATTTCGGTGCCTGCTGCAGCCCCTTCACTCAGAGCCACCACATACTCTGCTCGGCTGAAGACAGGTGGATTGTCATTGACATCACTCACAGTAATGATAGCAGGGACACTAGAACTGCGTTGGGGAACACCACGATCTGATACCACAATGGTGAGGTTATAGTGTGACGTTGCCTCAAAGTCTAGCTGTTCTGCGAGGATTAAGGTGCCTACTGTCTGGAAACCATGACCTTCTATAAACCTAACACTACTCTCAATCTGAAAGGCATTCCCAACATTCCCACTTGCAATGGCAAAATCAAACCCAGAGTTTTCTTGGGACAGATCACCGTCCACTGCTTCCAGTGTCAGAATGGTGGATCCAGGAAGCTGGTCCTCGGACACTGTAGCCCTGTACTCCGACTGATGGAACATGGGTGTGTTGTCATTAACATCAGTGAGCTGAACCTGCACAGTGGCAATGGAGGACAGGGGTGGTGTTCCTCCATCACAGGCCTCAATGACAACACTAACAGAAGGACGTTCTGGGTCAAATTCAGCTTTGTGACCGATGAACAATGTGCCTGTATAAAAAATACACATGATGTAACTTAAGTTGATATATTTTTGTATATATCAGAAAAATCATACTGAAGGACCAACCCTCTTCAGAGATGAGAGGTTTAAACAGATACAGTACATTTAAATATTGAAGGCCCCACCAATTATTTGAGTAACTGTTTGTAGTGGTTCTACATGTCTGTCAATTTTCCTTAAACAAGAACTAAAAATCAGCAAAACAATTACAACAATCAAACAATCAAAACAGTCAAACAGCACCATACCATTACTGGGGTCAATGTAAAATCCCTCCTTGGATGATGATATCACACGATATGTGACCCTTCCATTGTCTCCTAAGTCGCGATCTGTGGCTGTTACTGTGACTACAGGACTGCCTGATGGTGAATGTTCCGGCAGAGTCACCTAGGAAACCACAACAAGGAGGTTACTGGGCATTCATTTCTCAAGCATAATTTCACAACCAAAGAGCATTACCTCTTTTTCCTTTTACCCAGTTTAAAAAATTGCTCCTTCTGCAAATGTTGATGTCATTTCCTTTACCACCACTGTAACAGCATTAATGAAACCTCAACTTTCACATTCACTGACTATTAAAATTTTAACAACTATGAATGCGTCTTTGTGCATACTGGGACAGATTCATGTTTTAGACAGTTTTATTTTGATCAGTTTTAATAAGGTGTAAAATTCTGGAAAGGTCATCAGTCTGCACCTAATGAATTAGTGCAAATTAGCACTTACCCCCATTTTATGAGGAAAACACTGCTCCACAATAAATCTTTTGCGTTCCTTTTAAGTTCTGGGAAAGATTCATTTCTTTCTCAACACCTTTCCTCCCCTTAATAAATCAAGAGTCTAACAATATCTTAATAAATCCAGATACTGCTAGCACATGCAAAAATAAAACATGCATTTGAAGGCATCATTCAGTGCAATTACACATTGTGAAGTTCTCCTTACCTGAAATATGTCTTGTGTAAAGCTAGGTGCATTGTCATTCACATCCTCCACCAGTACCGTCAGATTGGCTTCACTCTGGTGTTTGGAGTCTGAGGCGCGAACCGTCAGAGTGTACCACGTCCTCTCTTCAAAGTCCAGTGGAGCAGTCAAAAACACTCGGCCATGATAGCGGTGGATTCCAAACTTGCCCCGAGAGGGACTGTCCAGACTTAGAGAATAAGACAGCGCAGGGCCTGAGTCTACGTCGTTCCCTGTTACCATCGTGATCTCTGTGCCGATAAGTGAGTCTGGGGGAGAGTAGGAACATAATGCACTCTCACTGGCTGTACAGTGCAATGTAACAAGTACTGATATATGCAGCCTTAACCACTATCACATGGCCAGAGGACTTCATATATTAATCACTTTCAAATCAAGGTGAAGGGAAGCTAATGAAAAGTGGACAGCTATAATGACCCATGGGAAATAGTAATCTATTGGTGACTCATTCATAGGAATGAGAAAAAGGTGAAAGGACAGATGTTAGCTCTCTTACTTTCTGGCACACGCACTTCCCTCGGCAGGGGGATCGTGGGGCTGTTGTCATTGAGGTCGACGATAATTACGGTTAAGGTGGCAGAGCCAGCAAGCTTGGGGCTGCCACGGTCTGTTGCTGTGATTACAAGCCTGTTACAAAACAGTCAAGAATGAGATCAGCGTTCTCCTGTGCACACACAATATCATTATAAGTCAGTGTTACTTTCCCTTGCTTCTTTAAGGGAAAAAAGTTAACACATTCAAAATACAGTTTAAATCACTAGCATTAACGAATATGCTGGAAATGAAAACCTCTCAGCATGATAAGGATCAGGGGGTGCACTTTGGAAATGAAACACATGGCAACAACTGCAAAATTCTGAACACATCACAGGCAGGATGATAATGCCGGCTAGGAGGATGAGTACATTCCACAGAACAAAAGAATATAAAAGGCCTGCAGTGTTCTAACTTGGCAAGTCTTCCCTAAGTACCTAGAAACACTCACTTGGTCTGCATCCAGATCTCCCGATCCATAATGGCTGCTGTGGTGATGCTTCCAGTCAAGGGATCGATCTTAAAAAGGCCGCTTCGACTTGATGACTGAATGGAATATGTGACTTGGCCATTTGGGCCTTGATCCATGTCCTCAGCAATGACCTGAAGACAGATGGCAATTTAAATCTAAAATTGAACTGGCAGCCGGATTCTACTGTACATTTTCCTAGTGTCAAAATAGTTTAATTATGACTTTAAGGGAAAACTGAAGGAATTACCCTTCTGTTATTTGGGGGGAAAGTTACCTGAATGATAGGGGAGTCATATCCCTGTGCCTCACGCATGTATGCCACGTAGTTCTGCAGCTGAAAGCGTGGCAAGTTGTCATTGACATCCTGGAGAATAAGGTTGACAGCCATGAAAGAGCTGGAGCTTGTGGTTTCAGCCTTCACCACTAGGCGGAGTCTTGGGGTGTCTTCAAAGTCCAGGCCAGTGGAGCTCTGCACCCAAATCTCACCTGTGAGTAAAACAAAAGATGGTGAGTAAAATGTGTGAATCACAGAGTAACTGTGACACTTTGATAACCAAAACCATCATCTACAACATAACGGGACCTATAATCCCCTAAAGGCACAAAGTCTACTGTATATATCACTCTTACACAGATGTCCCAAGCCTGGGTTGCCACACAGTAACTAACCTGTGCTGGAGCTGATGCTGAAGGACTGCTGTCTATTCCCACTAAAGATGCTGTATGTAATGCCCACACGGCTGCCATCTGGGTACTGTGCCTGAGCCTGCGCTACTGCTGTACCTAAGAGAATAAAAGAAGGCTAAAGTTAAGTCACACACTAAGTCACAAATTAAAGGCACTTAAACTGATGTTCATGAGTTATAATGCTGAATTCTTATTATTGAGCCACCAAATAATAATATCATCATTAATTAATTTTAGGAAATGTTAGTTCAGATTTAAGAAATTTGAAAGATTTGTGTTTTTAGGTTCCTACTGCAAAGTGCTGACATACTCTATTCCCTCACTAACCTTTGGCTGCATTCTCCTGGATACTGACATCCCTGGTGGTGCGAGAAAAGCGAATGCCCTGGTAGTCCTCTTCTTTTACATACACAATCACCACACCCAGTGAGGATTGAGGGGGGCTGCCCTGGTCCATGGCCTCCACGATGAGGGTGCGTTGGACTTGGGTCAGGCTGCTTAGTGCCTCGGTGGTTTGGATCTCTCCGGTGAGTGAGTTTATGGAGAAACCCCGAACAGGTGTGGCAAACCGATAGAAAACCGACCCATTGGCCCCGAAATCTTTATCTTCTGCCCTCATGGTGGCGACAACGTGATTGGTGGAAACAGTCCTACTTGACACGTTGATAATGAGGGGATCTTGGATGAAGAAGGGCATGTTATCATTCACATCCAGTATGGTGATGGTGACTTGGGCCGTGGCATTGCGAGGTGCTGCTGGAGACAAGTCAACAGCGCACACCTGGAAGCTGTAGGAGGCTCTTTTTTCCCTGTCCAGAGGGATCGCTGTGATGATCCGGCCTGTGTCCGGGTCCACGGTGAAGGCTCCTCCAGCTTCAGTGCTCAGGAAGTAGAGAATCTGACCATTCTGTCCCTCATCTGCATCTTTGGCTGTCACCTCCAGCACCAGAGACCTAACTGCAGCATCCTCTGAAATGTCTACAGCATAGCTATTACTACTGAACTTTGGGCTGTTATCATTCACATCCAGGACTGTGACTTCCACAGTGGCTGTGCTACTAAGGGAGGGGCTGCCGTGGTCTTGGGCCACTACTTGCAGAGAATAACTGTTCTTCCTCTCTCTATCCAGGGGTCGGGAGGTGGACAAGGATCCTGAGCTGGTGTCAAGTTGGAAATCACCATCAAGGTCTCCAGCTAAAGAACAATAGAGGAGGAAACTTATCAAACAAGCTGATAAGACCAGTTTCCATAAGTCATTTATGTACAAAAAAAGTAAACGTGAACCTCATCATTGTCCACACACAGAGGAACGTTAACACAATATTTTTGGTTGAGAAAAACATTTTAGTAACAAGCCAATTGGTGTGAATCTCACTTTTTAAGTGCAACAATTGTTCATGAATTTTAGTCATGACATGAACCTGTAAGTTACATTACTGAAAATCTTTGGGCTCCCCAGCAGTCTATCGATTCTACCTGTAATCCGGTACTCCAGCCGGCCACTGTTCCCACTGTCCTGGTCAGTAGCCTTGATGATAAAAAGCTCTACAGGTTCCAGGTTCTCTGGTAGCTCCAGGCTGTAATGCAGTCTCCCAAATGCTGGAGCATTATCATTCTCATCTAGCACTGTGATATGCACCGTGGCCTTGGCAAAATTAGGGGGCATCCCTCCGTCTTTGGCATACACTGTGTCACAAATAAAATGAAATTTCAGTATTTTTTGTCAACTGTAGTAATATAACAGCAAGGACTTTTATGTAGAGCCTGACCAATAAAGCATTATTAAAGCTTGACAATTGGACTAGATTTAAAAATCTAGTAACAATGTACTGGCCACTTTTTTTAAGAAACATAAAATACACTGTTTTTTCAGTCATGATAAATAAAACATAATGTAATTTAAAATTGTTTATTCTATTTTATGAATTTTACTTTAAACCAAAGTACTAAATAGATTATAGTTTTGATAAATAAGAGTCAGACAAATAAAAGCAGTGGAGATGCAGCGTGTATTCTGATGGACAAACAACACAATGACAACATTCATTATATAAGGGAAGAATCTCTTCATTTCTTTTTTTATCACTGATTTATTGGTAGTTACAAACACTGACACATATATATATCGAAAATGAACTCATTGTCTGATAATTTATTGCCCCAACTTTTGTGTGCTAAAAGTATTACCAGTTACAGTGTAGTGATCCTGCTGTTCTCTGTCAAGGACCTTGGACAGAGAAATGACCCCAGTCTCTGGAGAAATGACGAAGCCTTCCACCGTCACACCTCCATATGTTACATGCCCATTAGTGCCTAAAACACAGTCACAGACCACAACTAATGAACTTCTAATTCTTAATTTCTAATTCTACAGCAGACAATAACTGCTAATTAATTCAGCAATATTCTAACAAGTATGAAACATTTAGGAAGATATGTATGTTCAAGCTCTGCTGGCTTGATTAAAGGACACTTCAAGTCTTGTTAGCAAGGAAATTTGCTGGATCAGCCTTCAGCACTTTTTCTCCTCTGTTGCCTGCATTTGGCACTTGGATGCTAGATTGCGTGCAGAGGGAGAGCGTTTTTGGCGCCAGCACCTGTTTATTCCGGTAATTTCTCCTGGAGACAGCCTTTATAGCCTCTCCGTTTCGTGCCCTTATGCTCAGTGCAGGAGAATGAGAACTGTCCCCTCAAACTCCTCTACATAAGTGATTACAAAGCTGAGCCACAGAATTCTTTGGTCATGATAAAATTTCAGGCAACTGTGAATTTTGAAAAAACACCAAAGTATGGATAATTTCCTTTAAACTCGGTGCCCAAAAGGTTTACAAATTTGAGCTTCTGAAACTAAAATTAACAATATGTTAATATTAATATTATACATTTTAATAGATTTAACTATCCCCTTAAGGCCAAATTTTTTTTAAATAAAACTTGGTCTAAAATAATGTACAATAAAATAATATTAATGTAGCTTTACCTAAATGAGACCAATAAGCAAATACGAAATACTGTATATATTGGAAACAGGGGTAATAAGGGAAAAGCACTGACCCATTATCGCATGATAAAATAGCAGCTATGTGAGAAAACTGCCACTGTTTGGCTCCTATGTGCAAGCCCCTAACCCAAAGTTGCTAAATGGAAATATAAGCTTGCTCTAATTAAGAGTGTGATTAATGCTGTAGATTGAACGGTAAATATAAGTGTAATCCTTTTCCTTACCCTGATCCCTGTCAGTAGCAGAGACAGTGAGGACAGAGGTTCCAGCTGGCTGGTTCTCCTTGATTTGAACTTCATACTCGCTCTTCTCAAACCAGGGAGCCTCGTCGTTAACATCGATGACCTGTACTGACAGCACCTGGGTGGTAGAGTGCTGTGGCGTCCCATGATCCTCTGCAACAATTGTGAGGTTGTAGCTGTCCTGCTCCTCACGGTCCAGAGCTTTGAGAATTGAAAGAGAGCCTGTGACAAAGAAAGAAGAGACAGATCTTGTAGTGAAGCTGTTGAATCTGAGCGAAAAGTAAAAATAGTACAGAATATTCTGTGAACAACTATTTCTTAAATGACAACCACAGAAAAAAATATAATTACTTATATCATTTCAGCGGTTGAAAAGTCATCATTATCTTTAACCTACCATACAGTAAAAGAAGTGATAAAGCACTGAAATTCCCTTCACTCATGCAGCCAGGGGTATAAATATTTCTCACTCCTCTCACACAAACCACACGCACTTGAACACATTGCGCTGGAGCCAAAAGACTCAAAGACCCGACTCGCTTCGATTTCCAGGATTACATTTCTACTCAAAAAGTCAACCACAGCATCCTAAACTTAGAAACCAGAGTTTTATAGCCCAATTTACTCCCTTTCTGCCTCTCGTCTTGATAAAGACTCTGCTCTCTGGAAAAAATGTCACGGAAAGTGCTGTTCGTCGTCGTGTGGTGGAGATTTCAATGTCCTCAACCAAATGAACCAAAGTTTGAGGAGGCCTGTTTTATAGGTGACAAGAGTAAGCTATGATTTGAAGACCTTTACACTGGGTTAAAACCAAGTGTCTTTTAGGCTGTAAACCAGTTTGATCATCAAACCAGCAAAGAGCAACAAATGACCATCATGAAGCAGCTTCAGATTTATACATCTTTTACAGCAGAGCAAGGAAAAAGCCAGAGGGTCTCGCAGGGTAAACAGTGTGGGGCTGATATGACATTCAGATCGCTTGCATGTCTGCCCTATATTGCTAGTGGTTTGTGCGAGGCCCGTGTGAGGTCTCCCCTTTATTTATAATTTACCAAACACTTCAGCCCTAAACACATCAGCGACTCCTAAAGTGAGCTTCCGTTCTTGCGTTAGGCACCTCTGCTTTTACGCTTAAGTAGTCTGCCAACCAGACCTCCTCTTTTTTTGTCATCCAGTCAAAATCCTGTTAAGTCTAACTCCCCTATGTCTGGCCAATATCAGTGCTATAACTGCTTATAGAGACTTAAACATTTGCCTATACCCACCCTGGTTTGCTTAGCTCCAGCACATGCCAGATAGAACACAAAAGAAAAATAAACCCATATTATTTCATAAACCGTTTTGACATTCATGGAAGAAAAATGCTTTCCAGCTGGCATGTCCATTAGGTGTCTCTGCCTCTTTAATCCTTTTTAGAGTAAGCACTGAGTGGGGACTATATTAGGAGCCTTTGATGATGGAGAAATTGCAAAGTAAGTTACACATGCATGTCAAATCAAAAGGGCGCGGTAGACCAAACCAACATAAAATTGTGCTCCCACAAAAGAAAAAGGCATTACTGCTCAATGGGTTTTAGGAATGGTTTTTAGGGCCATAAAGTGTTGAAGTAGGAGAGGCAGAAATGCTTCCTGCACTTAAAAAACAGCATCTTGTTGGCTCTATTCTAACTCTAAAACTATCACCATTGAGGTAGGGCAGAGTCAGATTAAGAAGTCCTGGGTTTAAATCTGGCTTTATTCAGGGCCTCTATGCTAGCAGTGCAGGAGGTAGAATAGTCTACCTTAAACCTATAATTTAGTAATTAAATATTCAACCTTCAGAACTACCATGATTAAGGTCATGGGTCTTGCTCAGGGTGGTGATACTAAAGGTTGGATAGTCAGAACCCATAACCTCTTAACCTGTATCTGAGTATGTTAACAGTTGGAGACCATTACCACTCATGTTTGTCAAACTCTTCTATTTGGATCAAATGAGAAGCCAGTGTGCAAAATGAAACAAACAATTTAGAGTAAGAAAACTTAGATGTTCAGATGAGACTTACCTGTGTTGGGGTTGAGGCTAAACCGCCCTGCCGTGTTGCCTGTCTGAATTCGATAGGACACTCTCCCATTTTCACCCTGATCTGCATCACGGGCCATGACGTAGAGAAGCACAAAGCCTACCGGCTGATCTTCCATCACACTGACGACCGTTGGGGAGCTGAACACTGGAGCGTTGTCATTCTCATCTGTAACAAAGATACGGGCCGTGACCGAGCCCCACAGCCTCTGACTCGGATCAACGGCTGAGTCTGTAGCTCGGACAACCAAGAAAAGACTAGAAGTCACCTCATGGTCCAGCTCTTGACCCAGGGTAAGAACTCCTGTGATTGGGTCGAGGGTCAAGAGGTCAGAGCTGTCTGGCCACCGGTGCTGGATAGAGTAACGCACCTCACTGTTGGGGCCACTTCCATCCTTATCAGTGGCCTGGAAGGCATAAATGGAGGAGCCTGGCTTTATGTTCTCAGGGACTACAATGGTGACCGGATCTTCAGGGAATTCTGGAGCATGATCATTTTTGTCTTGCACATTGATGTCCAGCTGGATCATATAACTGCTAGGAAAGGCTTTTGAAAAGTCATCCACCTGTATCTGTATGGTGTAGCGAGCACCTTTTTCATAGTCCAGCTCCCTGGCCAAATACACATCCCCAGTCAGACGGTCCACCATGAACGTGCCTTCTTGGTCATTGCCCCCCACCACCAGGTAAATCACCTGCCCATCGAGCGCCACATCCCGCTGGTCATGTGACCTCACTGAACCTATGATGGAACCTGGCTTGGCTCCCTCCACAGAGTTAAGGGTCATGGAAAGGGTGTTGGGTTTAGGAGGACTTCTAGTCGAGCCAAGAATCTATGGATGAAAACAAAGACAATTCCATAAGCATTACTGAATCCAAATGAAGTGCCAAGAAATCTGAAAACGTATGAACATTCAATATTGCATTGTCCAATGTTTCCAAGACACAATAGAGTCACTTTCTTACAGTTAAATGTGAAACAAATGTCTCTTCAATGTCGGTGCCTCAACAAGGAAGGCCTTAATAAATCTTAGAGTACTAACGCAAATCATTTTTAACACCCAATGGGCTATCTTTAGTCACAATCTGTGCACAAGCTTGGTGGTACAGGTCAGATTTCCCATATGGCTCCATGAAAGCACATTCTGAGCTCATTGCGTCTTTGTCTTCAAGCACCAGTCAGAAATAGTGGTAGAAAAACTGTTAGAACAACAGAATAAAAATGTTAATTGATTAATTCTGGATAACTGATTATACCCTCACATACTGTGCATTAATGCAACAAATGTATGCAAGGCATACAATGAGACTGCTTTCCTTGGGGCTTAGATCAGGTGAATGTTTATCATGTTTTTCCCCTCAAATTATTGTCTGGTATAGTGGAGTGGTATAAGTAACTAAAACTTTGGGTTATTGACTATAAGATTGGGAGTTCAATTTCCAAAAGAGCCTAAAACCATTGTTGGTCTCCTGTGCATGGGTCACATTTCATTGTGGTGCAATGTGTGAGTGTGTGTGTGGTGTGTTCACAATGACAAATAATCACTCATTTTCACTTCAGCTGGTGGACAGTGTAATTGGATTTGAGCTTGTATTGGTCTGAATTGGATCTGTTTTAATGGCTTGGATGAAAACGTGATGCAGTGTTAGAGTATGTATACTACATACAT
The DNA here is from genome assembly GCA_032718565.1 of Distichodus sexfasciatus. Classification (NCBI taxonomy): domain Eukaryota; kingdom Metazoa; phylum Chordata; class Actinopteri; order Characiformes; family Distichodontidae; genus Distichodus; species Distichodus sexfasciatus. Next base: position 561,108 of record JAVGVS010000066.1, on the reverse strand, counting down.
TAAAATTAGACATGCCCATTCTGTTTGACCATTCATTTTTTAAAGAAGCAAGTAGTCCACCTGTTCCACATGAATATATATGGGTATAAATTCAATCAAAATCAGGAACACATTTGCTTCCCTTTTTACAATCAGCGGATGCCTAATTAGCACTTTAAATTCTTATGTCTTCAGCTTTTTGAGACATTTCCTGTACTTTCTTTTTCTAATAATAAATACATAAATAGAATTAGGTGATGAAACTATCTTCCACATGAAAGCAGACTTGTTTCCAGTGCCCTCCCAAAGAGGCTGGGATCACGACTTTGTAATAATAACAGGTGAAAGCTTTCATTCTTAAACCCCCCATGAAAAGCAAACAGTCCGACTGCACGGAGCAAAGCAGGACTCATAACAACGTCCGTAACTGCATCACTTAGCATTCCCCAAAACGCAATGTAGTGGAACGGCCCAGCACGCCTGGTATTACTCCAGCCGGCATGCAGAATATTATCTGGATGTTGTTGTGGTGAAACGCTATCTGGTGCGAGTGTGTCCATGAATGCTACCGTGCGAGAGGGACTGAGGTTAGCGGCTCTCCTTCTGATCAGTAAGAGCCACAGCTGGGCCCCATCATGGACCATCTGGGAACACTTCATTCTTCTCTCCCCCTTTCTTTCTTTCTTTCTCGTTCTCTCTCTCCCTCTCTCCAGGAGTGCCGATATCGCAGGCAACCATACACTCTGCAATTAGCATCCTTTTTTTTCAGAAAACCCATCTAAGGCTCCTTTGCTACAGAACAGAGACAAAGAGGCCTGGTGTCGGCCAGAAACACTTCCACTCAGAACGTACCATGTGGCGGACCTCGGTGCTTTTTAGCAAATGTAAAAAGAGCCAAAGTATCATATAATATATCTTTTGACACATGAATGCATGTTGAATGCATGTCAGTAGCCATGGTTTACTGGCCTCTCTCATTTAGCTTTGAATTACAGGCTCTAGCTGTGGAAGGAGATGTAATGTTGAGAATTTTGAGGCTTTTTTATAGACAGAAGCCCTATTTTTTTTAGACTAAAATTTCCCCTACCCTCTACTGATCTGGCACGAAAATCGCTCCAGTCTGTCAATGTAGAAAGTCAGTGAGTGTGACTGGGTTTGGCAAAGCCTTCTAATTAATGTAGATGTTTCTGACATAAAACCAGACTGTCTCCTACACTGCAATGTTGCTTATTTTGACACTCCTTATAAAAAGTAAGTACCTACTGCTAGCCGCAGATCAGTCTGAATTTGGAGCCACAAGATCCTGGACTCTGGTCCACACAATAGAACAGCAGTTTATTGTCCATTATAAATACACCTCACACAAGGACAAGACAAAGTATCGCCAGTGCTATTTGAATCTGCATACACAGATTTTGGTCTTTCTGTTTTTGATTGTCTTTGATATTCTGGTTTTTGGATTTTTGTCTTTTGATATATTGGTGTCCTGCTTTTCACCTACTATTGAATGAATTTGGTTGCTCTCTTAGTAGATTGTTATATGTACTGTTTGCCCGTTCCTCGACCACAGTCCTGCTCTTCATTTCATATAGACACTCATCTGTCCGACTCACTGTCTGACCGTTGTTTCAACGGTTTCAACTACTTGTTTCCTCCGCAAAGGAAGTGAAATATCACCTTAGTGCAATGTTTGCCTAAAATTCTCACTGTTGTAGAAAGACTTATTGTTTAATTTATGCCTATTTCCCCAGTTGCTGACTAAAAGCAATCACTTGTTCTTTTTACTTCTTATTAATTTCTTCATCTTCACATTTTTGGGCTTTTAACTCCTGCCAAAGTCTTTGTTGTAGAGACACCATTCACGGCTTTTTTCAGCTCACTGAGGGGGGCCGGGCCATGCCATTTCTTTTCAATAACACAGCAGCAATACTCTTTTTCCCCCTTCTTTTCAGGTCAAAAAATTGTTGACCACAAGGGGACGCTACTATTAAGGCTGTAATTTCCTCTTTTAGCCACAAGGGTGTCTCCTTTAAGGTGAAATGTGCTCATACTTTTCTTGTGGTTTGCCCATTTCTGACATGATCTTAACATTAATTTGACTGCTCATTGTTTAACACTTAGGTCAACCAAAATCAGTAGGAACTGCTATAAGCATCCTATATCATTTCTCCCTTTGCTTTATGTGTTTTGAGCACACAGCAATCACACCGTTTCTTTAGGGATTGTCCATCTAGTTAGTTTGTATTGGGCTTGTTTTAACTTGTCTCATTTTTTAGATTTTCACTCAGACATGGGCATCTGTTTGTTCATCACAGTCAACCTGTAACTACCAAGTTTACTAGTTGTAGGTACAAATTGGTGGTAAAGGTAATGCACTTATTTTTACATGAATTTATGAGGTCCAACCTGAATGCGTAGGGGTGAGGAAGAGCTCTGAGGAGGACTTCCACGGTCTGAGGCAGTGACCGTAAGTGTGTATTCAGCCTTCTCAGCCCTCCTCAGTGGGGACGATGACCTTAATTCCCCTGTGTTTGGATTCAGAGAGAAGCGTTCTGCCCTTGAGCCTAAGAAACAATTAACAAAAATCAGTTACATCTTAAAAACTTTCAATTTGTTGCTCATTGTGTTTAGGATGAGGTGGGGGAAGTTTAACCCACATAAATGCCCTACTATTGTAGCAATGTAATACTTTAAATTAAGCTTTACAATGTCATTTGGATAGCACAGAAGGCTTAAAGGAAGGAAGTTAAATTGCTTGCTAACCTGATAATGAGTAGAAGATTGTTCCGTTCTCTCCCTCATCTGGGTCTTTAGCTTGAAGAGTTCCCAGTACAGAGCCAGCAGAAAGGCCCTCTGACACCTGAAAGACACACACACTTAGTATGTGTAACCAGTGGTGGAAAAAGTAGCGAATATTTGTACTTAAGCACAAGTATTGTTACATTGCTGAAATAATAGTCAATGACAAGTATACATTCTAGTGTTAAAAGCACCTAAGTAAAAGTACAAAGTATGCTGCTGGGTCAATATTTTATTATTAATTCAAATTGTAGGCATACTCAGTAATGAAGTGTCATTTTAAAAGTAGTGAAGTTGAACAATTACAAACGTAGAACTACAGTCATAAAAGTACCCAAAAAATCCCTTTGTTCTTTTTACATCTTCATTTCTTCATCTTCACATTTTTTGTGCTTTTAACTCTTTGAACAGTTTTTTGTTGTAGAGACACCATTTGTGGCTAAAAATTTCCGGCTTACTGAGGAGACCCAGGCTAGGGCCCTTTTCCCTTTTTTGTGATGTCAAAAAATCCCTATTTTGGCCACAAGGATGCTACCATTAAGGTTGTAATTTCCTCTTTTGTCCACAATGGCTACTGTAATGCCGAACAAACTACCAATAAGATTTCTGTCTAACCCAAAATCTGAACTCATACCTTGTGTTTTTCACAATTTTTGAAACCACAACTTGGACAGAAAACCTTTAAAGTTCGTAAAGCTACACTACTGATCTTCTCTGCTGAGTTCACCTGGATGAGCAGCTCTCTGCCTGGCACAGCGTGACTGAATGCAGGCGCATTGTCGTTCTCGTCCATCACGGTGATGTGAGCGGTGCCGGTAGCACTGCGTGGTGGAGTTCCTCCGTCCTGCACCACTACCACAAGCTGGTAGCTGGACTGCTGCTCACGATCCAGAGCTGCCCTCGTGCTAATTTCACCTGGAGCAGAAAATAAAAACAGACAGAATGACGAAGGGAGGAAGAGAGTGTGTGCGCTTGCTTGTGTTAGTTTGTGTATGTGGAAGATGGAGAAAAGGGAGAGTTTATGTGCATGTAGAAAGAAAAATATAAAAGAAAAGAAATAAAAAAGAAATAAAGCACATAAAAGGGACTGTATGAAAGGGGGAGAATTTATTTTAAAGAAAGAAAAAAGACAAGTGGGACTGTGCGAAATAGAGCGACAAAGTGAAAAAAGAGAGGTAGAAAAACAGGACGTGCTAAAAGAAAGAACGAAAGAAGCAGAGAAATGAGTCTGTGTGAAAAAGAGAGACAAAGAGAAAGAAAGAATAACTGTGTGAGAAGTGAGAGAGAGAGAAAAATAAAACAATGAAGAAAGAATGTGCTTTGGAGAACATTTAGACATAAGAGAGAAAAGTTTGTATTTATGGGAGAGAGAGAGATAAAGCAGGAGGAAAGAAAGCAAGAAGGAAAGAAAGATAGAAAGAAAGTCAGAGAGTCAGAGAAGTGAGACTGTCTAATTGCAGGAAAGAGAAGCTGGTGTGTGGCAGTGCCAGTAAGCGGCTCTTAATCACAAGTCTAATTGTATAACAATAGCCAGAGGGACTTCCTGTCTAAATGAAGTGAAAAGAGGGCACATCCATTAACTGAATAATGGCACAACTGCCTGCCTGGCTTGAACATAATCAAACACCGCAGTTTTGCCTTGTGCCTGCTCACCGGTCTGGGAGTTGATCTGGAAGTTACGGTCTGCATGTAGAAGCCTGTAGGTGAGGCGGCTGTTGAGTCCAGCGTCACGATCGGTGGCCGAGACCCTGCCAAATCCAGTTCCTGCTGGGAGGTTCTCCCTCACTGCCAGAAACACCCTCTCCTGGGAGAGCCGGGGCGAGTTATCGTTCTCGTCTGTCACCGAGACCCTCACAGTGGCACTGCCCGTCTTCTTTAACTGTCCTCTTCCCGAGGTGGCCAGGACGGTCAGCAGATAGATGTCTTTGGCTTCCCGGTCTAAAGCACTCTTCACAAAAAGCCAGCCACTGTCCGGCATTATCCCGAATCCCGCAGCGTCGCCGTCAGGCCGCAGGTGGTATGAAAGCTGGTCAGAACTTCCGGAGGAGCCTCCGTTCCCGACAGTGTCCCTGTTTAGGGCTCGCACCTGAAGGAAGCGGGTGTTGAGTGGCGTGTTCTCCTTTAGCTCCACCCGGTACGTCAAAGTGTCGAAGGCAGGTCCCTGGTCATTCTCCGCCTGCACGTGCACTACCAAGGTGAAGGTTGCACTCAGCTGGGGGACGCCATTGTCTTTGGCCAGCACCTGCAGGTCGTAACGGGGGATGTTTTCATAAGAGAGGCTCCCAATCAAGCGGATCTCGCCGCTGCTCCTCTCCACTCCAAAGGTGCGCTGACCCCCGGCAGAGAGCAAGTCAAAGCTCAGTTGACCATTGGGACCCGAATCGCGGTCCTCGGCCTGGACCCGGTACACCACTGTGCCCATCTTGGTGGCCTCGGGGAGCAGCAGGGACTCAGAAGAGGATGGCAGGAAAGTGGGTGCGTTATCATTGACGTCAGCCACCGTGATGCGGACACGAGTCTGCCCAAAAGCAGGAGGTGATCCACTGCGAGCCTGGACCTCTAGCTCCAGCGAGGGCCGAGCCTCATGGTCCAGGGTCAGGCTGGTGCGCAGGGCACCCGTCTCCGAGTCAATCGTGAAGTAACCGTCGGGATCGCCGGAGGAAATGGTGTAGAATATGTCCTTTGGTGCTCCTGAATAGAGGAAGGATGAGAGAAGGGGAAATAGAGAAAATTAAGGATTGGAAATATAAAACAGAGAAAGAACAAAAAGGCTACTTTAGACTCCATCCTTAATTTGGCAAAAAAACTGTCCAAATTATTCAGCACCAAAAATGGTCGACTGTCAGACCAGAAAATGCCTGAACATAGAAGTATAATCACACCATGGAGGTTGTGGAATGGAGTCTGTGATTGATGCGAGTGTCTAATGAGATCCACACAGCTGCTGTTTTCTCTTTCGTTCGACCGACTCGCTGTGAGTGAGAGAGACTCTGTGTCGGGCCTTTCAGCACGTCCTGCCACTGAACCTCACAGGCAGAGACCCACAACTGTCATACTGCTACAGACTGAACAGCTCGTGCAGCAGTCAAAAAATCAAACGTGAATTATGCATTAGGATTTTAACACTTCCTTAGAGGCAAAGGTTATTAAATTAGAATGTACTAAACTAAAATTAAATGGGGTTATGTGGGGTAAATAATACATTTTTGATCAGTGCAGTCACACAACCATTGTACTGTTGTATATTGCCATAAAATAGTCATCTGACACTGTTTAACTTAACAGGATCTTAACAGAAGATAATGATTATAATATTCATTAGATACAAAACGACCCTAAGGAGAAAGGCCTTAAAATTGTATTAACTCAATATAAAACTGTTGTCCTGCATTTCATGTACTTTACATACCTACTCTTACTTTGTGTGTGATTAATACTATGTGTACATGGAATGCCAACAAAAGTCAGGGGGGTTGCAAACTTTGGTCAACTAACATCAGCACAAGAAAAAATGGCTCAAATTCAACAACAATGATTAAATAATATGCTCAGCGCTTTAAAGCAAAAGACCTTAGATTTTCACTTCATTCAGAGCTACTCAGTAATCTGAAAAACTCTATAAACCCTGGAAAAGGAGGTGGCAGGACAGTGCTCTAAAAAACTGAAAACCTTGGTGAATATAAGATTAAGGGGGTTCAAATCCTGAAACAGCCTAAAGCCCAACAGCAAGATGCCTAACTAGAAGTTTCTTCACTTAGAGTGTACCTGCAATTAGGAAACAGAAGTTATCCTGGATAAGAGTGTCTGTTAAATGTCTTAAATGTAAATGTAAAACTAGTGTTTATACTGTATAAGAACTGTTAGGTACTCAACATTTGCTTGATGTGATATTTGTGAATGATGTGTGTAATTAACACTAAATTCACATGACATACTGACTAAAATCATGAAGCTGTGTTGCTAACTTTGCATGTATAATTTGAACATATAGTATCAATTTCACACACTGACATCAAGGAATGTCAATGACATCAAGGAATGTCAATGTGATGTTTTTGAGCGATGTGTGAAATTAACTTAACATGTACAAGGGATACAGGCAAAGTTAACAATGTCAAGTGACATCAAGGAATTTTTCGACAGTGGCAGAAAGAAAGAGAAAGAGAAGGAGACACACACTATCATGGCTGAAATGCTTCATATTCATTTGATGTCTTGTCACGCGCACTCTGTTCCGCGGCCGGTAGTTGGATTGGGACGCGGTTGGTCGCGGTTCAAAGGGTATAAAAGGTTTCAGTTCCTCGTGGCGCGCCGCTCTGCCATTAGAGTCAACCTGGCCCATCTTCCGATTCACTTCGGCACCAACTGTGAGTACTCCAGTTATTGGGTTTATCTCTTTGATAGAGTGTGTGTCGTCAGAACGCGGATTAGTGTGGTAATCCTTGCTCTCCGTGTGAGAGAGTTCTTAGATCAACTTGCATGGCTATCCTACCTACTCACGCTCCAAGCCACGTTTGGGCTAACCTCCACGCTTCACCAGCTAACGGCTAACGAGTAGCAATCTGCTAAATCCTAACCAGATCACTGACAGTTTGTGAAAGTGAGGCATTCGGTTCATATCCTAATCAGATCACTGTCCGAATCGCGAGCATTCCTACAGCCGCGTAACCCGGCCGCTGGAAGTTTGTGAGCGTCTGTTTATTCCTGCCAAATCCTCATCAGATCCATGACATGTCTCAGCTACAAGCTGGCTTGTGAGAGTGGCTGGCGTGTAAAACAATACTTAAAAAAGAGATTTTTAATAGATAATAGGAGTCATATTTCAGCTATAGCTATGAGATTTGAATTGTTGCCCTCACATACCAATCTAGGTCATTAACCCAAGAGTGAACACTCACCACTCCGGCTGCTAGCTCGCACCACGCCCACCTCGGTGCCCCTCAGCACGTCCTCCGACACGGTGAAAAAGTACTGCGCCTGCTCGAACACGGGGGGCGCCACTGAGCCTGCCACCACGCTGATGTTCACCCTGGCGTTGACCGGTGCTGTGAGTCCACCTCCGTCCAGGGCCGTGATGACCATGGCGATGACAGAGTTGGCCTTTCCGTGCAGCGAGCGGGAAAGAGAGATCACCCCTGCGAGGAGAAAAAGGCCAACAAGGACGACAACACAGTGTGGTCACTTTATGGATTGTAGCAGCGTTCTGCTCACACTGTCTACAACAGCAAGTACACATGATGTAACATTTAAATCATGGATGAAGGCTTGCCTTATAGAGTCTCTCACGGAATGAAAAAATGAAGGAATGAAGGCTGCACTCATATAAAGCACTTCCAGATCTGCAAAAGTGTCTTTCAGAGACAATGGAGCCACCAACAGGTATATACTGTGTGTGTGTTTTTATCATGGTGGACACACTCACACTCCCTCACACACATGAATGCACCTACATATGCATGCACACACACACGCACACACATATGCACGCACATACATACACACTTATATAAGCGTGCACACAAACAAACCTGTGTCCTTGTTGAGTGTAAAGAAGTTGGAGCCTCCCCCGGGCACGGTGCGATAGGTGACTTTGCCATTTTCCCCAGCGTCGGGGTCGTGGGCCGTCACCTTCACCACGGAGGTTCCCGGTGCGCTCTGAGAGCTCAGGCTGACAGCGTAGTTGACCGGATAGAAGGTGGGCCTGTTGTCATTGATGTCTTGCAGCGACACTTTCACGAAGGCCGACGAACTCAAGCCGCCCTAGAGAGGGGTGGAAACAGGGAGCAGATTATTGTTGTCTGACTACAGCTTTAGGAAAGCTGGCATCACCACAGGCACTTTTTCCCTTCTCTTTTGGGGTAGTCAGGGATTAGAATATGTAAAGGAAATCCGTACAGTGTACGGTGTTGTAAAAAAAAATCAGTTAGGAGCAGAATTAAATGGCTCACACTCATTATCCGTATTTTGCAAGCACAATTTTATGACTGTATTAATAATGGCAATGGGGAACCGTGGCGAACCTCTACTTGCAGCCTCCACAGGGCAGTGTGTGTGTGTGTGTGTGTGTGTGCTCTACAATGCACCCCAGGGACTCTGTGTTTTACTGCCTTCTCACTTTGGAGAGCCTATGACTGTTGTTGCTGGCAGTAAAATGTGAGTGTGTTGAATCGTGAATCGGAGGGCCAGCCTACAAGGCCGAATAATATGTGGCAACACAAATGCACCTTTGTATCAAAGCACTGGACTACTAAGCCAATTTTGTGGTCAAACTAATGAAAAAACTCAATAATTAAAGTATATCCGTTCCTAACAAAACTGCCCAAACATATGGTCCATTACAATGAGCAATGCAATCTTTCCTAAAAGGCATAACAGCCCAAAAAATCATCAAAGAATATTATGAGTATGCTAATGGATAAATTTCCATCTCGCTCACCCCATCAGCAGCGGTGATGATGAACTCGTAGCTCTCAGAGCCTTCATCTCGGTCCAGAGGCGCGCTGGTGCAGATCTGGCCTGTTTCTTTATTGATGCTGAACACCGACGGAGAGGGGCTGCCGGGGCCTGATCCTAAAGAATATGTTATTGTGCCAAACGAACCACCATCTGCATCTTTTGCAGTCACCTGTGATGAAAGGAGCAAATAGAAATAAATTAATAGGAATTAATTCTTAAATACCACTATTCACTTTTTCCAGAAAAAACAAAACATTGACATAAACGCTCCCTAGCATTTGTTTTGAGCAGTTATTTAAAGAAGTTCTCACAAGGCAATCTCATTAGGCAGTTAATTTGTTAAAACCCTATGCATTTTACATAGTTGACCAACAAATCAACAAAACCAAATAAAACCAACATATTAACAAAGTTTCAGAGTTCATATGTACCATCTGCTGAAGAAAGCACACAATGCTAACATGATCATTCATGTCTTTGTTTCTTTTTTAATTGTCATTTATCAGCTATTCTAAAAACGTGATACTAAATTGTGTGCCTTCCGTTGTAACACAATGTCTTTACTAACAATTAAAAACACTGACATTATACTGAATTGCCCTATCAGAATTTCCAGTGCTTGTTCATATGTTCAATTAGTCAGCCAGTCCTTCTCTGATACTCCTTTTCCATTGTGGATTAAGTGTGAGAGTGTGTGCGTAAAACAGGGAGAGTGTGAAGGATGACATGGTGTAAGGGAGCTGCCCCGGATGCCTGGACCATGCCCATACATACCCGGGCAGGCAGCCATGGAGACAGAGTTCTCACAGAGTGCGGTGGAAAGTGGAGGAGGAATAATGAGGTGAGAGGAATGGGGATCTATAGTGCTTTTAGCAGGAGGTTCAGATAGGGAGTTAAAAAAATAGGGGTCAAGTAAGGTGTAATTTTTTAAGCCTCAGGTCTGAGTCCTGCATCTAACAGCTGATGCATCACAAATGCATGAACTGTATAATACACTACATATATAGACATTTCTGCAGTGGGTGTTGTGTGCCAGGTCAAACTGAACAGTGGGACCTGCCAACCTTGATGAAAGGGGTGCAAAATGTAAAAAGGGAAGAAAAGAAAGAGCTTAGGTCAAACCCATACGGCCGTCTGTTAAGAGTGGCTGTTGAAGGCTAGCAGGCCTGTAGGAATAGAAAAAGCTGTTTGGAACAGGGTATGTTTTCACAATTCACAAAACCATTTGTTTGTTTAGGCACTTCGCCTCTTTTACAAACTGGCACCAAGATAACCCCTCTAAGAAACGTTCAAGCCACAAAAGAAACGTAAGGAGAAAATATGCAGTTGACAGTTTAGCAATGACCAATTGGGGTCATTAACTGATCTGAAGGAAGACGCCAGAAAATCGGGGACGAACAGATGTCAGGATGAGTTCTTGTCTTGTGGGAGTCGTGGTAATAATTTCAAAACAGAGAACATTGCTTTACAGAGGTCCGGCTGGCTATGTGTCCACCAGCTGGGAGAAAGGAAGCTTATGTTTACGGGCTCAAGGCAGGTCAAGTTCATCTGCCTTCCAGACGTTTTCTTATGACACTAAACACCGCAAAGGGGATGTGGAGGAGGAAATCCCTGTCTGTCCAGGCATCGGCTTCAGCGGGAAGCTTATCTTGAGTGCTGGTCTGACCGCAACGTTATTCTTTCTCGATCTCAAGCTGAAAAAGTTCTACATTAGAGTAGAATATGAGAAGAAATAGAAAAAAGGAAGAGTCACACACAGTCACACATGCACACCACCATCAGACTAAAGATGACAAGACCTTGCTGTTCAGCTTTCAAGTTCAGTCTGCAGCTGACTCGTATTACACCATGGATACTGTAAAAAAAAAGAGATGCATCTGAGAAGCCAGCAGACCTCAGGTGTCGTTCAGAAGGCTTTACTCGGCAGGAATTCTACAACCGGAAAGCTTCGAGTCACAACCTCTCAACCCTCCTCTCTCTGGGCTGACCCCTCTACCCCCACAATCTTCTCGGTAAACAGAAATACACTGGTGGTCCTGGGATCCCATCATTCATCATTTCTATACATGCACACCGCCTCAAAAGCCTATAACCAACAAAGGGCTCCTTGCAAAACATTAGGGGGAAATGACCTTTGACTCCACCGGGTCTGCTTCTCAACAAAATATTTTATATGCCTGGCTTTGAAAGAAGCACTATAACATCGCTTGGTGCCATTTACAGCGGCTATAAAAATGGACTTTTCCATAAGATCTTTGGACAGTGGCCAAAAAGAGGCTAGTGATTTCTCCCCGGGCCGAAAGGTGTATCTCACATGCGAGAGACTGCTCCCCTTCGCCTCTTCACAGACTCCCTCATCTGCTCAGATATTGCTCTGTCTTAAAACCCAAAAAGTTCAAAAACAGGCAAAAGCTGCTCGTCCTGGCTACTCTCCAAATGGTTCCACTGTTGATCATGAATCTGTATATTCAGCCTTTGCTGACTTGCTGCTCGCTGGTGCACCTAGCTGTGGAAATCACGGATTCTGAGGCAAGGGAGAAGAAAGACCAGCTCTTTTTAAGGGAAGCATTGCAAGATAGGCAGAGCCAAGTTTACTTCAAAGGTGAGCAGTCAATATACTACAGAGTCTCAAAAAAGACCAGTGAGAAAAAACATGAGTTTTGCGTGTGCATGAGACAGTATGGAGTAAGCACAAGATGTTCTCACATGTGCACATAAAATTTATTCTCTATTCATGTACTGACTGTGATTGTGTTGACTGTATCCACTGTTACTTTATTGCCTTTGCCATGGAGTTTTTGACCTTATGCTTAAGTCTAGTTCTTTACTGTAAAGACATAGTGTGTGTTCTTGCATCTAGACATCGGTACTTCATTTCTGGGCATCATTTAAACTAAAGTCTCAAAAATATATCACGCTCAGGTGAAAACATCTCGTGTGAAAGCAATACTTATTTTTCCTCTGTAGTCCCCATATTGACTTTGTAATATACAGAACGAAATAGTGGTGGTTCAAAGTTGGGACAAATATCCTGTCTCAAGATATCCTTTGACATTTGAAAAGAAAAGAAAGCAGGCATTCTTAAACAAAGCAACTTAGATTTCCTAATTCCTAACAGGGACAGTCTCTCTGGAGCAACTTTGGTTCCTGGGTTCAGAGGCTCAGTGGAGGTATTGTTGACTGATGTACCAAGTCAGGCTTAAACCCATAACCTTTTGGTCCATATCTCAGTATCCTACCACTAGACCACCACCATCTTAAAAAGCACAATTGTACTATTTCTTAGATGTAATTAGCATCGTGAAGCTTCTCAGAACAGGACCACCATCAGAGCTGGCTGTTCTAAAGGCAGATGTCCTTACCATTATGACCACCCCCCTTATTTCCTGATGGGATCACTTTGGGTGTAACACTATCTTTTGGACAGATCTGTGATCTTACGTTTGCCTGTGTTTGTGTGGTATTTACATAGGTTGAGAGAGATTAAGCACCTGCAACATTAATTTGCCTCGAGACACTGTGCTAACTGGGCCTGAGGGTTAGCCATCCATGCAGGAATGCCCAGTGAGACCCTCTTTTTTTTGAGGAGCTGACCTTAGTGTCACCTCTGTTCACTCTGAACATTTGGAAATTTCCGCACTGACTATGAGAGGAGCTTATAGAAATAGATGAGATCATAACTGACACAGTATCAGTATCTCAAAAGAGGAGAGGGAAATGAGTATGAGAGTGGGGAATGAGTAGGAACTAGACAAGAGAAGTCACATTAAACTGGGTTTTTGTCTGGTAGTAGGATATTTGCCAAACAGTTGCTGGTTCAAATCCAGCATTATCCTTGCCAAAACTACCACCACTGAGCCCCTTAACCCCATATTGCTCCAGGGAGACGGTGCCTGTAATTAGGAAATGTCACTTTTGGCACTTATGCCTGAAGTCACTTTGGGTCTGAATGAGACTGAAATGCTAGAGGATGGAGGTGACCATTGATTTGGCCAGGTGTGGAGCCAATGGGGTCTGACAGCTGAGAAGAGGTGCAGGTCACAGCCAGTCTACAGATGAGAAAAGCATTAGAGGGGTCCGGTGCTAAAGAGGGCCCAATGAGGGGGTGGGGTGGCGTGTGGAGCCCTCAGCTGCAGGAAGACTGAATCTGATGGAGCAGAGGGGAGCGGAACATCAATTCTCCACACTGCTCCAGAACTTCAGAGGCCTCAACGCACAAAACATTTGCAGGCCGCACTTTGCTGAGCTGTACAAGAAATTCCCAAGTTTCGCAATACTTTTATGAAAACTTGGAGGGCAAAAACAATTAACGTGGCAAGGGTCTGATGCAAAACGTGGCCGCCAGCTTCTATCAAAAAGATGCAAAGCAGAAAGAAAAGCAGGAAACTGCAACCTTGCAATTCGGTGACAGACTGTTTGCCTGTCATCTGGAAATCTGAGCGCTCATTAATGGAAATCACAGCTTAACATTCATGAGAGGTAGAATCGACCTTCTCAGGATCCAGCTTCAGTCAATGTGTTGCAGTGCTGAGTGGAAGGAGCTTCTCTCATCGAAGCTCTCTCCATTTTTCATCAATCAATGGACTAAACGACAAGGCGAGAGACATTTACGCTCCACTCCATACTCACACATTACCGTGGCTCCAATTGGACACTGCAATACACTCGAGTGCAATTCACCTTTTTTCCGGTGTGGTGCAGCTCTCTCCAGGCCCTTCATTTAAGTGCAGTACAGACAGGGCAGCGTTACTCGAAATCTGAAGACTACTTAGCCTGGCAATGCTGCGTGATGTAGATGGATTAGGCACTAGTGTAAAAGGAGAACAGTAATTCCTCCTGGATGAAGGCCCGCTCCAGCCTTCGAGACCCATCCATTCCTGATGTGAGATCACACTCTTTACAATCACTCCCAGAAAAGAGCCCCATCCCACTATAAGCCATAACTCACCTTCCTTCTTCTGGCTATAAGCCTCTCCAGAGACAGACACCAGGGGCTGTATGTATCAAAATTCACAACAAGAGCAACAACCCCAAAATTTGACCTTTCATATCTGACTGAATATCATTATGATCCCAGATTGGTAATATTATTCTCCAAAATGAATCTTGAAACATATGGGTCCAGTGGGAACTTTGTCTCTCACAATAGCGCTCAGAAGCATTATTTAAGTTACAGAGTTTTGAGATTGTAACAGGTGGCTGAAGAAATGCAATTATTGTTTTTTAGACATGGCTGACCTTCTTGGTTCTCACCTGAGTGAACTGAGTTGATTAAAGGGAAGACATTCAGATTTAGGCTGACTTTTTAAACATTTTACCAAAACAAGTTTATTGTCTTTTAAAGCCTCCTAACTATGACTATGACAACATCTAAGAAGTTGCAGATAAAGAGAAAAAGACACAAAAGGGCTAAATATTACCACAAGAGAAGCATTTCAGAGACAATCTATATTAAATTTATGTAGACGTTATCTGTGAAAGCCTGGAAATGGATCAGAGGCCTCTGTTTTAAACTGTCCTGAGAAAAGCTAACCTTTTGCAAACAGGAACAGCATTCCATTAATGTCAAGTGCAACATGAAAATGACGAGCGGGTGGTTTTTATGCTGGCGTCTCTAGAGCCTGAACCTGTTTAACTACCAGAGCGTCTTCCTGGTTTCCAAAAGAGTCGTTTAGCTGACAGACCCTTACATGCCCTCATGTGAATGTTATACAGCCGAGGACGCCACGAGACGCCCCGAAGCCTCCCTGGGTCACCGTGCATTTACAAGTGTTGTAAATGGTTTGTTATTGTACAGCTTGCAGTGCATAACATGTGGTCTAAATTATTAATCCTGCGTTTATCTCTTGCTTGCATCCAGTCAAGAGGCTGAAGGCAAAATTTATCTGTATGTTTAACAAGGGGTTTTACTCTCCCTAAACATTGGGGACTGGTTTCAGATATACACACATAACACACATAAACACACACACAGTCTTGCTATCTTTGAGAGGTACTTCCTTTAACTTCCCGCTAATTATTCTACCACTACACGTAACCTCAACCCTAACCTTAACCTAAGCAAGCAAAAATAGCATTTTAAGCACTTTTAAAAATTAAAACAAATCTGCAATAAAACATGGGGGATGGTGGCCTAGTGGTGAGGGCACTCGTCGCTGGAGGTTGTGGGTTTGAGTCCTATCTATGGCATTACCTGTTGGCTTCCTGAACAAAACCCTTAACCCCAAGTTGCTCTCAGGAAAACTGTCCCTGAATTTAGGAAATGAAAGTCGCTCTGGATAAGAACGCTTGCTAAATGCCGTAAATGTAAATTTTTCTATAAAGCATATTTCCTTATAGGTATAAATCCTAACATACAAAAAGGCTCACACAAAGACACACAAAGCTGACATATCTCAGGCCTCCTTGCTTTTTAAGGACAATTTGGTCCTCACAACATGCCCACACACATACACACACTTGACTCAGATGACATTTGTGACATGACTCTTAAGGTTTCAGACAAACACATTTTCTCACATGTTTACATGGAAAAACACGTTCAGACACCAGTCGTTCTGCATACTGAGTTCAACGTTCAGGTCCATGCAGTTAATCTCTCTAGTTTCATTTCACTTCAAAGTGAATATTTACACTGAGTTTTGAGATCAGAGTCAGGGAAACTTAGGAGGAGTTAAGAGGATTGTACACGACAATTCATTCGAATGTGGTTTCATCTGGTGCTCTGAATGCGACTCTGCTCCGTCTAAGGCAAGAAAATTAATTCCAAAGGAAATTCAGTATGTTTAAAAAAATCTCCCATATTTATAGCCTTATATTTCTGGCGCTATGCTGTGATTTGCATAATCAGCATAGTTATTTCAGGATGATAACATCAACTTGCTTCATATGTCCAATTTTGCAGTTGAAAAGTAGAAATGGCAGCTAATGAGCGTTGGGTCAAAAGTCCAATACAGGATTTAAAGAGATTCCTTACCACTAGACTAAGTATCTCAATTTTTGACTTTTAAAAAGGTCTTTAATCTTAATTAGCAAAAAATTCATTTTTGAATGCTTTACACCTTAATCATCACGCTTTCATTTTAGAATGTTTGAAAGGACATTGTTTTTAATTTGGTCAGCACTAAAAATATTCCATTCCCATGACAAATGTCAATGCTGTTTCCCTGACAACAAGCATCATTTATAGAGGGCCAGCAGGGAGTCATACATCATGAGGGGCCTTGGAGATTCTCCATATTGATTGATCAACAAACAGATGAGTGCAGGTGCCCCTTTAGTCCACAATGATTCACGCAAGCCATGGGATGTGTGGAGTGTTATGCATTAGGAGGGGAATGTTAACTACAGCCCATAAGAACCCCCACTTTGGGAGACATCCTCCCAAGAAGCAGTTCAAAGAGGAAGCTGGCACTCAGATGCTGGTCATAAAATATGGAGGCCTGTTTTGCAAAGTGGTGGGACTGAGGTGGTCCTACAAACCCCTCAAACACCACCGGTACCACCAGCGCATTTTGTGAAACTGTGCAAACATCCAAGTGTGACTCAACTAAATAATAGGCATCATGCAGTTAACATCTTGTGACTCATCCATTATATACTTGTTACTCTTTTCAGTACATACAAACCTCAAAGCATTGTTCATTTTCACAAGCATTACTATGACGGGTCAAATTAAACCCCATAAACGTCTTAGCATCCAATGAAGGCTTTAGCGACCCTTCTGAAGAAAAAACGTTAAAAAAACCTTCGTCATCTAGTTTGCTTGGCCTGATTTTCAGAAAGCAGTTCTAGAACAAATGCAAAAAGTATTTAACGCATTACTCATTCATTCTTTCATTCATTCGTTTTCTGAACTGCTTAATCCCTATTTGTGCCGCAGGGACCAGAACCTCTCCCGGGACTACGGGCGCGAGGTGGGGACCAACACACTCACTCACAGTCACACCTTATGGGGCCAAATTAGAGTCACCAATCAATAGTGCATGCTGCTGGACTCACAGAATCACTCTGAGAGCATGCAATCTCCACACAGAAAGGCCCTACGGCCGACCCAGGAATCAAACCCAGGACCTTCTCGCTGTGAGGTGACAGTGCTAACCACTGCGCCACTGTGCTTCCCCTAACCATTACTGTCACAAATTAATGCTAACTTTTAATTTTTGATGCCAAATCAGCTTAGTAAATGTTATTTTTATTCCCATGATTACATGAAGCAACTGGGAATTGTAAACATTTGGCTGCATTCAAAGTTTATTTCTCAAGTTAAACAAAGAAACTAAAAACTCAGGCCCTGAAAAATAAGTAATGTAAGAACAGAGACTAGAGCAGAGCCCGGACGTACAGACAGAATGAGACTAAAAGTAAAAGGACAGCAAACAAAGCACAAAAATAGCATGGAACAGGTGAAACCCATTAGTGACATAAGTGTAGACAAAATTAGGGACTCTGGACGGAGAGGAAGATCAGACAGCACTAAATGGGTGCCATGGCTACAACAGACTATCGTGGACATTACTGAATGGCATTGTAAACCTGCCTTTTGACCTGTGATTTGACGCATTTAAAAAAATGCCTCAAAATGCTTTTTCCAGAGACACCAATTTTGTACTTCTTCCTTTGTCCATAGCAAAAGTAGTGGTGTTATTCTCCACTGTATATCTGAAAGTAGTTGTTGCAGTGGGGCTCGGAGTTCTGAAATGGTTCCCAATCATCAAAATGAAGTCCAAATTGCTCTGCAATAACAAACACAGTCACATCATGCCAAGATACTTAGATATGATGACAGATGTTTTATAGCTCAAGTTTACTGGAATTTTAAATAGCTTGGGAAGTTGCAAATACTGCAAGAAAATGGAGAGATGGCATGACGAGAGTGAAACAGATTCCACAAATGCTTCCAAGCACTCATGCAATCATTTATGAGCAGGGATTCAATACTTGCAGGACAGAGATTATTGCCAATCATTCTACCCCTACAATTTAGTTTTGCAGAGTTTGAGAAAACAGTAATTAAATGGGACAGTGACAGACTAGAGGCCTAGAGTGCCTCAGTAGATTTAGAGAGAAAAAGTGACAGATGAGAACAGACTTCTACTGCCACTCATCCCCATGAACTAGAAGTCTCCACAGCCCCAAAAACCCACAGTCCATAACTAGACTGCAGGGTTATTGCTTAAGAAACTGTACCTTAAGGATGATTTACAGACTAAGGCAGCCCTGTATATCCCATGAACGGGGACATTTTAGTGGCTTTCCTATAAAGTAATGCTATAGGGTGGATATTTTTCCTTCCCAAAGCTTTTGTGAAGATGCCACAAGACTCTTTTTTATGGGCTTGAGGGATTTGTTGGCCTCAAAAGACAGCATTTGCAGTTTTGCATTCTTCTTTGAAGTGTGCTCAAGCGATGCTGCTTACTGCTTCCAATTTGTAGTTCATGGGTAAAGCATGTATACAAAATGCTGAAGACCAAGAGCATTAAAGACAACTTAGCCTGGCCTATTTAGCGTTTGAGGTTTAAATGTTTACATGCAGTGTTTACAGCCACTGTGCTACAAAAAAACTTTGTGAAAACCTAAGTACTAGGCTCATCGTCCACACATAACAGAAATCCAACCCACCACCGCAATTGGAGAACAATTAGCACAGCGTGTGAAGATGGAGGCAGCAGCTCAACAAACAAGCAATAATGTTTTGCTATTCTCCCCTATATCATCAAGCATGTGCACGATCATCAAGCATGTGTCTGCCACGGAAGAAGAAATATGCACGGCACTTAAACCCCAGTCACACATAAACTTTTGAGCATTGCCCTTTACTTCCCGCTTACCATGCACAGTCGGGGCTGGAGGCATGCGCCGTGGTGCTGTTTGATTGTTGGGATGGAGCCATGGGACCAATTCAGTTAAATGCGGCCTGATTAACGTCCCCACCAGGCCCCTAATGGGGCTTTGGAAAGGGGGAGAGAAGGGAACGGTCTTGCACACTGACCTATACAACCCTACTAGTGTGCACAGTCCAGGGATTGGGTGTAGATATATACCAGCACATTTCACCAATTTTTCACTTGTCTCATATTAACTATAATGTGTGCAAAGTGCACGACTAATGCCATAAATCCCAGTAACACCCTTCTTTTATATGCTTGGCATATTAAAGCTTAAGCCCTTCTTGATTTTTGCTTGGCGCAAGTTCATACATAAAACAATTTAACATGAAATCTGAGTACTCTATACTCTACTGTGGTTGTGTGTGACTGACAATGAGATTGGAAATGAAAGTGCAACAAAAGCTGGATGCTATTTTCATGATGAACCACTTGTTCTTCATATATATTTTATCATGAGACTACTTAAGTGTAAAATGTATTGTAATGATTTTTATTATTGTGATCTTAAGCCTTTCTATCATATGTTCTTCTTTCTGTCCTAACAGACAATGTTCCTGGACTATGACGCACAAAATCCTTACTGACCAGTAAGTATTGATTGGCCCTACTGTGACTCTTAAGACTGTGGAAGGGAGAGATCGATGGATTTGGTTAAAGCAATGCATCACCCTGACAGTCGCAGAGACCAGCCAGCGCTGCTAATAACACTCAAGCTAATTCAAGGTAATCACACTTACTCAGACCCAGGCTAAATATATGCATTTCTGGCCACAACTAAGCATGATTTAAGCAATTTCTTCCAATGAAAAAAATGTGTGCAACAGTATTTTTGCACATAGACTTGCCAAATATGTCAAGTTGAGAAGAATGTCAATGTTTTACAATGGTAAGAGTGAGGACTCAAGAAATGGTTGGGCCAGACACTAATACGTCACTTCAACAGGCTGTGAGATGTTCCAAACAATTTCCATATAATGATATCAGGTGAATGATTTTTTTGATAAAATCACGAGGCATCTGACAAAAAGCAGACACAAGCCGGAGTAACATCACTGTTGGCTGAGTTAATCATATACTGTATTATTGCCTTTTCTCTCTACGGATTCATAAGGCTCAGGTTCTGATCTCAGTGTCTTTGAAGATCCAAGTCCTCAGCTAACATGGGAGAGGGCAGGCGAGAGAGACAAAGATGTGCCAAAAGCATAAGAGACGTTTAAAAGTTTGAGAAATCTAACTTTTCAGGGCACTGTTGTCATTCAGCACATATCTTTCGTCTCATGGCTCAACTACAAGTGTGCCCAACTACCCAAACAGTATTAGAGCTGTATAAACTTGCCTCCCCACACATTACAAATGCCCCCTTGGTATCTAACCATCACTATATCATGAGTATCTTGATCTCTCTGAATTGACCTTGATGGCAGGATGGAAGGTAGATGGAAGTAAGGAAGGAAGGAACGGAGAAAAGCCAGGAGGAGGACAAGGAGCAATGGCTGAAGGATCCAAGCGCCAGGGGCACTCTAGTCTGGGGGAGTAGAACGGATAAGCATGAGCTGTCAGAGCTCCATAAACATAGGCAAACAGACAGCAGGAACCTGCAGCCCAATCACTGACCCCGCTCACCTCATGGCAGTGTATCTGTCTGCCCCGGAGCACAGTCTACTTCGGCATACATCACGAACTGAGGCCGCTTCCTCAGACCACATGCATTAGTGGCTTTCTAAATATTCTCTTATCCACTGATGTTCTTTATGCCTTCCTTAGGGAACCTTCCTTGTTTATACAAAATGATATTGTTAAGGATAATAAGTGAACTACTTGCCCCCAAGGTGACTAGGGGCCCTGTGACAGTGCTCACATACCAGTTGATTTGTTAAAGGGCCATGAAACTCCCCAGTTTGAGTAAAGTTTGACCCCCAGCACAACTTTTAAAGATGCTTTAAACTGTTTGTGGAGAGTAGGAGCAATGGCTTAAACGGAAACTACAATATGTTCCAGATCAGTCTCATATCCTGTTTGTCTGCTTTTCATTTTGGACACTGGAAGGAGCAGATAGCGAAAAGAATTTGCATAAAATTATTATTTTGCCATAAATCCATAACACATTCTAAGTTATAAGATGTGTATTTCTGAACATCTAAAAAAAAAATCCAAGGGTTTTGTGCACTGAGAGAATGATGTTTTCTTGAGACATTTGGCATTTAATGCAGTTTTTTATTGCACTATAATGCAAACTTTGGCTTAATTATTTCTGAATTTAAATAATAAATGAATTATCACATGAGGTGTGACACCACACTTCCTATTCCTGTGTACAATGTCATGGTTTCTCACCACTCAGAGCTCCAGTTGAGTTCTGTTAAGAGTCTGTGGTGCATGGAAGGGTTCGAGTCAAAGGTCAGCTGAACAGCATATGCTCACTACAAGTTCTTGCCTAACCTCTGACCCCTTCCTTTCTGAAGCACAGACAGGACTTCTCGGTATCCCTGAAATGAACCGTTCATGTGGACAGCACCATGTCACTTTGAGACAATAAGGGGCCACCTGTTGTCTTTAAATAACACACACACACACACACACAACCCATTTTTTTCTAGCAGCCTAATGCATTCAATTAGTTAAGGTTCATTTTAAACCATGATGTCAGTCACCACAGTCAAGGGGACACTGTGTTTCAGCAAACCTAATATAATTAAACCGCTCAAAGCATGCCACAAAGATCTAATCCTTACTATGTTTTCTCTCGGAGTATAACACGTGTGTATATCACATGAGTTCACTCTGGTCTCCAAACACACATGCATCATACAGGTCATAAACGTCTGGACAACTCACACGTTCAATAAATGAAAAGCTTCGTAATGAAGACAAATAGAGTCAAAATAAATTTGAACGACTCCCCCTCCTGACACAAGACGATAGCAAGAGCGCAGTGACAAATGTTCTGTGTGATGCGAGTGAAACAGACAGGCTGTCCCACTGAGTCAGACACACATGCTTTTCTTGGAAGTGAAAATCCAGAGGATGAGGTATTCCTACTGTAATAAAGACCTCATTCTCTCCCTTCTCACTTTGATGAACCCCGCTATTACCTAGCCTCATCTGGTAGAAGTTAGCTTCAACTCACCAGCAAACTATCACTTCTCTAGTGAAACATTTAAAAGCAGTAATTTAAAAATCACAAATATATCAGTCAAATCACTTTATCTCTCTGACTTCATTATTCCATGAACTAAGCATCCCAGAATTGCCACTGCCAGTTTTATTTATACTTCAACTGATATCAAGTGAAAGATTTAAAAATCTGATAAAATTATTTACAAACAAAATATGTAGTTATTTAAGAATCCTGTCCAAGAAGTCTAATCAATAATCCAATTTCAATCTACAGTTGCTCTATTGTTATAAATAGTATTTTTAACAACAACAAAATACAAGAATCCAATTGTGACCCGATCTGCCGTAATGAGTCGGAAGTCGGCGTTCCATTTATTTAGATACGGGCCGATTATGTTGACAAACATCAAAAATATCTATTTTTCTTTTTTAGTCTTATATGAAAGAAAAGGTCTTCAAAATTAATCTGGTCTCCAAAAAAGAAAAATCTATATTTTTGTGATGTTTTTCAACATAATCGGCCCGTATCTAAATAAATAGAACGCCGACTACCGACTCATTACGGTAGATCGGGTCACAATTTATAAAAACACAAAAAGACAACATTGGAGTTGCTGTACGCCCTCTGGTGAACAAACTATTTAATGACAACAATGATTCAACTTCAAGGATCAATTCAATAGTTTAATGACAGGTTTAAAATGTCAGCAAAAAAGCCATCAAGAACTAAGCCATCACAAATTTGTCCAACATTAGCTTCCTTTAAGTGAGACTTTCCTTTTGTCGACCCAGCGCCAAAGTCTCGGGCGACGCTCCTTCCCTGAGGTGCTGTTTGATGTGGGTAAAGGACAGACTGACCTAACAGGGACGTTATTTTAATTATAGAAGAAAAACGACCAGTGAAGAAATACGACATTGGGTTTGAAGTTGCTTGCCGGTTTCAGGTTGCTCTGACTGCTGGCATTAGCGAGAACGGAGGCAGTTAAATAACAGAGCGGGTCAATGAGGCTCTCGCACATCAAAGCAAACATTAGGGCTCAGAAGAGGGAGATGGAAGAAGAGCAAAAGACTTACACTGCGCCAATAATCCAGCTATGACTTCAATATCTACATAAGGGACATATACTTTAATAAGGGTGAGATGGAGGACAAGGTGCTTGGAGGGCGACTTAAATGGGGACAAATGGTGTGCAATACGCCAATTTAGAAAGAGAAGACGTGGGGAACCTCCTTTGAGACCTGCTTGATTTGAGAACCTTGAAAAAGACCTCAGCAAAAAGACCCGGCTAATGGAGGCCGTATTGGATTAGGCCGGCATGAAAAGAGATCACAGGGTGCAAACTGTGACTCGAACGTAGTGTGTGAGGTAGCAAAACACAATAAATCGCTGAACATTGATGACAGATAAAAACACAAGCTGCCTAAATCAAGTGACACATAGCTCCCTCTGCGACAATAACTGAATTGAGCTTTTCTTAGGGCACCAAGCAGTTGAGCTAATCTTATTTAGCTTCCATTGACCCACTACTGACCGTTTCACAAATTGTAGTCAGATTTTGCATATGTTTGGGTCCCCCCTTTCTCCTCCGGTGCTCGCAAATCAATATAACGTGAAGCTATATGTTTTCAACAGATGGTTAAAGGGTTAAAACCCCCAAACTCCCATCCAGTGAGTTGAGGTCGCGACCCCTCTTCACACTGTGGATATAAATCAGTGATCAGCACCCCAAGGAACAGAGGCCTGATGGGTAGAACAGAAAAAGAGGGTGAGATTGGGATTGACAAACAGGCAGATGTTGAATTACAGATCTGGGGTCAAAAGTATGAAGCTCACTCCTGACCTACACCAGTTTTGGCCTAAAATGCTTCAGACAATATTAAGAATCAGCAACATTTTACACAAAAAAGGTTCAAAGAATCGGCTTGTCGTATGTAGTAGCTGATAGTACATTTGCACCCCATCCTCACATCATAAAACAAATCTAGAAATTGTGAACAAGGGCGATGTTGAAGACAGGAGAGGCTGTTATTTATTGTAAATTCTCTTGTCCGCAGGATGAGTTATGGGGAGAGCGCTGGGAGCCGGAGAGGTCGCTGAAAGAGAATTCCAGGTGCAAAATATTCAGACCACATTCCATCAAGGCCCCATTCCACATGTCTTCCCCCTCCTCTCTTTCTCTCTCTCGTGCTTTCTCTCTATTCTGGTATGTGCTTATGAAGCCCCTTCACTGCCAAGTTATAATTATAATGCCATGAATGATAATTAGATCATTCAGGGCTCCAGCTAGAACCAAGGCTGCTGAAGGTCTCAGAGACTGCACATCTAAACCGAGAATCTAATTTGACCTGCTCCAGTCGCATTTTAGCCTATGTGCACAGGGTCCTAAGGGACATATTTACATGCATGTGTTTAAAAAATGAGCAGTGAAGACAAATAGCTTCATCATACTTGTTTCCTTTTCTCAGACATGCACCCGGCTCTGAGCACCATGAGAAAAGTAGGCACTGCTCCGAATTGGGAAGCACCTGTTGCATCAAAAGCTACAGATGACGTGGAGCATGTTTGGCTTTTTTAAGTGCCCGGTCTTAAGACGTAAACTTCTGAGAGTTTTAGCAGAGGTGAGCTGCTTTAAATAAAGCTGTCAGAAAATGTCAGCAGGCCCTGACGTGTGGACATAACCCTTCAGGATCCGATCTCGGAGTGGCATTGGCCTCGCCTAGAGTTCACGCGCTGTGCGGCCTGCGTAGGGGGAGACACAGCAGAGTTAAAGGACAGGACCAGCGTTTAAATCTCGGATTAGAGAAGGCCGCTGCAGGATTTTAAGCCATATACTGTCTATAATTAAGTCACTCCCTAGTGGAAAAGAAGTAGTAAATTATTGTAGAGATACTGACTAGACGTCCGCCGGAGCATTACTGCATACGAAAAGAAGTGCATATGGTCTCTTTCTCTCCCTCTCTCTCTCTCTCTCTCTCTCTCTCACACACACACACAAACACACACCAGACAGCGCAGTCCCACTTGCACTCTATTTTCTCTGCTCTTGGCTACCTAAGGCTTCAGGAATGGCCAAGAAAAACACGATGGTCGAGCGCAAGATAGCACAGGGGTCAGAGGGCTCCCCAACTCCAGCTGCGAAAGAAAGAGGCAGGCTGCAAGCATCATAAGAGGGAGGCAACATACAGACACGCACATACACACACAGTGTGAATAAAGAAACTGAATCTGCCTCTTGTCTTTGCTCCATCATCATTTGTCTTTCAGGCTCCACATTCCTAAATGTACATGCATATTAGGAAGAACAGTAAAGGAGAAACATTTGGCAGACATAAAATGATGAATGAATGAGGATCAAATTACATGAGTAAAACAAACATTTTCATCAACAAAGAAAGTATCAATTCTATATAAAATATAATATAAAATATAAGATAAAATGTGGTCAGTATGGATGGGGAGAGGAAGAGAGCTGTTTTCTGACCAATGTTGACATTAGCCTAATTAACAGCATCTCCGTAGTGAGAAACTGCTTTATGTGGACCAGGCCTTGTAAAGATGCCTCGGATTCCAAATTTAAATACCACTCAAAAAAAAGAGCCAGAAACAAAAAGAAAACATCTCTATAAACACCATACAATCCTATAAAAGTTCTTCTACAAATAATGCTTTCACTGACACTTTTATGTCAGCAATTTTAAATGTTATGCAACTTTTCTTTTTTGGGAACAGAGAACAGAAGCTTTCACAGACAGAAGAAAAAAACCCACAGATTGTTGCAGTCAACTCAAACTGCTTGACATTTAGAATAATCCAGATGAGGAAAGTGGAAATCTGTGGACACAGTGATTGAGGCCAGCAATTGGGACCCAACAGAGTAATAGAAAAATTGCATCTACAAATCAGAGACGGTGAGTTGTTCCAGCTGGATTACAAAAAGAGGAAAAAGCAAAAAATGGCCAGAGGAGTCCGGTAGTGATGATGTGAGAAGAATGAGGATACTGAGATAGATGGAGAGATCGAAAGCTTTTTATCACCTGTGGAATGGAATAAACATTAAACATGTACCGCTCTATGACTTTTCCAGTTCAATGAGAACATTTCAAATCGATGCATGTTACTTCTTCCGCATCTTTAAAGTCACTTGAAAGCATTCAGACCCTGACTTCACTGCCAAGTTTTGGGATGCGGCATGGATCGATGCAGGGCAGCTCGGTCGGTTTCTCCTGGAGGAGATGCCATGATTCAGGAGTCTTTTCCGTGTGCTGTGCAGAAATGCCATTTCACTGCCGGTGCTCCTTGAGGCGTTCCTGCTGAGGCGAGCCTGGACCAGAGTCACTGAGTTCACCCAGGATTCCTACGAGGGCAGTGCGAAAGCTCGACTTGAAGAACCACGTGCTCCGCATGACAAATCAATTGTGTCCAGGGACACAGAAAACAAATCTAGGCTCATCAATGGTACTTCCCCAAACTGCATGTTCAATACTGCAGGGCTTTTTTCAGTGTTTTTACAGTGTAGCAAAAGTGCTAATAGTAATTCCCAACAGACCCGAAGAAATTTTTTTTAAAGGTTTACCAGTACTCAGGATTTCTATTCCTTCTATTCTAAGAATGCTGAACACTGAAATGTAGAAATACTTTTTCCATTATTGTATTGTTGAACACATGTCTGTAATTGGAGAGTTCGAGTCCTAGTTGGGTAATGGTACCACTGTGGTACTCATAAGCATGGTACAAAACACCAAAAAGCAACCCACCGCTCCCTCATGGTTGGGACAAACGCAGAAGGTGCACCATGTGCTCTGCTGTGGTGTGTTCAAAATCACAAATAATCACTCACTTAATTTTAAATAATTAGACCATAAGAAAGTAGTTAATGGAGACTGAATGAAGATACAAATTGCACAGTGAAAAACAAGCAATATTATATAATGTATAATTTATAAGAAGGATATGATGCTACAAGTTGGCAACAGGCCATAAAGACACCATCTTTTATCACCACAGATCGTGTAACAGTACCTCACCACACAAATCCCAACTATATGAATGGTCATTAGTCTATCCTGTCATTGTCCTGTCTGACATCTCATCTGTCAGAGCTGCTAATCCCATTTATGAATTTTATAGGCCAGTTTCCCACCACCAGATTAAGCCTCTTTTTTTTGGCCTGAGTCACGGCATCGATGGGGATCCTCTTCAAAATCCCATGAAGTCGATCTGTGAGTTGAAAAGCGCCTGTAGAATTCCTGCAGAGGCTGGGTTAATATAAAAGGACACAACAGTCTCAACCCCAGACCATGATATTAATCTTCTCCCCAAACTCGAGGCTTTATCAGACTCATTATGACATACTGCAGCTGTCCAAACACTGAGCCGTGGAGCATGGGGCTAACCCTGATGTCAGCTCCTACAGACATAAGAACACACACACAAATAACCCGAGTTACCTCCAGAGGAAAGGGACAGGGACTGACCCAGCTTAGAATACTCCCCAAACACACACACACACATACACACCTGCTCATTTCCCAGGCTTCATTTTTATAGAATTAACCCCCCTCCTTCCCTCCATCATACCCCTGGAACGTATATCCATGAAGTCACAGCCTGTGAGGGATGACCGCAGGGAGAGATGTGTGCCGACCGTCGACGGACACGCGTTAACACTCTCTGCTGCAAACTGCTCAGACACGGGGAGTAAATGAGGAGCTGAAGAATATGTTTTGGAAACGGCAGAAAGTGGAACACGCCTTCCGATATAAGTCAAAGGAGACAGAAACCATCCCTGAACCTCCGGGCCTCTGAGTCCAGGCCGCTAAAAGAAAAGACTTAAGGCTGAACTTGTTCTCGGGGTGAAAGCTCTCATCGTCACATGACACATGGGGCTGAATGGGCCAGGCAGGAAGATTATGAGCTGATCAAAAGCACCATAAAGTGGATTTGGGTCTCAGGGTGGGCTCTGATCTGGACTGTCTGGACCTCCCAAGACAGGTCTTTGGAAGGTTATGTGGTAAGTCTGATTAAATAGACATAGTAAGACCTTCTCCTAGTTAGAAAATGAAGTAAAATCAGACTGATATTCCTTACTGACTCCAGATCACTGTTAAGGTACTCCTGAGCAAGGTGCCACCCCAAGCACTGTTTCCCGGGTGCCGCCCATGTTAGCTGCCCACTGCTCCTTCACGGATGAGTCAAATGCAGAGGTAATATTTCATTGTGATGCACCGTATGCTGTGCTGTGCCGTGTTGTGTTCACAACGACAAAATAATAACTCACTTAAAAAAACAAAAAAGTGATCATCATTGCCAGCTACCAGTCCAGACTAGAGAACCCATCAGAAGCTGAGCAGGTTTGGGTATGATCATTACATAGATGGGAGACCAACTATAACTCCAACAATGGGTGTCATTCTGCAGTCTGTGTGGATGTCCCAGTACAATAATGGAGACACTGTGCTGTAAATATGGCGTTGTCCCATGGATGAGACATAAAAGTGAGTTCCTGACTCTGTGAGTTTACAAAAGGTCCTTGGGCATCTTTCTAAAAGAGTTGAGAAACCGTGATACAAATGATACACCATGTCTCTTTCACATCAGACCTTCTAGTCATCCCCTGACTAGGGGATTAGTAATCTGTAGAATGCATGCTGGAATATAATCTAGGTGGAGCTGCAAGTGGAAGTATCTCTCAAACACTTTGATTATCTTGAAAACTGCTATAGAAATTAGGGGTGTTGAAATTAATTGCATAATTGATGTAGTACGATCCGGATGTGGATGACTCTGCATTGATGCACTGGCAGACCATAAGCGATTATAACGGAGGTTTTCAACTGGCAGTCAGGTGCCCCTTAGTGGTCTGTGGTGGCATTGCAGGTGGCCCGTGAAAAATTTGTTCTTTTTTCATTTTTTCAAAACATTTTAGATTTGAGCATCTTTATGAATAATGAATTTAATGCAAATATCTAAAAAGTAATATTAAAAAATACTCCTTCCACTACATTCACACTGCTTAGTCTAAGTGGTGGTCTATGGGATAGAAGCAGTTGAAAATTAAATTATATGATGACATTTCTAGGTGATTTTCTGGCAATGACATAAAAATTCGAGTAGCAACTATGGCCACGCGATCTGTGTGCAATGTGAAGTAATGTAGAAAAATTGATGCCATGTATCATGATGCATTGAGATATCGTATCGAATCGAACCATTGACCTAATAATCGTAATCGAATTGAATCGTGACACCAGCGAAGGTTCACACCTCTAATAGAAATGTAATTCATTCAGCATAACAATGTCAAATCTATCATTTGTCAAACCCACCCTATTAAACATTAGAAGACAGTTCAAAACTTTTAAGTGCTCCTCAAAATGTTTCTTTACCTCCTTGTTTCTTCTAGCCAGAAGAAAGCTTTACCATGTGAGTCCTTTAAACGGTTGCCTTTGCCTCTGGAGGAAATCAAAACATGTTCGGCCTCCTGCAAAGTGAATGTAGTTACAAGCATTCTAAACCCACTTTCTGTCCCAGGAAACCAGCACTTGCCTACTCTAGTCTGTGGCTTCTATTCTGCAGGTATATAAGGATAGAGCACAAGTTCACACCATCTCCCCCTTCTTTCTCTAAGAGCCTGACTGATCTGCCCTGGTCAACATGTGTCTTGCACTGACATTATTTAAAAAGCAATAAATCTCAGTTTGACGATTTGTGTGCCATAATTTGATTTTGCCTTGCTTCTGCAGCTGCTTAGGTAATGATAAGCATTATCTGTTCTCTGTCTCAGCTGGTCCTCTATGCTTGACCTCTGCCTGACTTCTAACCCCACCGAAGTCCAGCAGAAGTCACTGGAGTAGAAGCTTCTTCCTTTTTAAGAGCCTCTCTTCCTTGGCCCTCTAATGCAGGAACTAGTCATGCTTCTTATTTTCCTGCGGCACTTTCCTGACCTCTGAAGGACAACCCTACCCTCCGTCTCTTGGTGCCTCTTTGAAAGCGATATCCTAAATTCAAGCTTAGCTAGCAAACCTTTGCAGTGTCCTTTTCAGCTCAGCGCAGCACTGGCTACGAGGGAACAGAATAAGAGAGACGGATAGGGTGAGGGAGGGATAGAGAGAAAAAGCTCCCTGGGGTTCTTTTTTTAGTTAATAACGTCTTATTAGTTCTATCCGTATTATCTGGCCCAGTGTTGATATACAAAGAACACACACGACACACAAAACCAGGGTTTCTTGCCACTGTAAACACAGGATAACGGGAGAAGCAAAACAATTTCTCATGTGATCATGACAGTTAGAAATATGATATTCCCTCAACAATGCTTATGGTTTATAAGCCTCATCTTTCAGTGGCGCCTATACTTACGATAGCACTCTTATCTCAGACATGTCTCTGCAGAATTTTAGACAAAAAGGTCTGGTTTCTTGACCATTTCTTAAACTGTGTATTTAGACTGCTCCTATTTGACTACATGCTGCTTTTAAAGACGGAAAGTGAAAAGGATCTGATTGCCATTGTTTAGACGCCAAGGCCCAGGGTACCAGATATCAGATAACAGAAAAAAAATCCACACCCACAGGTGCTCAAATTCAAATCGGGGCTCAAGGGGCAAGACTTTAAACCCCAAAAGCGTTTCAACTGTGCCCAGGGAATGAAACGCACCGTATCAGCCTGTTAAGAGGCCTGACCTGCCGACCTGTGAGGACAGGGGGATGAGGGGAATGTGAGTCTGACTTATGTCCTTGCCATGAGAATAAGGGTAGGGGTTAAGACGCTAGCATCTCTTTGAAGACTAATGAGGGGACATTCCAAAGGAGCCCTGTCCAGATCCACATCAAGCAGAGAAAACATGGCACATTTCAACAAGATTAGGACAGAGAGAGTGGCCTTCTTACATAACAGTACCTAATTACAACAAAAACAATATAAATTCTTGGAAGCAAATTGGGGATGTCTTTTCAACAAGTAGGCTGGAAGTACTCACTGAAAAATAGAAGGAACTCTGCAAAACTGCCAAAATGCTGAAATTATTTATGTGCATTTTTTTTTTAGATTTTACACTTTAACAAGTTTTGATCCATCATATAAGCTTCATCAGTTAAACGCACACCTAAAAATATCAAAACTCTGGATTTGAGATTCCTATTATGGCATTCTCTTGTAACTTTCTAAGCAAATAGTATATCTAAAAATAAACAGTAAGAATTCCTCACAAGTTACAAATTACCAATTAGCATACTGCTGGTGTAAAAGTACTAAAGTATCTAATATTAACAGTACTTAAGTATCACAAATAATAAAGGTCAGTCATTGCAAGACATATTTATCAAAATTATTTTTTAAAAAGTAAATTAAGTAAAAAAGATCTTCAAAAATGATATTAAATTGATAATTAGTCATTCTCAATACAAGTACTCAAAATAATATTTTAGTAAAGTAATAGAGTACAAATATTCATGCAATACACACTGCTGGAAATCATTTTAACTAACAAAACTGGTGACACTGGTCTACATTCAAACCTCTTTTACACACAAGTATTCACTGTAGGGAACAGAAGCAGAGAAGTGTGACTACTACTGGGCAGGAAAACTGACAACTGTAAAATTTCTACACCAAACACTTAATTCCCTAAAGGTTCAGTCTGAACTAGTCTGCAAAATTAAGTTAGACATCTATTCAAGACCACACAAACGATTCATAGTGTGCGTTTAGGGCCAGTTTTTGCTAAACTAACTCAACTTAAAACACTTACACCAGATGAGCTCGGCTCTATAGTTTCATGTGGACTGTCCAAAAGACAGTGTAAAACTGTAAGGTCTGGACAGTACATATTTATCAGACAGTAAATACATTTCAAAGTCTCAGAATGTCTTCAGATTTGGCCCTGGTAAAAGTTCACAGATCATTGTCTCTGGTCTTTCTCAGCATATTATTTACACACTGAGGTGGTGTCTGGAAGCTGTGCTGAATAAGACATTCTATTAAAGCTTTGATGATGGAGTTAATCTCCATGTCGCCCACAGTGCTAAACATGGCCAGTAAGCAACACAAATACACAGACATGTCTTTAAACAGCTAGCACCAAGAATGTGCTTTTTTTTACCTGTGTGAGTCATTTTAAGAAAGTGGGAACATTAGAAATGGCAGGCAATTATGGATCTGGCACACACAAACATAGTCACACACAAAAACACACCACCTTCAAACAGAATCTTATACACATGCCTTCCTACCTTTACACTCACCTCTACACATTCACTGGCACACAGTAAAAAGCTGAAGATAACATTAGCCACAGCTGATCTGACTGAAACGAGTTGGGTTGAACCCATTCACACACAATTTCAGCCTCTTTGCCAGCTCACTAATGTCAGCTAAAGCCTCAACAACCATCAAGACCAACTCACTGCTGAATGGAACCGGACACGACAGCCACCATCGCAGTCAGCGCACCTCATCCATAACTTAGCCAGTGAGCAAATCTAAATACATTTCCAGTTTAATACCTCCAGCTTATTGAGGGGGTTTTATCATGGTAACTTTTAACCAGTGTCAGATTTTTACTATAAAAGGAAATGATACAAAAGCACAGCATTACTCATTCACGACTAAATATGTCAACGCTGGTGCCAGATCTAATGGGCTAATGCAGATTTTTTCAGTAATCTGATCTTGTATATAATAACCGTTATAATAGTTATATGGTGTTTTCTGAGTTATGCTTTTTCTTATAACAAACTCAGAAATATAGAAGATATTCTCATTTTGGCCTCTTTATTAGAAACACCTACTTCAGAGGACCTCCTACACAGGCTATTTATGAGTTAAGGTGCAATTAGATAGGTGGTGGTGAGGACTTGATTTTTTTCCCTACTTGAACTTTAGGGCCTGTTTAAACGTGTTCGGATATTTTTATAAGTGCATTTTTAATACATTTGGGTCTTTCTCTTACACGTATCCACAGAATCCAGAGTTTTGGAAAATCTTCACTATGGAGGGCGTTTTAAAAACTATGCGTTTGAGGTGGCTAAACCTCAGTTTATGTGTAAATGAAAGGCCCAAACGTATTTTAAAAAGTAAGCATATGTGTAAACAGGTCCTTAAACTAGAACTTGTCACATTTTTGCGGCCTGATCTTCATATATAAAAATGTTTTTAAAGGATAAGGATTAGGTGTTATATTGTTGATATTTGAAAAAGTTTTAGGAGGCTTTGCAGACCTGGTGTAAGTACTTGACAAAGACAAGAAGACATGACTGTCTTGTATGCATTTGTGTGACAGAGAGATGAAGATAGTGAGAAAGAGAGAGAGGAATGGAGGTTGGAGATACACGCAGAACGAGCTCTAATGACCCCCCGATCTCTTCCCCTATTCCTACACCACATTTTACACATAGAAACTTTCTTTTTCTAAACAGATCAACAGCTTTCTGCTTTTGCTCACGTTCAACTTCACCCGAGTGGCGCTCTGACCTCGGCTTATCACAGATGTAATCGTAGAGCTCGGCGAAACAGGTATTCATCATTTACAGAGAGTAACATAAACATGGCCAGGCTCCTAGGTTAGTATGAGTGCTTCGGAATCCGCATCACAAACGTCTGTCCTACTGTTCATAAGCTGGAAAGTTGTGATGTCGGAGCAAAAAAATGGAGGTTTTGTGGGGGTTCTGGCTCCTTTCCAGGCATCTGCTTGGCACAAGGCAACGTTTACGGAGTTTATATTTGCTGAAAGAGCCTTAGGGATGACTTAGCCTAGATCAGCTTTCATAAGGAGAAGAGAGGAGTGAGAAAGTGGATTAACATGGGGGCACAGAAGACACAGGTGAAGGAACGGAATCAATAGAAACACAATCAAGTGATCTATCATGTAAACAGAGAAACAAACTTACTTGTCACACACACACACACACACACACACACACGCACGTCTGTTGTGTGACAGATCACAGGGCTGGAGCAGGGATTACTGCCCATGGCTTCGCTCACTGCATTTATCACTCTCACATTCTCGGGGGGGGATTTTAAAAAGAAACTGTGAGAATCTGTCACACAACATCTTTCTTCCACTTTATCCATCTATATCTCCGGGCCAAGCTACCCTTTTTTTTATTCTGCACACCACATTCTCTTAGGTTGCTAACCTAACCCCATGTAATGATCAGAATCTAGGATATCACATCTGCATACACCTATTTAAAAATGAAGCTTCATAATCCCTTTCGTATCTTAAAGCTGAGCCTTCAGTTTTCAAAAAGACAATCTCCTGAGGTGTTTTTACCATTCTACAACACCCCTACAACTTGCACTAAGATGCAAAAAAAGGGCCAGCAATGTCTATTGCACTTTATTGCACAAAAGTGATTGCAATGCAATACAAAAAATACTAATGCAGGCCTGCAAACCTATTAATGAAAAGGAATAAATAAAGAAATAAAGAAAAAATAGGTTATTTCCATCTGTTACTTTAGTTCCTGCTCTGCGTGCAACTAACAAAAAGGCTTACTAACAATAAAAAAATCTTTTGTTTTTTTCGTTTGACTAAATCAAGGCTTCATTCCTTTCATTGTAGATAGTCTGAGAAAATTTCTCCACATATGACCATTTTTTTCCAATTTGAAAACAGCAACACAACAACGAAATACAACTTCACCATTAAACCAATCCAGGAGCACGGCTTGTAAACAGCACATGGGTACCTCAGATGTACCTTTTCCAGTCCTGGATTTGAACACTCATAACAGGAGCAACTGTTCATCTTAACTCTCTACCATTCATCGTAATCTCAAATATTTCATTGTAAGAATATGCCAGTGACTTGCAAAACTGTTGATTAGTAATGCTGGTCTATACATAAACATTTTGTGCTTTTTTGGTTAATAAAAGTAAATACATCAACATAGCAACACACACATGTGCACACATTCTGCTCTGCCCCTTTAGAAGTCTCTGATGTACTGAATGGGGGATAGGGCAAAATAATAATGCGCCCAAATCCTTGTTCACTCTCCAAAGTCGCTCTCACACAAAACAAACAGGGAGCTTTTCCACGTTGATGGATGGAGCCGTCTCCTCCACAATAAGGAAATGACCTTACTCTTAGTTATGGGTCTGTAGCCACAGCCTCAGACATGGTGCACAGTTCAGCTAACACACCTGATTCAACTCATGACGTGACGGCTAATTAGCCGATCACTAGAGAAATGAAAAGTCTAAACTATGCAAGATGGATGGGTGCACGCATGTGTGGATATTTTTAGCCGATGTTGATTACATTTCTATTTTTTCTGCATGTATTCATGTTTCCCAGCAAAGACCTCAATAATTTAAGTAAGTGATTATTTGTCTTTGTGGACACACCAGAATACAGCACACATGGCACCACATTACAAACAAAATGTGTCCTCTGCATCTGACCCATCTGTAAAGGAGCGGTAGGCAGCTTTTACGCAGCACCTGGGTAGCAGTGCTTGGGGATGGTACCCTGATCATGAGTGAACCGGCAACCTTCTGATCACAGGACCAACTCCCTAACCGTTACGCTACCAGCTGCACTGGCTGTACTGGGGTTCGCTTCTGTTGAGTTGCACCTTAAAACAAAACATTTAAATCTAAGGTTTTCTTATGAAAACTCTAGCATGCTGATCCTACTGACATATTTCACTCCCATAAAGTTCCATTCCTTCATGCCCTCATTGTACTATCAAACATATAATTGACATAAAAACTCAGGCAAGCTTCTATTCTGCTGTACTCTCAGAGACTTGGATTGTTCTGCGCTGTAGCTGCCCGAAACGGCTGAATGTATCCGGATCTACTGAAGGAAGTCATGCGATAAACCGGGAAAGGATGTCCATTGTTGAAGGCTGAGAGAACGGAAGCTCGGCTAAAGCCGATACTAGCCTCGTCTGGGACCCCGTGCGTGCCTTTTTCTCCTTCAAGGTGGCTTGAAACATCCTGAGAAGACATTAACTTGCACTTACCCATATCTCTTCAGGATCTATTTTTAATAACCGGGAGGTTATATTATCTCATAAGGCAATATGCTTCCTCTTTAATATTGCCACAGTACAGCTTTCTATCAGGAGGGAAAGGATTCAACGGTGAAAGCGGCATCCTCCATTTATCTACCTCACTTGCCCTGCGTCAAAAAATCGGATAAACTGAGATCACAAGTTTATGAGATATTGCAAAGCAGTAACAAGGAGATGTTACTGGAGAGGCAAACTAGAATGGGCTTCTCCTTGTGAAAATCTTTATAATAAAACAAAAAGGGATACTCTGTCTTATGCAAGTACTCCTCATAATTCCAGATTATGAGTTTGTGAGAGACTATTTTTATAGTCATATAAAATGTTTACGCTAAGAAGAGGAATGATTCAATGTTTGCATACATAATAAACCACAGCGTCTCAATGGTCTGTCTTTCATGAAACTCCCATAACTGAAAACAGAAGCATTCTGCAGCAGGGACATCTCTTGGGAGTTTTTAAGAGATCAATTTTCCAGACACAACCTCCAACCAAACAATAATACATATAATGCAGTTTAACCTTTTGACCTGTGTTTCCTAATCCTAGCATTATGGCATTCAGCTAACATATCCTGTGCAAATATATGAAGGGTTTATTAATTAGGATTGGCAGTACACCAGAAGGAGGGAAAATATTAGTACTACTTTGGTACTACAAAAAGTTTGTTTTTTTTGTTTGTTTGTTTTGTCTGTTTGATGGTTCCCACTCAATTCCGGTTCAGCACCAAAGCTTCCAGTGCCTGTTTCTTAAGGTACTGTACATGTTAGGCTTTGCTAAAACTTTTCTAATAAGTTCATGTACTTAATGATGGTCCCAGGAAAAAATATAGAGACAAAGGCATTAAGCCTTTCATGCTTAAATTACAAGACACTATGTCAAAGCCGAAGTCAAGTGGATGCTGTGCATGAAAGGCTTAAATAATCTTTTAATTGTCTTTGTCACATCCCTTGGATCTACTCAGTTCCATTCACTATAGTAAGGAACAACTCTTACCCAATGTAATTTTGCAAAGGTTCGAGAAAGTTGCAGTTCTCGTTGGTTCCAGTTTTTGGAAGCATAGTGGAAAAGTGTCATTATGGTACTTATTAACCAACACAGGGAGGGATTTCTCAAAAATGACTTGCACTGATTGACACTGATTGATCTAGAATCATCCCCTTTTCTGTTTCAAGAATCTGTTTTGAGTTAGTAGCCAGAGCCAAATATCACTCCAAACGGTGTGACGAAACGAAACTGAAGAAGCAAGATGGCAATTTCACACGCCGCCTCCTGAAATGCAATTAAGCACCTCTTAATTCCACTAGTTCCATTTTCTTTGTTTGACATTGGGTGATTCATGCTTTGATGTGTCTGCGGTACATTATGCAATTTGTCACATTCTGGTGTGCGTTATAACGCTTGCGGTGTTCCTGCAAGGCCCTATCCAGTCTGTCTACACACCCACCATAATGCATGGTGATGTTAGGGGGACATTTTTTTTCACGCAAAATTTAATGCGTTCTGTTGTTCATTCTCCATTTTCACAGCTTGACTCAAGTCCTTTCACTTGTCACTCCCATAAGCGAAGGAGACAGCATTCAAAAAGAGAGAACGCATCCGTTTCTCTCAAATTATGCCACGTCAGTTTACAGAGAACAGATTCAAAGAAATGTCACTAAGAAACTGACACAGCATTAAAAATGCATTCCAATAAACTGTTCTTTTAGCACTCTGGGATAGCAATGAGTACTTGGGAAAAATGTTGCATGCTCAGCAGCTGTGGTTTGGCCAGTGTCTGTAAACAATGAGAAATCCCAAACAATGGACTAAAGTTAACGCTAAGTGACTCATTTCTTGCCCAGAGTGTATTCACAGTGATAACACTATCACAGTGAAACCACAAGCTAACAGAGTGAGGGCCTCTAACAAAAAAAATAACAGTGCAGAGGAGAGCAGAAAACATGTTTATTTGCCATTCACTTTTATTCTTGAATAAGAGCTTCAACTTTTCTAATGAAAAAATAATAATAATTGTTTGTCAATGAGGCAGGAAGACTTTTCATCGGTTTGAATTTCAGACCAGTAAACGTACCACTGAGGTACTCATAAGCAAGATACCGTCTCCAAGCACTGCTCCTCGGCCCCTGCCCATGTCACCTGCCCACTGCTCTTTCAAGGAAGGATCAAATGCAGTGGTCAAATTTCATTGTGGTGCACTGTGTGCTGTGCTGTGGTGTGATCACAATGACAAAATAATCACAACAGTTTCAAACCCATACTTACTTGTCTTAGCTAATGTTGGCCTAGAAATGATAACCACAAAGGGGGAAAATGTGACGTAGATACGTATTGAAGTAAAAAGTGCACTGTTTTTATCATAACTGTTGGTAAGTACAGCGAGAGATATCATTGTAAGGATATCAGGCAGAGACCCAACTGGAGAAAAAATCACAATGCCAGTAGTTAGTTGGGGAAAAGCAAAGGTAAGAAGCTGGCAAAAGCAGGTCACCACAAAAAAAATCATAATCCAAAACTTTCCAGTCCAAACAGAATAAAAAACTCAACAAATTACCCCTGTCCTCTTTACTGAGAATACCTTCATCGTCCTATACTTAGAACTTATCACTCAGCACCCACGGTTAGTTTTTCCACAGTCCCAAACTTGAATGTTTTTTTTTACTAGTTTACCTAAGTTGCTTTGGAAAAAAGTGTTTGCCAAGTGTAATGTAATGTAATGTAATACTACTCAGTCTGATATGCACCTAGTTTGGTTTATAAAGGCAACATTCATTATAATTGTAGAAGTGAAAGCTAAAGATAATATTGCACTCCAAAAAAAATGAAAGGGTAATTATTTAAGTACTCTAACAGATCACAAGATTTTTCATGTATAAAATTCCACATCCTTAATTACAGACACAATTTCATCTGCTTTTACAGAGACCATTCAAGTGTTTTGCTTTCACAACATAATTGCCTCTTATATCACTTCTTATGATAACACTGCAACTGTGCATTTTGGACATGACTGCTAAAATCTAAAGTGGATCATAGAAGAAATACTTTGTGCTTGTGCAATTAATTTAGAATTCATTTAGAATTTATAAAGTAACGACAGCTGGTTTCTGGTGATTTCAACACGGTCTACTCCTTCAGAGCAGTGGTGTATGAAATTTTAACAGCAGGCAGGCGAAGTAAAGACTGAAAGCCTTTGACTCTGAGGCAATTTTAAGTAATGGCTTCCAGAGTGGTTAAGGTCACAGGAATGCAGTGGAGTGATCTTGACCCGTTAACATGGTACCTCACCAGCCTGCAGTTTCACCTTGATTTTTTTGCTCTGCTCCAACAAGCCTTTTATGCCATTCTCTGGTCTCTCTAGGAGGGTGAGAAAGTGCTGAAAAACTCTTACAATTTCAGCTGATGTGACCAGAAAAAAATCTTGACGTCTTAAGGAGCCATCCGAGAATCAGATTTCGCTACACTCACAGCCATCAAATAAATGCCAAAATAGCGTTATCAGGATGGAGAGTTCCTGCAACAAAATGCTTTTTAAGTGATGTCACACTAAGCAAATCACAGCTTGGATGGTGTTGCCAGAGGGCGAAATTCTACATGAGGAAACTTATTCAGCTCAGCAAGACACATTCCCATCAATCAACCTATTGGCTAGCTGGCTGTCAGCACTATCGGATTTGTCCGACAGGAGGAAGGGGGAATTGACACTCTTCTTCAACCGTATCTCCTGCGGCACGCATGACCTACTCACCCGGGTGAACCCCCACCATTTGCCCACCAAACCCGGGCATGCGGGGCTCGTAAACTCAGATGCATATTTCAGACAAGCACCCAGTGTATACAGACATCAGACCTACGGAAGTCAGATAGGCCATTTGATTACCCATCATTCTGTTTACATTGTTACAAAGTGTATCGGAGGTGCATACAAAGTTCGGTGTCATATGAGGGCAGGGGGAGTTTTGGAGCGAAGGTGCGCAGATTGGATATAACTAGCACTTATCGGGGGATTTCGTACATAAATTTTGGACTTAACTGCAATAAAATCACCACCAAAGACAAGTTAAAAAAAATCAGCGCTAGATAGCACTTGGATCAAAAGAAAATGAGGGATATTCAATACACACACATGAAACGCACAATCAAATGAAGAAAGAAAAAGGGAGGATGATGAGAGAACCTCTGAACACCCTCGCTTCTCCAGGCACAACATCAATGGCCTATTAAATGTTTGGGCGCTGGCTCAACAAGCCGCCATTAATTATTGAAGCCTCGACTGAAACTGTACCCTGGGAGAAGCGCAGCGCTGGAAGTGTTGGAGCTGAGGAAGAGAGTCAGCAGCATTACGAGCCCTATCAGTAACGCTACGCAGTCCGACAGGCCTGATAGGGACCAGATGCGGCAGAGCGAGAACAGGGTCGGCGTCTCACTGAAGGGGGGGGCGGCGATCGAGTTTAACTGTCTGAGCTCTTCTCAAAACAGTTTACATATTTGCTATGATGTATACTGAGCATCTTTAGTGTTTTAAGATAGGTAGAGCGAAGAGGAGATGAACTTTTACATGCTGGAGCACAAGCAACACTTGGTCAGACGTAAACAATGGATGGTGAAAATACACATCTTTGTGGGTGTGGGAGAGAGAAAGAGAGACAGACAGACATGTGTATGTGCGAGTACATTAACATTTATGGCATTTAGCAGATGGTCTTATCCATAGCTTTTTACATTAGATAATTACAGGGACAAAGACCCTGGAGCAACTATGGGTAAACGACCTTGCCCAAGGGCCCAGTGGTTGTAGTTCTAGTAGTAGGACAGTACTAGTAATACTATATGTACATATATTTGTCATATTCTAGCACAGTAGGGATCCAACACATCTCAGGTTTTCCTGTCTTTTAGGGGACAGCCTGGTCCTCATCAAAACCTAAAAACCTGCCCACATCACAGGATGCATGCACACACACATACACAAACACAGACACACATTTACCAATATTCCCTTGAGGTAAATGAGCAAGCACAGTGATCAGTATTTAACAGAACCATTTTTTGTTTAGCTCCATCTGCTTCCATGGAGTCTGCTGCATGGAGTGTGTTTACACAGCGCCACTCTCGCGCTCAGAATCCCCCCTCCATTCACCTAGTGATGACTGTTGACATGAGGCTGAGGAAATTACCTTCACATGGCTAAACAGCAGAGAACCTCATCCTTCTGGGAGTCAGCGTAGGGCAAGGTTACCAGGTTTAGATTGCTGCTACTGAGACTTAAAACTGGAGAAAAAATACTACCACCAGTACTACACACCCCAAACTGAGGGAAGCTACGAGCCAGTGAGAGGAAGACTCCGGCCAAAGTCAAGGTCAGTGGTAGAGGGGCACCAGAAGGGCTTTGATGAAGCCTTGAAGGAACTCTACGAGCTCCAAATGAGAGTTATTTTTAAAAATGCATGTCACCTGAGTAATGATTTTCTCATCCATGCAGCAACAGGGTCTGTTGTAGAAGGAGAAAGAGTCATACTGAGTCGCTCCCAATTTCTCTGAACCATTCCAGAGCAGGAATTTTCCAAATGGTACATATACATTCTGGCACTAACTTTTAAACATTGCATTGGTTAATGTGCACAGGGTGAGCACTTTCTCAGTTTCCCTTCCTAAAAAAATAGCCCTAAATTGGTCACAATCATCATATCCTTACTTATGAATGACCTCAAACAAAAAAGTCTCATCCTACATTTGTTTCAGCTGGGCATGCAGAGTTGTAGTGTGTGTGTGTGTGTGTGTGTTTGTGTGTGTGTGTGTTTGTGCACTCAAGGCCCTTGTTCCAAAGTCCAGAGGCAGTACTGTAAGTGCTAAAATCAATGACCTCAGCTCTCAACAGCTTTCAGCTTATGAGGTGACTCTGCTGAGGTGGCAAAAAAGTGAACGAGAAAGAGAGGGCAGTGCTAGACTGAAACGGAACACTGGAGCCTAAAAAGGAATCTGAGCCCATGGACTGGACAAGAGCTGAGAGAGCACAGATATAATCCACACAGAACGGGCTTTCTTATGGCAAGAGGTGTTTAATCTTTTAAACACCTTTAACTTGCCTCCCTGTCCTCAGGCTATCCTATACCAAGAGTGTGAGCTGTCACCAGCTTTAAGAGAGGTCTCACGAAGGTGTAAGATTAAAGTTGTGAATCCCGACGTTGAGACTACTTTAGTTTTGGAACAAGGCGGGGTGGACATTTGGCGTGTCGACTACAGGCGATTTTCCACTGTATGATGTGGCACTGTAGAATGTTTTTTCAGTTACAGAATTTTCTGTTACAGAATGATCAAATGGTTTTATCCTGAGTTATTTACCTTCTAATTACAGGGACAGTCCCCTGAAGTAAGTTTTTTAAGTGCCTTGCTCTGGAGATTCAATGGTGGTGGTGATGGAAGTTGTCAACAAACCACAACCCCCAACCTACCGGTTCAATGATTTATTTAGTTATTGGTACATAACATTTCCATAACAAAGGGTACTACTACCTACCTATTTCCAACCCTTTGGTTACCCTACAATTGGGGTTCCAAGCATTTCACAAAAGGCAGAGACTTTGGCACTGTCACTGTTTCACATTTTCTGTAGTCTTTGCTCTGGTGGTTTACAGTCTTTCTAGTAAGTGTGCTTTGCTGTTTTGAAGGGCTAGACTCTGTCAGGTGAGATGACTTTATCAAAATGTGACTGCTACAGTCGATTTAAACCCACCTAATTTTATAGTTTCTTTAGGATAGAAAAGACATAGTACCAGATATATTTCAGTCAGACGGAATATCAAAATATCATACTGAACTGCAAAGTGCCATACTGCTCTGCACTGTGCCTTTTGGTTCCCAGCTTGACAAATACCCTCGCTCTTCAACACATGCCAGCATCCAAGGACCTCACATTTATTATCTGGTACTCAGTGCAATGTGAAAGTGAGTGATTATTTAATATTGTGAACACACCACAGCACAGCACACAGTGCACCACAGTGAAATGTGACCTGTGCATTTGTCCCATCCGTGAAGCTAGTGGGCAGCTAGCAAAGGCAGCGTCCAGGGAGCAGAGCTTGGGGACCTTGCACACGAGTAACACAGTGGATTCGAACCTTATGATCACAGGGTGAACACCCTACCGTTATGCCACCAAATGCCCCCTGCCAATGTTAGCAAATGTGGCCCCGAACTGAGTAGGATTTCATCTTTGTTTTACAAAAAGTCAGCACCCTCAAGGCCTGCTAGGAGCAAGCAAATGGCAACAGCCTCCAACAGCACAACACAGCAAACTACACTTTTGATTGACAGCTCTCAGCTCTCAAGCACGCAAGCCATTTCGGGTAACGTTGCCGAGGCACCGGGGAGTCTTCTTGAGAGAGTCTACATCAATTAAATGAATTCATCTCATGTGGCTAGCCCATGTCCATATTAATGCAATCAGCGCCTCAACTCAGCATTGCCAGAGACTCACTTGCACTCTGAAGCTATTTGTTTAGCTTTGCTTTCTTCTGTTGCTCTTTTTGCGCTTGCATTCATCCTCAGAGCTTCAGATCTGGTGTTCCAGCATACATTAGTCACAGTGTTGGGCCAGCTGAGCCAAATTCAGGAACATTTGCGGGCACACATCCAGGGCCTCAGAAGTGCTGGGTCCGGGAGCCAGATCGTTATGCCGGGATTGCGCCGGCATGACGTGAAAAAGCAAAGAATTATGGGTGAGAGAGTTCATGTGCAAGAAGAAATGAGTCGCAAAGCATACATAAACTACATGGTCGCTTGCTGTTGTTAGCCAACAGTACTTTTAAATCCCAATTTTCATCGCTTTGCCAGTTTGCAGTGATCCGGACATTGTTCGCATTTGTGAAGCCAAGAGAACACGGATGAGACGCAGATGAAGTTTGACGCTCCGAACAACAAAACTAGCGTAAACGCTCTAAAACATATGTCTATAGATTCCTTTAGTAAAACAAACCTCTGTGCTTCCACATGCACAGTGAGGAATGGTACAGTACAAATCAAACCAAAAAAATTCCCAA
Source organism: Distichodus sexfasciatus (assembly GCA_032718565.1). NCBI lineage: Eukaryota > Metazoa > Chordata > Actinopteri > Characiformes > Distichodontidae > Distichodus > Distichodus sexfasciatus. The sequence continues at coordinate 516,803 of JAVGVS010000066.1, read as the reverse complement.
CATTAAGCTGACAGTAAAACATCAAAACAACAATTGGTTCCAGACATCCATCTGTGTCGGCACTGCCCCAGCTCTGACAGAGCTAAGACAAACACATACATTATGTTAGCAGCTGTAACTCTTGCTCAGGCACTGAAATATGTCATGATGTGAGAATTGAGAATAATAGACTCCAGCTCTATTAAAGGTCTTCGACCTCCTCTCCTTCACTGACCCCTTCTGACTGGCGCAGCAGTTAATTGTAGGACACACTTGTGAAAGAGGAGTGGGTTTCAGGGGCCAGCCATTTAACAGTTGGGGGTCATTAAGAATCTTCTGACCTGAGAGTTAAGTGACCATAATGCCCTCCTGGTAACTGCTGAACTTAGGAAGAAAGAAGGTGACCTATTCCGCTGATCTGAGACTAATTTTGTGAGTCCCCTTAATGGTTAAACTTAAGGGGCTCTATTTAAAAAAACGGAATGCATGGCGTATTAGTCTGGCACAATGGCATTTGGGAGTGTCCAAATTAAATTTGGCTAGTTTAAGGGTGCAAAAATATTCATTGCACCAACTTTAAATTTGCACTAATTATTTTAAAACAAGTGTGGGATTTTGGGCATGACATGCAATCAAAGAGACATCTCCCATTATCTTTAAAGTCAGGTGTACATGTAAAAATGCAATTTCTAGGTACAGTAAATGCAAAAGTTTGCAAAGGTCATTTTTTTACCTGGAACTTTCACGTCCAGGTAAAGTGCTGCTGTGTTTCCTCTTGATAAGTACCCTTAAATGACTTTACACCAGATTTTCGTTAATCTAAAGCACTCCATTAAAATAGCAATGCACCAATAATGACTGACACCAACCCACCTCCTGGCACAAAGCCATGCATAAAATTATTTTCTAGCTAAACAATCTGGGCACAAGATGGGAAATGAACACCGAGCTAATCTCAAACTAGTACCACTTGCGCAACATTGTGCTGGAGTGAAAACTGGTGAACCTCAATCAACAGCACTTTCAGATGTCTTCTTCCTCAATCTATGCTCTCTAACCCTTGATCTCTGACCCCAGACTGCCAAATGTAATGTGATCTGCTGACAGGAACACTGGATGTCTTGTCTGTCACCACTTTCCTAGCCAATACTGACCCCCGACAAAAAGTTTAACCTCTAGGCACAAACACCACTCATGTCTGTCTAACTCTTCCTAATATGACAAGCACTATCTATATTACTCTAGTACCGGAGCAGTCATAGCCTCAATCTCTCCCAACGTCACTACTGTTTGCAGCAGCATTCTGAAAATCCCCCTCTCAGTGTTGCCCAATAGCGCAGTATGATAACTACCTCCCCACTCCCCTTATGTAGTGCATTTAGTTGGCATTCTACAGAACCGAGCCACAGGGAGGGATCCGGGTCTCGAACAGAGGGCCTTGTTTGTAGAATCGAGCCATTCAACCTGGACTTGACAGATGGCCTTGGGTCTCCAATCAGCGCCTTGCGTGAGTAGAGGCACAGCCACTCCAGCAGATTGATAAAACAGACAAGCTAAGATATTTACACATGTCTGCCAATGGAGAGTCTCTCTGGAGGCGCAGGAGAGGGGCCCCACAGCCGCTGTATCCCCGTTCCTCTGCTCCCCTCCTGGTTGTCAGGCCTTTCTCAAGCCCTTTTATCAGTTTTTTTGTTGTCGTCGTCAAAGAACCCGCTTGGAGTTTGAGGGCAGCAATTAAAACAATTTGCAAAAGCATCCCCAATGGGAAAGAATTAACCAATTCGCCAGATGAATAAAGCGTTAGCAGGAGTGAGATCATAGCTGCTAATAATTCACATTTCGTACACAGCAGAGGCGAAGAAGCCTGAGTAGAAAGCATGACGTGGAAAGCATAAACAACAAAGATATGCTGGACGGCAAGCGGGGTCATGATTACTGAATATGCAAACTTTTTATTTGATTTAAATGGTTACTAACCTCTCTGATACATGACAGTCCGGCTTAAAGGAGCTTTCACACTTTACAAAGTTATCCTAAAGTCAAAAGACCAAGATGAGATCACTTTAAAATCTAAATTCTGCAATTTTACAGTGAGGTGTTGAAGTCCAAAGGGATTTTACAGTACCTAAATTCTGAAATAAGGCTTTGTATGCTTCACCCCCGCTCTCAGATTAGCTTCACCATTAAACTGGGTATGAAGCGGCAGATGATACTCTTGGATCAACTGGTGGCGCTGACAAACATAGACTCTTAATAAGTATGCTAAAACTGGACTTATTCTTCAGCCTCCATGTGGTCCAGCATGGATGAATTTAGGGATAACCCCACCTGTTAGGGGTGGAGCAGGAGAACGGGGTGATAGAATGCGAGTGGGACAGCTGTTTCAGAGTGGTGAGAAAAGCTGGAGACTGGCATAGTTTTTATGCCAGAGTTTTACACTTGAGATCACCTGCTGCCACATATGCATACAAGGATACAGTGAAACTGTGGCTGACTTTACTTCCTTCTGGTCACTTCAAGGCAACTTGTATACAGCAAAAAAATTTAGATTAAGGCAGTCTGACAAAAACATTCAGTCAAAGGTGACTAAAAGTAAGCATTCACATATGAAATAATGTTAAAATCTTATTTGATGATCATATTGATCACATTTTAGCATGTCTTGAGGTTCATAGAGCAAAGGAACAGGAGGTGGGATGCACATGTAAGGTGAAATGTCAAAAATAAAGCAGAGAACAAGTACCAGAGTCTATAACAAACAGAAACAACACCAAGGCAAAGGATAGAGTCAAGCTTAAACACACACAAAGGGAGGCATGGCACACTAAGGCAAATGAACTATAGATGAGGATAAGGAAGACAAGACTGAGCCTCTTGTGGCCAGGCAGGGCATCACAGGTCAAACTGTGACAAACATTTCCACTTGCAGAATGTTCAACTTAATCATCAATTCCAGAGTTAGACACAACCCACTGAGATCTATTCACACCAGCCAACCATTTTACATAGATTAAAGGTCAAATTCTGACACCCACTTGGAAACTGCAGGCATATCGGACAGTGTACGGCAGTAAAAATAACACATTTAACTACTGTCAGTACACATTTAATGTATATCCATATGATTCAAATTTTGCTAGTCAATATCTGTGGAATGTCTCATGACCTAGAGGTTATGCTTTTAGCATACTATTCTAGACACTAAGGAAAGTTTGAGACAGAGCACTTTGGGCAGAATAATACCAACAGCATATTAGTTTAGTGATTTGGCTCATCAGAGTTTATATCTTAGGTCATATGTTGTTTCTCATCTTCAAGTAAATGGCATTTACTAAATTTCTGCAGAATTTCTATTAAATTTCTGGACGGTACCTTGCTCATGAATATCTCAGTGGTTTTTTCCTGTCTGGGATTTAAACCAGTGATCTTCTAATCACACAGCGAACGCCCTAACCATTGTGCCACCATCTGTCCCAAATCGCAAGTCTTATAACTCCCTAAACTGTAAACAGTTTATCATTTGCTAATATGTATGTATTCATAAGGGTATGTTACATTTTAATTGAACAAAGATCATGGAGCCGCCTGCTTTCTGAATGCACTTCCCTAATGAAAGCCTTCGTCTATCTTTTATCACTGAGATCAATCCATATACTATTACCCAACTTTACAATTAATTCACAACCAGAACAGACCAGTTACTGTAATTAGCACATACTGACTATTTTTATTGCAGATAAATCATTGAATTATGTTCCTTTCAGGGTTTGGAGAGCTTTATGATTCTAGAGTTGCTTATAAATATGAAGCTATGTATGATGCTATCTCACAATTTACATCTATTGAAATATTTCCTGAGCAAACTCAGTCTTTTATGCTCACTAACTCATGTAGTGTTGACAGCTTGCAATATAAAGCCATCTAAGGTATTTGGATGGGTTTAGATGAAAGCTGCCACCTGTGTTGTATTACAGAAAATCAGAAAACATCCAACAGTGGCTCTTTGGGGAGTGAATATCAGACCACGGCCACTTCATCACCCAGCTTATTGAGCAATCATCACACAGCTCAGGTGGACCTTATGAAAACAGAGCTTCAAGCGAAAAGCTGCCATTGGATCTTGCAATTTCCCAGGGCTGAGTGGGCGAGTTCAGATCTGCAGGAAGACGTAAAGTGGCCCAGATCTTTCATCAGAGACAAATTAAGACGGTACATTCTCAGCTGGTGGAACACTGATTAATTCCCTCTGGTGAGACTGGCACACAGATTGTACTAGCGTCCGTTTTGATTAAGGTAACCAGAAACTAGGGTTAACTGAGTTTCAATTGATTACTTCTTAGAAGACTGCTGAGGCACTATGGAAGACAGCAGAGAGCAGGAATGGCAGCGGTTATCTGAGATAGTAACTTGCCCACAGAAGCTATTTGCTATGTTTGCTATGCATTGTTCACGTGTACGTGCAGAGCACTTTTGTCACAATGGTACGATCCCTTTGGTCACAATGGTGTAAAAACATGACCAGGTTCAAATGTTCAAAAAAGCAAACAGTCACTTCACTGAACCAAGAACAGTAAATCATGGTAATAAAATCTTTGCAATCAGATCAGTCCCTAGTCGAGGAGGCACAGAAATGTTCTGATGTTCAGGAACGCATTCTACTTTGGCTCTAAGGTTACCTGCAAAAGACATGAACTAAACAGGTCACAGAGAACCAGCTAGCGGTCTGGCTACTTCAGAGGGATGGTCATCTTTCATGCATGACAGAATGGAGGGGGAGAGTAAGAAAGAAAGGGGGGAGAGAAAGCATGTGTATTAGAGAGAGAGAGAGAGAGAGAGAAGCACATGGCTAGAAAAAATGAATGACCCAGTCTACCGTCTAGCCTCAAAGTCCCCTGAGAATATGGCCTGCAGGATGTCGCCATGCATACAGTTTTTATTTCTCACCTTGGCAAAAAAGCTGCCTGCCCTCACAGAGCTGCCTGCTCACATCCACTCCATGGAGAGGGGATACGAGTGGAGGAGACAGGAGGAGAAATAGGAAGAGGAGGGAGGGGGCATTAGCTGTGCCAGGGAAACCCTCATCCATCCAATCCCCTCCCTACCTAGACAGATGGAGAGTGGGTGTGGGGATTTGGGGGAAATGAGGTGAAGAGAGAGAGAGAGAGAGAGAGAGAGAGAGGGGCACGAGGCCCAGAGGATGAAGTTGTCAGGTGGAGTTATAGCACAGGTGTGCCTGTTAAATGTCCCTTTGTCCAGAACATTCTTCCTGCCATGTGGAAAACACTGCCCAGAGCATGGGCACCTGGACTGGACCCAGTCCAGCCGCCGCCGTTCCCCCCAACTACAGATTGATGATGACAACCCGACCGATTTCGACAACTCCACCCGCAGGGAAAGTACTGTGAGAGGGATTGCTTATTTTCTACTTTTCTTCCATGCATGAGGCAAAGACTGGCACTGCACCACATCTCAATTAATAATAGAGATGCTGGGGGTGCCAATTCAGTGGACTGGAGCCACAGAAATGAGTGTGCGTTTGTGTGTTCATGGCAAATATTCACAGTGTTATTCTGTGACGATGTAAGTGCTCACATGACAGAGTGAGTGAGTGATTTATTGGGTGTATAATGAGATCCACCATCTCTTTGTTGGTGATGAGATTTGTGTTGGATCTCTCTCTCTCTGCCTTTCTCTTTTTTGGAGCATGATGAGTGACACATAGCAAACTAATGGAACACTCAACACTCTTAGTCCAGTTCAGACCACCAGGGTCACCAAACCCTCAGGCTTGGGAAGTAGTAGAGAGTCCGGACCCAAAAAGGATCTCTGCCTAAAGACACAAAGTCTACACTATATTAAGAATCTGAGAGGGAAACACTTGGCCGATTAACGTACAGTTACTACTTGGACTCAATCTACATTTCAGCATTATACACATGCACTACATAGACAAGACTCTGCCAATTTAACTCTATTATTATCAGGCTATACATCTTAGCCTGATATCTGATATCATCGTATTATTAGCAGGTTATACATCAACACTATTAACTTTGCTTTTAATATCTTAAAGCACAAATGTGGACAAAAGTAAGCTAATGAGGACTTTTAGCATAAATTTGAAGTTTCAACTTTGCCAATGGGACTACGCAAAACATGCAAACCAGCACAGTAACTTAAAAACTGAACTTTTGAATCCATTTTACAGCCCTTTTTGTGCATTCAGAGTGGTTGAAAATGCTATTTCATTTTGGACAAATAAATGAAACCAAAAGGAAGCATTTCTAAAATGTATTTGTATAAATGTGGATGCAATCTAAAACTAAGGCCACGTTAACTTCATACTTTCCTTCTTTTATGGTGACCCAGCAGTATTTGACCATTAGTTTTCACTCAGTATTAGCTACATTAGAATTTTTATTGAGTTCCCATTTTAACATCTGATACCTAAACACTTCTCTCACATGGAACAAGACAGTTCCAACCTGTGACTTCACTGATTTGTGTGTCAAGACAGAGACAACACATCTGCTCTCTGTAGACTGCGCAGGTTTCATAAGACATGCTAAAGATTCCAGGATCAAAGTCAAGTCCAGGGAGGAAGCGGGGGAAAAAGGAGGAGGATTCAGCAAAGGCCTCATTCCAAATGTAATGAAATGTCCAGAGTTTCCTGTTTTCTTTCAATACCTCTCAAAACAGCACTCCAGGAGACAAAAAGGGGAAAATGGGTATATGTTCCAGATGGAATGATGACAGTCTATGTGCTGATGTGACTTACCACTAGAAACCAAGTCTAAGCTAATGCTCCAAACCTAATGTCATCCCCCTAAATCAGCAGAATGACCTCTTGGCTTGCAGCAGCCAGTTGCAGCCGCATGACCACGTCCTGACCCAAGCTGAAATCGCCAAGTGGGAGTCCCAAGGTTCTGCTTTTGCACGGCTGCATTGTAAACCCAAGAAATCGGCACGCATACGTTTAAAAAAACATATTCCAACACAATTAAATAACTCTCAGCCCCATGCCGTGAGCCAAGCCGAATTAGATCACCAGAGACGTGGTGTAACATACGCATATTTACCTCCAAACCCTCCTCTGAACCAGATTTGACAGAGAGAATTTGGGGAAAGAAAGGTCCGCGTAACCCAGAGAAGCCTCACAGCGTCTGCAGACCTGCACTCTATAACCCCAGATAATGCGTCCGTCTCCAGACTGTTGACTTGAGGAGGCTCAGATGGGCTACAGGGCTAAAGGTTTCACCGTTTGATTCATTTAAATCGGCTTTATTCTGACGCTCTTCATTTCCTCCTGTCCAGCACAGACATCCAGCATCCCACAGTTCCCCGCTGGCAGACCGGTCCATGATAAGCTGAGGCTCTATCCGATATCCTCACAATGGGCAGATGTGGAAGTCAGACAACTGCTAAATCCACACCAAGCACGCAGTGACTTAAGATACGAACCAGTGGAGAATTCCACATGGCATGAGAGAATGAAGAACAGGAAGAGAAGAGCAAAGGACAAGTCTAGCTAGCAAGCCATTGTAAACTCAGGAAGTAATGCATTGTGTTGGCAGTATCACTGGTAGAAAATTTTAGCCACATCACATGATAAAAAGAAGAGGTTGAAAACATAGAAGCTAGTTAGCAAGTCAAAGTTAGCTCTTGAACCAAAGCAATGTCACAAAACCTCAAAATCAACTGAACAAAAACACTGCAAACTCTGACACCATACATCACTGAACATGGCCAACTGGCCACACACACTTTTCACCTGAAAATATTTCTCTTTTCATTTAAACATAAAAACCCATTCAGATACTGGACCAAAAAAAGTCATTTAGTCACTAAGTGCCTCAAAGAAAGGCCACTATTGTAGACTAATGGCTGGGAATTGTAGCACTGAGGACTTGAGTTGGGGCAGTTAATCTAACCCGTTGAAGTCTCTGTCCAGCTGAACAAATGGGGAGCCTAATGTGTAAAATGGAGGATTTGCCATGGACCTGCTTGTCTGCCAAGCAAATAAATAAAAAAGACTAATTACCAAGAAAAAGAGGTTATATGGCTTTTTTCCATTTTGCAGCTTTTGAGTTTCCCCCCAGCATGGACTGCTCTACTCCCCTCTATATTTTTTAAAGACACATTGGGATGGATATGGCTTTTGGTGGCGTGCAAACAGCTTGAAGGAAGATTGTTACCATATGATGAGGCTCCCTCCTTTGACTCTCAGCGCAGACCTTCAAAGTCATTAAAGACAAAAGCGCTGGAATTTGCACATAACCGTAAGAAATCCCGGAATCTCCCGGACAGACAAGACGGTAAGAAGTGTGTGGGTTGGATCATTCGAGGACAGAGTGACAATCATGAAATTACAATTATGGAAACGGTGTGACAGTTACGGACCTCAGTTGTTCAATTGTGGGCTTATGTGTCAAAAGACAAAATTGAAAAGGCTTTACCACTGATTTTGTGAGTATGTGCCCAGAGGAGAAGGGCCATGTGTTTGTTTTACCAGTCCTCCCTCGGGAGGAGTTCATGTGGTTCTGCTAAAGGCACTTTTAAAGCAGAACAGCAAGGCAGAAAATTGAAGGCCGTAGAAGCCTCAACCCGACACAAAAAGAATAGTGGAGGTGGATCCGTCACATCAAAGAACATTCTCAGAAGTCAGAAACAACACAAACGACCCCGTAGTCACAACTTACTGGATTGTGGAGGGGAAAAAGAAACACTAGGGAGTAAGGGAAAGCAAGAGTAGAGTCATGAAGCAGGATGATGGGAAGGAACAGCAGCTGGAGACCCTCTCCATGTTTCTTCACAAATTAGTCTGAGCCTTAAGGGTGAATTGAGGACACAAATGCAGGCATAGTTCCTTTTTTACTTTAGGTGGACAGGAGAGACTGCACTGTTTAGGAAAAACTCCTTTTGGTATCAACAAAATTATGATGTAGTGGCAGTGGAGTGATCACTACAGCAGTGAATATCTATCTCCTTGAAGGAAATATACTGGATATTAACCATAAATTCCACACAGTCTCATAGTAACAACTTTTCCAAATAGTGTGGCAAAACGAAGGGATTAATAATGCTGGATTTCCCCTAGAGGAAGTGAATAATAAATCAAATCAAAGTGTCTGTAGAAGGAGTGATGTTAAATAGTAACTGTACATAAATCCACGGGTCAAGCTTGTTAAACACGTCAAGCAAAAAGAGAAAAATGTAGCGTTGGAGAACAACAATGGAAAAAACTGCCAAAAACAAAAAAGTAAACACACAAATAGTAGAGCAATAAACGTGTTCTTGAGTCATGTTTGCAGGCTTGCAGAGAGTTTTTATTACTGGAAACTGGTGCTGGTACTAGTATCTATATCTATATCTATATCTAATATATATATATATATATATATATATATATATATATATATATATATATATCAATAACAGCACATGCTTTTAAGAATAAATGCAATCATTTTGTATGTTTGTCATGTTTGTAATGAATTTCTTTCAGTTATCTCATTTCCTTTAGCTAATGCTCATTTTTGCTATCAATATTATTGGAACTACAAAGTTATGTAAGTAATATCACTTGCTAATAAATATTAGTATTTGTTAGTGAAGAGAGACCAACAGAAAGAGGCTTGCATGTTCTCTACACTGCAAAAAATCAGCGTCAGAAAATAAGAAAAAGAAAAGGATAATAAAAAAAAAGGAACGAAGGAAATTATCTGCCAATATAGTGAGAAAATTTATCTTGTAAAGGTCTCCTAAAACAAGAAAAAAATATTTTCATTTTTCCATGTTTTTAGCTTTAATAATAGATTGTATTCTTAAAATAAGCAAAGTTGTCATGAATTTCTTAACTCGTAGTGGAGCATGAGAACCTTTCAGTTCTCTTAATTAAATTTCTTATTTCATGTTAAGAAGTTCTTATAATCAATAAATTTTTCTTAATAAGATAATTGTAGCCAACGTTTCTTAAAATTAGATGATTTATCTTACACAGACAAGTCTAGTCAAGTCAGTTATTCTTAAAATAAAAAAACAAGATCTATCTTTTCTTTTTAAGATTTTCTGGCTTGTTAAGATTTCATTTTTGCAGTGTAGATCTGGACATCATTTCTCCTTCTGCAAACCCTGGATCAGTTTGAACTTCCTGAATGCCATCTCCAAAAGTTGCTTTTAGACTCATCATGCATGAGCTGTTAGCTTAGAGAAGTCTTAAAGCATCAAAGTCTAACGTCAGATTAAAGGGAGATTCTAAATAGTGTAAAAGCATTTTGGGTGATTTATCCCTGAATATTTCAGACATCAGTTTGCTCTGTCAGCTACCACAACAATGTCAAGACCCAGAAAAATAAGGTCATAATCAGTTTCAGATTTTTTGTTTTAAGGGTACATGGAGAAAATAACTGAATCCAAAGGGAGTATTGAAAATATTTTCTCTTCCAACATATTCCAGATGGTGTAACTATTGTTCTATTTCACAAGTCCTTTTTTCCTTTTTTTGCTTAGTTTCGTCATGGTATTGTGTGAGGGGCCACATTGTGTGTTCCTGATAGGAATGCTCTATTTTTGATTTGTGATAATAATCGAAGCCTCTCTGTACCGTTCACCCTTCCATATCTCTAATCAGCATGAAGGCTTCTCTTCCTGCACCACGATCGCTTTGGGAAGGAAGTGATTCCTTAACAGATGATGTCATTTACCTCCAAAATCAGGAACATTCAGTTCACCATCTGACTCTACAAGCCACTACTAACCCCAGCCTTATCTATATTAGATCATATTGTGCAGCGTTCACTTAACGTTTCATTTACGAACTGTAATTTCACCACATATGCAAGTATTCTGAGATTGCAGCTACCCTCAATCTAGCATTTTGCCTAACTGAAAGTAATGAAAATACATTGGATAACAACTGTAACAATGCAGAATTAAGGTTTATGTTTTTTATGAACCTGACATGTGAACCAGGATAAAACACAACACAATCTTTCTAATATTTTATGATCTCTTTCTGTGACTCCTCAAACCAATCGGCTGTTTTTCAGCCCAGTTACACCAGTCACTGTTGTCTCTATAAAGAAATCGCAAATGATCTAGAATCCATAGTGCCTCAATAGATGAAACAGCCAGATTCATTTACATGCAGAGTGCGTCACACTAATGAGCACTGCCAGAATGCTTGATGTCCCATGTGAGTGGAACACTGAGAGTCCCAGAGTCCAGGGAGGTGGTAACCTCCTTTAATGAGAGAGGCGAGGTGGACAAATGAAGCAGTGAAACAGGCACCCTTAACCACTCATTGTATGAAAAATGTAGTAAATGGAATGGAATGGTATGGAGTGGAAAAGCACAGTCCTTTCTACGAATCCAGTAGTTTCCATATTACTAGACTTGGGCAAAAAGTCATAACCGGTTACCTAAATATATAAGCTAATATAAGGTAACATAATGTTCTATTTTAGAAAGCAAAGCTCCATTTTCAGTGGATTGCTAACTAAAGCTAATTTCCAGTAGAGTGTGAAAATAACGGCTCTGTCCGAGAAGATGCTTTTCCTGTCAGTCAGACTGTAAAGCCTGCGTGCTCTAATTGGACTGGATGCAAAAATAAAACCAGGCTGGATTTCTTCTGTTTGCTTATTCGATCACTATCAGCCCCAAGACAAAGAGCTTTTTATAAGAGCACATTAGCGCTCTGACAGGGGCGTGGGGTTTGAGTGAGGGCTGAGTAAGTTGGCTCTCCGGCCAACTTGACAACTCAATTTCTTTGATTACGGAAAAATAAAATCAGTCAGAAGCGCCGCTCGCTCTCGCCAGGAGCGACTCTGTGCCACTCGCCTGCATGCCATCCGGAACTTTTTTTGTTGTTGCTGTTACTCAGTTTGGTTGGCGGTATTAGCTTTTGCGCTCACTGTGCGTAATGGTTAGCATCTGCGTGGCAGCCGGAGTGGGTTCAATCCAATGTGGGATTAGGACCAATTTCCTTTGAGGTAAATAAAAATGGGTTTATGTGCCGCCTCAGTTTGTCTTAGGGGCAGCTCTCAGAGAGATCCATATTTTGATTAAGTCACAGACAGATTCCCCAGAGGACAGCTGGTAGAACACTTGCTTCCTGAACGATTAAAAGTGACATGCCAGAAGCTGCCAATGAACAGACTGGAAATTGCACCAGCTGTGACGTATATAATGAGTGTGTAAGACACACATACACACAAATCATATGCCTACACACAATATTTTTGCACAACTGCTCATATAGTGTGCAGCAACATGCACATGCACACTGTTGTGTGTTGTTCAAAATTTTTGTTGGTAGAATTTACAGTAGCACATAGTCTATATTGTCTGGAAAGGAAGTCTCAAAATTGCATACTACACAAAGCTTACACAATGAATCTTTTAGTCTGTGAGCTAATGTTAGCTAGATAGCAATAGTGAAAATAACCATAGTTAGCATATAAGAGACTGTCAGTTGGCAATTTGAGTAAGCAGCTAATTATCTAAAACAGTAATGAGTTTTCCAAGGCTGACTTTAGCCAGAACTAAAAAAGAGCTCTGACGTTACCCTGAGTCAGAGTTAGCAGGCTAACTAACGTAATGTGTATTTACATGATTTGTAGTTGCATATTTCATTTCAAGAGCGTCTGGGATTTAGTTTAAGAGTGATATATAATCCATTAATTTCAACAATCAAACTGCATTGTGATCGCCATCTATGTAAACAGCATCTTTATCGGAATACTGTTATAACTTGCATTCTAAATGCGTAATGGCATTAAGTGTATTCTGTTAATCCCCAACAATGCCAAAAATACATCTTCAATAAAAACAACGGTCCAGCATAGTAAAAGTGGGGTGGTGGCGGTCTAGTGGTTGGGACACTTGCCTCTGGACCAAGAGGTTGTGAGTTCCAATCCTTCCTCCAGCACTACCATCTTTGGATTCCTGAGCACAACCCTTAACCTGAAGTTGCCCTCAAGAAGACTGTTATTGAAATAAGGAAATGGAAGTCACTCTGGATAAGAGTGTCTGCTAAATGCAGTGAATGTAAAAGAACACCTTTACCGATGATCATTAAAAAACTAAACAATAAAGGGAGTTGTCCTTCAACCAACACGCCTTACAATGTAAAAATATCATAACAAATTCCTTGCTTTTAACATAAACATTCATCTATGGTTATTTCTATCTTTCTCAACCCCCTTATCAATTACTATCCTGCCTCTCTACCTCTTTCAAAATTCTACAGTAATAATGAACTTTCCCATTTACTTTGGGTTTTTTGTTGTAATTCTTAAATCACTTTCGTCGACATCACAGTCTCTTTTTCTCATATTGCAAAACATTCAATGTGCTTCTGACCCCCTAAACTGGCCCCAAAATTCCAGTCTCCAAATACAATGTTATAAGACTGACCAAAGACTAAAAGGTTTCTCCACAGCCCCTTATGAGTTCATCCTAGGAAAACGTCTAAAAACAGCATTCCACACAATTACTAGCTAATGAGCGGCACCGAAAATGTTTTAACACCGCAAAAGTGAAAACAGTGGAACCTAAAATAAAAGGTTCAGTTCTCAGAGAGACACGCGACTGGCGTTCTAAACGGCGCCGACGTAGCTTCATTTAACTTCTAGCCCCATTTCCTTGCAGCCTTTGTCCTGTTCTCGCATCGCACCCCCTCTAAAACCCGTCGCCCGGTGGGAAATGGTAACCATGGTTACCTTGCTTCCCAGCTAATGTCTCGATTTTTTTCTTTCTTTTCCTCTCCCCCCACAGTCGGCCGTATGTCTGGTTGGCCTTAACACATCATAAGTGCAGGAGATTTTATGCTAATGACTTGTGAGAAGGAAAAAGACATTTTATATTATTACAATATTTTTTTCCATATTTCTATAGCGTAGCTTGACATTTATTTCACTTTCTTCAACATATCTATTACTTAATTTTATTTATGATCATTTTCACTTTTTTACAGGATTTATTCCATTTTTTTCATCCCATTTCATTACACAAGATACTTGTACAACTATGTACGTGGCGATTAAAGATTCTTTATTAGCCATGTACATAGTTATCATACAAGATTAAACATACAAGATATTTACAGTTTTAACTGCCATATTAACCAATCCAGTTTGGTTCTGGTTCACTCTGATCATGAGCAAGAATCATTACTCATTTCTTCTGTTAGAAGCTTTTCATTTTTAATGGAACCACTTGAAACCAACACCCTATTCCCTTACTGCAAACTGACCATAATTATAAAGAAAAATCATTATCAATTTCCAGTCCAAACTCTTCCAGTAAGAGTCATGCAGTGGGACTTTGAAGTCAGTCTGCATCATCTAGATTATTGCGTTCCGCCAGTCTGGGCTTAAAGGAGGTTTTTCCAAACGGCGGCAAGTGTAAAAGCATCATTAGTTAATAATGGAGAAAACACAGCACATGATCTAGAGCTTCAAAAAAACAGGCCAGTTCCCTCCCACTAGACACAGAGCCTGAGGAACAGGAGCCTGCTCTCGGCAAAGGCCCTTTCATCTGACCTTGAAAAGGACAGCATGCATTAAATTCTTAAAGTGAGAGACGGGGGATTCCATGTGTGTCTGGGTGTGTGTATGTGTCAGCCCTATTCCAACTAACCGATGAGTCCCGAAAATATGTGCTCGTGTCTGTGTGTCTTTGTGAAAGCCAATTTTACTAGCCAGAGTCCTGACAAAGTGTGTGTGTGTTTGTATGTGTGTTAGTGTGGTTACTAATCTCTGTTAATAGATAGAGATAGAATAGATATTTTTTCTGTTTTAGTGAGGACATTTTGAGGACAGGTCTTTATAAGAAGTGTGTGTTTGTGTGTGTGTGTGTGCAAAAAAATCCCAATTTCCAGCTACTGAGACCCCACTATGTTTGAAAAACACTGCAAAATGTCACCCCATCAAGCTATAAAACCTTGTGTGTGTGTGTGTGTGTTCTGTGGGGTGGGCCTATGATTGATTGCCTGAAAGGGCTGTAAGGAAAGCCAAGGCCGTTGTCCACAAGTGCTTGGGAAGACAGACAAATTAGAGGAGAAACTGATATTTATCCTTTTTCTTTTTGCCAGTCCCTTTCTTTCTCAAGACAATAAGCCATATAGCCAAAACCAATATCCATGCCATCAATCATCTCTGAATGTTTTGGTAGCACCTAAATAGAAAATCACCACACCAATCAAAAACTATATTTTCAGAAAGAGAATGAACTCTATATGTACGTATATTATGTGGGTAAAGAAAGAGTTCTGTCTGTGGATCTGTCTATTATCATTATCCTTTTTCTGAACTGTATCACACCCAAAATAACCAACATTTCAGGTCAGCAGGAAAGATTACAGAGCCAGCAATGAAAAGGAAGTTTCAGCAAAATCACATTTCTGGCCACAAATCTAATTTATCATGATAGGAGCCACCAGCAGTCAGCACACAAGCTGTACTGTAATTATGAAAATAAATTTAAAAGGCTGCTTTAACAACAGGAAAATTGTTAGATGAAACTATTAATAGTGAAGTCAGAAGCAAACACATAGCTAATAGCAATTAGCATCACTGAAAATTGCACAACGTCGTGCTAACCAGAGTTCATTGGTTTTCACTTTTTATTAGCTGTGTAGCATATTTGGTTCACTTGTTTAATTAAAGAAAATTAAAACTGTACAGAGTGCTTCACAAAAACACGTCAACCCCATCACACACACACACTTTTCCAAATGTGAATAACACTACAACTACTCCTAACCGAAAGGAGTCATCTGACTTCATCTACAAGAGTATTTTTACCTCATGACGACTTGCCCTCACAAAGCCACGTAAATCTGACAAATCTAAGGTTTTTCTATTCCAAAATTATCCCTAAAACCTGCCCACACACACACACACACACACACAATGAAAAGCATGTAATGAAGCTCATTCCGTTCTGACACAGTGTGGTGGAGAAGGCTAGGGGTATTTGTCTATAAAAGTGGATGGTTGCATCTCTTAAGATCCTTTGGAATGAGCGTGTGCATGTGTGTGTGTGTGTGTGTGTTCTGTGGTTGAGGGAGGATTATGTGTAATAAGCTGCTGTCTGGCCGCTGCTGTCTCATATAACAAAGACAAGCACCTAAGTTTAACTAAAGCTGCTCATTAAGTGTCTTTTTCATGCATCTCAAAGACAAAAACACAGCAAATATGCTTCTTAGTCATTCATTCATTATCTGAACCACTTAATCACAATCAGTGTTGTGGGGACCGGTACCTATCCCGGGACCATGGCTGTGAGGTGGGGACTGGTGGGCATTAACACACTGAAGGGCACACACTCACATCCACACCTATAAAGACAATTTAGGGTAACCAATCAACCTATAGCAGATACTTTTGGGATTTTGGACCGTGGGAGGAAACCGGAGCACCCAGGAAGCTTGCACAAACACGGGGAGACCACGCAAACTCCACTAAGAATAATCCCACGGCTGACCCAGAGATCAAAACCAGGGTCTTTTTGCTGTGAAGTGACAGTGCTAACCACTGTGACACTCCCTCCCAAATCACACAGGATCATTTCATTAGATGATCATAACACTACATTCTGGAAACTGTCCCACATTAAGCTTATGGCCATCCTCTTGCTTCTCTGTGCATTTCAGATTCCAGAAAAGCAAAAGCTGGACAAAAGATTTTCTTCCACCAATGTAAATTTATATCTCTATACAAACAGGGAATAGTAGTTTAGCTCACCTGACCAGGAGCTCACACTGGTCAAAGACTTATGAAAATGACATGATTCTCTGAAATGATATGATGTCTACTGAATATAAACCCAAACTAAACAGCACATCACAGCTTTTCTGTGTATGACCATCAGATCTCACTATTGGAAGTTTTTAATAGAAAGGGTAATTCAGAGATCAGAGGGTTGCCAGTTCTAGTCCCAGACCAGTACCTGTACCACTGAGGTACTCATGAGCAAGGTACCATCCCCAAGCAGTGCTCCCCAGGCACTGCATGTCAGCTGCCCACTCCTCCTTCATGGATGGGTCAAATGCAGAGGTCACATTTCGTTTTGGTGCACTGTGTGCTGTGTTGTGTTCACAATGACAAATATTCACTCACTTCAATTCACTTCAGTCTTTAGGCATAAAACCCAACTAAGGCATAGAATAGGCCAAAGTGGAACCTGGCAGGGCTTTTGCTTTCCTGAGCTGGCATTTCCCAACCCGATTCTGTGCAATCTAAAAGCCAGTCATTGTCCTTCAACAGCAAGGCCAGAATTAAAGAAAGAAAGAAAGAATGAAAGAAAGAAAGAAAGAAAAAGAGCCAAGCATGTAGTTGACCAGAGTCTCAATCAGAGCAATGTGATTGTGTTTGCTTGGGTGGGGTGGTGAGGGACGGGATGACTCTTTGTTCTAGCGTGGTGGTGGAAATCTCAGGGGGGGAAGTGTGTGTTGTTTTCAGCAGCCAGATAGTACAGTGGCATGCTGCCCACGGCTTGGCCTTCTCTTCTGGCTGGCTCTGATGGACTGATAAGTGTGCGTGTATGTGAAGTTTGGAGATGTTTGTAAGGATCTAGTTGCCTCCATAATGATGGAAAAAACCTTAAATTTGTCAGCTATTTTTGGTTTTCTCAGAACATTCATATGTGGGGGCTGAGATAATGCTTATATAGATGTAGGACAGCAAGTCCTGACTGTGTGTGTGTGTGTGTGTGTGTGTGGGTATTTCTCTAAAGGATGCCAACAAAGATATGTGAAGGAACAGGGAGTGTTCTCATTTTTCCTGTACAGAAGAATAATGTGTGTGTTTAGTGAGATTGGTGTGTGTGTGTGTGTGTTTCTGAAGGATGGTTCTCAGTGTGAGTGGGTGTTTCTTAGGAATGATTGAGTATCTCTATGTATGTGTACATGTTTCTCAGGTGGGACGTACATTGACACTGCAAGCCAAGTCTTACATTTGCAATTCATTAGCCCACCTATCGTGTCCTTGAGCAGACACTGAAGCAGACAAACTGCAGACCGGCCCATATACACTCTACTGATAACACACACACACACACACACACACACCTCACACAGGGAAACATTCTTACAAACTGTCGCAGAAAGACAAAAAACACTGGTTCCTTAATACAAACCCAACAGGGAAGACATTCACACATTCATCTCTCTCCGAAAATCAGACACTTGCTCCTCTAGTCTAGCATTGTCCCAGTTACCATGGTAACCACCCAGCACAGTTCTCAATTGAAACCTCCAACCAAACCTCGATGTTTCTCTCTTTCTCTCTTCCCCCCCTGCTCTCACACTCTGCACTTCTCGCCCTTCTCTGTCTACATCCTTCTTACTCCTCCTCCACTTATTCTGCTTTCTATTTTGCTGTTTTCCACCCCGCCCCCACCCCCCCTTAGCCTCCCTTTCATCCCTCTCAGTCCACATTACAATTCTTCTTCCACCTGTCTCCCTCTCTTTCGCAACACTTCTCAGCACTCGTTTCTGTCTACATGTCTCTTGTCTTCCTCCCTCTCTCTCCTTGTCTCACATATTTCCGTTTGTCTCTTACTTATACTACCTTCACCCATTCTGTTCTCTCTGCTCTCTCTCTCTCTTCTCCCTCCTCTCACTCTTGACACTCTTTTATGTCTACATCTCTCTCACTCCTCCTCCTCTCTCTCTCTCGCTCTCTCTCTCTCTCATTTTTTGTCCGCTTCTTACCCTTCTCTATCTACGTCATCCTTATTCTTCCCCCACCCTTTCTGTCTATCGCTCTCTGTCATTTCTGTCTAAATTTCACATTTCTCTTACTCTTCTTCCACCTCTCTCTTATATTCCTCCCTTCCTTCTGCTCCTCCCACTTCTCACCCTTTTCTGTCTACCTTAGACCCACCTACACTCCTCACTCTTCTCTCCCTTAACCCTCTCTCCTTCTCTCTCTCTCTTTTGCATCCATATAAGCATCACCAGCTCTCTCTCGATGTGTCACAGTTTAATCTCTGCCAATTATGTCTTGTGGGGCATTGCCTGTAAACACCAGGAGGCACAAAAGGTCCCTGGCAGAGAGAGACCTCTCGTAAAACCGGCTGTGTTTAACAAGTACAGCATCTCCCACTGCTTTCGTTAACAAGATCAGCAGCAGAGAGATCTTAAGCACCTTGAGCCGTAAAAGCTACGCAGCACAGGGGTTAGACGAGGCCGCGTGGTATTCACAATATCCGTTATTCTACCATATCTGAAATCTGAATATGTCACTGACACGCATCTGGTAGTTGAGTTTCAGCGGAACGTGAACTGATTCATTGGGCATTACCCAACATTGGGCTGGATACGAGACTCTTATGTAAGCATTCCAGCCACCATTGGCCTGAGCAGCATTTTGCAAGAGTCAAAAGGCTAGAGATCTAATCAGACACGTGGTGCGTTTGATCAACGCCAGCACATCTGTCCGGCGTTTGAAGGCCGTTTGCAGATAAGCACCAAAGTCTTACTAACTAGGAGGAAAAGGCATTTCCCGTTCATCAGGTGTAGCGGTTGCCTGCAATAGCTGCAATCTTTGCTCATGGAGGCTTCATGCTTGAGACTAAGGATCCGGTGTGGACCTCCACATACCAATCAGCGAGCTTCTAAACATCTGCACCCTCTATATGGGCACCACCGTATTAGAGGGTTAAAACTTCAGGTTAGAGGATACTGATGAAAGCACTATCCCATCCTCCATTGGATAATTCAACTGTTGGAAAATTCACTGGATCTGGAAGTGATTCATTAAATTAAGTGAGTGATGATTATGTCATTGTGAACATACCACAGTGCAGCACAAAATATGCATTTGACACATCCGTGATGGAGCAATGGGTAACTGATGTGTGCAGTGTTTCGATACAGTACTTGCTCACATGTACCTCAGTGGTACCTTAACCGAAAAACCCTCCGATCACTGGGGCAACCTCCTTAACTGTTACACTAACATTCCCCCTAGATGATGAAATCCATGGTAGGAAACCCAACCTTTAAGTAGAGCTGAGCTTTCTCTGCGGATGCACTGCCGTACAAACTCACCGCAGTCATTCCAGAATGTGTAATCCTTTATAAACTGAGCTAATTCACTTTGTTTAAAAAAAACTTTTTTCTATTGCAATGTGAGTTTTTATGCAGTTGTTCAGCAAAGACACGAACAAAAATGGCGGCGGGGCTTTGATCACAATATTTTCTTTTGGATTCAGCTCAAGCTCGGAAATGACAAGGTTTACGACCCCTCAACTCCAAAAGAAAATGTCTGACTGTACATTGAGCTCATAAAGAAGAAGGTCACAACTCCCAGTGTGCATACCGATCACAAATCCTTACACGTTAAAATGTAAGCTGGCTCTTAAATCAAAAGTTTGTTCTACTCCAGAATGCTTTATTAACACACACTGGCCAGTTTGCAAGATTTTTAATAACATTAACATCCAAATATATTTTAAGAGGGTGGACAGGAGCAGTTGTACACACTAGGCCATTGAGAATATGCAAAAACTCTTGTGGAACAGCCAAGGTGGACTCCAGTTCAAACACTCACAGGCTTGGAAGTGGCCATTTGCAGGCTGCCTAAAGAGCTGTCACCAGATACATACAAAAACGCATGAAGGAGCATAATGCAAACTCATTTTACATCTTTTTTCCTTCCAGACCAGCAGTGAGTGACATCAGGAGTTGGGCCAACCACATGTGAGTCCAAATCCAGCTACTGGAATCTCGTTCCCTCCCCTTCCTAATGCTTTTCACCTTCACTTGTTCGTTTGATCAGGCTGCCTGCGACGTGAGGTCGACAAGTCTTTTTTGCCAGGTTCTGGACTACAGAGTAGTTGAGATAGGTCCACAGAGAGCTTTGATACCTGCCTTGAAATATACGAGAGAAAAGAAAGGGCCAAGCCAAAAGAGAGATATGAAACAATTGTGTCGTGTTGCTCTGGTAAGGGACAGACTCAAGACAAGATCATGCCAAAGGATTTGTAGGAGCCAAGGAAGTAAGAGATCACTGCCTTCAAGAAGCAGACCAGAGATACTCTTTGCAATGTTCTGGTTCTGTGCCACCCAGAAAGTCAACAAAGGACTATTGACACAGTGCTATCTTTTTCGGATTACTCATTTGGATAGATGGTCATTGGTTAATTGGAAAATTATATAAAACCAATAAGGGCCACCAGATGATTTCAAAGTTTCCACAGGCATGTCTGAAATAATTGCCCCCTTGCCTGTGGACAATACAGTCTGTAGCCCCCTTAGTATTATAGATGCCCCCTATCATTTGCTTCTGAAGCCAGGGCTGCTAGAAGGTTCAATCCTGAGATTCTGAACAAGGATCTCCCTCTTGGATTCTATCTTTCAGGAGGAAAGGGGTGCTCCTTATTTTGTAAGTGTAATGGTCTGAAGAATAAGGGTCGACCGATTATCAGTCAGGCCAGTTATCAGGGGCCGATATTAGGCATTTAGGCTCCACTGCCATCTCATCTCTCTGTGCAGTTTGTTCTCGACTCACTGCTTCTTTAAAGTCCCACACACAACAGTCTCTGACTGGCTATATGTTACATGAGCAGTAGCCAATCAATGCGGAAGCCTTGCTGTCTCTCACACCACACTCGCACATGAGCGCAGCATGAAGCTACGATAAGGAGAAGAGTTTCAGCCGGGTGTTTATAAAATACAACATTTTGACAGAGGTTCCTTTTTTTGTTGCTTATCAGTTCCAAATATCAGTTATCGGCCCTGTTAACTAGCAATAAGCAATATCAATATCAGCCCTGAAAAAAACATCTGTTGACCGCTACTGAAGAACTTTCTGAAAAGATCTCCAAAGGATCAGACTATTACCTCATATCTTTTGTTTTTAAGCCTTCCTTTTTTATCTGCTTATTTGCAGAAGAAAGCAAAGATTCTTGTATCTAAACCTAAAGACGATGACTTCTGAGATGAAGGTTTTGCTTGTCTCTGGCTTTCCAGACTGAGCCTGTCTTAGAGAGCTAAATCTTACAATGTCACGTCGACATGCCAACTCAAACAAGTTTACCCAAACTGGGCCAAGTGCCTATGAATCAACTCAGCATGAGGTTTGGAAAAAAGAAGTCCTCCTTCCCGTCACATAGAAACCTCCAGCTAATGTACAACCTCTTAATTACAAAACAAACCGACCATATTTACCCCTCGTTTGAGGGTAAAGGAGGGTGGAGATGGTGAGTGTTCAAAGTCCAGAACTGAGGCTTTCACACAAGTGGGCAACTGGCAAAAAGTTGCTGGTTGCTGGCATTATGTGTGTGTGAAGGAAGGATGGAGGTCAGAGAACAGCCCACCAGGGAGAAGATAGGATTACTGGATATGCTGGACAGGGCATGGCAGGAATCCTCTGGGTGCCTGACAGTCTGCAGCAGGCATGGATGGGTTTCGGGGCAACCACAATTTATGAAGAAGTGTGTGTTTCTGTGTGTGTGTATCTGAAGATGAATGAAAGTGAATGAGGAAAAGAGAGAAAGGTAGATGAAAAGAGAACAGAGAAAACTGAGAAAATATATACATACATGTACATGTGGGTTATTTTTGTGGCCGACGCCCTCATTAGGGTCTTTGCTCTTGCACCTCATGAAAGTACGAGTCAGCTAATAAATACAACGGCCCGTAACCAGAAGGTAGAGAGTCTGAAAGCAGCAGAGATTAGCGGGACCGCAGTGTGGTCGTGAACCTAATCCAACTCAAGCTTCGGTCTGCTCCTGAGCAAGTCTTAATAGAGCGTGCGTCTCAACCTGTTCATTAAATCAATATACCTCTTATTATTGCTGGCTGTGCATCTGCAGCCAGCAGTAGCCTTCTAATTAAATTTCGCTCAGCTGAGCTCTTTGAGGGGAACGGCTTTCTACGAGTTAGCAGGAGAGAGAGAGTGAAAGGGAGGAAGAGAGAGAGAGAGGGAGAGAGAGGCAGAGGGAGGGAGGGAGGGAGGGCGAGGGAGACTGGTGCTTATTTTGGAGGCTGAGAAGGACAGTGGTTGGCTATCGTTCCATTCGCAGATTGAGTTGATGCAATGCTTGGGCCCGTCCTGCAGAGCTACAAAGGCCCTTGAAACAAAAATATACTACCGTGCATTTTTAAGGGCTGCAGGATATATTGTTTCAGCATCGTCACTATGATGGTAAGTAAGATAAATTAAATTAAACTTATCCTGCGATAACTTTTTTGTTGCCTAATACAAGAAGAAAACTCGCCCAGTTCTTATTTTCCGTGACTGATCAACAAGAGAAGTCTGTCTGATATAAACATTTACAAGTTTAAGTAAAAAGTTATTATTCAACTTAAACTAGTTTATTTTAAATGTCGTTTTTTTCCCCAACATCCCAAGCATGTACAACTTCCGCATCTAGATTTTACAGCCATTTTCCCTAAATCTTATTAATCACCATTGACACCTTATTGAGATTTAATGTTACGCTTCTGTATCTTGTAGTGTGGCTAACTCCTATATAATCAAGGCCAGCGTTTGTCAATCTCAGTCCCGGCAGACCACCGCTCTGCACAGATTCGAGTTTCCCAACCTACAGCACAGCTGATGCTACTGATTAGTTAATTAGCTACGTAGTTTCAGCGTGCCGCAGTGCAGAAAATTCCGAATCTGTGCAGAGTGGTGGTCCACGAGGACTGGGATTGACAAACGCTAATCTAGGCTATAGCTTAGCGACTTTTAATCATAAGTAACTTGAAGCTTGCACCTTTATTTCCCCAACACTGCGTACAGAAGAACTTAAGAAACTCAGGCAAAATGTAGTCATGAGAAAGTTTTTATAAAATGAATGAGAGAACTAGTAAGAACGAGATATACAAAGATTGGAGAAACATGAAAGAGAAAGATAGTGAATGTATGACGAGAAAAGAAAGGGTGAATTAAGGCTGACATTCCAGTCACCTTTTCTGATTTGGCCTTTTGTTCGGCCGGAATGGTATTTTATTTTGCCTCTTTGTCTGGTGCTAGACTAATGCATTTTTATCTGGGTTCAGTCCACTGTTCTGGTCATTCTTCTTCGCTGAGCCAGGCGGGAGTTTTTTAATCAAGGAGGTTGGCAGACCTGGAGGAAGGGCCCTGCACGGCGTTTGTCGATGAAAAGACATTCTCGCCCCACGCTTGCACTCTCTCACACTCTTCCAAACAAGCTCCTTTCAGTTTGGGCGAAAAGGCTGTCGCTGGATGAGAAAGCTCCCGGCTCGGCCCCCAAACAGCGTTGTCTGTGCGCCAATCCAGTCGAAAATATTTGGACTACGTTTGATCCCGACCAACTGCGCCATTCGGGGCTTTACTAACAAAAGCCCAAGCTGTCTTATTGTGGCTGGTGAGAAGATGGAAATGGAAAAAGAATGGCTGATGCTTGTTTACACAACGTCAAACGGACTTGCTTGATTATAATCTACGGATTGCATGAGTGCGAACGTCCAAGCCAAACTTTGCGAGTGTGTGTGTGTGTATGTGCTTTGTGTTTATTTGAGAGGCTAAGAAGCAGAGAGAGAGGGGTTGACGGGAGAAGCATGAGAGGTGTAGAGAGTGAGAGAAGAGAGAGAAATGGGTGGGAGGTGTAGAGAGTGAGCGAGTGTGCTTTTGTGAGTGAGAATTAGGTCTCTCAAGCATAAGGTTTTCAAGATTAAACTTTTATTAACATCAAAGTTTAACTTTCTTTACATAAACTAATAGACCAATTTTTTAAGGTAAAAATAGTTACATATCTTGACTACTACAGTAGTAAACAGAGAAAGAGTCTCAGGTCTTTTTGGAACCACATGGTAGTGTTTTTTTTTTACTTATTAAGGACTTACATGATTCCTTCTGATTATAAGGTGAGTTATTATTTGTTATTGTGAACACAGCACAGCACACAGTGCACCACAACGAAATGTGACTTCTGCTTTGGACCCATTCATGAATTAGCAGTGGGCAGCTGACATGGGCAGTGCTTGGGGATGGTGCCTTGCTCATGACAACCTCAATGGTATCTTTAAGCTGGGCTTACACTGTGCGATTTTTGTCCCATTTTCAGCCCATTTTTCACTTGTGCAAATACTTTTTGGATCGGCCTGAGTTTCAGCTTAATCGTCCATCATGCATTGTGTAGTATACATGGGGTAATGAGCACCGATTAACCCCTCACGACCAGCTCCCAATTGGCAATTGTATGGTCGGATGAAAATCAAACCTGTTTGAAATTTTGGTGGCCCCTTGTGAGGGTATCGTACTGATGAAGCAGAGCCACGAGCCAACTCACCTGAACCTCAGTGGGTTTTTCCTCATTGCGCCTGTGCAAATTCAGAACTGGAAGTGAAATATATTTCTTGAGACTAGAAATGTGTCTGTCCATTACAAGACACTAAGACCTGAGATGGCTGATGTTTGTGGATTTGTGGGGACATTTTCCTATGTGAGGACCAGTTCTCTTATCAAATATGCGCTTTAACAGAAAGGTTCCAGCTTATATTTGTAAAAATAAATGAGTGAAAAGATTTGGTTTAATGAGGTTAAAGTTAGGGTTAGGTAAGAGGTGACAGTGTTTATGTGTGTGTGTAAGGGTGTGTAAGCAGATCTGACAGACACTCTAGCTGGGATGTTGATTTAAAACAGTGTAGTGAGATGAACACAGCTGCAATAGCAAACAGGATTAGGACTGAAATATCTCTACTTGCTCTCCATCAACTCACGACTCAGCAGCCACTATTCTTAACAAATCCACTTTCACTCTGAGAGCACATAAGAAGAAAAAAAGAGAAAGAGAGAGAGTGAAGCAACATATCACGGTGTTGCTGTGTCACCGTCTCAGATACGAAAGTACAAACAGCACGGCAGGAACTCTCCCTGACCTTCTGAGAAGCAAATAAATTATATGAAACACAGAGACCGAGACACAACAGTGGAAAATCGCTGTAATACTGTTTTTTGTGCAGAGGAGTGCTCTTGAGTAGGCTGAGGGAAACAAGAAATGGATAAGATCAACGAGCGTGCTGAAGATCAATCTACAAACAGAGCATTTATGTCCTAACACGTTACGTTGGTTTCATGTGTCCTTTAAGTTTTGTTCAACAGTGCATTTGATTCGGGTGTCCTTGACTTTCGGAGTGAATGACATCAGATTTTGAGGAATTTACAGCCTGAGCGGTCTTCCGCCGGGATGCTGCCAACACTAAACACGAATCCCCCAGAGCATGTCTTGGATCTTCTGTAAGCCTCTTCTCATAAAGAGCAGATGTCAAAATCAGCCACCTGCCGTCGGGGTCGAGCGTTGTCTTTATCTGTGTTTGCTTAAGATCATACTGACCAAATTTGACACAGGGAAAGTTATCGGGCCAGGATCATGTCACCCTTCTGTTCTGTGTCACCCCCTTCTCACCTCGTAGAGTAAAGAACTGAAATACATCATGAAATTTAACCATGACCCAAAAGAACTTCCTGTGCACTTAGGGAGAATGAGTCATCAAGAAGTTCCATGATCTCAAGTCTGTAGGAGAAGAACCGTGAGTTTGGATGGTTAAAGATCAGGGTAAGACCAATCGTAGATACCAGGTGAGATCCTGGTGATGTGTTTATTTGAAACAAGTTGTGAGGATGTTTGATGCAAAGAACAATACAACTAGATATAGATAGAATTATTATTCTCACTGTATAAAGAATAATTCTCTTCTTCTCTATCAGCCCACTCAGTTGTTAGCGTAATGGTTAGGGAGTTGGCCCCATGATCATGGTTCTAGTCCCAGGTCGGTAAAGCTACCACTGAGGTACTCATGAGCAAGGTACCGTCCCCAAGCACTGCTCCCTGATCAGACAGATGTTTCTTGTAGATTAGTCAAGTAAAATAAGAACCGGGCAAGTTTTTCTTTTGTTTCAGGCAGTAAAAAAGTTATATCATGACTTTTTAAATTTGTCTTGTGTGACAATGCATGTTGTAACTACTGAGCATGCAAATCTTGCGATGATAAACTGAGAGGTGATTCGGATGGACAGGTGTCAGGGCTAGAAGTGGCAGAATGGGAAGTTAATACTTTCTTCACTTTCTCCTTCAGCGTCATCCAACTCTTGTTCTTCCTGACCCAGGGCGCTTTGAAGATTGCATCAGTGCAGGAAAAGCATTGCCTTGTATTGTATTGTATTGTATTGTATTGTATTGTATTGTATTGTATTGTATGGACCAAGTAGGAGGTTTTCCGTGCAGGGACTTTAAAGTCTGACCTCCAAGCTTTCATGGTTGTCCTTCCAACAAATCAATATTAGAATTCAACTTACACATCTTATACAAAAACATGGTCTGGAAAATCTGGATTTTTGGTTTTTGGTCTTTTGACTCTACCAAGAAGATGTATATAAAGGATGGCAAGACTTAAATATTTTACACAGAAGACCAGAGATTGAAGAAAAACAGCAGACCTCGTGCCTACTGTATTTAGCAGTGAAATTAGGGGCTATCAGCAGATTGAAATGAAAAAAGGAAACAAAAGAGAATTAGGGAGGGAGGGGAAAACTCCACACCATATGGTAGCAAGCATTCGACTTAATGAGGCGTACCACCACCACCACCACCACCACCCCCACACCCCATCCACAGATTCCAGCTATCTGCCCATATCTGAGATATTTGGATTGTGAATAATCAAAGTAAACACTGAACAAAAGCCTCTTGCCTCTGAAGTGGTTCTTAGGGAATCAAGTCAATGGTATGGTTTCATGGGAATAGGCTTTACTGGGTGCATGTGCTAGTTTAGCTAAAGTAACATTGATATGTGTTCATAAATGCATGTTATATACAATAAGAAGAAGAAGGAGAAGACGAAGATGAAGGCTTATGCTTCAATGCTTCAATCAATGTCTTTGGCTAACAACGTGTAAATAGTCCATTTCTCCCTTAAAAACTACATTTTTAAAAGAAACCATTAATAGTTAAGTTTTTAATAAAATTGATTGAAATGTAGCTTGTAAGAGCACTAGATGCTCTTCTAGAATATATTCTAGGCCCTTCATGGTACTGAATGACAGTATGAGAAAAAAAAATACTTTTTCATATTAAAAATGGTTTCTACATTAAAAGAAACCATTAATAATAATGTAAAAAATACTAACTAATATAAAAAAGAAAAAAATATTCCTAAGGTGCAAATAAAGAATGAATAAGTCTTCAAACTTTTGACTACTGCATTTGCTTGCACACACACATAAGCGTCTAATTATTAGCGTGTGTATTATACCATGTCCTCCAGCCAAAACATGTAACATGTGCATATATCTTGTTTCTCAACTTATATTCAACTCTTTTTCAGCACAAAAGGGTTTTGTGCTCTCCAGACTCCCATGCTAGAACTCGTGTGAGCAGGTAGCCAGAGTCTGGCTCCTATTTCCGGTGGAGTGCATTTCAGTGCAACCCCACCAGAGGCCAGGTCTTTCGTTACAGGAAACTGTCCCCAGGTAGCTTCCTCTGCTAGCGACGGCCCAGATGTGTTCCTGCCTCTGGATTGGTAAAACACGATTAGTCTTTCCATGTGGAATCAGGAAAAATATGGCTTAACACTGAGGAGGCCACGATTGCCGAGACAGGTGGAGAGACGGCAGAAATTTACGACGCTTTAATGTGAAAAGGGCCCCACGTTATTGCTGCACCTGCATCCGCACCCACACACTTACACACGCATACATTCATACCACACAAGTCACGATGCAAAGCTTTGCAGGAGCTGCTGAGTGACGAACCTGATAAAATCACCCCAGAGCCATTCCTCATATCCCAGTGTCTAACGTCTAACGCAGAGCGTGCATAGCAAATTATATTGATATGATTTGTTTTCAAATGCTGGTGAGTCGATTTGAGTTTGACACAAAGAAGGCTGCCAAGGCACGACTTGTGCAGGAAAAGATTCCTCTCAAGGCACGGCGACCAAACGATAAACACGACAGCTCCTACCTCAGATGTGAAAGCCATCAAAACACGCCCTGAAAAATGCTAAGATGCTGTCAGGTTTGTTTCTTTTTAGTCGAGTGGAAACTGGTGCCATTTTTTACTCACTCATTTTGAGATCATTGCTGATGATCTAGAACCAAAAAGCTAGACCTCAAGTCACCATGAGCTAATGTTAATGAGTAGAAGTAATCCCTGACCTGGAGATGGGACCAGTCCAAATCCTGAAATGTACCTTTAACCAAGCAGCAGGGAAAAGGCTGATTCTACAAACACTGGCGAAATCCCTACAGTGAGGCCCAACAATAATGTTAAAACACACACAGGGGTCATTCTCAGCTCAGCACACCATAACCGAACCTCTTATGAATCGAATCCGCCTATCAAGCTAAACTCAAGTTATACACAGGACCAACTGGAAACCGGAGTGGGAACCAGAGACGGCAGACTGCATGAGAAGCCACTCCTGGGAGATTGGAAACCAGAAAATAAATAAATGGGCGTCTTTTCCTTCACTGATAATTAACAAAACACCATGCTATGCTACAGATAAGGTCTCCAGCAATAAATGGGAATTTCGAGGCAGCAACTGGACTTGCCAGAGGCGAGGGAGGCAGTGGATTGTTAATTTAAAAAAATACTTTTAACTGCCAAACTTCCAGTGTCTCCCAGCGTGCAGGAGAAGATAATAAATTGAAAAGGAAAAAATAAACAACAAATTGAAATTAAGAAAAACCTTCCAATTAGTTTTATTAGACAATATAAAACTATTATTAATGTTAAATTCATGCTCTCTAAAATGTAAAATGTCACACAAGATGAGACGGTTTTAAAAACGTATCACATAGTATGGCAAGAGTCAAAACTCCATGCATCAGAAAGAGAAACCACAGGCTGTGTGACGGGATGCATGCCAGCATGAGCCGTACGGTGTGCCTCAGACTGTGTGGTTACTATTCTGACACCATGTCTAAAACAATCTCATTCTGTGGATTGTCTAATTGTCCTGGTTTGGGCCGTAAGGGCTTTACAGAATGCAGTGCCATAAATAAAATTGCATTCTGGAACACTTAAAAACTAAAATTATATCCAAGGGGGCATTAAATGAGTTGGTGTTGATTAATATAAATACTTTGCATTGCAAAGAACCTGGACATTAGTAAAGTTTCTGATGTGACTTGTTGCTGAATCTAAATGCTGTTATACATTTGTGATTTAAAAGCTTAAAAGATTTCTATTGTGGTTCCATTTCCATTAAAATAAACTTTTACAACAAGAAATACTTTTACCCTATAAAATGTCCTGACATCAAAATTGTCAAAATAAAACAAGAGCTTGGATATAACACAAAGCAGAACAGTTTAAAATTGTTGCTTTGGTAAACTGACAGATGTGTTGATTTTCCAGAGCTCTTAGAGATGACAATTCACAGTGATTCAACTCTCAAACATGTTCCTTCTCTTTTTACTATCTCTAATAATCTCTTTATCCTGTATTTTGTGCTGTTCTTCGCTATATGATGTCAATGTGTTCCTGAATTTTGACCTTCTTTACTCACTTCTCTTTCCCATTTAGGGAACCCACATTCCAAATTCCTCTGATCGTTGACCAGTCACCCTGTCCAAATATAAGTTAAATGAACCTGCAACAATGTGAAATTCCAGTATTTATCTGAGCTATTTTTTCTGGATGAAGTTTTTAGTACAGATGCTTCAGCTGGAACAGCACAATCTTGCAAGCTTTTGAAGTTCAAGAGTGGACGTATGCACTGAAAGAGGGAAAACGAAAAAAGAAAACATATCCCAGTTTCCCTTTTCTGTTGCACAGAGGCAAAACAACTTAAGAAAATGGATGGCCCTGTGATGCATGGCTGCTAATATCACAGCAACAGCCTTAAGACAACATTTCAAAAACATAAAGCATGATTTTCTATCAGGCAAATGTCACTTATCATAGGCATTCAAAGATAACATCTGCTAAATCAAATATTGTTCTTTGTATTAATAGGTAGCTTCACTGAGTTAACAAAAACATGGTTATCAAGTCAGCCATTTTGTCTGTCTAAGTAGGGAAAGGAAGCACATGGTGGGCTTCATTAATCAAAGATTCTTAAAAAGATGTGAAAATATTGGCTCATCCTTACTTTAAAATCAGTCCTAAAATGTGATGAAATGCCCACATTCCATGATTGCTTTGAGACTGTCTTGGAACACTATGTATACCTATACTGAATTATACTCTATACTCTTAAACGTCCATGAGTGAGGGTAATATTAACTGTAATAATAATATGTGATGATGAAACCAACATAGAAATGCTTGGCTAGCTTCTATACATGTAATAATAATAATAATAAATTAAGGAATGATGAGCAATTCCTACCTCAAGGAAACAGGTCCCAGCAGCAGTGTTCTCCTTAATGGACACGTTATAGAAGCTGCTCCCAAACACTGGTTCATTGTCATTTATATCCTGCAGGTTGATTTCTACTATGGCAGTTGAGGATAGGGGTGGTTTCCCTCCATCTGTAGCCACTATCTTGACACTCGGCTTGGGATCCGTCTCATAATCCAGCTGGATGGCTGTGGTGATGATCCCTGTTACCGGGTCAATGGAAAACCATTCAGAATGTGTCCCTTTGTCTGGCAGGATGCTGTAGCGAACGTCACCATTGGGACCTTGGTCTTTGTCTCGTGCTGTCACCTGTAGGACAAAACTCCCTGGATATACCACCTCGGGAATAGTCTGCTTGTATGCCTGCTGATCAAACAGAGGAGGGTTATCGTTGACGTCTGTGACTTGAATTGTAAAGGAGGACTCAGCTCGGAGTGGCGGCGTGCCAGAATCTGTAGCCATAACACGGAGTTCATACGAGTCTCTCTCTTCACGATCCAGAACCTGGTCTACACAGATAAGGTAGATAATGCTATCCTTTGTAGTGAGGGCAAATTTACCATCCCCACCTTCCAAGGAGACATTGACATTGGAGTATTCACCATAATCAGGGTCAGAAACAGAGATGCGGGCAACGTACTGCCCAGGTTGGGCACCCTCAGATATTCGGGGAGATCCGTCCTCACTCAGGAAGATGATGGTCATTGTGGGTTGGTTGTCATTGTAGTCACGGACATGAATAGTGACAAAGGCATTAGTTATCTCTGGATGGCTGGCATTGTCCTTGGCCTGCACTACTAGCTCGTGGACCTTCCGAACCTCGTAGTCCAAAGGCTTGTTGAGTGTTATAATTCCAGAACGAGGGTCAATGACAAAGTATCTGTCTGGGTCACTCTGCCGGCGGTTGATCTCGTAGAGGACTAGGCCGTTGTCCCCTTCATCAGCATCAGAGGCAAATACTTGCAGAATATTGCTACCTTGGGGAAGACTCTCTGAAATAATGGCATGGTATCTGCTCTGGTTGAAGACAGGAGCATGGTCATTTATGTCCTGCACAGCCACATCAAGTGTCATCTGTCCAGTATTCTTTGGAGATCCTCCATCAAAGGCCTCCAGAACCAAAGAGTAAGTACTCCTCTTCTCTCTATCAAGGACACCATTGACCACCAGGTCAAGGTAAAGAACACTGTTTGCTGCCCTCTTTGTTTCCAGCCTGAAGACTTGACCCACGTTACCTTCTTTGATGAGGTATCCCTGAGTGGTGAACTGATCTTTGTCTGCATCAGTTGCTGGTTCCAGGGAAAATTTGGTCCCCACTGCTGTCTGTTCCGGAATCTTAAGCAAAGTCTTCTTCTTCGGAAAGACAGGGGCGTGATCATTAATGTCATTCACAGTGATGGACACCTTCACTGTAAGAGCAGACATGGTCACTGCTATAAAACTATAGTGATCTCGTTCCTCTCGGTCCAACCTTCGAGCTGTCTTGATGATGCCAGTGGTCTCATCAATATCGAGGTCACTTCCCACACCAGTGCCCTCATGATCTGAGATGAAATAAAGATTAGCAGTTTCTCCTTGTAGTAAACCAGCGCTAAT
Organism: Distichodus sexfasciatus; assembly: GCA_032718565.1. Taxonomy (NCBI): domain Eukaryota; kingdom Metazoa; phylum Chordata; class Actinopteri; order Characiformes; family Distichodontidae; genus Distichodus; species Distichodus sexfasciatus. Next base: position 483,895 of record JAVGVS010000066.1, on the reverse strand, counting down.
GTCGCCCACTATTGTCCCTGCCGGCTGTTCTTCATCCAGCTGTAACTCCAGAACCCTTGGCCCTGCATCAGCATTGACAGTTACTATTGATAATTTGGCAATCAGCAACAACAGCAGTAACATACTGCGTTGCCAACTTTCTTTCCTGTAAAACTGACAGTACATAATGTCCCCGGGGTCTTTGAATAACATCATTATGGCACGGTTCTCTTAAACCTGCAAAAGAAGAGAGACAGAAACAGATGTCACAACCTGAGAACAAGCTAACAAAGCCCAGTCAAATAGGACAACATTCTCTGAATGCAAGTGTATGTCAAACTCCAAAAAAGCAGTTCATAAAGTGTTGGAATGTGTGAGAGAGGTCTGTTGTGGATCACAGAGTAAGTTTGCTTAGAGAACAGAGGCAAAGGAAGGGTTTGGCCAAGCCAAGACACTGAGGCCATAAGACTCTGAGGTGCCTTAGTATCCTACCAACAAATCCCCTCCAAACACAATATAATCCTCATAAACGTCACACACACAGGCGGTTCCTTTATAGTTAATCTGTTAATCTGTGTAAATTAGCTTCATGTTGTTACCAACCTGGTATATGTTTAAAAGGATGTTAATAAATCTCTTATTTATTATGGTCTAAAGTTTTCAAAAATGTTACACTTTTTAAGGGCAAAGTTGGCAAGAATAAGTTCATTTTTGGCATCTTGATCACAGTAATGAAACAATGCAAACACATATCTAGACATTTATTTGTATGGCTTTTGTAATATTTCATTATATAAAACACCCAAGCAAGTAAACTTTAATATTGTGTTTCTATATCCCGTTCAGTGAGTGCTAGAGCTGTAGTGAATGACAGGAATGTGGTGTAGATTTAATAAACCTTAAAGCACAGAGCACAAAGTAGTAGGGAAAAGTCATTCACTCAAATCCCTGTGCTACTATTTATTCAAGAGTGCTAACACAAGGAATGTCCTCTGACTACAGTTAGCGCAGCCTTAAAAAAAGTATAAAGTGGAAACGTCTCCAAAACGAAAAGGTAAGTAAAAGAAAATTATGAGTGCATGTGAAACTGAAAGAGAGAGATACCAAACACAAGAGAATGGAAGGTTTAGAGCAGAGTGTGTGTTTGGAGAGCAGCTCAACTCCCATCACATATGGGATCGCAGAACAGTGGGAACCACAGGTGGCCAGACTTACAGATGCTATTTCATGCAGCACTGGAAAAAAAACACTACAGAGATTAGGCAGTTGGCTGGAAGTTTGTGCAAACCTCCGAGTTAGACATACATGGTGTTGGAGAGTCTGGCGAAATCTGGGTTCTCCGAACCATCCTGGCAAAGCAACACGGACTATCATTGTAAATTACATTTACGGCTGGATTATGACTGCAATTTGTCACTGTCAGTGCTGTTTTAGAAAGTGCTCCACTATAAGCCAAAGATACCAAAAGGGATTAAATAAAAGAAATATTTAATCTGGACATTCATTCTATAACTGCGGTAGAGTGAACAGCATGAATTCAGTTTTGTATAGTCACATACAACCAGACTTTTACGCTCCCTCTAGTGGCAAGAGAGGGATCAAAAAAGGTGAAAGGCAGAGTGAATGATGAAGGAAACTTTAATGCAATATATATATTCATTCATTCATTATCCGAACCACTTAATCCCGACAGCCGTCTGCAGGGACTGGAGCCTATCCTGGGAACTATGGGCGCAAGTGAGGGACCAACCCTGGGCAGGTGCCAATACTCCGCAGGGCACACACACTCACTCACACCTTATGGGGCCAATTTAAAGATGCTAATTAACCTATATGGAATTCTTTTAGACTGTGGGAGGAAACCAGAGCACCCGGAGAAAAACCATGCGAACACGGGGAGAGCATTCAAACTCCACACAGAAAGGCCCTATGGCCGTCCCAGGGATTCAAACCCAGGACCTTCTCACTGTGAGGCAGCAGCGCTAACCTCTGCACCACCATATATATATATATATATCTTGATCTCACATGATTAATCGCTTGCTCTCACATGCTTAATCAGAGACAACTGACCAGCAGGGTTCCATGCTGTCTACAACACACTGTCTGTTAGAAACTTTTCACCCACACATATGACAACTGATATTCAGTTTTTAGCACTACAATCACACAAAAATGCCCAGAACATACTGAGACCTAAGTGATCATTTAATCATGCATCCAGCCTCTCACAGCAATGCTTTATATTCACATTGGGGATAAAAAGCAGTCTAAACCAACACAGAATGTTCTGTGATTTACATTTGTAAATTTGACAATTATATTTATAGATTTACATTTATGGCATTTAGGAGACTCAACTTCCATTTTCCTACATATTACGAAAGTCTCTCAAGGTTAAGGGTCTAGCTAATGACAGCCTTTAGATGGTCATTGCTGGTTTGGTGTAGACTAAGACTGATGCAGGCCACCATGTAAAACTAGCTTGCTGACTCCCACAATATTTTAGACTACAACTGGCTTGAGACTTGGACTAGAAAAGCTCTAATTCAGTTTAGGTCTACAAATAAGGATATTTACACAAGCCAGTCCTAGTCTAGAACACCTTGATTAAATTAGCTTGTTGACAGACATTTTATGAAGGTACTTTAGACTAGGACTGACTTGGAAATAGGACTAGGAAGGCCCTGATTCAGTCTGGGTTTACGGAAAAGGAGATATTTGGACAAGTCAGACCTAGTCTAGAATACCTTGCTTAAATTAGCTTGTAGACAGACTTTTCTATCAAGATATTCAAGATTAGGACCAGCTTGGAGCTAGGACTAGGAAGGCTCTGATTCAGTCTGGGTCTACAAAAAAGACTCAAACTGAATCATGTAAGTCACACTGATTTTATCATGAGACTGTAAGGTGACGTGGGCTCTGGAATAGCTCCCCCTGCAGGATCAGGGACCTTTCACTCTCTCTCTCTCTCACTCTCGCTCTCTCGCACTGTTGTTAATGCATGTAACAGACATGGCAGGAACACAAGAGCCAACAGAAGCCAAGTTAAACAGGCTCCCGAGTCACGAAGGCCCTCATCGAATCCTCATACTGCCTCAACAATGTGTCTTATTCTTATATTTAACGGCTTATTAAAATATATGGTAGGACCTGAATGTCTCCCAATGACACAGAATAAATAGAAGCCAGACGGAGTGACTGACAGGGGTGTCTGAGTGAGGTTAGCGGGGGGCCTTTCTTTTGGCTGCATAGCTGCACGGTGGCACTCCAGAACACCAGCCGCTGTCCTGGAACAGCTGGAGAAGCGGATTTGTATTATATATCTAAACCGGATTTGTATTATATATCTGAACTTACACTTACAGGATGGATTCCATAGAATCCATCTAATTTCCTCTGTCAAATATAGAGTTTCTTAAGGTATAATGATGTAAGAGTACACTAAGCTTGACTGCAAACGAATCATACAAGTATGTAAAGGTTGAACACATGTAGCTTTTGAAGATATCCTCAAACGAGAGCTAGATGGTATAAAATATCATCTAGCACTGTAGAACACTGCATATTTTCAGAAGGCATCTAGAACAAAACAACTAAATGCAACCAAAAGTCATCATAAGCTAGTCAAAACTAGTGTTAGTTAGCAAGCTAGCAATGGAGATGTCTCGATGCCTTCTAAACAAATGTGACACTGTATCCTCCTGCAGCTAGGAGGGAGGTGGAAAAGACATAATAAAGTTATGATTCAAGCCTTTAGAATGCTGCTAATGTCAAGGTCTCACTCACTTTTCAGCTGTTAAACAGTTCCTGAGGTTTTCGTCTTTCACTACACACTACACCATCAGACAATCAGGCCAGCAATAATGACCCAAAACTGCCTTAGAGCTTTAAGCCATGACAAATTTAGTATTCACGATTTCTAAATGTTGGATTCATTGTTTTACTGGAGAGGGGGGTTTTTTTGAGACGATGACTTGCTGCATAGTGGCTTTCTCTCCTCCACAGTGAATGGGTAAGGAATGCACTCCTACTCGATTTCCAGAATTTATATGGCCACAGTGCCCAAAAATTCTGCATATAGCCATCCAGCTGTCATCGGGGACTTAGCTTTGGGGCGAAGGTGGCAGACAGATTTCGGAAAGAGGCGGCTTTAAGGACTGAGGAACAATCCTTTTACATCCAACCGGTTTCACAGAACAGAAACAACTTTAATTACAGTTATATTGTGTAGAATGTAGGTACAAAAGTATAATTACTAGGAACAAAAAGTGACCAAATTTAACGAAGTGCCTTAATTAATGAAAATGTTAACGCTGATTCTTCCACTGAGATTACGGAATGAAGGTTAATGGAGGTTGAATCTAAAACAGAGATGATGCTCCAGAGTGCTGTTACAGGTTATGTTGTTTTCAGTATAAAGACTCTCTGTGCACTTTAGCAAAACACTTCTTAAAATAATCAGGACAGGATCGGTGCAGGGGAGCAGAGGAATGGGACTCCAGCTTGGCTGGAGGAGCGATGGAGGCGCAACGATGCCAGAGCATGAGTCAGGCTGAGGAAAACTCCACATCCTGGAGGTGAGGAGAGCTTTCATATACACAGCCACAGCCGCGCTCAGGGTCAGATGAGTTAATGAGAGACTGATTTTTGATTTAAAGGTACAGTAATGATGAAAGCCAGCAGGGACTGTCTGGTGTTCTGGATGGTTTCCTTCACAAATAGACACACTGTTAACACACACACACACTTGCACACATATAAATACACATATGCACAAATGTGCTCATGCACCTACAGGACACACACGTCCAGGCAAACGCACACATAGTTAAATGCAAGCATACAGACTCTCTCTATGTCACACACATAAATAGTACCTGATATCCAAATTGACCTAATCCTAAACTTAACCTGAGTAACCAAAAGCAATTTCCCAATAAAAGCTGGAACTTTTCTATAAAAGTATATTTTCCTTACGAGGGCCTGCCATTAAATACAAAAATATCCCCATGAAGCCACAAAAATCTGACAAAATCTACATTTTTTCTGCCTTTCAGCAGATAATCAGGGCCTCACAAATATCTAAAGACATTCATGTACAAACACAGCACAGCACAGTACACAACACAGACGCACACACACACACATGCAAACACACCACTCTTTACAGGCTCGCAGTGAGGCGGCTTTAATGGGATATGAAGTTTCCTGAAAAAGCATCGTAACTGCAGAAAGACGGAGCTGTAATCGCTTTTAAACAGAAGGAAACAAACTCCAGGGCCTCCAAGGTTCCCCTTTCAAACTGAAAGTAAAGCCAGAAAAAACAAAGCTGGGGTTTCAGGCGTTGACCCCACAAGTCCAGGTGATACATATCTCATGCCAGGCTGTGTGCTCTTACAGACCCCAACCCTCTACGATATCACCCAGGCTTACACTCATCAAGTTTCACTAGTCACTCCATTCCTACTCTAAATCATCCAGTTACAAAAAATATTTAATAATTGCCAAATGCCATTTCCCCCCTCTTTCTTTCTTTGTACAGCGGCCAGTTCTTAGGTGCACCTTACAAATCTCTAAACCTTCTCGGAAACAAGCTGGAAAAACGTTGATGTCATTCTCTTTCCTTTGGGAACTGTGAAGTGTCAACCAAGGGTGGCTAGAAACATGTAAAAACTTTGGAGCGCACAGTGGCCTCCAACTGAGTTACTGTTTGACATCAATCATCTACTGACATCTAAAATCACATATCCCAGAACTGCTCTTGTCTGCCTTACAGAAAAAAAAGGTAGCACAGGAAACTGTTTTTTGCTAGTCAAAGGCTAATGGTCCATAAATACTAAAGCTCAGAACTGAACTCATAACCAATGTGACAATTCCAGGTGATGTACCCGCTCATAGAGCCTTTAGGGGCCCTACTGAGGCTCTGATCTCTGTGAATTTGTCACGTACATTCTAGGATCTACCCTAACTTAGAGTATTGCATACTGAGCCTTCTTTCTGCACTGCTTTTGTCTTTTTTTTGACTAGACTCTTTTATCTTGCCTCTACGTTTCCTAACAGAACCACTTCTGGGTTTGCTTTTGGATTACCACTGTTTGGTCCAGTTTATGACCACAATTTCTTGTCTTTATCTATGTTCTTAACTGTCTTCAAGTTCTCTATTATGAAATGCATCCCTTTATTAAAGACCCAAATCACTTTCCCATCTCCTGGAAAAAAACAACAAAAACGACACAATTCCTCCAATATAAGCACTTAAAGAGTCGTGCAGGGCACCCCTTTTACCCCTTTTTTCCGCTGTGCAATTTGCCAATTTTAAATTCAATTATGTAATCAGATTAGAACACAGCAGACGTTTGTCCTCACTGGGGAAAGCATACATATCACTGTCTGTATGTGTGTGTGTGTGTGTTTTTGTGTCTGTGTACACAGAGCAAATCAAAAGCGACCTGCGGTTTCCATGTTGCGACCGGAGCCGGCTTCCCTCCTGCAGGGGCTGTGGCGCGATGCTCACTCTCACAAGGCACAAAACTCAACGGGAAAGTGGAGACGGTGATAGAGACCAGCTTGTTGAATTATTAATAAACAAAGGGCCGGCTGGTTATTGGAGAAGACAAGATGTTAAACACAGCGAGGGCAGAATATCAAGTTCTAGTGTCTCCTCATTCCAGATTCCAACCATCCTGGGTTCCAGCGTAACGTCTGGATCTGATGCTGTTTCACCAAGGATCAAAGAGAGAGCGGCTTGGGTGTAAGTGATGTATGTGATGGAAATGTCTTATTGTGAGTCAAAGGATTGAATGACTGTGCAGCCATTCTTTGATGAATGAACCTTCTGGAGCTCTGGATTGGCTTTACTCGACACGAGCAGTAATTTGCTGCTTTCAACTTTCATGCCCATTAATATGCCTGCAAGAATCTGGATTCTTCATTAAGAGATATGATTGAGTCAATCAGCCTTGAGTTTTTTGATCAGTTCGTAATCAGTTTTAAGGACCACAAATTAGTGAATTGGACTAGCAAGCTCTTCATATCCAGTGTGAAACACTGCAGTGTTTGCATGGTGTCATTTCCACAGTACTGCCTCTATGAGAACAAATTGAACTGCTAAAACATGTTCGGAATTAACGTGTCCGCTGAGTCTAATTTGAGGGGAATAAACATTTCCCTTGTTCACACGTGTAGCAAAAGCAGACCGGTTTTACAAGCACACATGCGAGTAACGTATGGATATTAAAATGGAACATGTGAATAATATGGTGGTGGGTCTCATTAACGTCAGTCTAGACCTGACTGCAAGGCTCCGAGGCTTCTGTCATAGCCGACAGGCATTAAGGGCCAAAAAACGTTCTCTCCTCACATGCTTTGCTTGGCAGTTATCATCGAAGGAATCAGTTCTGAACTTTCAGGCTGATCTGTGAACTGTCTGTTTTCTCATTTTAATGACTAAGGATAGGAATCAGGCCAGTAGGTCTGATCCAAGATCAGGACAAAAAGTGTGCAGTCCATGACACTTCCTCTGCAAGAGAAACAGGAACCATGCCTCAGTAGACCTCTACATGGACCTAAGTAAACTCCGGCCTTATCTGCAGCAATGCTGTTTCCAGTCCATTTGCTCGAGGTAAGGCTTGAGCCCGACACCCATTACTGGTGCAAAGTGCCACCAGTTACTTCAGAATTATTTAATAGAAATGAGGCCGGCTTCATTGCTTTACGGAACAGTCAAGTCAAAAGCAATCATATGGGATCCCGAGGATTGGTCAAATACAAAATGCATCCCCGTTTATTTATTTATTTATTTAATTTTTGCCAGGCAAGGCATTGACAGCCCGGTTATGCCAGTACTTACAATAACAGCCCGGTTATGCCAGTTTGGGGAATTATGGCCCAAATATTGTCTACATACACAAAGTAAGTCTAAAGCACCTAAATGCACCACTGTGTTTGTGTATGGCTATAAAACATGAGTGGACATTGCTGATAGTGCAACTGGACCTGAAAGAGAAACCGTCTCAACAGGCACCGGGACACAATTATGACGATTAACCACTGGTTCTTCATATTTGAAATGTTGAATCACAGCAAATCTCAAGTGTAAAATGCATTTTAATGAGTTATCTGGGCTGAAATTGTAGATTATGATTTTAAAAATCTGTGATTTTAACTTTAGCATATTGTGTAATGTCCAGTTCAGAGTAGATGAATGAATGAAGTTTCAGCAAATGGTTTCAGCTAGTTAACTGCTTAGCTAATTAGACTGATCATTATAATAAATGACAGAAATTAACATCATTTGCTCCCTGTTTTTAACACAAGGTGATGCTCTAAGAGACAGACAAGATAAACCATGTCTTAAACTTGGGAGTGTTTTACACATATAGGACACACCACTAGAACTAAGAGTCTGATGAGAAAGCCAGCAACACTCTTTCTCTTACTCTTGCCTGCTCCTTCTAACTAACAGATCAATGGATTTCAGCATTTTCACCAAAACTGAGTGGAAAACCTGTGCCAGCTATCACCAGAGCCCAACAACCTCTTGATTGCTCAGCTCCACACACAAAACACTCCGTACGTGAGCGCCACAGTTCAGCACAGACTCAGAACGCAAAAAGGAGGCTGAGGCAATCGACCAACTTTGAAATGGCATTCCGCGATCTCATTCGACAAGAATACACTATTACCTTATTATCCCTTTAGAGAGCCTATTAATAAAAACAACCTTCCCCAGGCAGAATAGAGAGCTTGGTTTCCAGGCGAGCAGCATTATTCCCCAGCATTTAGACATAATAGCTTTCACTTTAACACGAGTGCCAGCAAGCTGACCACATCGCCCAGCTATAGAGTGTTGCAAACTAATTAAAGCGAAATGCTTTGCAGATTTTTTGTTACTCTGCAGCATTGTCTCGGCTCATGTGGTCGTTAGACTTCAATGATCCAGAGGAGCAGCAGCCTTAATGTTGCACGGAAAAGAAGGAAAAAAGCTAAATTCTTGTGTAAACTTTCCCCCTCAGCTACTTAAAGGAGAGAATCAGATGCATAGTTGTATTTGTTTTACTTCCACTCTGACCCTGGTCATCTGTTACTCATTCTGTGTGTGGGTGTGTGTATTTGGGTCTTTGTGGGTACCTCATGTCGCAATGTTGATACTAAAAGTTGAAATTATTTTGTGCTTTGGTCCTCAGATTTTATTAGTCTTGGAAAATATTTTGTGTATATTGTATTTGAAAAGAGCCCAATTATCTAGTTTTGCTTTTTAGGTTGTAAAATTTGATGTGATCATACATTATTTAGCTTAATTAATACGCGAATCCAATAAAGGCAGACGTGTATGTGCCTATTTTCCTCTGTACGTGTTTACAAACTAAATTAGACAAAATGAGCAGTGACTGTAACCAACTCTGCAAAACACAGTTGATGCCAGTCATGGCATCATGGTGACAAGAAAACCGCAGACAAGTAGCCGCATTTCGGAATACTTTATATGTCTCTTCTGAGCAATGTGGGTGCTAAAATGAAGATGAAAATTTTAAAGACCCACATCCAGATTCCAGATGTAGATGATGCCGACCATTTCAACAGACAAAGGGGTACAACTTGAGTAAAACTGTTGTCCTGGACATTTAGGTGACTATGGTAAAGAAATATAACACAACTGAATAATGTTCCATCCTTGCCACACAAAGAAGAACTGTTCTGCGGAAGTCACTGAAGCAAAGTGTGTGGCAGAATAATGTCAGATCCCTCAGCGTCCAAATACACACAGTCCAGGATCTCCAACTAGCATGAGGCCCAATAACAGTGAAAGCCTTCAGTCTTCAATAAGAGCAGCTCTGTGATCAGCGGCCAAGTGATGACGAGTTCTAGTAATACCAGGCTTCCCCCTCTCTGGGCGTCGTTTTATTTTATAGTTCTGTGATGTGCAACCCACGCTGGGAATACACATGTGTGCTACGGACCTAACCCCGCTGTCCCTGAAGTTCAAGTCTTCTACAGCTACTCAGCTGATCTAAGATCGGTTTGTGGTTTGCCTAGTAATGAATTGGGTTTGGACGGCTTAAGCTACATTGAGAGTTTGAATCGAAACCATCTTTTAAGCATCAAGAGACTGGAAGATTAGCATGAGAAAATGAATTCCAGTCAGAAGTCAGAATATACATATTTTGGGAAAGACAATGAGGGTGTCGAGGTCTTGACTCATTGTGGCAAAATATGATCAATGTTTAGGTTTATATTGTTTTGTTTTAGTTTTGATGTATTTTATCGTAAATGAATGTATGTCAATGCACACAGCCATCATCAAATGATCTATTCCACCTCCAAACCTATTCTAAGTTAGAAAATCCTGAGTACACCTGTCCCCAAGGAGCAATTTTTGCATATAAAGCACAATATTCAAGACATCACACAATGCAAAAATATTGCACCACTGCACAACTAGCAAACCAGTAGCTGCGTGTTGGTGGTCTAGTGATATGTTGCTTGCCCATGGGGCAAAAAAATTTAGGCTCACCATTAGGCCATTGAATAAGTCCCTTAACCCCAACTTGCTCCTGGGAGTCCCTTTAATTAAGAAATGGATGTCACTCAGGATAAGAGAGCCATGAATGCCATAACTCTGTGTAGATTTAGATAATTATATAGTGTAGTCCTATAATTACATACCCAATTAGCAAAAGGGGATGCTGGTCATTTGTTCATTTGTTATTTTAATGATTTTCAACCTGGTCAAGGGTTTAAAGCATATATGCCAATTAAAATATTTGGGTGGTTTTGATCAAGTCAACAATCCATAGTTACATTTTTTTATAGATTTGTCTAATAAATAAGTCAAGAAAAATGAAATGATATATTGTGCAGTCCTACTTCAGAGATACAAAGTAAATGTGTATTTAGGGCCCAGCTTAAACTGATGACCATGGTCTTCTGCAGCAGGGTTAGTGTCAATTTTTCCTCTTTTAACCCTTTTAAGTTCAGAGCCCCCGCGTTCAGGCACCAGTAATTACAGGATTAAATGAGGAGGCTCCCATTAGCAGCGCTGGTGATGAGATACGCGTGCGGTTTGACTTCATACCGGAGAACGCTCGGTAGCCCACAGACGGAGCGAGAGAGAAAAGTGCAATAATCCGGCAAAAGCCCACATGTGTTTCCTCTTAAAGACGAGAGTCGCTTCTCAGGGGACACACACACCGACCCGGTCCTCTCGCGCTTTCACCACGCACGACCACGACACGCGGCATGTGTGAGTGTGAGGGGTGCGGCTCCGTGCGTACGTGTGTGTGGCTGCGGGGTCTGGGGAGGAGGGTGCTGATGGCCTAGGCTGTCCCCTCAATGATGGAAAAAAAAAAGAAAGAAAAGAAAAGAAGCTTTTTTGGATTTGTATGGCATTATGAGGATAATTGGATGATATGTCCAATATACTATATGTATATATATATATATATATATATATATATATATATATATATATATAGAGAGAGAGAGAGAGAGAGAGAGAGAGAGAGAGAGAGAGAGAGAGAGAGATCTGAATTCAGAGATGGTATTTGTTATTAGTCACTGATGTTAGGGTTAAGTCTGGTGTTGGTGTAGCAGGGGTAGTATTGTAGGTGTGCATAGTAGTCTTGTAATTATAAATTGAAATTCATTACAAAGATTGCAAGACATTACTTTGTGTGTATTTAGATTTTAGGGCTTGTCAGAATCAGACTATCCCTTAAACCTTGCTTCTTCAGGCTTCTTCAGTTCAGAGAACCTTTTCGAGTGAAGAGTAAAATGTCTTCAAGTACCGTTGCCTTGATTCAAGCACTCAAGACTGCCATGTTCTGGTAAATTGAGAACCTACACAGACATATCCCCTAAATCCTTAAAAAAAAAATTGATTTGTCAGTTTTGTGACTATGAGGTTTATGTATGACTGGTCCTAAGGAAAAATGGTTTTTATAGAAAATTCTGAGTTTAAGATTAGTTAGGAATAGTATTATTTCTATCTAGGAAACTCGTTATGGAACGTTGTGTGACTGTGTATGTGTATGCGCTCATCTCTCACACTGTATTATGCGACTGTTCATGAACCTCAAATCTCTTCCTTTGAGTCAGAAATTTTATCTTCCTCTCTGCATTGTAAACCCACACAAAATTACACATAACGAACTTTAATGGCTGTGGTCGTGAGCTTTATTCACGTGCCTGTTAAAGCCGGTGCTAACTTTATTAATTTTCTACAAGCGTGAATGAACGATGGCGTTTTTTTTTCCAGTGGTTGCGTTCAAAACGGGAGTGTGTAAGAGATGTTCTAGATCTCACACGACCGCTACGTCGCTGCCTAACGCAACACGCTGACTGTTTAACACCGATCAATATCAGATGACGCGTCATTACGGCGTTATTTCGGGTTATACGTCGTCCTGCATCTCCGTTACCGGTGCAGCTCGTAAAGATGCTCGACTGAATGGATGCTGCCGCTCCTGCAGAAGGGCTGAAGGGCTCTTGCCGTTTTATTGCATGAATGGGATGAGATGATCAATAGCCTTCCCCAACGATTCGCAATTAAATCGCATAGGAAATTCACTCTAAGATGCACACACTGTTAAATTCCACCCAATTTCTCCCCTTTTTGCCTGCATGCATCTTAGGCATAGATAGTAGAACAGCACTCAGCATTTATGCCGTACTTACGCGCATTGGTCCGAGCATCCGTTGTTCCCCCAAATCCTATTTCATATGCAGATGTATTTCCAACACCTCCCCTCCTCTGTCGCAGAGATCCAGCGAGAAAAATATCAAACGACTTAGGCCAAAAATCAAATATCCATGAGAAGATTTAAAAAATAAAACAAACAGTGTATAACAATAAAAAAAGCGTTCCTTTCCAAACGTCCCGCGAGCGCAGATGCGTTTACCGGTTATTAATGAGACACCGGCGTCTCGTCCTCCGCCCAGTCAGGTTTACACCTTTAAGCTTAAAGGTAAAAAAATTAGAGCAAAGACTTAATTAATAGCCGCTTCGGCAATTCAGGCACCTCCACGTAACGGTCCCGCGCGCGTCTGATGGAGCGCGTGCACCGAGCGGACCCACACGCGCGCACGCACCGGAGCTCGCGAGTGTAACCGGACTCCGCACCGAGGCCCGGTCTCCGCCTCATCCGAGCTGCTAATGTATTGGACACGTGGGGAGCGACACAAAGAGGGGGAGCAGCGAGAGAAGTAGGGAGAGAGAGGGAGGGAGGGATAAAAGGGAGGACAGGAGTTCTTCGTCTGGTAGGCTCTGGTGCCACCAAGCTCTGCCTTGGAGAACTGGTTTTACAGACAAAGAGCCTGTGTTGAGATGAAGTGAGCCGGGTAATTTGTGACTGATTGTTCAAACACTAGCAAGATAATTATAATTATTTAAGTTAGAATGTACAGTATATTGTTTATAATATAATATTTTAAAAGAAGCGCCAAATATGTATTACAAAATATTTAAGGTCAGAACACATTTATTTGAAGTTGGGAATTAAATGTATCTTTCAAAAAGTTTATATTTTAGGTGTGGGTGGCTTTTGCTTTCATCTGCTGCATCTCACAAGGCTCTCTTATGTTCTTCAGACAATGTTCTAATATACCAAACACACTCTGTACACACTCACACGCTATGTAATACAGATAGGGTCAGATAGGGAATCATTTCAGATTCAACCTATTTGGGCCACTGCACTGCACTACACTGGGTCCCTTTAAATGTAGTGCACTACCTATGGTAAGCAATGTAGTCTATTTTAAGGGCACTACAGAAGGAGCAGGGTGACATTTGTGACAGAGCCATTAATTGCAGCGTTGAGAGTTTGGACGTGATGGCAAACCATTAATCAACCTGGATTTTAGGTCAACCTTATACTGCCTTTGCTCGACTGTTACATTGGTGTGTGTGTGTGTGTGTGCGCACAACACCACGACTAGCTCTCAAGGAAAAAAGAAATTATATTACATTATCACAAAGACATAGCTTTAGTGGCATCTTCATTAGCAGATATTAAAAGAATATGCTGATATAATAACAATTGTACTTCAAAGATTACTTTTGAGCTGTAATTCCATGTGCATCTTTAATATATTAAGCATTATTTTGCTGTCAATGGACAGAAGCACAGAGTTTTTGAACACATTGCTAAATGTTAGCAGATGCTGTAATTGTGTCACTCCTGCTCAAGCTTTAGGGGAGTTCTTCTCCATACGGTGCCAGATATTCCCATAGTGTTGTTTTTAAAATGGAAGTCTGGGACCTATTTGGCCCCTGATCACATATTATATTTTGGTCCCAAAATATTTTGGTCCCAAGGCTCAGATCTTATCTCTCTCATTGCCATACCAATACCTTTCCAGTGACCAGAGAGAATGTACATTGATCTTAAAGATCTCACATTTGACTTCTTGGATTTCTTGCTTTCCAGTTGTAAAATCACACTCAGTTGCTGTGAGATCATTTGGTTCTGCCTCATTTAGTGTAAATGGGGTCTCTCGTCTGTGGTACCAGAACCATTTGTGCCGGCTAAGTTCAACATATGTAATAGACTTTTCACAGGCTTGAATGGAGCCGAGTCATACATTATACCATTTGAGATGGCAATATGGCAAGACCAACTTTGAAAATTCATTCATCACATAATCATAGTTGACAATAAAAACGTGATTTATTTTTTAATGAAAATTACCACAAAGAGACAATGGAAATGAAGTGCAGGGAATACTCCCAAAAATGTGCAGCTCTCAAAAGAAAAAATGCTAATTTCAGTGCCCCTTTCAGTTTGAACATTAGTACGTCATTTGGTTTTGTCCCACACAGTCAGGTGCCTGGACCTGTTATCTGATTCACACTTCCGTCCTCTCAAAGAAAAAATTAGGTCACGCTTCCTGCTTTCAAACAGAGAAAATGGTGTATTCTCACTCCTATACTGCCAGAACTCCCAGGTTTGGACTCATCTTGCCATCATGAATTTTGGGATCTGCATGAGGACTGGCCATTATACTGCAGGATCGCCAATAAGAACTGTTCTGAGAAGATGTGTTGATGTCAGTCTTCACACTGGCTTGTTTTCCTGCAGGTCTAACAGCTGCGCACAGATACACAACCATCAGAGTTTCACATGCTCTGGTCCAGGCCTCACTGAGCTTTAAATGGAGCCATATTGCCTACAGAGAAATTAGTCATTGCTCTGGCCTTGGAGTAATCATTTATCAGTGACTGATGTGGATAATTTAACATGTACTGATGTCACCCCTAGAGAATGAGGAGACAGTCAACACTCTCCCAAGATCCACCTAATTGACAATCTTTTAATCCAAACAGTACTTTTAAAGAGATAGTCTACCAATTGTGAACCCTTCACACAAATGATTACACACCTGGTTTAAGTTACAGTGCCTGAGGATGATATTATTTATCATTGTCACCAGGAAAATAGAGTCAGGAATTGAATAGAATGGAATTAGGATAGAATTTGTCAGGAGACTTTAACTTTGGGGAGTTTGGGGAAGTAGCTTATTTAGTTGTGTGGGTTACTTTCCAGGATTCTCAGCATAAATCACAGTATTGAAATGTAAAATGCAATAGTAAGTATGTGAAGTCAAAGTCTCTACTGAAAAACTATCAGACCCTCCATTTTCCATGGGCAAAGGTGATTATCAGGCAGCCACAATTCATTTAGAATGCATCTGAAAGACTAGTTTGGAATGTTCCCATATTTTACTGCATACTGATATGAGACTTTTACTGGCTCACAGATGGTGCCTGCATTAAATATAAAACCTTAACATTTGTCTATTCTCCTTTATGCATCGCACATCACTTCTTATCCTCTGAGAACATCAAGCACTGTTCTTCTTGAAGCCCTGTTATGTATATGAAAAGAATATGCATCAAAGCTCTTCTCATTTCTGCTCCTCAGTGGTGGAACAAACTGCCCTGCCTTCAGAACTGCTGAAACTCTTGCTACCTTCAAACATTGTCTGAAGACCCACCTCTTCAAGGAGCACCTGTACTGCATGCACTTCATACTAATTGTTGCTTTACTTTACTAACTTAGGTTTCCTTCTGATCCACTTCAACTCAGATTGGGCCTCAATCCTTTTTCTGTTCATACTATAAATCTTGGGCTCTCAGACCTTTACTGCTTTGGATTATGGGTAGCTTTCACTTAGAACAATCCTTGCAGTCTTCATATCATATTTGATTAATTTAGTGCACAGACACTGGGATTCTTTAATGTTTAAAAACAATTTCTTGTTTTCAGGAATTATGCCATTCCTGTACTTTGGACTGTTTAAAGTCTGTACAGTAGAGTTATCAGCTGTTGTATTGAATAAAAACATTCTTTCAACACAATGATACACTGTAATGAGTGCATTTTAAACCAGTGAAGGAATTTTAATTTCTGTTTCCAACACAGTGTTGCCTAACTTTACATTTAACAGTAAATGGCAAGTTGGCACATGGGCGCAAGAGGTAGAAGTCAGAGAACACAATTGATCCAAAAGATAATATATACATAATTTATACTAATTTTATGATTGTGAGTAATTAGTGTTTACTAAAGAAAGCAGTTTACTAAAAATCAGCAGTGCTTTGTATTTATAATGCACAAGCTAAGCAAACCGAACAGAGAGCACCAACTGAAAAGGTATTAGTTATATTGGTTTTAGAGGGGTCTGAGTTTGTTTGGTGTGTTCACAAAAACTGTGTTTTCACAAAGGCTTAAAACGGCAAAGTTTGAAAATACCCTAACTAGACTATCAGTTGTTGATTTAACATTAGTTTATTTCAGTTTTTTAGTTTATTGAGGACAAAGTTCAAAAATCGCAGAGTTGTCTTTTAAGTTTTCAGACAATTGTCAGATACTGCAGTTGTCAGGTTGGAACAAAGTACTTAGAATCACAGAATCTCATTAGTAAGCCCAGCTGTGCTTCTCTAGTGTCTGATGATATTTATTTCCTGTTTCCCCCCTGACCCATAGGATGTCTTTACGTAAGCAATTTTATCCTATTCTTAGGACACAAGGTAAGGAAACATACTTGTGGGAACAGAAAAAGGAAGCGGAAAGAGCAGAGGCTCGCCTGCACTGCCCAATGGCACGCTGAAGTCAGCCTTACTGTGCCAGATAAAATGGCCAGCATTGACTGATGAGGTTAAATAAAGAACTTGTGTGGAGGTTATAACTTTAAAAAAGTTTTGTTGAACTCCTCTCTAAGCCATGAAGCCATAAAGTCCGGATTTGTGGGGGGGGGTTTCAGTCGTATTAATAACCCAAACTCCTGGCCAAATCCTCCCTTTGATGAACTTTAAGTGTGAGTCAGGCTCCTGCTGTCTTGAAGTTCCACAATAATCTTGCTTCACTTTTAATAATCTGATTTACATAATGTGCCAATGGATTAAATGTAATACATATGCTCACGATTTATGGAAATTTCACAGACTTTTGTATCTGGTTGCAGGTTTTTTCTTGTCAAGCCTCTGTGGTCATAAATGAAACTTATTTTTCATCACATCATGAGTTATTCTCCGACAGCTTATGCAAGCTTCCAGACTCTTCAAGTGAGGAAGGGAAGCAGGAAAACACTTGTAATTCTCCTGTCATGTCTGCCAGCTTTTCCGTGATATATCTCTGAAGTGTTTCCCCTCTTAATTTTTGCTAAGAAAATGAAAGGAGTATGAGAAGCGGCTTAGTTCCAGTGGCAGAGTTCGAGGCTTTGTGTGGGAAAGGGTGGTAGGAGTAGATTGTAATTCATGATCACATACACATACAGAAAATACACACACAGGCTCTACTGTAGCATTGCTTTCTTTCATTCTTTCCTCCAATAACTCAGGAGAGATGAGGTAATTAGGGCTAGGCTGGGCTATTATGGAAGAGAGGATGTTGTCGCTCTGGAGAGACTCTTGGGTGGGTTTGGGTGGGAGCTGTGTGGGGATAGTATGGTCGGCACTCCTCTGATGCTCTTGTTAAAATAAACCTGGGCTTAGTTGCAGCCAAGCCTAGATGCCTATAGAAGCAGATTTTCTCATATTCAGCAACAATTCTGTCTTTCTTGTGTAAAAAAGTGTGTAATTGTATAGATATATGCACAATTGCAGGCATATGTGGAAAATGTGTTTTGTTCATCTTCTCAATTCTCCTATATGCAATCCCACTGAGATCTTCCTTTCTGTCCGGTCCATACTGGGAACTTTTTGCCTCTTCACCTTTTCTGAGCAAAGTGCATTGCTTTTGGATCCAACTCACATCCTGTCCTTAGTCTCCTGTTGAAGAAGCTTGATGGATAAGTAGTTAACTTCTCGCTGCTTGTAATTATCCTCTTCCACTTTATGGTGACTTTGGGTTTAGGGGTTGCCGGGCACAGATTATGGGGCCGAGGTTTTACGTGTTGGGAAAGATGGTTTAATGTGTTCTAGGAAGTGGGAAGAGCTGGTTTTGATATCATTTTTGTGTGATTTGTACTGTGTTTTAGTAACTAATGGGTCCATCAGCCGCTCAGGAGATTCGCTTCTCCTCGTAAAAAGACAGGACACCTTCCATGTCTCTCTTCTTCCTCCTCATTCTACAGAGGTGTTTCCATACAGAGCTCTTACAGTATAGCTTCCATTGTTCATCTGGGAAAAGAAAGCGGGAATTCGATGGACAGATGGATAGACAATGTGAAGATAGTCATGCTTTGTTTCTGGAAATTATGTGGATGTGGATGCATGCATGTGGATGTGGATGCATATGATGTTATTACTGGCTCACTTCAAAGTGTAACTGACTCAAATCAATGTGACTGATGCCTATGATAAAGGTTCTAAATTTTACCACGGTGCAATTTTTGTAATCTTCTGTTAATATACTGAAATATTAGTGAAACAATTAAAAACGTTTAGCTTTCAACGGCTGGTGAAAGCCCTGCTCTCTCCTGCATTGTCTGTCAAGCCGGCCCTCTAGAAAACAGGATGTGTAAATTCCTGAGAACTTCCTCCGGGTTTTTTTGCATTTGTGGTGCTCTGTTTTGGGAGGACAACATGGCTGACCCAGGGCTAGCCGACATTATTCTCCACCAGTTTCCTTCCCTGCAGCGGCCTGACTGTGAATGGCATCGTGGGAAAGAAAGGCGTTACAACGACAGTCTTTCTTTTGCATTGTCACTCTGCACCACCAGACCCTCGAGCCCCAGCAAACACAGTCTGGGCAGTTTTACTGTGTGATTTCAGATTTGTGTGTGTTTGTGTGAATGCGAGAGAGAGGGAGAGAAAGTATGTATCATCGTTGTAGACAATTCTGAGAACCAAATTTCCCACAAAGGGTTTAGTTAACAGTTTAACGTCTATAGAATACTCTTATTCATGTACAATATGTATAGGAGGCATGTTTATGGTGTCTAGGGTCCACAATATGTAAAAGCAAATCTTACATTTGCATGAGTGTGAGTGTAGGCAGGTTTTTAAGTGGTTCTAAGGATCTGATTGTCCATGAAATCTTAGGAAATTTTTGATTTGCCATATATTTACAACTTTGCTGAGGTTTAGATGTAGGGTAGCATAGGTGTAGTATTATTGGATATTACTGGATCTAAGCCAATGTAATGGCTTAGAATAATGATAACAAAATAGGACTTTGTGTGTTCCCACAAATATGTGCATATGTGTGTGTTTGTGTGTGAAATAAGGGGTGAAACTGAAAGTCTCTCTTCTTGTATGCATGTGCAAGAAGGCCCAAGTGTGTGAAAGTGTGTGCGTGCAAGATTCATTTGGCCTCCTTCTCCGTGTTGATGCATTACAGAAATGCAGCTCTCTCGGCATTGTGTGGACTTTCTCCTATCAGCGAAATCGGGGCTTATCGGCCAGAGACGGCCGCGGAATTCAGTTTGAACCGGATTGAAAGGTTACGCCGAGGGGACGCCTGCATGGAGCCTTATTTCCTTTCTTTTATAGTCCCATTTCTGCTGGTTTGGTGTTCGAATTTAGCCCCTAGTCTTATGCAAAAGCAATCAGAGTTAGTGTCAAAAGAGTCACCCTTCACTGGGGCCTTCCTCCTTCTGCCTGGGTAACAGCACACACCAAAGATGCTGTGCAAAAAAAAGAAGAAAGAAAAAGAAGATGGGAAGGTCAGGTGCACAAGGTTGCGCACATCTTTTCCCACTTCCTCCCCCCTGTTCTGTGAAAGCATAGAGGCAGATCCATCAGCTGCTTCCTGTTTATTGTTATAGAGAGGTGTTGTCCCCTGTTGATAAAGATGCGCAATCACCGACCTCATGAGTGGAAGCCAGTTTCCTGTAGTAGCTTCCGTGAACAGGGCTGAAGTCATTCTGCCCGGTCATATCTAACAGTAAAGTCTGACCTTTGAACTTGAGGAAGGATGTGTCAGCCTGGGAGCTTCCCAGAGAAAGGCTACTGAATGAATGAAAGGGCTGAAAAAACATCCAGGTCTCTTCAGTCAAAACAATTTGGTGACTTATGGCATCAAAAAGAGAAGTTCTGGAGAGTCCTATGAACTAGAAACAAAAAAGCATAATTTTAAAATGTAATGCAATATGTTGTGTGGTACAGCAAACTATAAAAAATTCCAGGAAGTTGAATTTAATACCTGGCAAATATTCTTATAAATAATTGCTGGCCTGTAGTGAGTAATTATGTGTTTTTCTTATACAGTTATACATTTGTTATACAGTAATCGTCAGTATTTTTACATCCTTTTAAAAGGAGGCCCATGATGCATAGTTATTATGAGTGTAGCAATGTGAGAAGTGCAATGTTACACCTGTTCTTACAACTTCTTACTGATGCAACATTGGACTTACAGCAACATTACGCCTGTACTAACTACTCCTCATTGATTTTCTTTTCTTCTGTTCTTACAACTTCTTACTGATGTAACATTGGACTTATAGCAACATTACGCCTGTACTAACTACTCCTCATTGATTTTCTGTTGGAAGAAAAAAATGCAGGTGTATGACAAGTGTAAAACTAAATCACATGATTAATTCAATTCAATTCAATTTTATTTATATAGGGCCGTTAACAACAGTCATTGTCAGAAAGTGCTTTACATACAGTATAACCAGTCTAAACCCCCAACAAGCAAGCCTGAGGTGACAGTGGCAAGGAAAAACTTCCTCTAGTAGGAAGAAACCTTGAGAGGAACCAAGACTTGGAAGGTGACCCCATACTCCTTTGGGCAACTGGGGTGCATGAACATCTAATACACAAGTAAACATTCGTTCAAGAATAATCGTTAATCACTTTTGAAAAAGTGGAAATATAAAAATCCCAAGTCGTTGCTGGGGTCGGTTGCTAAGATCCACTCAGCAACATTAGGGTCCAAAAAAGTCCCAGCTGGTTCCAAATGATGAGGTCTCCATAGAGTCCAGGGGAGGGTTCAGCCAGTGCAGTGTTAGCTCAGGATCAGCTCGGGAGCAGCTCAGAAAAAAGGAGAAAGAGAGAAAGAAAGTTAGTGCCCTAGACAAAGAATTAAGTCACATGGTCAATGCCCTGAAATAAAGGAAATAAAAGAACTAAACCACAAATATAGACCTGTAGAAGCTATAGACAACTATAGACCCTAGAAGCTAATCGAGCCAAACACAGGACCCTGACATAGAGGAGAGAGCAATTTAAATACTTATAAACACAGGAGATGTTACAGTGGAAGACAAGAGAGGGAGGGCACTAGCTGTCTGGCAGAGGAATAACAGGTCTAACAATGAGATCTAACTACAAATAACAAAGAATTACAAATTGACGTGAAACAAATGAGTTGATTTAGGTATGTGTTGAACAGCTGACATGTCCCAAGGCTGGCAGTAGTGGTGCAGTGTTCTGAACCATTTGGTTTATGCCCAAAAGAGTGTGGGTTCAAAACCAGGAAAAAAACTGGGCGCAGAGAACTATGTCTGAAATGTGGGATCCATTGAATAAATGATGAATCGTGTAAATGTTTACTCAGTGGGCTACAAAGCAGAGATGTTCACAAGTCATTTTTTCCAAGTCCAAGTCAAGTCTCAAGTCTCTAATGACTGAAATGAACTTCTCTCATCGAATGTATGCCATCTGGTCTAGATAACACTGCATTGCTGCGTGTTATGGACTGAAAGCATGGACTGCACTGTACTGTCATCTGTTATTATACACTACAGTATCAAAATTGATCACAGTGTGGTCACTCAAGAGGAATGTTTCAATACAATGTGAAGAAACAATGAAAGTTTTGTTTGAAGTTTAGAAATGCATTTTGAAATATTTGTGCACTTTTTTGTTCTGCACCACAGGATGCAGGATCCTCAGTGTTGTTCTGACATCTGTGACTGCATGCATGCGTGGCGTTGTGCATAATATCAAGGAAGGGAATTACACCAAGGCAACACTGGGTGTAAAAGAACAGTGCACACCTTGCGTAAAAAATAGAAGACTAGTATATTTCTGCATTTTTAGACCGTTTGAACGTGGTACTTACGCTTCACTCTGGCGTCAGGGGTAACCAGTTCCACTGATTATAGTGGTTGCAGCATACACGCAGCTAACACAACACCCAGTGAAACCTGTTATATTCAGCTCACCATCGAATTCCTTAACATCAGTACATTGGAAAAATGATGTGAATTAAATAAATGAAGATAACAAACAATAATTACAAGAAATTGAGTCCCAAATCTCGAGTCCAAGTCAAGTCTTAAGTCTTTTAAGGGTGAGTCTGAAGTCAAGTCCTGTGTCATTGTTTGTGTGATTTAAGTGCGACTTGAGTCCAAGTCTCAAACTGGAGTCACCATCTCTGCTACAATGCACTCTTTCATGCTGCTCTGGATAAGAGCATGAACCACATTCTGTAAATATAATATAATTGTAAAGGTCACGATCATTTTTTAGCTGCAGACCCAACTGTCCATTGCAAATGATCAATTGGGCCAGTCCTAGGTGTGTTGTATAAATCACAAACCTTGTTCTCTCTTCCCAAGGCATTTATTTTCATTCCAGCCAACACTATGTACTTGTCACCCAGAATGTACATAATGAATCTGGAAAACTTTGGAAAGCTGACAAAAAAAATGATCCAGCCAAAAAAATAGAAATTAAATCAAAATAATCAGTTAGGATGGAGAAGTCTGGAGAACTCTCCTCAGTTTGCGTAAGTAAAATAGACAGAAATATGCATGATTCTTCTCATGACATCTTAAACATGCAATACACACCACAGGCTTTGATAAAGATATTGTCTGGAAGGTCCATATCAATTTCACTTGGTGTTACTCATATTTTAATGAACAGTTCAAAGTTCTTCGTAGACAAAAGCTTAACTTAAGTACGTCAGCAAAATGTAATGAAATCACCCCTGTTTCTTCAACCTTAGCATATGAACCATTGTGGGAACAATCAAGAGTGATGTTGGTTCTGTTAAAAGAATAACATGCCTTCAAGAAACTGTTCTATCTTGGAATCAGAAAGTTGGACCTCGTGGTCTGTTTAGGCCTGGATTTGGGTCAAGAACAACTCTTAGAGCAGCGATAACTCTCCCAGCTGTCTGATCACAGCTCTGGCATATGGTGCCTGGCTTCTCAAAATAGTCAGAGGGTGAGGATGTGTCCAAATCTATTTATGAGATTGAGATCCTTCATTTGAATTTGACTGGCATTAAAGTGGAAATGGAGCATCCCCAGTACGGGCTGTCAAGAGGTTTGGTGGTTTGTTTGTGTAGTGTTTTTTTTAGAAATGCAACAAACCTTTAGGATGGAATAAAGTTTTTATGTGTGAGTATGTTGAAGCTGTGGTGAAATATTTTCCCTAAAGAATCCATCATATTGCTTTATGAGAAGTACTCTGACATACGTTTTGGAAATTGTATTAGAGATATTGGATTTTGTCTACTAAGGTCAGTATGTGAGTGAATTCAGCATGTTTTTAAATTTCTAGGTCTCGCATTACAACCAATTCCACCAGCCACTTGGACATTGTATTCAAACAGCAGTTCACAATCTAAGCACTGTACAGACACATGTCTTTGTTATTATCAGTGCTGCATGTGCTGCAGGGGATAGAAACTTTGCCACTCCCAACACAACGTACCGTATCTACAGGGCGGAATGTAAATAGGCTGTATATTAGAGCTAATCACAGACTGAGCCTGTGAGTTTATATCCTCCATCTCTTCCAGCTTCCAGCACAATCAGACCAAATATTTACAGACACGCGTTTGCCTTATAAACACATGTTCACAGTGATATATTTGTTAAATCAGATTAAGTTTGGCGAAAGACGTGAAGTCCAGCCAAGAACCACTTTCAACACTTGCTAAAAGCTGAGGACTTTTTGGCTTGGAACAAAGTTGGAGTTTAAGGGTTTAAAGGGTTTAACTTCATTCTCCAGGTGAAGTAAATAACCCCCTTGAGTACACATCATGCTGGAACCACATTTAATTAGGGGTGGACAAAGTACATACTGCTCTGCTGCTTGAGTCAAAGTACAGGTAATTCTTGTCTCCTTTGTAAATAATAATCAAATACAAGTAAAAGTTGTGCAGTCAAAAGAACAATGATAGATAAATAGTTCCTCATCTCAACCTGAAGTTCAAACCTGAATCTCAAATAACGTTATGTGTCGGTTGGCTGTCTTTAGCTTGATCTTCTGTCAACATCACCATCTTTGGATTTCTGTGACTGGTTGTTCTCCTATGACCAACACAGTAAGGTCTGACTGTAATGACCCCCCCGGACTTTGGCCAAGCCAGCCCACTGGACTTTGTTTTTTGCAGCCAGCGGATGCTGCCATTTCGTCTTGTTGGGTGTTTTGAGTTTAGTCTTTGTCCCACCTTCCTACTGTGTCTGATTGGTTGATCACGGTGTATTAGTCCCCTCAACTGGGTCTGCTTTGTTTCTGTCCAGCCCCTTGTTTCTGATTGGGTGATCACGGTGTATTAGTCCCCTCAACTGGGTCTGCTTTGTTTCTGTCCAGCCCCTTGTTTCTGATTGGGTGATCACGATGTATTAGTCCCCTCACCTGGGGTTTGTTTGTTTCAGTCCAGCCCCGTTTCTATTGGTTTTCCCTTTATTATTTAATTCTGATTATATTCTGTGTTATTTTTTGATTGGTTTTCCCTTGATTAATTTTCCTGCTCATTTTTTCCCTTCCCCTTTATAAGCTCAGTTTTCCCAGTGTCTCTTGTTGGTCCACCCTCATTCTACCTTCCCCATGTCAGTGTGCGCTGTGTCTTTGAAGAAGAGTTCGGTTTTGTTTGTGGCCTTCGTGCCTGTTTATGTTTAAGTTTTGTGTGTTTGAATAAAAATGGCTTGCACCGTGACCTTGCCTCATGTCATGCCGACTTCTGATGTGACACTGACGCATTACAGAAAAGAACATTAATCCACTGACTTTAAAGATATGCATTGAAGTAATTAGTAAGTTAGTAAAACCATAATATACTCATGTAGAGAAGTCAAAAGTAAAAATTGTTTTTAAAATGTAGGGAAGTAAAATTCATACGTTTACAAAAACTAGATACATGCATGTAGAGCACAGTTACTACAACTATTTACTTAAATACGTAACTTCATTACAGTGGACAGAAATAGTGCATACCAGTCTTTTTGGAGCATTTCTAAAAGCAAAGTGAGGTTAAGAAATTCATAAATGAATTTGAATTTAACCTCATTTCCTGATCATAAGAGTGCACAGAAGCCTTTTTCCACTTCGCCACCAGGCTCTGATGGTCCGGACCATATCCATCTCTTGTATATGAGGATTGCACATGTTGCAAACTACTGCAGATTTGTAGCATGCCAAAGCATTGTGTCTGTGTGCAGAGAACAGGATTCAGATACAAAGTTTCCAAAGCAGAAGCTTCATTAACAAAGAAACAGATAACTTAAACACCAGGATTTGCCCTGAAACTAAAAAACAAAGACGGGCACGTAGAATACACCAAAGCAGACTTAAATACAGATAAACACAGATGTAGCACATTTAGCCAAAGAAACTGTTTGTGACGACAAGGAAAACAAAGCATGTTGATATCTGGCACGGGAACTCTAGTGTTATACATGGTTGTGACCATGCTTTCTTAGTGACCTCACCATTTACAGGTCTCTGATATTATTTTCTCAGCTCTTTGCTGATTTCTCATCTAGACATACATACAAGGGTTGGGTACCGAGGTCGGTATTTTTAAAGGTACCAACCGAATGATATCGATACGGCTGGGTATCAGTTCAGGTCAAATCAAATGGTGCCAAATTTTAGTGCATTCAAACACTCATCAGCAGTGGCATGCATGGTTTAAATTAATCATCAGTTATCTCAGCGTTTCAATGCAATTTATATTTACAGCAGCAGTAGGAATAGATCGATATTTACCACAGATAAATTTCCATTTGCTATTTAAGCTATGGTATTAGTTTTGTTTACCATGACAGCAGTTGCCCAGGGAAGAAAGCGCATGTGTGGAGAAAATCTGAAAACATGGTTGAAATTGTCGAAATTGTTAAAATGTGTGACTGTACTTTACCCTATAATTTACGGAGACAGCATGGCATGCAACATTTGCTACACAAAATGCAGAACTGGGGCTAGCAATATGTCGAATTTTAGGACACACCTTGTTAAACATAAAATATATTTATTGGCAGATGAGCGTGCAGTGTTTGATAACACTGTGTCCACCAAACACAGTTTTTGCGATGGCAGCGGTTATTTTTAATACAATATTTTAAATTCATAATCCTATGAGCTTCAGCGTTCAGAGCGCTAAATGCCTTCATGATAACTACCGATCTAAAAGGAAGTGCCCAATGGCGCTTTTTCCAACTTAACAACAAGCGCTGAGAAAGCGCTCTGGAAGTGAGGTTTTGACCACTCTCAGCGCAAAAAAAACGTGTTTAGTGGACACAGGCTCTTAAAGCTACAGCCGCAACTACAGCGCCTGCACCGACAATCACTCCTGCAGCTTTAGGTAATTAGTGATTTATCTGTAATAAATGTATATTGTAGTTGTAACATAAGAAACGTGTGACATTTGTTCGGGGCTTATTTATTATTACTGTAAACCTGGTATTACAGATTTAGAGCAAGGTATCAAAATGAGGTACTGTTGAGTATCGGTACCAAACACCATGTACCAGTATCTGTACCGATATCGGTTTAGATGTGAAAGGTACCCAACCATAATGCATACTATACATGCTGTTTTAGCTACTAATTGTATATAAAGTCCTATCACTTACTGAGTCCCTGTCCATATCATAATTATCACAGTTGTGCTACTGCCATTCCACTGAATTTTACCATCGTCCATATTATCATCGTGCACCGTTCCTTGGCAGCTTCAAGGAGAAATGACCTCATCCTGGCTATACCTAAATAAGATCTTAAAGAAATGGAGGAAATCATGTAATTAAGAGAGCTGGCCTCTCTTTATACTCCATGTAGCTACTCCATACTCTCTGTCTTATAATATTAACCAAATGGTTTAAAGTTCCTTAATATACAGTATATATATATATAAGAATCAAAAAAATCTTGCATGTCACATCAGTGACAACTTCATAATAGAATGCAGGCTAGTCATACTGTAGCCTTAGGATCAAAACAGCAACAAAACCATTAACGTGTGCGCCTGGAAGTTCTCACAAGCTATTTCTCCCTGTAATAACGGAGATTTCTCTCTGTAATAACTGAAATTAATTACTCATAGGAAATAAAGGTCAGTCCAATCACAAAATTTGGATGTGGCCAGCATTTGAAAACACACGCAACCATTTCATCAAATAATACACCCCTACTATAGGCCGTTTTTTGTCAGTCTTTGAAAGAAACATTGCATTTGCAAGCTACATCGTGGCCAGTGACGGACAGGCATATTCCCCAACCCCATTATAAACACTTCCAGTCCAAAATCCCACCATCCATTATATATTTGGAAGGCTCAGAAAGAGTCTCCATCCCCCCATCCACAAACAAAATGGTTGGAGTGGGGGATGGGGGGGTTAAGCGGTGCAGAACTAGCGAACGTGAGTCTGTTTGCCTCCTGTATGCCACCCTCCATTCCTTCTTTCCCAAGCACTAGACGGAGCGGCCATTAGTCACTCTCCACTGATGGAAAAAAAAAGACTTTTGCTTTTCGAGTGGCAAGAGCTCCTGGAGATCAGCCGATGCTTTTCCCATCGCTCGGTGCAGATAGCCCCTGGATGGAAAAGCGAGGCAGCGTAATATTGGGGGGAAGTCTGCTGGAGCGCTTAGAGGTCGGCCGGCCATCCACATCACAGGGGCTACTGATTTTGCGGCCTCTGTAATTATCATGCAGCGGGCTATTTCAGTGATACTCGGCTATGGATTAGTCTGGAGGCCGCACAGGCCCTGGGTTTCCATGGCAGGGCTGGAAGTCGCTGGTTAAAAAATAACAAACAGAATGGAACTCAATCAAGATTGAACGTGACTGTTTGGCGACACGGAGGCTCGTAATAATAGTTGGGCAGCTGGAAGAGAGCAGTCTGGGACTGATTATGGTATAGATACTGGCAGCGGGCGTCCTGTGGGAGAAAACACATCTCTGACTCATTTGAATCTCTATCAAGTTGCGGGCGGGGGGGGGGGATCATTCACAACTCAGACATTAAGGGAGCGCATTACTTTGAATGGAACTGCAGGAGAAATTTAGTTTAAAAGATGAAGATCTATACAAGTTTTGCCTCTAGAAGAACAGGATTTCTTTTCTCGGATGGAATCTGTCTGTCTCTTTGTCAGTTTGTCTTTTTTCACAATGTTTAAAGCATCTGACAAATTCACACAGCTGTTTTCAACATCACAAAGTTGAAACACTTGCTTCCCTCAACAAATCAGACTAATAATCTATGTCAAATAACATCCAACTCGGAACGAGACTAATTTTATCCCCTTGTAACTTAAGTTTAAAATTCTGAGCCCATAAAGTGGTGATTATGAGCTAATGTTACCAATCAAATCTGAGTCTTTTATTTGTCAAACCATGTGTAAGGACAATGTGGTGAGATTCTGGCCCGAGTAAGCACTGCTAAACTGCATCTGAAACAGATGATGCGTTTCAATGGATGTACTGTAAGTTTTCTGACAACTTTCTTTCTAATGTACTAGTTTATGTTTTGAAATGGAGACAAAGCATTCATTTGCTCATTTACGACTTACATTTCCTAATTTCAGGGACAGTTTTCCTGAGAGCAACTTAGGGTTAAGGGTCTTGCTCAGGGACCCAGTGTTGGTAACACCAGAGGTCGGATTCGAACCCACAACCTCTTGGTCCAAAGGCAAGTGTCCTACCACTAGGTCACCAACACCCAACATAACTTCAGCGCACAATTATCAATCTTAAACATATAATTCTAAAATCAATTAGACAGAAAACCTCAAAACCTGAAGGACTTGCAAACACATTTTATCATATTTGTAGTGTCTCATTTGTATCTTCCACCACCTTTTGTAACACAGTTGACAAAATAATGAACTGAGTGTTCATTCTCATGCAAAGATTAAAGAAATCTTTAGTTAATTAATACATTCAGCAAATTATGGGGTTGAGGTTGTGGAAACAGCTTTATTATATAGTAAAAAAGTAAACTGATATTTTCATTTTTGTTGATATGAAACGTACCTATAATTATGGACTCACTGCCAAAAACATAACAAGAAAGAAAAAGTAGTTAACTACATCCAAACTATTCAATGACCATGATGAACTCCATCCTCCAACTCCATCTCACATCTGACTCAATTTTAGTTAGCTACTCCCTAACATTGGTGTTTCAGTCAGTTAGTGCAAAGCCGATTACTGCCCAGCCATTTGAAACACAGCACACAGATTTATGGTCTTAAACCGTGACTGGTCAGCTGGAAAAGAAGTCTGAGATTGCTCAGTGGAGGTCGCAGTATGGGGCTGGAAAGAACGCACGAAGGGCACTGACCATTAAAAAGGTCCCTTGTATGAGATCAACAGCTGTAACTACATGTGTAATTCAAGCCATGCTGCCAAAAAATATGGCTTTCTTTTCCCGTCATCGTGGGACCTCTTCATTAAAGTAAGGTGTAAGGGACTGTGACCAAATGTTAGCCTTGGGCTGTCACGGTTTTTGCAATTATTTTCATATGCCGTGGCAGGTCTGGGGGCTGATCAGAGAGGTGGGAATGAGAGGTGGTCACCTGCTCCTTCATAACGCTTAATTTCATGCCCCCCCCCTTTCTCGAAACCCTGAGAGGGCGAGCAGAGAACAAAAGGCAGGAAACTGTTTGAAATGTGGCAGCGCTCATTAACAACAAGATTATTGAGCCATACTTTCACACTGCCTTTGTAACTGAATCTGGGCGGCATGTGGACGAACGGTACTGAAAGGCTACATGTGTGATATTTTTACAGCCAAATGTTGCTGCTGTGCAGTAAAGCATTGTGAGAGAATTTGAGATTACACATAAACCTTTGGAAATTGGCTTTGTTTTGCCACAGTAATATATATCTTTTTTTATTTTAAATTCAATGAAATGTGTTTTAATCTAAGGTAATCAAATTTAATTTAAGGTAAGTTTTTTATTATTATATCATAACAAATTTATAAAATTATTATATAATTCCTAATTTATTTAATAACTAACCTATCTTCTGTCATAGTGCATGGCTGTGCTTTGTGTGTGGTACTAAGATTGCATAAAATTCATTATGCCAAGACAGGATAGTTTACATCATTTTTAGCACTTGGACTAGCCATAAATATTTTTTCTGTATCTAGAGACGTAGCTGAAGTCTTGAAATGGTGCTTTTCTTTGTCCAGTATTCATAATTAATTACTGAGATATGTGTGATCAGTTTTTCCATGTGTTACAGTCCTGAACTTTCGGAGAGGTTTTGAAGAATTAACATCAAGATAAAAATCAACTAACTTTTTGATATTCTTATGTCATGTTAAGCATGCCTTTAACTCCCTAGGAGTGACTATTAAAGCTTGATATAAAAGCTTATAATCTAATCTGTCTGCAAGGTGCTGGGAGATAATAACCTTTTTATTGGCATTGCTCTCTTGTTTTCCGTCTGCAGCACTTCTAAATCACAGGGAATTGTTCCCTGCGTGGCTTTGAACACACTGGGCAGTGTGGCCTGTGATGTGGGGGCCTGTGTTTCAGGGGTAATTAAATGTGGGGTGTGGGGTGAACCTGGTTGTAATGAAAAAAGGTTCTGCATCAGAGCTTTACAGGGAATGATGAGACGCTATGCGGAGGTGACGGTGGCGAATGCCATAAATGAGAAAAGCAACTGCACATCTTTAGCTTTTATCTCCACAGTCACACTTCATACACCCTCAAGTATAACAATGTCACATTTTACACACACTAAGTTCTGAAAATTGAGGTGACACAACATCAGTGTTCCTTTTGTAATATCAATACCAATCCTGAGGATCTGTCAAGGGCAATCACGCTATTTAAGTTCATGTTTCTAAGCTTAAAATAACTATATTTAAATATCAATGTGTTTAGCAATGTAACAAAATACAAGAGATCCACATGTAATGACAAAATCAGAAGAAATACAATCCAGAAAATTTGAAAATGAATGAGATGCTGTCTTCAATTAATCATAGCACCCATGAACCACACATTCACTTATGTATTACTTTATTTTTTGTTTTTTCCTATTTGTTTTCATTTAGTTTATTTATTAAACTTTGCTGCACAGTCTCAACGCCAATTTAGGGCACATTTCGTGCTTAACTTTGTATCATCTGGTGAATAATTTATCACATATTTTGCAACCCTCCAAATGTAATGATTTCATGTCACTTAGTTTTAAGAAGTCAGCTCAGAAAGGCAAACACATGGATGCAAATGTAGCTCTAATGATAATGTTTGCTAACCAATGATAATAAACATCACTTTGCGACTCATAAAGATGGTGGAAATTAAGCAACTTGGCCAAGAAGAATGGCGTAGGAGGCAATGACATTCATGTTTCCATGCTATAGTTTGATAGTCATGATGAAAAACAGTTCAAATCTATCTATCTATCTATCTATCTATCTATCTATCTGTCTATCTGTCTATCTATCTATCTATCTATCTATCTATCTATCTATGTATCTACAGACACGTCAATATAACAGATAGGTGAGATTCATTTCATTTCACTCATATTGAATCTTGTGTTATTTTGTTCCTCATTCTTATTGTGATGAAGTGAGCAATGATGAAAGGATAAAAGCGAACATATTTTTTATCAGACTTTGGTGCTCCACACCAACTGTGTCATGAAAATCAAACACATTTTGAATCAGGTCTGATTTTGAAGAAGTTTAAAAGATGTTGTGTATAGAACAACTTTACGAAGTTTGCTATTACATTGCTAATACATAGTTATTACTTGTTTAGTGCGGGATTTTCAAATATACGTAGCAAAATGCCTTCTATCACTGATCAGGGTTTAAGAGGTTCATGAATATAAAAAGCCAGTCAAGAGTTTCTATGTGACGTGTCATTGTGGCTGTGTGGGCTCATGTATGAGGTTGGGGAGTGGGATTTGCCAGAGAAAGTGTGGGAAAGTGCAAAAAAAGTGGCGTTGATCGAGCCAGATTTTCTGGGGGTAATCTCCCTGGCGCTGTTCAAAAGTGTCTGTGGTTGAAATCCTTAATTTTGAGATCATTTTGGGTACACAAATAATAACACCCCAAAGGACTGGGCGTGGAGAAGGGGGATTGTGGGTAATCAATACCAGGTTGCATCTGCGTGTGTTGGGAGCAGTGTCGTCACAGAGACCCACAGGTGGTTCTCATTTTAGTGGCCATATTGTCTGCTGGTTAGCCTCCTTGTGGTCTTCCTTCCTTCTTTCATCTCCTACTCCCTGCTTTTTCTTGCACACAATCTGCTTATCACAAACCACTGTAATGGAAAAAAGATTAAGATAGATGGATGGACAAATGGATAGATAGATAGATAGATAGATAGATAGATAGATAGATAGATAGATAGATAGATAGATAGATGAGTGGATTGATAGATGGAAGGATGGATTGATAGATGGAAGGATGGATTGATAGATGGTTGGATGAATGTAAATGGATGGATGGCTAGATAGATAGATAGATAGATAGATAGATAGATAGATAGATAGATAGATAGATAGATAGATAGATAGATAGATAGAGTTCTCTGAGCTCTGAGATAAGGTAGATAAGGTAATTCTTTCATTGTTCTTTCGACAATAACTGTATGCCTGCCCATTACAGGATGGCATCTTGTATCATCTGCATTTTAGATCCAGTTTCAGTGGATTTTTAAAAACTGAACTCATGGTGAGGGAATTTAACCTGAAAAGACATGACTGTTTAGCAGACATGGAAACACAAAGTTAATCATCAGGACAGGGAGCCTATTACAACCTACTGTACTATTTGGGCTGGTCAATGCAAGTAAGGCCATTGCCACAAAATTATTTGTAGAAGCAGAGATTTATTGTGGAGGGAAAATGACTAAACAGATTTAAACTGACCTCACAGCATGCAGTCAACCGGTGAACCGCAATTACCAAACCGAAAGGCATAAAAAATGTTGAAAGCCCTGGTAGTGTTGTAAGAAGTGTTTGTGAGCTGGGTCCAGATGAGCGTCTCAGACTTGAAAATGTGAATGGATTAATCATGTAGAGAACGGCAGGCTGTTACCACCCAAAGAGAGAGAGTGGGAGAGCGGGAGAGAAAGAGAGAGAAATTGGCAGGACTTCTGTTATATTTCACACATTCTAGAAAAAACATACAAAAACAGCCAACTCTGCTCTCTCTCTCTCTCTCTCTCTCTCTCCCTCTCTCTCCCTTTCTGCTTTAGCTCCAGTATAGACTGTTGGTGTGATCGATGCCTGTCTATGTTCAGGGTGAGAGCTTTGGTGAACCATTTCACAGTGGGAAACAGGGCTTCAATGCCAAACCAAAGGCTTATTCATTTTTATGACCACACAAAGTAACGTGGTGTTTGAGGTGTTTCAGACATCACACTTTTATGCTGTTATACTATCGTCATCTCTTAAGCTCTCTTGATCTATATAATGACCTGTAATGAAACAGGAAGAAAAGTAGTCAGGAAAAGCTGCTTTTCTTCACTGAAGGTTAGTGTTTTAAATGTATGGCTAAATGTATTATTGAACAGCAGTGCTGGCCGATTGTGATCGAGAGTGATTGTGATAGATTATAAGTAAAACTTAATGATGATGATGATACACTTGCTGCTTAAAGTTTGATCAAATAATGAAACAACAGCATGTGTTGTATTTTGCAGTGAACGTTTACAACACTATTCTGATGCAAAGACCAAAGCACATCTGCACTCGTTTCAAGAAAATATGCAATATAAACATGTGCTATGTAAATTGGTAAATTGTAAGTTGGTGCAAAGTCTCTCATGTCTCTTAACAAAACTTTCAAGGTTATGTGATTGAACCTGGAAGTAAATAGGTTAATGTTGATGTCGAGATAATATAGGGCAAACGTCATCCAAAGTGGTTCTGATATCAAAAAGCAGAAAGACAAACCCCTGACGCAGAATGTGCCTATGACTTAAGACTTTTCTGCCTGTCATTTTATACAAAAAAAAAAAAAAAAAAAGAGCTATTAGAGATATTACTTATTTATTACTTTAAGATATAGCTAAATGTCTTGAAATATGGATCAGGGTTTTAATCTCACACACCTCTCTCACAAAGATACTCAAAGGATCTGAAAAACAGTACAGTACAGGTCGTTTCAAAAGCTATCGTCAAACAAAAAGTGTTCTGTGTCTTAGCCCAGATCTTCACTGGTGTCGTTTTGCATCCGGAAAATGTTACACTGGGAAAGGAGTTATGTTCTGTTATTTCCATGCCTTTATGATTGTTTACCTCCAGGTCTGTTTGAAAAGTCTGCTGTAGCTCTTTATCCAACCCACTAATCTTCCCCACCAATGTTTATCGCGGTGGTTTTGTCCGAGTTTCAGCATCTTGTCTTTATCATGCAGTCGCTCCTGTGTTGTGTTTCATGAAAATGGCGGCGCTACAAATACATTAAAGCGCCAGACTGATGACACACTTTTCCTTTTATAGTGTCCTACATGAAAGAAAGGAACTTAGAATATGTAATATATCTTATGACGCAAATGGGTCTGGGTCTTGTCTTTCTAGAAGTGAAGGTTAGAAAGCCAGATATTCTAGTCAACCGGTTGGAGAACAAAAAATGATTCACGGTGATTCTTATTAAACTGGGGTTTGAAAGCAGTTTTAGATTCTTGTGGAATTTTTTGCTCTTTGTTCCAGGCATAATCATTCTTTGATCATTATTACGTAGCTTCTGTAGTAGCACACTTTGCAACATTTTGTTAGCAAGTATCCCCCTTCATATCCAGCTTCATTACACATCATCTAGTCCTCCCTCATAACTTACAGATTTTTTTGTAGTCTACTTGTGTGGTTTAATATAAAATACTGGGATGGAAAACAGCAACAATGTTTTCTCATAGTATTTGGCTTCAGTGCGCCCACCAGATATCAACATCAATGGGCCTACTGTGCAAATTCAGGAAAGAGAAAGTTCAAAATATTTGAACTTTACATTAAGTGTGTCTGAATCACTTTGGTATCTGATGTGGTTTTATCATCAGAAACATACCCACTGAGTGACAACGATTTTTTGTGACATTTTGTATTCCACCATGCTGTGGTGACCACAGGCAATAAACGCCAGACAGAAGAAACCTTTTGGCATTACAGTGTAAATGCTCCTCTAAAGTATTTTGCGCAGACTGTTCAATGATCGGTTAATGGTCATGGTCAGTTATACCCTGCCTTATTCACGACAGTTCCATTTCCAATCTCAGGAGCTCAGTTGAAATGTTATTATTTAGATGAGTGATTATTGTTAAAGGAGTGTGTCTTGTACGTTTTATGATGCAGACTGGTCTGGGTGTTATCTATCACAAAGTGAAAGTTAGATCATCATAGTCATAAAAGTGAGTGATTATTTGTTATTGTGAACACACCACAGCACAGCACACAGTGCACCACAATGATATGTGACTTCTGCATTTAACCCATCCGTGAAGGAGCAGTGGGCAGCTAACGTCCAGCACCCAGAAAGAAGTGCTTGTGGAACAGTCCAATCATGGGGCCAACTCCCTAACCGCTACACTACCCCTGCACATCTTTTTTTAAAGTGAGTGAAGATCTACCCTGTAATCTGACAAAAATAATTTTGACTGTTAATCATCTTGGCTTTGAAAGTTCTTTCCTGTCCTGATGTCCTGATGATGGCTTGGAAATGTATTTTTCAGATTGTATATAAAATATTAAATATTGCTATGTGTTATGTGTTAAATTTTAAATGGCTAAATTAAATATTAATCCCATAAGGATTACTGATAAATTGAAAGTGATCATTAAATTCAGAATTATTCTGTCAAGAATGTTTCTGAAATCAAAGAATGGTCAGTGATGATCAGGTTAAACAGAGATAATCGGCAAAATGCCCCCCACCGATAATCAGCCGATAATCGGTTGACCCTTAATATTAAGCCATAGAGTGGCGCATAATACAAACCCACATCATAGACACTCTATTCTTACTACTTCTAAATTATTTCTATAGTGCTGGCACTTTTTATTTTAGATAAAGGTAACAGTGAAGAAATTTCTACAAGTAATTTTTCTCAGAAATAGGGTGATTTTAAAACCGTGTCAGCATGTTAAGAATCAAGATTCAAGATTCAAGATTCTTTATTTGTCACATGCAAGTTATACAGGTACAACATGCAGTGAAATGTATCCTGATCCGCTCTTTTAACTGTGCAATAGACAAGGAAGATAGAGACGCAATACAAACTTACAAACATAAATACTAACTTAAATACGGAGGCTGGGGTAACAGGACAAACATAAAACTATATATTATACAATAAGGAACTCCTTATTGTATAATATATATTTTTATGTTTGTAAGATGTGTTCACACATTAAACTATAAAAAACATAAAGCATGTATGGTGAACTTATACACAGACTTATAAGCCTGAAAACAAAGACGTAGAAAAAGGCTTCTAATTGCCAGAGAGATGAAATGGTTAAATAGTTTCACCACTTTAAATAAGTCACTGTCTTTTTTGGTCTAGCAGTTGTACATATCATTAACAAGTCAAAACACTTTCAGATTAATTTAGTCCGCGTTTTCGCTTGAAATATTTTATCAGACAGTTCCAGAATGCCAAAATAGTCTAAATGAGCAGTCTGTGCCTTGTATAGTTTCTCTACATTTCTTCAGTGTGCTAGTGAGTGTGTTTATGGGAGCTGCCATGCAAACGTGGGCTTGCGATGTGTGGGCGCCGCCGTGTGTGTTTGCGTGTGGACTGCCCACAGTGGACGGCCGTGCATATTAAACTGTGTCAGAAATGAAAGCGCAGAGAGCCAGGACTTAAAATGCAGGGTGTAATTTACAGTCGAGGTGGTGTGCGACAGTTTGGTTAAATGCTGCACAGCTTTTTCACTCTAAAAATACCAGTAGCTGCTATCCAAATTCGCTGCTAGTGCACATATGACCAAAGAAAAATAATAAGATAAACTAAATATATTTTGCTCAAAAACACGTGTTATGGAAGTGTAATTGATAATAACAAATAAAGACAGACATCTGCCAGCACTGTATAAATGTATTTAAGGGTCTGTAATATGCCAATCAATTGCGTAATTTAAAAAAAAATGCTTACTCCAGGTTAGATTGTTACCCAGTAATATACATTTTTTCATTCATTACAATTGTTTTGACTTGTTATTAACAGAGTTTTGGACTTGTTACTCTGCCAGAACATCTTGGCCAACCTTATTAAAAATGAATTAAAACCATTTTTAAAAATTAAAAGGAATTCATGTTTTAAAAAAAACACCATTTTAAATGTAATAGCTGCATGATTCAATTTATCAAGAATATAAAACTCTCTTTTGGCCTCTTAACCAGTATCAAACCAGTAATAACCACCATATGGCCATCATAGGGAATCTTATGTCTTATATCTTTTTCCAGAAGAGCACCATAAAATTGTGATAATCAAACTCTTACAGTGTAACAGTAAGGGAGTTGCTCGTGTGATTGGAGGGTCGCCGGTTCAAATGTCAGACCAGTAATAATTTATTTTTAAGAAAAGTCTCTTAAGCAATTCCTGAGTTGTTCAGAATAGCTTTTCTTATACCGTTTGGCAAAGAAAACACAAAAAATACTGCATTTTTTGTGATCACAGACATAGAACGTAGGTTTTTTTTCTTCAACTTGTAAATCTCAACATCTTCATCACACTTTGGCATTTTAAGCCTTGTGTGGTCACGATAATTGAAGCATTCGCCCAAAGACTCGCTGCACGCCTTGTTAAAAGCTTCTGGCGCTCTTTTTGTGACTCTGAGGCAGTGTTTCTCTCACGGAGGTATCAGGGTTTAAGAGGGTGCAGATGAAAAGCCTCTGCTGTAAACCATTGCACACCCTTTACGTGCAGAGCAGAGGATAGAAAGGGACGTGAAAAGAGATAACTTTAAAAGCTTGCCAAAGAACTGGAGCATGTTGTCGTTCTGGAGACGGGTTGGACGTTCTGCAGTCTGATGCATCGAAGAGTCTGTAAGGTTGATTAGAAGCAGTCTAATCCGTCTTTCTCTGTTCACACGCTTCACTGTCAAGAACGAAACAAGCGAGCCAGAGAGCAGCCGCCTGCATGACGTTTCCCTGATGCGAAAGGTCATAACACGTGAATCACATCAAGAGTATTGTCCGTTAAGTCTCTTTTGTGTGGCAACAAAGGCAAACTCCTTGGAGATTAATCTTTTGTTATTCTTATATTGTTTGCGTGACGCTGGTCAGACAAACCACGGAATTCTCTTTGATTGTCAATATTTATGCAGCACACTGTCTCAGGGTCGGCCGGCTAAACAAAAAGGAGATCTGACAGCAGTGGGCTTCAGAGGGGTGTGGCGGGATTTCCAGATCTGTCAGACGGCATATCATTTGCAGCTGTCTGACGCATCCGAAAAAGTGACAGTCTGTTTGTTACGACTGAATCTTATTTGTGTACCGCTGTTTATGATAGGCACTTTAGAGACACTAAAGTCACTAAAGCGCAATTCTAGGGTGACATTTGCATGGAAAAACTCTCCCGGAGGCCTTGAGAGGCTCCAAGTCTCAAGTGAAGGCCCCATCCTCCTTCTCCTTCTCTTTCTCCTCCTCCTCTTCTGAACAGCAGTGGAAAGTGAAATGCTTTGTGGTTTTCTTTTGTTCAAAAGCACGTGATTCCAACTCCTTCTGACTGGAAGAGCTGAGAATGCCTGGAGATAGGAGAAGAAGATAGATGTGATGACAGGAATTCTGTTCTTAAAATCTCTCATGACGGTCACCGTGTGATCATACGTTTAATGCTTGTCAGCATGATATACACCGTTGGTTCAACAAATTCGTGAAGAATTGATTGTTCCTGTAGTTTTTCCACCTGTGAGAGTGGAGCTGGCCATTTATTTCTCCATACTCCCATAGCCATGTAGCCTTTGCAAGGGAGATTCATAGTAATTTTTTAATAGCCCAGTCTCAGTGAGCCTCATTTATCCATTCGTTTAGAAGACATTTGTTCTTAAACACCCATTCACGGTGTTTGTTCCGAGGTGAGAATAGAATCTATTAATACTGAGGAGCACACTTACTCAGATTTTACTATATGCAGATGTGTGTTGTTTAAATATTAGAAATTTAAGAACAAACGTAAGAATTTCATATTTGTGAACATTCTTCATTTTGCTATTCACCTTATTCTCCATGGTTACAAGGGGGACGCCATCTTTGTTTTACTCTGTATTTGAACTTCCGGTTATCCAGAATTGGTGTTATTGGTGTTCATTAATATCACAGGGTCCAGGGTTGTCACAATAATTTGAAAAAGAGGTGATTTTCTCTTCAGCAGGAGTGCTTTACTCACAAAAAGAAGAGGTTTGAAGTGTTGTGGGTCAGCTTTTAACCTCTACCCACCTTCTTCCAACGAAGAAGATCGGCGTCTTTGGCTGAGGGTGCTGAATAAAAAAAAATGAAAAGTCATATGTTTGTTCTTTTCATTTATTTTGTGGAGGGGAAACCAATCAAGCAACACCCATTTCCCAAAAAAAAAAAAATCTTGGCTATAAAGCTCTGGTGAAGCGTCTGTGTTTGTGAGGCTGTCAAATAAGTTTGTCTTAAGTTTACCACAACTATGTGCGCCAACTGCAGCAATCTTGCTAGATAGAGGGAGCTGTCCTCCTGTTAGTGGTATGTTGAGCTGTGACTTCCTTGTAAACACCTGGTTTTAAACAACACCTCATTTTGGAGTAAAGTGCTTTCAAAATATAGATATAGAAATACTACAACAACAGCATGTAAATAAAAATGTCGCCGGAAGTGACTGATAGCCACCATCTCACCATGTCAACTACCCACTCTATTAGTCACCTTGGGAGTGGTAATATTTTACTGTCAGAGCTACAAACTGTGTCGGCGGTCTCCTTCCACATAATGTCCATCTTGATCTTGTCCATCTCCGACTAGACCTCATAGCTGAATAGCTACCGAGAAGTTCAAACACAAAACGGAAGAAAAAGACGGATAAAATGGGCATAATAAGGTGGATAGCAGTTGTCACGTCCATCTCAGTGCAATCGCATGTTACGTGTCTACGGCAAGGCGATAGAACTAAAAATCAATCTCAAAAGGTGAAGCAAACGTTGTTTATTACAAATAAACGAACTGTGGTTTTTTTCAGTAATGGGTAATCAATTACTTTTTTAATCATTACACCATTGCCATTACTGCCAACAAAGTCAAAGCAAACTTTATTGTCATCTCTGCTATATACTGTACAGGTTATACAGTTAGACAAGACGACGTGGCTCCAGCTTTCACAGTGTAAGAACAAAGAACAAAGAACAAAAAAGGCACATAGAATAAGCAATATATAAATAGAATATAAAATATACACTTTAAACTAGAAACTGAGTATTTAATACAAACTTTAAAATAGAAGTAGAAAGCGAGACAAAAATGCAGTGCATTATACTATACTTAAGTTCATTAAAGCAGTTTTCATCCGACCAGGCTCTCTCAAGTTTTTAATTCTTTTCTTTGGTGGGCGGAAGGGCAAAACAACCAAATAAGTTTTCCAGTCATATGTACCTGGCCTTTGAGAAAGACACTGATGGCTAAGGGCCATGCCCTTAATGATGCAAATCATTTCAATAAATCACATGCAACAGACTGCTATTCTCCAGGAAGTTCGGAAATGTGTTAACACTGATTTGTGCATTCTCCTGTAAAAAATGGCATTAAAATGGCCAATGCAACATTTATTAAACATAGTAATTCCTTGTTAATTGTGAAAGTGGTTCTTTTGCATACACTGACGCGTGAAACTGGACTAAACCAGGGGGTAAATGCAACATTACAACGATATTCTCCAAACCGACCAATTATGCAACAGGTCTGAAAAAGCTTTAAGAAGCAGGTACAGTCAAGATCAGAAGAATTG
Source organism: Distichodus sexfasciatus (assembly GCA_032718565.1). Classification (NCBI taxonomy): domain Eukaryota; kingdom Metazoa; phylum Chordata; class Actinopteri; order Characiformes; family Distichodontidae; genus Distichodus; species Distichodus sexfasciatus. The sequence continues at coordinate 442,392 of JAVGVS010000066.1, read as the reverse complement.
TTGAGTCAAGCAAAGGTCTTTGTTACTGTAGTGAAAGAAAAAGACCGACAAACCAAGAATAGAGATGAACATCAATGGAGGAAAGACATGAGACTTTGCTTTTTGCAGTCTTGGAGAAAAGGAAATGTGTGCATGTGTGTGCAAATGTCTCTGCTGACATCTCTTTCCTCCGACCCCATGAAAAGGCGATAGAAGTTATTCGCGTCTGACTGAATCAGTTTGTGTGTGTGAGTGTGTGTTGTGTGCATCTTGGTGTGTTAGGGAAGCTATGGGCGGCTGAGGCATTTCCGGATCTGTGGTCGCTCTGGGGAGGTTCCCAGGATAGCTCAGCTTGCTGCGGGGGTTATTGGAGGGCGTGATGGCCATTTTTTTCCACTGTGGACGCAGCACAGGTCGGCGAGGCAGGAAGAAGGGTGCAGTGATGGCCACAGCGCTTCAACTTCCTACTGCACCATACGTGTTTTGGCCTAACCCTAAGGGTAGCTGGATTTAACTCCAGTAGATCGTGTGGGCATGGAACGGCGAATGGAAATAGCCCCGGACGGCTGCGGTGTGGGGATTTCAGAGCAGGGTGTATTGTTTGGTTTGCCTGCACGCTGTGGTCATCGACTTCAGTGGCCTGTCTGTCAGGCAAAGAAAACACATCAAAGGTAATGACAGGACATTCGAGAAGATCACAAGATCACACAGATCTTGTGCGTGTGTGCATGCACGTGTAAGCGTATGACCTGCATATGCGGGCACATGTGAACCATGTTTATCTGAAATTAGATGCCCTCTGTGGTCACGGTCAAAGCAGCCATTTTTTCTATTGAGATGCTCTCAAGTCCGCAAGCAATCAGCAAAAACCCCGAGCATGAGCTCATTTTGTAAAACAAGGTGACAAGAAATCAATGCTTTAAATATTGTTACTCAGCTATTTGGAGCCCAAAAACATTTCTACTTCATTAGTGTTCAATTTTGTTGACTGTTAAATGACTCTATTAGAACCCCTACCACCAATATGTGGATTTAACCTGCAGCTTTACAAGTTACAGAATGTAGCTCGTCCATTGCTTTGTGTACATTTGGGTTTGCTGCCCACTAGCCCTTCATGAATGGTCAATTTTTTTGATCGAAGAAACATTCTTGCCTGGTGATTTATGGAGTTGTTGGCTAGACTCAAAATAGCGGTAATACTGATGTGTATAAAAACCGCAGCAATGTTGCCGTGTTGTACGACATCATAACACCCTCTACCATGCCACAGTAATGTTGGATCACTTATCAAATGCTCTTTTAGATAACTCTGAACATCCTGGAAGCATCTGGTAATGTGCTGCTGGATAAAACCTGGACAAAACAACCTGGCCGTGTTTTACTATTGATTCACAGCACTGAAACCCTGTGTTGGTGATAATAAGATTGGGGGTTCAAATCCCATGGATCGCCGTTGGTCCACTGAGCAAGGCACTTAACCCAATGCTGCTTCAAACAGACTATCCCTGTAAAATTGGGAAAATGGAAGTTGCTCTGGATGAGAACATCTGATAAATGAATATAAAACAGGAGAGGAAACCAAGTTTATGTTATTCCCCAAGTCTTGTTTGGATATATCTTTGTAGATTCTCAGTTATCTAGGACAAAGTAGACTTGGGTGCTCAAAACAAAGACAACTGCACTCATTTTCAATTCTCGAAGACAACCAGTGAGAAATAGAACAGACATAACAACATTGTTGTCCCATATGTGGCAGGATTGTCATTCCAGCCAGGGCAGAACTCCTAAGTACAAACTGAGCTACATGGTGTATGCTGTCTAATGCAGTGAGGAATGCACAGGCTTATACTTGGGAGAAACTAAACAACCATTCCACAGGAGACCCAGCTCATCAGGACAAGATTCAGATGTACATCTGCACTTAAAAAAGAAGGGACACTCTTTTGAGGATACAAATGTTCACATTTTGGACAGTGAGGACAGATGATTTAAGAGAGGAGTAAAGGAGGCCATCTATGTTCAACTGACCATTGCTGAACAGAGATGGAGGCTTGCAACACAGTTATGAAATCCCTTCCCAGGTGATTTGAATGTGTAACTAATGACTTTCAGTATGGCAAAATCCTACAAATGATTCAAACTAAGCTCAGGTGACCTTAAAGACTTACATTTTGATCCACACCTTACCTTATGTGACTCTTGCGACTCATTGGATGACAGGATGAGTCAACAACTGTCATGACCACTTACAAGGTGACAAGATAAATTCCTGGAACTTTGTATCAGTCTTTTAGAATTGGAAAAGCCTTTTGGATGAGTGAGCGAATGTCTTCAATGACTTAAAAGAAGTCCAGTTGCCTTCCATTCAAAGTCTCAAGCGTCTTGGTTGGATAGTTATGAGTCATAACACCTTCAACTGGCAGTGATAACACTGGATTTTAAAGACACCAAAATTTCTGTCTTGCACGCTCATAACACTACTATACTAGTGATCGACCGATATTGATTTTTTATTACCGATACCGATACCAATTATTTGCATGTTTATGTGCCCGATAATCGATGTTCAGAACCGGTATTTATTTACTATTATACTTCTGTTTTTGACACAATTACTATAACACCACTGAACTGAACAAACGGTATTTATTTATAACAATCACTCCCTCCTTGCATACAAATCAAAACTCTTATTTATACACCAATAAATAGAGGGGTCTGAAAGTGCAAAAAATACAAGAAGTGCACTGTTACTAAAGTGTTTTTGTTTAGTTTTTTATTGTTTTTCTGATGTTATATCACAATTACGTTTTTGAAAAAAAAACATTTTTGTCGTTCTAGATTATGAAATGCGTGCTGACAAAGCGCATTCAATTTCTTAGTTATATTTATTTAGAAGATGTTTATTAGCGGAATGATGGTTATATAGTAAATGTTAATATAATTCAGGGTGCTTTAGTGAATCTTGTTAAAAGTTATATGCGGTGGCTGTGCTGGAGCATTTCATGAGCATCAACCCGGTGAGTGAACAGCAAAATGGAAGCAACTTCATGAGACGAATGATGAGCATATAGACGCTCATTAGTGGCTGTATTTAATTCAGACAAGTTACGTCTTTATTGGAACAGGACATGACGGTTTATCTAAGCATTCGTGACTCCGACTTCACGAGACTAATGATGAGCATGTAGACAACAGAGAGAGAATTAAATTCAGCGCTTTTATTTACAAGATGCACTCATCCATGACTGTAAATTATTTAATTCATGCAAAGTTACATAGTTATTGGGATAGGACTTGATGGGTTATTTTAGCCGACCAACTTCACGAGACTAATGATGAGCATATAGACAACATGAGAGAGAATTAAATTCAGTGCTTTTATTTACAACATGTGCTTATTAATGGCTGTATATTATTTAATTCAGGCAAAGTTACGTCTTTATTGTGACAGGATTTGACGGATTATCTTACGTGACTCTGTGAGTTCGTCTTTATTTCTTAGAGCCAAGCTGCATAAACTACATATCAGTCATTTATGTAACACATCTAATTTGTGCATTAATAGCTGTTATGTTAAATAAAGTTTACAAAATAAAGCAAGTAAGCATACTTTACCTGTGCACGCAGTTGTTGTTTCCCTCAAACGCCGTGCCGCAATGGCAATCATGCTCGTAATTCTCAAAACACCCACAAGATGGCGGCGTTTATCGGTGAACCCGATATTACAAAACCGATAAACCGATAACCGATTATGGTAAAATGCTTAAATATTGGGAAAAATATCGGTAAATCGATATATCGGTCGATCTCTGTACTATACCGCAACCATTTCAGAGTCACTGAAATGATCGTTTTGCAAATGATACCCCTCCAAAATAAGGGACCTCTGACCAGTAGTGAATAGGATTGAAGGTGTGGCTTGGTGTAGATGTAAAAGTGCTGCTAGAAGTCTGGGTCTGCACAACTTTTAGAAAGCATACTGATATTTTGAGCCTGAACAGACTGTGCAGTTTGCATGTACTGACTCAGATTTTGGTTCTGATTTGGCGCCGAGGTGTTTACTCTACATGACAATGGAGTTTACATTAGCAGACTTTATCTCCATTGCAGTGGCGAAATGCAAACGTTTGATGAACTACAACCAAATCTCACTTATAAGATCAAAGACTGGAGTTGGTGTCCCTTAGACACTACGTCGAATTTCATTTTAGAGATGCAAAAAAAGTCAATGCACCAGAAACTCCCTTAATTATTCTTTTAATTAACACAAGTGTGTGTTTTGTGTATAACATGCAATAAACCAATCAGAGTTCTAATCATCTTCTGTTCTCTTTAAAATATGCACTTTCATCTTAGTGGATAGGTGTTATACTGGAGCTGTTTAGTAGGTAGCATCTTAATATAACACTACGGGTGTTTTCACATATAGTCCTCCAGGTTCTTTGGTCTCCATTTAGTCTAGCAAATTGTGTGGCAAGCTAATTATCAGAACATTAGATATAAGATAGGGAATAAAATAGCTTTAAGGTAGATGTTCAAAATTATTTGGTTAGTAGATTATACAATGACTTGGAAACGTATTCACTCCTTGAAAACGTTTCATTTTGACTTTGAAAATGTATAAGTACAGCACAAGAATTCACATTTAAAATACTGAATAAAATATGTGTACAAATCTTAAATACTCAAATATTAAAATGAATTGTGATTTTTTTTTTTGCAAGACACTGTACATTTAAGAAAATGTAAAATGTAAATGTAAAAGGAGCCTTTAGACCTCTTAGTGTTTTGTGTGTGTATGTGTATGAGTATAGAGATGTTACCGTACATTGATCTGCACTGGTATATTGATTAAGTGCTTAACAAGCTCATAGTATTGATCCAAAATGGAAAATATCGATAAGACATCATACATATTGTGATGTCCTTTGCCAAGCAAGCGAGAATACTTCAGCTGGTTTCCTCACAACTTTTATTAAGCGTGGGTTGTAGCTCGGCAATAAAAATGATATTTTTGTTGATTCTTTTGATTTGATATGAATAGAACTGATCATGTTAACATGTGATACTGTCTTATATTGATTCTGGTTCCTGAATGGAATCAAATTGAAATAATTTCATAGCAGACTTTGTTGATATTGGCAGAACTCAAATCGTTGTCAATTGAGTTGATGTAATAACATTGTGATCCAACGTGTAATTTACACCTCTAGTGCGTGTATCCTTAAGCATGCAATGTGTGACAAACAGTAGGACATATGACTGTTCAAGCCAAGCGAATCACTGTAAAACATCACAGCGTACCGTCAATCTGTCTCATCCTCGGCCAGCAAACACAACACTGGCATTCAAACTGGCTATAAACTTTTACGAAATCCAAGGGCAATATGGAGAGCTTCAGGATTTCAGCTCTACAATGTCAGACATCAAAGTAAGTGGCTCTTCCACTGGTCTGACATCTTCTTTATGCCGTGCTTGACACATCCTTGGCCCGCAGTCGGAGGAGGGAGAGGAGCGGACAGCTGGTTAAGATGTTTCGGGGAGGTTAACTGCTCTCAAACACGGAAAGCACACGGCAGCACGGTTCCCTCCGCCCTAAACGGCGTAACAGAGAGAAAGCAACTGATCTGAAACCCAAACTGACTTGAGAGGAGACGATATCCATTTGCTGGAGTTATCAGTGCCAACACCTGCTTTCCCTCTCCCTCGCCCTTACACACTGGCCACCACAGTATTCTAATTGTTGCAGGGCCTTTTCAAGGGATTTAAGTGGCGAGAGAGACAGAGAGAGAGAGAGAGATTTGGGGTGTCTCAAGGCCAAATGATTCATATCCATTTTAAGGACTTTTCTTCTTTGTAATCTTTCAGTTGTTTGAGAGAACAATAGATTTCCTATTTTCTCATAGAAGATCACTCCATATTTTAAATATGCATATCTATGTCAGCAGTTCCATGTGTAGTTCCATTTGGGACCCACTGCTATAGGCCTGAACATCCTGTTTTAACAGGATCAAACAAGATTAGTATCGAAATATATATCATAAAAAACATTCATAATACATTTCATGTAATTGTATGTAAGACACTACACAGTTTGCAAAACAGTTTGCTTCATTCCATGTATAACTACCTTGTATCTTTGCTGTTTTAGTCAGATACCATTTTCTTTAAAATACATTTTCATGCCTGCATATGATAAACTTTTAAATCAGAGATGCCATTGTCACCACATTGACAATTTCAGGAATGTTATAAATGTATTATGTGTTTGTGGTGTGTATGTGCATACAGTATATACAAACAAAGAAGACCCAGAAGACAATCAAGACAACAAATGAATACACATATGAATAGACTATAAATATTGGCTCTAAACTAGACTAAGATGTGCATATAATAAAGAAGCCCATATGGAAATGGTATTGCTCTGTTACACCTGATGTGTGCCAAAACGTCACATTATCCATGCCGCTAGTAAGATATGACATATTCATAACAGCGCCAGACAGAAATCTTTTAATAAAGTTTCAAAAACAAGCTCTCAGGAAGCCAGAAGAACAGAAGTTGAGCAGATAACCTGGAACGTATGCACGAAGGATGACAGCTGAGGCGGTGGAGGTCAGCGGTAGACAGATGAGACGACACGTACACTGTTCCTTCTCCGACAGGAAGCACGGGGCTGATTTGGGAAGGCACAGTGCACAGAAAGCCTGTTAAACAAACACAATTAGCGCTGTCGTACATTAAGCCGCAGAACCAAAAACCTCTCTAGAGAACAGTTGGTGTGCTGTTAGATTGCTTCTGCTCCTAGAGCTGAGCAAAAAATCAATACTCAAAGGAAGAACACAGAGAATTAAAGCATGGGTTTGTATGTGTGTTGGGGGGGGGTCAGTGCTGACGAGCCAGCCAACCAAGACTGGGGTTGCTATGAAATATTTATTGACTGACACACTGACCTTTTCATGACTGCCGTCTGACCTGTGATGAGATGCAGCTTTCAGTTTCAGCACATTGCGCACCCCGTTAATGATGAGTGGACCACCCTGGAGAAAGAAAACTGCTCTGAACCTCATTAAGAAAGAATTATTAGGCATGATTCATTGTCTGTGCTGCAAACAGACAACACAAACCAGCAACAAATCCGTGATAGTCATTCAGTGCTTATTGCTGGTTTAATGCTGATGAAGCTGGTTAGGGCTTGAAAAGCCTAAGATTAGTCTAATCTTAAGATTAGAAGGTTAGTCAAATCGGTTTGGTGCTAAAACCATCTTGAAGAGTTACAAAGCACAGCTTAAACTTTTGATGGATACTATCCATTTGACTGGGCATAAATGTAAATTCTATTCTGACCATATTACAGAAACAAAAGAGCAAAAGCACGCACATCAGTCTCAAAAGGGTGCTCAACCAAAAAGTAACAAGTAAAAAATATAATATAAAGTCGGCAACACCTAAGCTCCAAAAATATATCAAAAATGTTTATTATTAAAACCACTTTCGCATAGCGTATGTAACATTTCGAGCACACAAGCTCTTCATCAGACAAACTGACTATTAATGTGCCACCTTTTATATCTCCAGGTGATCAGTCACATGACCAAAACACCATATTACTAGCCACTACATCAACAACTACAATAAATCAACACCCAAAAATCTATAAAACTATGCAAAATACAACAATATCATCTTAATGTACATTTCAAAAAACACTTAATTTTGTATCTGCAAGTATACATCAAATAAATTAAATTAAATTAAATAGTCACACCAAAAATCTTTTATATTTTGTATACATAAAGAGAAACACCCACCCATATGTATAGACATCATAGTTCAAAGAAATGGACGAATATCAAAATCTTCATTAAGTCCTCTAGGGGACAACGTGTCTAATGTAAAAATCCAAGAAGCCTCACGTTGTAAAAGCAGTTTATCAATATCGCCTCCACGACGTGGATACTAAACTGAAGTTTCTACTCTTCAATATATAGGTATTGAGGTAGTCAAGTATCCACGTCGTGGAGGCGATATTGATAAACTGCTTTTACAACGTGAGGCTTTTTGGATTTTGATGTATACTTGCAGATACAAAATTAAGTGTTTTTTGAAATGTACATTAAGATGATATTGTTGTATTTTGCATAGTTTTATAGATTTTCGGGTGTTGATTTATTGTAGTTGTTGATGTAGTGGCTAGTAATATGGTGTTTTGGTCATGTGACTCTGATCACCTGGAGATATAAAAGGTGGCACATTAGTAGTCAATTTGTCTGATGAAGAGCTTGTGTGCTCGAAACGTCACATACGCTATGCGAAAGTGGTTTTAATAATAAACACTTTTGATATATTTTTGGAGCTTAGGTGTTGCCGACTTTATATTATATTCTGACCATATTAGAAAGCAGTTTGATTATTTAATCTGAGACGAATCTAACTGTAGGCGTGAAAAGGTTTAAAGAATCTAAAGAAAACTAATCTTTATGGATCAGCTTATATGTTGACCAGTTAAAACCAGAGTGCTAGGTGTTAGGCACAAATGAAAATGAAAAGTGAAAGTGATTGATTATTTGTCATTGTGAACACAGCACAGCAGAGCACACAGTGCACCACAACAAAATGTGACCTCTACATTTGACCCATCTGTGAAGGAGTAGTGGGCAGCTAACAAGGGCAGCATCCAGGCAGTAGTGCTTGGGAACGGTACCTTGTTCATGAGTACCTCAGAGGTACATCCGGTCCTGGATTCGAACCTGCGACCTTCTGATCACAGAGCGAACACCCTAAGAACAAACTGAAAACATACTAAGCTTGTACAATATGTTCAAAATGGGAGGGAAAAAAGGAAACTCAAGCCTCTGTTTGTACATCTAGCACCTAGAAAACTCTTTTAAATGAGTCCCGTTAAAATGTTATAGCTAAAGTGAACACAACTGCTAAACAGCAATGAAAATGACACCCATTAAAGGTCCCATATTATGTAAGAAATCACTTTTTCTGTTTACTGGACATCCATTTGAGCGTGTACTGCCTCTACACACACTGTAAGTTAGATTTTTTTTTAATGGTCAATTGTGGTAGTATTAATTAATGAATATTAGAACTTGTGTGCTGAAACGAGCCATTTACATTTCTCCCCTGCTTCTACGTCACAGTGGGAGGAATTTAAATAACTCCACCCTCCTATCTGAGAATCCCTGCCCACCACGTAGAACTGCTAGCACTACCTGATCCGCCATGTTTTCTTGCAAGCACCACCATAGACATGTTGAATGTCTATGTTAGCTGCAGCCATGTTGAATATTTTAACACTCACCTTGCTGTCTAGGCCCCAGTTCCAGAGGGGGGTGTGGGCAGGAGCAGCTCGTTGGCTCATGGACCTATTTTAACTTGTTGAAAAAATGCTATAATATGGGACCTTTAAAAATAGTCTTGTTAGAAGTTGACACATATAGGGTTAAAATCTTGGCGAGTTCCATGGGTGCACTAAACTGAACCAATCTATTCCAGACCTGGGCTCTTTTAAACTTTAGTGTAAAGAAAACAGCTAGATCTCGATTAGGCATGATCTGTGGTTCTAAATGCTGCTCACAGCTCCACACTGGAAACTGCAAATGAAAAGCCTGTCAAGCTGCCACGGAGATGTGGTTAAGGAGATGGGGGCTGGGAAAAAAGAGGGAGAGAGGGAGAGAGAGATCCTCATCACACTCCCATAGAGAGATATAATTACAGTTCATGACTATGCTGACATATAAATGGCATTAAATAGGAAATGGTAGCAGTTTGGATGAGCACTTAATAAAAAGGGAAGGGGATTTATGTACAGGAAAATTAACAGAGAGATAAATAGAGAGACAAAGAGAGAAAAAGATGGTAACACACTAATAGAGTGTGGTAAGATGTGGGATAGGGAACTTATAAATGAATCATTTTATCAAAAATGTTATAGGTTGATGAAATCAGGCTTTTCAGAAATATGACTTTTGTTATAAGCCAAAATGTCTATAAGCAGCTATAACTGCAGCTTTTCCCTTTTTTCCTTTTTTTTAAACCAGTTTTCACAGTTTTCATTTTATGTCAGTAGCCCAGTGGGCCAGTATTTAACCCTCCCGTGGTGTAGCATTCCCAGGCGACTATGCAATTACATCTAAGGCATAAAAATGCTCTTACTTTGCTTTAGCCTCACCTATACATCACCACGTCAACAAGAAATTATAAGTAGGGGACTTGATTGCAGGCTTAAGGATGCAAACCGGCAAACCGGTGTGTGTTGACGCAAAAGGAAGTGAGAAGGGAAGCTGGGGGTCAGTTATAGGAAACGAGATGCAGCATAGAAGTTGACACATAAATGAATTAATCGTTTTTGGGCCATATTAAGCTAGAGGCCAGCACTTCCTAGATTGACTGACTTGGAAGAGCCTGCACAACCATGTCTTTCTTTCTCGGTGTGGTTCAGTACACATATTTGAGTCTGTGGCAGTCTTGTGGATCTCAGTCGCCCTCCTGGTGCAGCTGCCTTGCGTCAGCAGCCTCTGTCTCTGTTAATTTGACATCAAGCCATCAAACTGACACCCTCTCAGCAAGCCCGTGGTTATACCCGCTGCCTATCTACAGAAACGACTGCAATGTAGTGAACAAGTACACAAAATCAACATGGTAATCATGGCCTGCTCATGCAAGTGGGTACAGAGTAGCTGTAGCACATGCTTAAGATTCTTTACATAGAAAATATCTTCAATAAAAGATGCTAGTCACCCGTTAGAATACTTGAGTAAAGGACCAAGTGTTTTATAACAGTATTAAAAGTATTTTGGTGGTATTAGTAAAGGTAAGCCCTTGCATGAACTATTCAAAGCTCAAAGTCTTAATGTTAAGTGCTTAAATTTGCTTGTTTTCAAAATGTGATGGCAATTCTCAAATTCACTCGATTCCAATAATGTTGAGAGCCAGGCATTTCAATAGAAAAGTACTGGAGTAAATAGTAAATTACTCTTTTTATCACTGTAACAAATTAGAGAGGACAATTTTGCGTATATTAATAATACTCTAAGTACAATATACTGTACTTAGAGTAATACTTCAGTAGAGTAGCAAAATACAATTACTCAAGTACTCTACACCACTGCACTCATAGCAAAAAGGTGAATTTTCCACAGTTAAAAACACCAGAAATGCAACTGATCTCACTGCTCACTAAGATGCTGACCAACAACTGCAGTCTAAATGAAATCTGTAGTCTCCAGTCCCTGAGGAACCCAGTCAGCTCATCAGTTTACCTCTATTACCCGTCACACGTGTCTGGAACTTAAAGACAGCAAAAATGGACATTGACTGTGTGTCTTCAGTGAAGGAAAACAGCACAAAATACTTGGAATGCAGATTTGCAAAATAATACATTGTGAGTTAAGAGAATTGATCCTAAAGACTGTTAGGAAACCTTTTGGGGCAGTTGGTAGTGTAAACGTTAGGGTGTTCACCATTCGAATCGGTCGCTGATTCACCGGTCGCTGATTCGAATCCCAGACGGCTAAAGGTACCAATGAGTTACACATGAACAATGTACCATCCCCAAGCACTGCTGTGTGCGATGCTGTGGTGTGTTCACAATGATAAATAATCACTCACTCTCACTTAAGGTTATTAATATTTTACAGTTGTCTTTAAATAACTTTACATTTAATTCATTCATTATCCGAACTGCTCAGTCCAAACTGGGGTGACGGGGGGGACTGGAGCCTATCCCGGAAACTACGGGCACAAGGCGGGGAACAACCCCGGGCAGGCGCCAACACACCGCAGGGCACACACACTTACACAATCACGCTCTCATTCACATCTTACGGGGACACTTTAAAGTCGCCATTAACCTACAGTGTATGCTTTTGGACTGTGGGAGGAAACCGGAGCACCCGGAGGAAACCCACGCAAACATAGGAAGAGCATGCAAACTCCACAAAGAAAGGACTTACAGCCGACCCGGGAATCAAACCCAGGACCTTCTCGCTGTGAGGCGGCAGTGCTAACCACTGTCCCACCGTGCCACCCCTTTACATTTAATGTTACATAAAATCTCTTAAGATTTCTTAAGTGTTATTTTTGCAAATGGTAATGACACCTTGTCATTGTCAAAGTTATGAAAATCTGTCTTCTGCTAGTCATTATCCAGTCAAGTTTTCATTTTACTTAACAATTACCAAGATGAACCAGTAATTAGTCCCAATCTGCAGTGGGTTTAAATGGTGAGAACTAAACTCTGACCAGTAGTTTGACTTGATGAACTCGGAAGCCACACCACTTCTTAAAAGTTTTTTTTAAATTCTACTGACACTATGAAAATGTGAAGTCTGCAACCATTTCTCTCATTCAGCAATTAAAAGATGAAGCTGATCAAAAACCCATCAAGCTTCCTGAACTCAGTACCAGAATTTTTTCTCACCTGACAAAATTCACTGCAGATTGGAACTAATAATGGGTTGGTATTCTTGAGGAACTGAAGAGCAACCATATTCCACATTTGATGATACATGACATAAAGAGGACAGATTTTCACATCTCTGACCGTTATTAGAGAGTTCAGGGTTAAGATAGGTTTTGTTTTATCTAATGATTCAGAGAGAAAGTAAATTACGCCACACCACACATCTCTCCCACATCTGCCCTAAAGCCCGGTTTGGGTTTAGGGTGTGGGCACACGCCAACAGCTGTGCCCAACTGGCCCCAGATGTGCCATTTTGGTGCCGTTCCCTGCTGTTTGTTCAGATCACGCCCGCTTTTCCTGCCCCCGGGGTGGCGTGTGGGTGTGAAACTGATCTGCGAGATGAGACAGCCTGCCACAAGTGGAGTGTGTGCATGTGTGTGTGTGTGTGTGCGCATGTGGGGGGTGGGGGATGGTCTCCCACACACGAGACGATGCCGAGTCAGCGCCACAGAGCCACAGAGTGGAAAATAGAGGAGCCCAGCTCCCTCTTTATATGATTTATCTTGTTCATGTGGCTCAGGGACTTCCGGCTGCTCAATTATGGCTCACTACCATTCCTGAATTATCCAAGAGAGGACGGGGGAAGAGACGAGACGAGACAAGACCAGTCTCAGAGGGTTTCCATGATGAAGGGCGTTTTATTGTAACATGGCTGTGATCTTATCTCTCAAAAGATCTGGATTAGTCTAAAGCTTTCCTCTCCACTGCTGTCTTGAATATTCTCAAAAACATGAAAATTTTAAGGTCCGCTTGCTCAGTTTGTCTTCACTATATGAGGAATAGATATTTACACAGGAAAATAAGTTACTACACTAAATTTGTGTACTCATTTCATTTATTTTCAATTAAGAAAGCTATTTCAATGTCTTGTATAAAGATAAATCTTCTCAAATCATGTTTTACACGCAGTTAGTAAAAATCATTATCATATACCATTAATTTAAAAAAAAAAAAAAAAAAAAACAATACCAGGCAGACCTCCTTGTTACTGCTCTTTGTGCAGAGATTAGGGTCTGGAATGCATCTTGAGTTTGACGATGATGAAACACTTTCAACACAGTTGGTTTCAAACATAGATGTAGACTGACATCTGGTGGCTACGAGGCAAAAGCGCTTTGGGATGAACTGAGATTTCAGACAATAATACGCAGTGACACGTTATATATTTGACTCTGAACATTAATACAGACTAAATGTGTTAGTTCTCACTCTGTAAAAACGCAAAAGTTGTAACTTGGGAAACAAACTTCAACATCAATAAAATCAATCGCAATGAAATATGGGATGCATAAGAAACAAATCAATAGAAATTCATAATTCACAGCAACTTATATTCACAGCCAAACAGTCTTCTTTGGCGTAAAACTGGCAAGTGGGACGATGTAGACAATAACGTCAAGAATAATGGATCATGTTAATGCCTGTACTGGCTAATTTAAAAAATGTAGGTAGTTTCAACATTTATGCTGTGTGTGTTCCTGTTGTTCCTTTTTATGTTAGTGAAGCGTAAGTTTCATGTGGAACCTTGACCTATTTCATTTCGCCATAAAAACTATAAAGAGAAAATGCAGAAAGAAACTGTTCATATTTTTGGTACCTCTTTGTCTGTGCTTTAGCTTTAACAGGTTGTAACTAACAAATATTGCTGATATGTAACATATAGATAAGGTCAGAATTATTAGCCTATGAAATCACATAACGTTGGGATTTTAAGTGAGTGATTATTCGTCATTGTGAACACAGCACAGTGCAGCATGCACAACGAAATGTAACCTCTGCATCTGACCCATCTGTAAAGGAGCAGTGGGCAGCTAACAAGGGCGAGCAGTGCTTGGGGACGATACTCTGCTGATGAGTTGGCACATGTCTCTTCAGGTATACAAGCCCACTCTTCCATGGCAAGATTAGTTCCAGCTCATCCAGATTGTGGGTCGACATTGACCTTCACCAATGGAGTTTTTCTTGGACGGTGACCTTGAAGTACTCCATGATGCCCTCACAACTGCCTTCCTTGACACATCAACTCCAGAAGAGGGCAGCTCAGCAACAATCACCTTGGCAGAGACCCGAGGGTTCCTTGTTAACGTCTCTATTTTTCTGTGCTAAGTTTTTGAACTTTTAGTCACGCCCGGGTTTGTGGTTTGTTTGCAACAGAATATGTTTCCTGGTGCTTTGCAATGATGCATCGAGCAGCTGTTCTAGACACTGTGAAATGTCTGGAAATGGCAGTGTAGCCTTCACCCTCACGGCAAGCATCTACAATCCTCTTTCTGAGTTTCTCTTTTTTTGGCATGATGAAATTGCTTTTTACCAAAAGTGTCAGAGTGGTTCAAGTGTCACTGGCCCTGTTAACCAGAGATCCTTATGTCAAGTTCAATGCTGACTGATTACTCAGGTGTGGTATGAAAGTTAATTGAATGTTCAGGTTTGTCTTGAAATAATAACAATAATCATTTTGCCCTTGTCATTTTTCAATTTTCTTGCTAAAATTCAATAAAATATCTTAATCAAACTTTGTGGAGATTTTGTCTTTGTTCTTTTGGAAGCAATACAAGTACAAACAGTTTTTGCTATGGTTATTTCCATGGAAATATTAAGGGTTTTGAATGATTTCATTAGGAAAGGATAATAATTCTGACCTTAACTATAAGCATAAGTGCATGAAAGCAGGCTACCTGTTTTTCTTCCGATAAACGCATACTTTATAAATTCACACTTACACACATGGCGTGTGTAGACTTCTTATGGGCACACAATTATTTTACTTATATAAAAACACGCTGCTGCAACAATGAGGTTTTCCCCTTTTTAGGAAAAAGTGCAAGTGTATCACATGTCAGTATTTATCTACAGTAAACTCTAATAGCATATCTAGAATAAAAAAATCCCTTTTTGCATAAAGATCTGCGTTAATATTTTTCTGAAGATACATTTCCTCTAAAATGTAAAGTGTAACATCATTGTGAACTACCCTGACTGGGCAGATTTGTTTCCCACCCTTCATAAGCATTTTTATGGAAACCCTTACCAAGCGTTTCCCTCAGTCGCAGCTATTTATATTGTTCCAGAAAGTGCAAAATGAAGTTCAAATCACACCAGCAAACACACTTTGCAATGAGGGTCCCGCGCATTGCGGTGGGGCCATAGACGGGGCATCGTGGCATAGTTGTGCGTCTCGGCTTTGGTCCTCAGGCTGCAGGTGTGTTGTCCTTTGCTTCTCCGTCTCCCTCTAAAAGTCTCTCTGTTTCACTGGAATCCTCTATTCGGAAGTGTCGGAGAGCACTGGGATGAAACAGCATGTAAGAGTGAGTAAGCTTTTTGCACACAGCCATGCATTTTACATCCATCTTTAAGGAGCACTGCTATGGAAATTTAAGTCGATAATGTGTGCGTGTATATGTGTACGCACCAATACAGAAAACAGGAACAACGAACTAGCAGTTTGAGGAAAACATTTAGTTTCATATCACAGAAATGACAGCTGTTGTTCTGCACAGATTAGGTTTTGGCAAACTTGGATGGTGATGGTTGGTGAGGGGGGTTCTGCATGCGAAAGAACCAGTCACACAAGGTGTTTTACCTTATAGTTGTGGTCAAAGAATGTTTTTAAAAGAGCTTCCTCATTTGCACTTTAGAACAGCCTTCTTTTGTCATTTATCAGGTGCTCTTATCCTGTTACAGTCTATTACTTTTTACAGTCTTGTTTGAGTTTCTCATTTTTTTCCTCAGCATTGTTTAGGCGTGTAATGAATACCTAATGCAGATAAGTCGCAATCAATGACCTGTTACACCTTCACATTTCTCACAGCGTTGGATAACTCTCACTTGTTTTCTGCTCAAATAAACAGGAATGCTTCAATCCTATCAGTTACCACAATTGTTTTTTATTAGCTCAATAGTCTGTTTTCATGTCCACATTTAGACCAATTAAAAAGCAGAGACATAAACAGCACAGCTTCGTCCTGCTTTTGGTCCTGCTTTAGAAACCGGAGCAGCCGGAGAAAACACAGGGAGAACAGGCAAACTCCACACAGAGGTCCCACGGCCGACCCGAGGATCGAATACAAGACCCAGGACCTGTGAGGCGGCAGTGCTAACCACCACCCAGTGTGACACTGTGCCACCCAGCGTATAAAAACATTGGGGCTCATTAACCAATGGTTTTTATGTATATGGTTTTATGTTCATGTTTAAATATATATATATATATATATATATTATATATATATATATATATATATATATATATAAACATGAACATAAAAAAGATAGTCATAGAAAACTTTGTAACTGCAAAAATGGGTTTGAAGATCTTAATTCTTCATTAAAACGGTTAATTGAATGAGATGGATTGTGTTTGTCGCGATTGTTGTTCTGAATTGCAATTCTTGGTGCCAAAGTGAAAAAGTGGCAAAAGAATCACTGGACAGTCCAATGTTGCTATTATCTTATTGACTTAAACTGACAAATATTTCAGAGTCCAATCCAAATATAGAAGTTAAACAGATTCAGTCAACCCCATTGTGCCCAGACTCATTTCCTTGATATTTCATTGACTGTGGCCGTCATTACTGAGGAAATGGTTCAGATATTTATTAATGTAGGCTATTGATTAAGCAGGGACACTCTAACAATCTTCTCCTACTGAAACTTGAACAGATGAACTATTTCCTAATCACAGTGACATTTTCTTTAGGACCTTTTTTGGTCTTGCTCTGGATCTCCAGTGGCTGTAGTGCTGAAGATAGAATTGCACCAAACCAACAACTATGGTCCCATAGCAGCAGCCTCCTACCACAAAAGTAAGCTTCGGAAATTGTACACTTACCCCAGCAGACTCATGGGAATGAGGCAGAGTCCGACATGGGAGGAAGACAAAGCCTTGGGGGCACAGGACACCGTGTTAGCACTAGATGCTGCTGAATGCTGCATTTGCCCGTGTTGATGCACAAGGTTATCGATGAAAAGCCACGCCAAGCGAACAGGGCCCCTGAAACACACACAGCAAAAAAACAAACACTCACCCGATGTTGACTTTGCTCTCTGGCTTGCTATCGGTCATGCATGGGCCCCGAAAGCCAGACACCAGCGTTCTGAACTTCCTGTTTTTTTCCTTGCTAAA
Organism: Distichodus sexfasciatus; assembly: GCA_032718565.1. NCBI lineage: Eukaryota > Metazoa > Chordata > Actinopteri > Characiformes > Distichodontidae > Distichodus > Distichodus sexfasciatus. The sequence goes on along the minus strand of JAVGVS010000066.1, from coordinate 424,810 downwards.
GGCGCTACTGACCCGGCAGACAAGGCCTCGGCAATCAATGGGGTTTAATAATCAACTCTGCTTAAGCAAGAAACTCTGGAAACACACATAGAGTCGATGAGAGAAAATTCCTATGCAGTGGATGTAAGCTGAAGAATTAAACAACTCTGCCATGGAACAGTGATAGTGAAGATAGAGCTCTCATGAGAAAGATGCTTGGCTGGGTAAGAGCTCCTTCGTTTGAGATGCAACCTCCAGAGTGAACACCTTTACCCTGCTCAGAGTTTGAGACCACCTTTGACATCATGGACCGCATGACCGGGAAAGGCATTATGGCCAAAAACATGGGAATCCTCACTGCAAAGAGAAAAAGACAAATCACCCTCGATGGTCACCTAAGCAAGAAAAAGATAAATCAGGAGATCCTTATTAAATACGCAGAATACTGTGAGTCATTTAGACGCATAGAGGTTAACAGGGTCAGTTATGAAAAGAAATAAAGCAAAGGCTATTTGGAATATGTACTGATGAAAAATAGTCTCTGACAAATAAACAAAATGACCAAGTTCTTAGTACAGCTTAATTTTATATTATCGGTCCCAGTTGATAATGGGCCACGGCCAATTTACAATGTGTAATTTGGATATGAGAAAGGCGATGTAATCATGCAAGTAGATGCCATAAACCAATACAAGAGACTGATAAGGTTTACAAGGCTGACAAACACACTTGCAGAATTTACCCAGAATTTACCCAAACTCTACCTCAAACCTAAAACAATCCTGACTAAGCGTTCATTTGGAACTTCTCATAGTCAACAAAACACAAAAATGCCACAAAGTATCACTTAACAGAGCTTGGTGTAGTTTAACCAAAAAGGATAAGACCACTGATCAAGAGAAATCAAATTCACGATTGAACGCTATGAGCTTGCATTTTAGGACCTGTTAAGTTGTATGTATTGTGATACTTGTCAGCATCTCAGCATAATATCTGCCTCTAGTATCACCAATGGATGCTATAAACTCTAATTTCCAATACTACAACACCTATAATGGTTAAAGTTGCATTAAGGTTAACGTAATATTGTATGGAATCACTATAAGCAGGGTTTTAAAGGGAAAAAATTAGATTTCACTAGTACAATAGGAGTCCCAGGATTTTGGAAACTTCACATTCTCAGGTGAGAAGCAGGAATTCACAGACAATTGACACATGTAACTTGTTTTTAAATACTGGTCAGGGAATAAGTAAGAACTTTAAAAATGCAATAAGAGAGAGACCAGCATAAGCCTGATGTAAATGTAAGCAGTAGGTAAAAACCTACAGTAGCGCCTTCATGTTTCTTACTGATATGGGGAAACATTAAACAAACTTCCATCTTTATCTAACATTATTGAAAATAGACTACTTTCCCTTATAAACCATCTGTCGCTTGAGCCTTCAGGAGATAAGAATGAGTTCCACTTGTTTTTAGTGGACTGGACATTTTACCGTCCATTGCCTTTCACAACAGCATGTGTAGAAACAGATCAGATCACAGATGAATAACAACCTTGGCTGGTTTATTTTTAACTAACACCTCTTTTTAGGTCTATCTGAAACAGTAACCCACTAATCTATTCAACTTTGGGTCAGTTTCTGACCATGTGACCCTAGTTGTCCTTACCATTATTAAGATGTGGTGTACACAGCAACAACGTGGTAGCCAATGTTACACTGGTTTGAATGTGCAAGAGAATTTGCGACACTGCTGTAGCCAGTTTTTAAAGACAATTGTATCACTAGGTTAGATCAGTTAACAAACCCTACAAATCGATCAAGAACACAAAGAACTGATTAATTTGTTCTAATTGAGTACAATTTTTTGAACCTTGGGTTACTTGAGACAACATACCAAGAAACATCAGCAGCGTGGTTTTGGCAAAAATATCATCGATCATTCCTACAAAGGCGGAGAGCATCGATGAAGGCGATGGCAGCCCTTCGAGGTAGTAGCGACAGCATTACCTACCGACAAAGCTGGTGATGAAGACAACAGTGGAGAAGCGCGAGCCATAGCGATGAGGATCTCGTTCCAACACAGCGGCTCCTTGAGCGTAAAGCGTGATGACTGACAAGCACTCCATAGTTGGCCCAAGCTGAAAGTACAGAAGATGACGATGAGCAGGAGCAGTAGACAGTTCCTTCCTGCTGCCTCGGCGAAAAGAAGGTTGCTAGATCCCAAGTATGGCTGCTTCACTGCACCACCGCCGAACACTGTCCTCATACTTGTGAGAGTTCACCAACCTGCTCTCTTCCAGGATGAAAACAACATACAAAAGATTGACCAAATGGAACAAGGCGGCAGTGACGAAGGGCCAGTTAAATCCCGCCGCTCGGAGGAAGTAGCCGGTAGAGATTAAGGCCACTCCGGAGAGCAGTCCGATCACCATGTCCACCCCGGCCATGCGGAGGTCTTCTGTTTGCCGTCCTCGCACAGGTCAGCCACATACAGTAGCCGTAGCATAACAGGCACCAATGCTGCGAAAAGGGAACTGATGAAGGAGGCCGCTATGAGCAAATAGAGGTTGAGCTCGAAGAAAATGGCAGAAGGACAGACTGATGAACTAGTGCTCCAATGGCGGGAGGATCATGGTGATCTTTGTTGATTGGTCACTGTGCGTCACCACGATGAGGTCGCCAGGAGACTGGGATCATTGAAAAAGCTCGGCGGGTACATGGAGAAAGAAGCGAAGCTGCTTTCTGCACCTCTAAGGAAGAGAATCAAACGAATTGGATTATCATTTTGCAGTTCTTAGTGCAGTTAAGAAAAAAAATCAATACAGGACAGAAACAACATATAGTGCAGTGGTTTAAGTTTCTGAAACCCTGTGTTGGTGGCTAGAGATTGAGGTGGATTAGGGCTGGGCTGATATTTTCCCCATATTGATGCGATGTCGATTTTATCGCGATTTCTTTCTGATACTGCCTGTTTGAAAAGCATCTGGACTGAATCCTGAGGAAACTAGAGATTAGTTCAACATTTTGTTAACTTATAAAGCAAATAACATGCATTAACAAGAAAATTTTGAAAAGATATAGGAACACACATGCACCTATTCACATCCTTCAATTAGATACAGTGAATTGTAAATGCTGTAGAACAGTTAATCAACATATAAAGCAAATGTACAGTGTACAGAAGACTCTACTAAGCAAACATCTCAAATGTTTGTAGATTTAGTACAAAACCAAACAAAGTAAATAGGTCAATAACTCATTCAAGAATGAATTGTAAGCTAAAAGACAAATGAAGAAAAATCTAAGAATATGATCCCACTTATTTACATTCTCAGTATTTTTGGAGATATAAATAACAAATGTAAATCTTATAAGCAAGTTATGATGCTACATAGGCTGTCCACAATATTTCTACTTGCAAACATTCATCCTCTGTGTCAAAAACAATACAGATTTGAATGATTTTACCTTAAAGGATTATTTAAACAATATATAATAACAGCTTTGACTCACTCACATCAAATGGACATCTGCACTGCTCCAAATTTGTCATAGTTGATGTGTACATTATCATCGACTTCAGGAAGAACCAGCCAAAGACATAGTCCTCCTTATAAATAATACTGGGGGTGAGGTGGTTAACAGCACAAAGTTCCTGGGTGTGCAGATCCGCGGACAAATTGACCTGATTTGTAACATCGCAGCTCTCTTGTGAAAGCTCCAAACACTTGCACTTCTTCGTCGGATGGGAGGGGTACACCTTCCCTTCCTGTCCTCACCACCTTCTATAGGCGCACCATAGAGTGTGCTGATAAGCAGCATCTCTGTCTGGTATGGATCCTTCAAGCTTCTGAACTGGAAGGCAGTGCAGAGTGAGTGAGGACAGCGGAAAATATTATTGGGACTGCGCTTCCTCCCATACAGGACATCGAATACAAGCGCTGCTTGACTAGGGTTCAGAATATTGTCCATGACCCCACTCATCCTCACCGTGGACTGTTCTCTCTGCTGGCCTCTGGGAAGAGGTTTGCAGCATCAGAGTAGAACAGATTCTGCTTCTTCCCTATTCAATCAGACTTCCTAAACTCCCAGCCGCTACAGCCACAATTACAATTAGAGATGTGCAATAACTACTGTCCCTTGACCTATGCAGACCGACTGTGTTAAATTTAGTATAATTTTTATATGTGTATGCGTGTAAATATGTGTTTGCATAGATATATATACACATATAGTATTTCTTGTATTTCATTTTATTTTTTATTAGGAACAAGACTGTATTTTAAGTATTGTGAGTCAAGCGTAACGTAATTTCGTTCAAATATACACTGTGTGTATTATCTAGATACAATAAAGTTATTATGTACTATTATTACTATTATTATTAAATGCTCACAGTCTTGAAATCAGTCCACTGACTGGCGACTGTATAAATATTTACTTTTTTTTATGTATGTTTTTTTTTTTGTATGTGCTGTGGTGTGTTCACAATGACAAATAATCACTTACCTTCACTTATGAAAGTGCTGAAACTGTAGCTATAACTACTAGAAATAGCATTTTATTGGCTCGCTGAGTTTTTATTATGTAGGGATGATTGGGCGATATATATCGATTTTATCGATTAATTGAATTACAGTTCAGGGCGATGTGTTTTTATAATCGATTTTATTACTTATTTTACCTTGGTATCAAAAAGCGGAACTAATGTGATGCATCGTTCTACATGGAGTAAATTAGCGCGGCGCTGCCCAAACCCTGTAACAGATTCACAAACAACATAGCGACAGGAAAAGTATAAGCGTCACATCGGTGCCAAAACAAGGCGTATAAAATGGCTTGCAAAAAAAATTTAAGTAAATTTCTGATCGCGATGCAAATGTGACACTCGAGAACCTAAATTTAGAATCGAGTCTTGGCGGTTAAATGTGATCCTCCCCTCCCTCCATAATTAGAACTTTTTTAGGTGAATAAATATGATTATAATATAAAACCACGGGTGAAAGAATAAATATGGAAGCGAATTCAGGAAAAAAATAAGCGATTTAAAAACAAAAGCCTTAGTTTAATGGGGCCCTATGCTTATGTGCAAAAGACATAGTTGCTTATACATACTCTTGTCGCCGGGATTCATTAACATACTTAAGCGTTTTTGACCGAAGTCGTGCTTCCAAGCATAAATATTTTCTGAATTTGACTTGCCACAACTGTATAATAGAAACCGCGATCAAAGAATCATTGGTGGGGAAAGCTGGAGGAGGAGGTGTGTTATTCTGCCCACAGCCTTTGACATGTGGTTTTGAACCATTTATTTGCCATCTGTAGTTTGATTTTGAGTAGGGGAGGAGAAAATCGATTAAAATTGAAAATCGGATTTATTGTGAAACAACGGAGATTTTATTTTGACCCTATCGCCCCAGCTCTGCTGGGGACATTCTGGCTTAGTACTATGAAGAACAATGAGTTAATGCCAGAGTGGAAACACTTCTTTATCCATTGGGGAATCAACTGGATATATAATAAAATTAGTTGAGAACAAATAATTTATTTTTTAATCCTTTTAATTTAGCATTTCTGTATATCAAATTATTATGTGCTTTGAGTAACATGTATTTGAGGGGGTTAGATCTATCTTATTCAATTTTCAGAGTCATATCTACAGTACAGCCAGAATTAACAGGGAGGCCAATCCTGCTTGTTATGTTGTCTGATAGAATGCAACATTTTGCATTTTGTTCCAAGGAAAACACTTCCCTCCGCTGTTTTCAACGAACTGCGTTGTTCCGTGACAGGGGACAACTTTTGGCGAACCGCAATTTTTCGGCATAATGCCAGTGACGAAACGCTGCAGTTGTGAGTTACACTGACTGCGTATGTGATCAAGTAAATATATTTCTAAAGCTGATCAAAAATGTCGAACTGAATTTTATGATGATCACCTGTCGCAATAAATATCGCCCAGCCCTAGTTTGGATTCTGTTTTTCCACTTTTAGGTCCCAGTAGACTCTCAACCCAAGTTGCTCAAGGGAGACTGTTCTAGTAATTAGGAAATGCTAGTTGCTCTGGATAAGGCCATCTGATAAATGCTGTTAATGCTATAATACTGTTTAATACTGTTAGGAGACAGCTTATATAATTTAAGACAAAATATGCCATATTATAGTATATTAATATACCAAAATGCCCCATCCTTGTATTATTAATTTTTAAAAAGAGTATGTTGATTTGAAAAATTCAATTACTCTTAAGTTTTTGGCAACAGATCATTTAGCCTTGCCAATGTTTCATCAGATTCTAAATTAAACACAACGATTACCTTGACTCTATACTGCTAAAAAATAATGAAACGTTGGGGTTTTGCATTATTTTCTTTTGATAGGCACAAAATGCTTTGTGAGAGCAATGTCAATGAAAAGAGGAAGCGGGGTAAAAGAAAGCAGAAGGAAGAATTGAGAGGACATTGCCTTTACTATTAATACCTGAAGGTTCTAATAAAATTCTAACCAGCAGCAACAGGTGACATGTCATGACACAAACCAACAATAGATTGGTTGATTTCCATCTGCAACTCTTAACAACTCAGACATGCACTCGTTCGACTACTTTACATTTCTTAAAGAGTTTATAAAGGTTTGTTCGTTTAATACTGGCCTGGTGGAGGCTGGAGTTAGCGCGCTGCTGTTTGTGGAGCATCGGGGAGAAGTGTCAATGCAGGGTACGTCGTGTTGGTTATCGCCACCTGATCGCCGATACACATACTGCTGGACCAGGGGATAGATCATAAAGCTGGAGAACGCGTAGATTGCGACCACCGGCTCCACAAAATACAGCCTCTTCATCCTGCAGAGACGCTGCTGAATAAAACATAATAATATATGTCGCCCAGGTGGCCACTTTGGAAGCTTCTCAACTAGGCGTCGTTACCCTAGCCTTCACCAAAAAATAAGGGGATAGACAGCTTAAACATTACTGTACCTAAACTAGCCAAAATGGTCAAATTACACCCTATCTGTCAGCCCCATTCTGTCACATAGTTTTTGCACACTACAGACAGCTACGTTCGCATATTTGTATAAGGCCTCTTAGAAACTTATTTCTCTTCTTTATTAATATAAACAAACTCATAAACTCCACCGCGCCTCTTTTTGTCGTCGTCCCGAACTGTCATCCTTGACGCCGTCGCGTCGATCGCGACTCTTGCAGAAATCTGTCGCGTTCCTGTCGCGGACCCTCTGTGGACAGTGATTGGTGGAGTTTTTTATGAAGGACCGCCCCTTTGTCTCCTCTGTGCGGCCCTTAATGCTGTCAATCACGTAGTGGGCCGGCGAAAGATGTGGCGTATGAGACAGCGTAATTACTGTGTGCTGTTGTTTTCTCCTGTTTTCTATCAAACTTAATGAACGATTCACGGATTTATAAACATTAAATATTGATAGTCACTTTAATTCCTAATATTTGTTTTTATTTGCTGTTTAGTTTTTTTTGCTCTTTCCTTAACCACTGAATTCCCCATCAATTAACTCTAATATAGTACATGTGCAAAAATATTAACATATAATAATTATAATAACAAAACAGAGTGACTGATCATTATAATATGAATCACACTTTATACAATTAATATAACAGTCACATAATATAACAGTTAATGTAAACTACAACGTTAATACATCGACTGGAAATTTTATTTCATAATTTCAAAATTGATGGCATAAAGAATACAGAAGAATTCTGCAAATGCTGCTGGTATTACTGTAAACTCAATAACATTCAGTGAATGATTTTATCATTTACACCTACAACGTTATCTGTAATAATATTTAGTACATAATAGATTTTTTAGGTACGATTTAATTTCTGTTTATCAAGCACCTTTAACTAGATCTTTACATTTACATATCTATATCCATTTTACATTTGATTTATACCTTAGTTTGCAGATTGTGTCAAGGTGCTACTATAAATGATTTTATGTATATTAAATTTTTTTATTTTGATGATGTCTCACATCGGTTTTCATATTCATGTCAGTTTTCCAAATTGGAAGCAATAGAAATATAAATGTTTCCTAGAAGTTATTTATAACTATGTACATAACCTAACCATATTAGTTGTATTTTATTCGTTTATTTTAAAGCTCACTATCTTCTGGCGCCTCAAATGTGGATCGAACACTCAGCTGGCGTAAAATTAAACGACTTCTCCCTCGTATTCCAGTCTATTACAGCTGTTTGTTTCCGCACAATTGCACATTCCATTATTGGTCCGTTGTACACGTTCCGCCAAAGGCTTTTTGAAGCTGTCAGTCATGCAGTGGGCTGGCGAAAGATGTCATCAAAGTGTCATAACGTTCACTGCCGTCTATTTCTCAACCTTCACAATGATTCTCAATGTCGTTGCAAAGCAAAACGTTTGAAAATTTTTGAGATATAAAGGAAAACGAAAGTATGAACACAAAGGTTGTTTTACTTTGTCATTTTATCTGTATTATGCATAAATTACTTAATATGGTTATTAAGTAACCATATTAAGCTTTTGAATATATCGGAAAATATTCCCATCAATTTTACTAATGATGTTTCACATTAATTTACTAATTTACTATATGCGTCCTTTCGCAATGTTTAAGGACGTTTTTATTTATTGATTTTTTTTTTATGAGAAGACAAAAAAAGACTTCATAATTTGGCTGCAAATGTAATCTAGTCTTTTATTTATAATGTATAATAAAAGAGTTGGGCATGACGAATAATTTTCTTATCCAAACATTTAAAAAGTTTAATTAATATATTTATATTATTATATAATGTATTATCATATAACACATTCATATTCTCTTTATCAAGTTTTCAAAAGTGAGATTCTTTGGATAAAAAAAAGTATGCATTTAACCCTCCTGTTATGTTGCGGATCAAACTGACCCATTAAAAAAAAAAAAAAAGTTTAAAGCATTATTTCCGTGTGAAACTTCTTATGCTTGGCTTAATAAGGGTAATCAACATGTAAAATAAAAATGGTTCATTTCACATGAAAAACGAGTGAATTATCCGAATTAAACCATGATCTTTGAGAGGTAAATAACACCATTACACCAAATATTGATTGAAATGGTTAGTAATGGAGTTAATAATGAGATATAAACAATGTTTATTGGGATTTTTTGGTTTCTGACACTTTGGGATAATTAAACATGTACCGGGTCAAATTGACCCAGAAACATCATTGGTAGTCCTGAGGAACAAACATAACAGAAGGGTTAAATTATTATTTCAGAATATAATTACTATAATGTTAATTTATAGTCAGATTCAAGATTCAGCAGCATTGTACGTAGCAGACAGAGCAGAAGCATGTGATATTTGGACAGTGAAATGTGGCAACCAGTAAAAATGATCATCACAATTGAGGTTATGGCAGTATGTAATAGCAGAATTAAGACAGTAAAATGTGGCAGATAGTATACGTGATCATAACAATATGAGGTATGTATTAGCAGTATGTAATAGCAGAATTGAGACTTAGAAAGGCATGTCCTGGTTTAGAAAACGGATGACCTGAGGATAGAAACTCCTCCTGATTCTCTGTTTTGGACATGATGGTGCGGAACCTTCTGCCTGATTGCAGAAGATGAAAAAGTCAGAAAGTCAGGAAGAGCATTCGGTGCAAAACTTTTGCCAGTTTAAAATGCGTACAAGGCAGTTGATCCGCTGTGGCGACCCCTAACGGGAGAAGCCTAAAAAAATAAAATATTTCATAATATAATTATAAAATGTTACTTGAATAAATTTAGTTTAAATTACATTGACAATATATGTGATCTATCTACCGATGTCCTACTTTGTCTTTAGCTCAGAAGTAATTTATTTTCATCATATTTGCTATTAATGGTTTACGGCATCTTATCAGATCCTGGCGCAGGCTGGACGTGTGTTATGGCGGAAATGACATCATCCGTAAGCTTTAAAATGTGGGCGGGGTTTAACTAGCCGCTCGCTAATCGCCTGCTGTCAACCGAATGCGATTGTCACCCCGGCGGAGGCACAACACTGACAGGTACGGGAAGCATCCCATTATTAATTTCTCGCATATAAGAAGAATAAGCATCGTAGATCGCATAACCAGAATGTGGGGCTGTGAAAATAGCTCTTTTGTTAAATCGTAATGCAAGGGTGAGCGATTTTGTTCCTAACGTTAGTTTTGGCTGCGTCCCAAGGCACAAATAGGCGTGAGAACAGCATGTCAGAATCCTAGTTTATTCAGCATATATTACACATTCATCACGTTTGTTTAAAGTTTTAACAAGATATAAGATAGTAGAAGTAAGATAGTCGGCCTTTTCCCGAGCAAATCGATCGCTCGGTTGAGACTGTCTGATTTTAAATAAAATGTAATATTTTGTCAGCTACCAATTTGAGACAAGCTACGATAAATGCAACATTTCGCTCGATAAAGGTGATAAATGTCTATGCAATCGGCCATTTAAAAAACAGTCTCACGATCACCCTGTCTTACCCAGCTAATCTGACTTCCTCTATTAGGGCCCGCTGTATTAGCCCGCTAGGTTAAATTAGCATCTTAGCTAACGCCGTATCTGTGGCTGTGTCCTAAAGCGCATATCGCTACTGCATCAGAATAACACGCAGCTTCCACCCAACCGAGCCAGAGCAAGTAAGTGATGGAGACTCGGCCTGTCTTTTCTACCTTTATGCGCCCAGCTGTCCCGAACTTAGGCCAAGATTTGTGGATTTGAATCTTTAACAGGTTAGCTCTTTAGCGTTGTACCCGCTTGATCTTCGGTATAGGCGGCTAGCTGGACGGAGCCAGACTCGATGTTGTTGATGCGATGGATAAGATTGTGTGTCACATTAAGTCGTTTTGTATGTTGTGTGTGTTGGAAGACGTCGGCAAGGGCAAACGCACAGCTTTACATTCTGTCCTTACATTTCATTTCATTATATTACATTACGACAGAATTCACTAATCGCGGCGTCCATCCTTCAGTTTTGGCAGTCATCCCCTGCTTGGAAGAGTTTGCATGCAAAAACATAAACGCAGTGCATGTGTTTTGCCTAATGGAGCTCCGAGGAAAGGGGCGATATTGTTTAGTCTTCCTCTGAATCCACTGAAAAGGGTGTCTGTGTGTTTCTGTGACCGGCTTTCATTGCTAGGTTTCAGACAAGTTGTGTCGAGCATCAGTCATGGCCTTCAGTAAAGGATACCGCATTTACCACAAGCTGGACCCGCCGCCCTACAGTGTGATCGTGGAAACCAGGAATCGTGACGAATGTCTTATGTTCGAGTCCGGCGCTGTGGCCGTTCTGTGTAAGATACACTGACACTCAGCATTACAGCACAACATCAACACATGCCAGATAGTCACATCTCTGGACATATAAGTTAACTATTCCTGTTTTATTTATTTAGCCATTTTACAACAAAATTGTCACTAAGCGTCTTCACATGTTCCTCATCCAATCCTCTAACAGGCCAGTACAGTATATGCCAACAGCTCCAGAGAAATACTCCCTTTGTAGTAAATAGAAACAGCCCATAAGAGGAACCCAGATGCCGCTCCATCCACTTCTGGATAATGACAGATTAAACTCTTGCATTAGAAGTCTGTATAACACCTTGTGTACTTGTAGAACAAAGCATTTTTGTAGTTTGATTATTAGTTAAAGTTCATGAGGTTCCTTCTGGTTTGACGTGGCAAGGTCCCTGTAAGACCATTTATATTTACAGCATTTAGCAGATGCTCTTATCCAAACCATAATGATCATGCAGCTCATCTGATACACAATGGATGCCTTCAAGATGCATGTACAAGCCCAGGTGAAACCAGTTTATTTAATCCACACTGGGATTCAAGTGGTGTAGGTTTCTGCAAGTTTAAATGAGGAACCAGAGAAGGACAGGGTGTCTGGTCCTTCACAGATTCTTGGACGGATTCTAGTTATACAGTGATGTCAAGATGTCAATGTCTAATCTACAATAGAAGTCTGTCTGATATACAGTATATACAACATAGGTTTGCCTGATTATTTCTAATTTACTCTGACTTAAAGGGTCTTTGATAAATTTTAAGATACAATTTTTATTTCCTAAAGATTTGCCCTCCTACAAAATTATTTTGTGTGACATTTAGCTATTTAAGTTATTTAATGTTTTTGGAATTTGGGGTCCTGATGGCCTTGTAGGATACTGATCTCTAATCGAAGAAATTGTGGGTTGGAGCCCCTGAGCAAGACCCACAACCTCAAGAAGAGGGTTGAAAGACACAATTTGCAAAATGATAATCACTATGATGTCAAATGCACTGATTTTTGTCATCAGATGCTCAGAAAACCCAACCTATTTTTAAGATGTACTTGACTGCTACCGTCTTTTAAAACTGTCCGTCATTTCTTTCTACGTTTAGCGGCTGCGGAGAAGGAGGCTATTAAAAACACATACACCAAGATGCTGGATGCCTATGGTATCCTCGGCGTGCTTCGTCTCAACCTCGGTGAGTGTGAAATCGTGCCAGTGTTCATGTGAACTAAAATAGCCTCTCATTGCCTGACAGACTTAAACCCTTGGAGTTTCTGCTGGCGTCCTTCAAGGATTGTTACCAAAACAGGACTAAATCCAAAAAACAGATTAAAGGAAAATCCTTGATGTCACCACAGATATTTTGACCTCTGCTCATGCTGAGCAAGACTGAGCTGGTGGTCCTCATGGAATTATTAGTTATTATAGACACAAAGAACTGAGGCAGTGCTTAAGCTATTTTCCATCAGCATGTTATCATTCATCATTTAGGACATTCAATAAAGTTCATGACAGCGCCACTCCATGTTGCGGTCAGTGGAGTTTATTTTTGAATGCTAGAAGTCAATTCTATAATGGCAACGTGAGGCTCAGCCTGAGTCTTTTACCTTTAAAGGAGACTCCATGCTTCACAGTCTGGTAGTAGTGACTGGCTGCAGTTCGGTGGGGAAAGTGCAAGAGTCCGAGGTGTTCCGAGTCACATCTACAGACTTCATCTCGCTGAAGAACGACCCAGCAGATGAGGACAGGATCGCTGAGGTGCGCAAGGTTTTGAACTCGGGGAGTTTCTACTTTGCCTGGTCATCAACCGGAGTGAGCCTTGACCTCAGTCTGAATGCACACCGCAGGATCAGAGAGGACACTTCGGACAATCGCTTCTTTTGGTGAGTGGACGGAAACTCATTTAGCAAACATCTGTACAGTAAAAAATAGAATTGGTGGCGTCTGTGGTTTTATGTTTGTATGTTGCCATTGTTTATCTGGACATCGTTTTCCTGGAAAGTATTGCCCACAAGATGTGGTTTCGTTTTTCTAAATTACATCAACTAAAATTATTGCAGGGATTTCATCTTAGCCATTAAAAAAATCTTTCTTAATCTTCTTATTTTCATCTGCAGAATTATTGTTATTAATTGTCGGCTGTCAGTGATAAGTCTTTGGACTTTTGAAGACTTTTTGTGTTATGATGTATGACATGAACCAGGAATCAGTCTCTGCACCTGCATCTGAAGCACTACGGGGTGAACTGTGACGACTGGCTGCTGAGGCTGATGTGTGGAGGTGTGGAGATCCGCACCATCTACGCCGGACACAAGCAGGCCAAAGCCTGCGTCATCTCCCGCCTCAGCTCTGAGAGGGCAGGGACTCGCTTCAATGTCCGAGGAACCAACGACGATGGCCAGGTGGCCAACTTTGTGGAGACTGAGCAGGTAGATTTCCTGATTTCTCCTTAACCACATACTAGTCATAGGTGTGTAGTGGGCTTATTTGTAAATATATACCGATGAGCCGATGTTACAGTGGCATCTGGAAGTGAGTGAGATATATTAGGCAGCAAATGAACCTTTTGAATCGTGACACCTCTCGTTAAAGCAGCTCTTGTAGGATGTTTCAGCTCTACGCAGGGATGAAAATAATATTTTAGATGCTTTTTGAGATAGGAATGGAAGTGATAGTGTTAAATTAGCGTTTAATATAGTCTCATATCGATCACTGGCTCCTGAATCAGATCAAATTGTAAACATTTTGTAGAAGCCTTTTGATATCAACAGATATTGAATCATTGCTATTGAATTTATATAATATATCTTAATAAAACCTTTGACTTACACCCTTTAGGGAGACAAAGGCAGACAGATGAGTGTTCATAATGTTATGGTTGACGTCATGGTGAATATAGTTGTACTGTGGGTTTGGAGAATGGTTTTGCGGAAAGATGATGGTGATATTTTTGTCTAGAAATGAACTGGCATTTTAGTGAAGACCTGAGTGTTCACCTTACTCTTCATATCAGGCTTTGTTCAATCTTTTATGCATCTTTTAGTGGTAGTGCTATTGGATTTTGGGTCTGATACTGTCTCAAGATAAACTGTATTATAATACGGAGCAGACTTATTTAATTAAAATTACGATATTGGTGAAAGTTGTGATTTTTGTGTGCATTAGTTTGTGACTTCTGATTCCATGTTTAAAATTATATTGTTTGATACTGAAATTTTAATCCCTGACCAAATTGTTGTTGCATTAAAAGGTTTACAATTAAAAGATTATTTATCTTAATGCTGCATTCTGGAACAAACCCAAAATTCTCCACACAGAGGGACGTGTAGCTATTAAAAAAAAACAGGGGCATCATCATTACTTAGTATTGACCCATAAACCAATTTTTCTGTAAATCAGTCTTGAAAATGCTGGACGTTTGCAGCCGTACATTATCTTGTGTTTTGTTACCCTCAGGTCATTTTCCTTGATGACAAAGTGTCTTCCTTCATTCAAATCCGTGGATCCATACCACTTTTCTGGGAGCAGCCCGGCATACAGGTGAGTGTTGAGAATTTTGTCAGAATTCTGGTGTTATTGTGTTGGCTGTCTGATAGTTAAACCGAACTTCAGGGATGTAACTGTAAGAAATAATATAACGCTACGTAGTCAGGTTATAACAAATGTTGACCAGTTGTATTTGTGTAGAATTGCGCCCAAGGCATTTTGTCGCACCTGAATCAAAGCTGGATGGAAAGCCACACTTGATATTTGGAAGGCTTAGTTCTCTTGGTGGCTGGTGTGCCATGTCACTGGTGAAGTAGAGGGGTTGAGGTGAGGTAATTGCAATTTAAATACATTTTTAATGATCTCCTGAAAGTGAAGACAATCTTAAACATGTTATAAAAGTGACGTTGCTCTTCCCTAAATCCAGAGAACTGTGTGAAGTAGGGACGCACCTATCCACCTTTTTCGGTTCCTATGCCGATGCCAATACTTGGGCTTTGTGTATTAGCCGATCCTGAGTACCGATCCGATACCAGCTTTTAATCAATAATTTGTGTATTTCTCTGAGAGGAGGAGAGACTATTCTGTTGTACTTAAGGAAATACTTGACTTGAGTTCTAAACAACTCAAGCAATAAAACTTGTAAAAACTTGTAAGAACTAAAACAATGTAATAATTACACGCATATATTTGCTGATTTACATTTTATTAAAATGATCTCAAAAGTTATTAGTTTAACCAGAGTTGTGTAGTTTTGTGACGGTCCCTAATCCTGCAGTGCTAAAATGTTTAGGAACAGAGATTGTGAGCGAGAGTTGCTGCTGTTAAGGAAATTAAACAGTACAATCACATGATTTGTTTTTTTTTTTTTTTTCAGAGCAAATAATAATTTGGATTGTGATTGCAATATAGACTGTAAAATCCTAGACCGGTAAAGGTACCACTTAGGTACTAATGAGCAAGATACCATCCCCATGTCACTTGCCCACTGCTCCTTCACGGATGACCAAAATGCAAGGTCTTATTTCATTGTGGCGCACTGTTTGCTGTGCTGTGGTGTGTTCACAATGACAAATAATCACTCACTTAATTTGCTCGGTATAGCACCAAACTCTCCAAAGTGTATAGACATTTCTGTAAATGGAGTCCTTATTGTGCTTATCAAGCACAGCAACTAGCCAAGCATAAGGCCGTGTCTTGAAATGTTTTGATGTCTTTTCCATGGATTTGATCCTATAAAGCAGGAGACTCCAGATATGCTTTAACATGAAACTGAGAGTAACCTGAGACCCTCTGAATGTTGCTACCAAACACTTAAATATTTACGACGGAGACCTGCACTGGGAGAGTAACTTGGGTGGGACACTGCGGCACTGAAGTATACCGAAAAAACCTCAACACAATGTTACCAGTGACTCAGCCCTAGTTTAGGTGTCCAAAAGGGGAATTTCAGTTTCATTTGTGTATACACAAATAAACAGTTAGGTAAAATGATACAGGGAAAAGTATCACAGTGCCAGTTTGTTATGGTCTTTGAGATAAAACATTATTTTTACTACAACAGGGCATAAGATACTGTACAGGGTGTGGCACCCTGCAGATCAGCAGTGTTATGGTCAGAATGCAATGGTTTCTCAACGTCAGTGTTACTTAATTACTTATCAAGTCTGTGCTCATCTCTAAACTGAACGACTGAAACTTTACCAGCTGAACTTTGTGTAAAGACGACTAAACTGCTGAGACTGTTTGAGAACACAACTGTGAGACTAGTCTACAATGTTTCAAAGTTCTCACGGACTACCCTGTTATTCCAGAACCTGCAGTGGCTCCCTGTGGCTGCCCGCTATAGATTCAGTTCCCTAACTCTCGCTTTCAAGGCCAAAAATGGGCTTTGCACTTCGTTCGTTATCAACACAGGCTAAGCAGTGTGTCACTTCTCGTCTTCTCAGAGCGTAGGTTAGGTGTTCTTATCATACTTTTCTCTTTGGTGGTATGCATCTCAGGAAATAGCCAGGGTTGTAGCTTAACAACTCACTTTCCACTAGGTAGTGCACATGGCATGTCAGACATGCCCTATTTGACTTGGTACACCACTTAGGACGGGAAGTGACTTGTTCTTAAAATGTGGTGCACAACGCTCGAAATGCTCAGCCCTCGCTCGATTCTGCTTTCACGCTCGCTTAACTTGGCACTGTGTTAGAAATGTCAGAGTTGTGGAGCTATTTTTGTGGCAAAATTCTGAGCGCGCCGTGGAACTGTGGCAAGCAAAATATCTTGTCTTTACTCGCTTAGCTCTGCCCTTCGTCATTTAGCGGTATTGGCATCGACAGATGTAAGCCTGAGAGATATTGGATATCGGCACCGGACAATAATTCTCATTTTTTGCATCCCTCTTTAGTAGTGAATTGATAAAGAACCTTTTGTATTTATTAATTTTTGGCAAGTCACTGTTGATATGAACGTCTTCTAAATGTGAGCTTGGAAGGTTAGCTAACTAGGTTAACATTTTCAGCTTGCTAATGTTAATATAACGCTTGCTGAAGACAGCCCAACTCAGTTCACCTGCCACCACAAACTCCACTACCTCAAATGACACTTGAAAATAATCTCAGATAGCGTGAATATTTAAACTATCATCAACCACCTCGATTTTACTGTTGGATAGCAAGTTGTGCCGCAAAGTGTTGCGCTGCTGCTTACGTTCCATCGGGCCTAACAGCATATCAGAGCCATGTATTATCACAAACAGGCCAATCGCTGTGTGACAAAACTATCAGTGGGTTTATTTTTTTTCAAGATTATCTCCAGTCATGTGCAGTCCAAAAGGGGGCCAAGCATCAGTCAGATAATCTTGGTCTACTACAAAGCACTGATATGCGTCATTCTGGACAAAAGCATCTGTCAGATGCCGTAAACGCTTCTTTGTTCTTGAAAGAAGAGATAAATACCTCAAGATCTGCTTCCCTCCTAGTAGTGGCTTAGTAGACATTTGTCTGTGGTGCTGCAGTTTTGATAATGACCGCTTCGGTTTATAAATTGTAGTACAAAACAGCAATTACAGCAGTAGATGAGTGTGTATGTTTTCGGTGTTTGTCTATTTAAAGGTTACAGTCTTTTTTTGTTTCTTTTTAACTTTGAGCTTGTTAGGTTTGAGGCAGTTTGCTCGGCTGTAGCTGGGACTCCTGGTTGGTAAACCTGTCATGGCCTTTCAAAAAAGAAAGTAAATGTCAACAGTGTTTGCTGTGCGCTTTATGTTCTTAGGCTCAGTTTTCATAACTTAGTCTTTATCTCTTTTGACGTCTTTAACCTGTTATACAGCAAGCTCAAGCGCTGGTGAGGAGTCTGCATTATGTTCCCATACAGGTTCTCAAGTGGTTTCACATTCGCTTCACAGCAAGCAGGGACTGTATTCTGCCTTTACTGCCTTTTTTGGTTCCTTATTTGTCTTTATTGTGCAAATATTAATGCCCACTCTCTCTCTCCCCCACCATCCCTCCCTCCCTTGCTTCCTCTAACCCTTCTCTTTCTTACCCCTCTATGTTTTGTACTCTCTCCTTTCTCTCTCTCTCTCTCTCTCTCTCTCTCTCTTTTCTCTTCCCCCGTCATTCCTCCCCTCTCTGTTTCTCTGTATTTCATTCTCTCTCTCCCCTCCATTCGCTCTCTGTATCTCATTCTCTCTCACCTCCATTTCCGCTCTCTGTATCTCATTTTTACTCTCTGTCTCTGTCTCTCTCTCTCTCTCTCTCTGTCTCTCTCTCTCTCTCTGTCTCTCTCTCTCTCCCACATCCTATCTGTCTCTCCTCTAAATCATTCCCCCTCTCTCTATCTGTCGATCTATCGATCGCTCTCTCCCTCCACCATCCCCCTTTATCTATCGATCTGTCGATCCGCCGATCCATCGATCTATCGATCCTGTCGATCCTATGGCTCTCTCCCACCACCATCCCCTTATCTATCTATCGCTCTCCCCTCGCCATCCCAACATCTGTCTATCTGTCTGTCTGTCTGTCTGTCTGTCTGTCTGTCTGTCTGTCTGTCTATCTATCTATCTATCTATCTATCTATCTATCTATCTATCTCCCCTCCACCATTCCCCCCTCTCTCTGTGTCTCTCTGTTTCTTTGTATCTCATTCTCTCTCTCTCCCCCTCCTTTATTTCCCCTCTCTGTATTTCTCTCTCTCCCCCTCTCTCTCTCTCTCTCTCTCTCTCTCTCTTTCTTCCTCTCTCTTTCTCTCTTCCTCTCTCTGTATCTCACTCTCTCTCTCTCTCTTTCTCCCCCTCCTACATTTCACCTCTCTGTGTCTCCCTCTCTGTATCTTGTTCTCTCTCTGTATCTCATTCTTTCTCTCCCCCACCTGCGCATCTTGCGCTCTTCCTCACCCTGTCTCTTTCTTCCCCTCTCTGTATCTCGCCTTTTCTCACTTTCTCTCACTCCCTCTCTGTCCCTTTCTCTCGCTGCCGTATCTCTGTCTTCCCTCTACCACTTTCTTGTTCTCTCTCCCTCTTCTCTCACCCCTCCCCCTCTCCTCCTCTCGCTCTCTCTCTCTCTCTCTCTCTCTCTGTCTCCCTCTCTCTGTAAAGGTCGGCTCCCACCGTGTCAAGCTGTCCCGTGGCTTTGAGGCCAACGCGCCAGCTTTCGAAAGGTAATTAAAGCCTGACGCTCCCCGCCACTCTTCCAGCTGCCGTCCAGCTGCTTGCAGCAGGGTTCCAAACTCGCTCAAACATTACGAACAGGCGCTGGGCACAAAGGAGCCCTTCCTTCGTCTGTTAATCCAGCCTCACGTCGTCACAAAGCATTTTACTGTACACAGTCGGATACGAGATTCGGCCGCTGCTTTTGTAACGGCCCTGGTTTTAATCAACTGTCTTGATAATCTGCCAGCCATTTTCTGCCTGTACAAATGTCCATGACGTCATACTGTAAAGGTCAGATAGGACGAGGACGCAGTTATTTATTGATCACTGTCTTAAAGAGGCAGGACACCTCAGATTTGTTACCAAGATTGTTATACTATTACTACTAATAACAGTATTTTATCATAATAATAATAATAAAATTCAGTAAAAGTGGTCGTGCCACAGTGGTGTAAGTGACTGAAACCTATGATGGTAAACCATAAGGTTGGTGTTCCTATGAACTTCGTTTGGCCCCTGAGCAAGGCCCTTAATCTCAGATTGCACCAGGGATACTGTCCCTGTAATTAGGAAATAGAACTCGCTCTGGATAAGAGCATCTGCTAAATTATGTAAATGTAATTTGATGGATTGTTACCCTACTCAGTGTATAATGAATAAGTAACGAGTTAATTGAAAACTAATATTAAAACTAAATACAGAGCCTTTAATCAATATAATCTTGCCCGTCTTTGTTATTTTGTTATTTTAATTTCGTTAGAAAAATATCACAGCTTTAACAGTTGTTCATATTTACAGTACAAACCTTGTCAGTGAACTTTGAAGGCAAAAATCAAACAAACTAAAAACCCAAAAAATTAAATAATTGCTCTTTAATCTTAATTGTGGTAAAATGTTGATTGCTAAATGATTTGTGATATTGATTTGAGGTCACATTGTCCAGTCCTATTAAAGATCTTTATTTTGCTAAATTAGATTTTACTGCCGATCTAAATGCAGTTTCACTCTTCTCCAGATTAACATACAGGATTTAGATTTCCACTTATAGGACTGGTTTCCTGAACATGGATTAAGTCTAATCTTGGACTAAATTGCAGATACAATTGAGATTCACTAGTAAAATTCAAAGATAGTCTAGGCTTAGGCTTAATCGTAGTCTGGAAAACTGGCCTATATGCTGGTTTCTTGTTCATGGATTAAGCCTAGTCTTGTATCAATGGAGATTTACCATTCAAACTCAAAGACAGTCTAGGACAAGGCTTAATCCTCGACTAGGAAATTGACCCATAGAGTCTGATCCCAGATTAACAGAATTTGGCAGAATAAGAATTTGAATATGATGACAAGAGGAAGAATGATATAGCCATGCTTACAAGCAGCACATAGGAGCAGAGGATTGTGTATTTTGTCTACTTCTGCTCTCTTCGTTTCTCTTAAGCCAGGCGTGATCAGGCAGGAGGTGACAGGCAGCCTTGCCATTAGCATGAGTCACGGTTTTGATCCCCAGAGAGCTGAGCTAGGCACTGATGAAATCAGAAGAAGCCTCATTCCTCCTTTATTTCCTGAAACATCTCATTCTTTATTTTCTTCTTCTTCTTTCTTAATAATTCTTAATAAATAATTTCTTAATAATCGTCTTCCTTTTCAATAATTGATATATTTGTTTGATTTCCAAATGTTTTCCACCCATTTCAACCCATACAATTATTTTGTTTCTAATCAGCTTATTATTTAAATAGAGAAATCACAAACCATGTTAAACACTTACAATTTGATCACTATACATTGCGGATAAACTCTCATAGCTTGAATATTAGAGCGCAATCAAAATAGAATTTTTACAAGCAGTGTCTTTTTTGTTTCACAAAGTGAAAAAATGAAATGTTGGCCGATTGTTTTTAAGCAATGCATAACTTAAACAAAGATTTACTATTTGCTGTTGTGTTTACATTGCGTTCAGTTGACACTCTGAAGGACCGAACATGTCCCATGATTGCAAAAGTGTTCTGATACAGGAAATGCAGAAAAAAAAAACTGTTTTGAAAATGTCCCAGGACATTGATCCAGCCCAGCTGGTGCAGGAAGTGGAGCAAAGACCAGTTATATGGGACATCTCTTTAGTGGAATACAGTAACTGTTAGGGTGAAGCCAGTGTCTGCGGCGACGACTCTCTTCTTATGTCTACATCGCCGTATCAGGAGGATCTTTAAAAGAAGAAAGTTGAGGCTCAGTTTTAATGAAGAATAGGGATCCATTTTTTCGTCCCACGGGTTAACACACAAAACTATAACTTGGGCTGCAGGTTGGCGTTAAACAGCGTCAAACGAACGCCAATGTAACGCCTTACTAAAGTCAATCGAGTGCCGCTACAAAACGCAACGTAAAACGTGCAGGCCGCCTAGATCACGTTTTATTTATCCTAGATTCAAACGCTCATGTGAGTGGGGTCTTAGAACAAAACATCACCACTGGAGTTGCAGTGTGCCCTCTGTTGGATTACATGCATAACAGAGTTAACTAAGCTCTCTTGCATCTCTGTTTCTTTCTGATAACAACGTCGTCAAAATTGTCTGGCTCTTGTCACTATATCTGTTTCTCCTGATTTATCAGCCTGACTTTTGTCAGTATTTCTGACATCTTTGACTCATTTCACTGCCTTCATTTGACCAGCTGACCTGTGTAATGGTTCTTGTTCAGGCACTTCACAGCTCTGCGGAGGCTCTATGGCAAACAGGTGATCATTAACCTGCTGGGCATGAAGGAGGGAGAGCACATGCTCAGCAAAGCATTCCAGGTTAGTTTCTAGTTTCTTGTCATTGTCAGTTAATATTCTTGTCATAATTAGACAGCTTTTATAAAAGTGTTGTGAAAGTGTGTTCTGGCAAGGTAGTGTTGGTGTTTTAGCAGTTAGTGATAATCGCCTCAGGACTCTAGACCCTTAACCCCAAGTTGCTCCAGGGAAACTGTCCCTGTAATCAGAAAATGGAAGTCGCCCTGAATAAGCGTGTTAAATAAGAATAAGTTAAATGTCAGTGATGTAAATGTATGTGATATGTTTTTGTTTGCCACACCCATAGAGTCACCTAAAGGCTTCCGTGCACGCCAACGCTGTGAAGATGGTGAACTTCGACTACCACCAGATGGTGAAAGGTGGAAAAACAGAGAAGCTGAGCACTGTGTTAAAGCCACATGTCAACAAGTTTGTGGAAGAATGTGGCTTCTTCTATTACTCTGCAGACACTGGGATTCAGAGGTGGGTTTTATTAGGTTTATATTAAATCCTCAGTTGGGTTTGTAACTAGGTCTCTGAGTCACAGCTGGATTCATACCTTGTTTTTTTCAGTTCAGCTTCAGAATTGTTACACCGGTGGTTTATATGTCTAAGTATCATTCCTTTAAGCAATGGTCCTTAAAGCTGTGTGCATAAGAGGCCTCAAAGACAAGATGAAGGTCCAGTAGGCTAGATTTTTATAGTTATCTAACAGAATTATACACCTACATGAACGTGAGTCGATGCTTTATCATCCGAGTGACTCTACAAGTGATCTTACTGTGGAACTCCTTTGCTTTAAAAATGGGGTCTGTGACATGCAATCCAGTTTCACTACAAAAATCACTGTGACAAAACCAGTTGAAAACCCCTTCTTTAAGGCATACTAACCACACAGGGGTTTGGAGTAGAGTAATCCCTTAATCCACCACTATTCTGATTGAAATTTTTTCTTTTTCCTCTAGATGTCAGACTGGCACAATTCGGGTAAACTGTCTGGACTGCCTGGACAGGACCAACAGTGTCCAAGCCTTCTTTGCACTTGAGGTTTGTTCCTAGAGCATTTATACGGGTACATCAAGCGTTGACTTACACAACATGAACCTTTGAATGATAGAATATGAACGTAATGCAAGCGCACACTGAAATATCTCATATTTTAGTTGTTCATTGGTCATCATAAACAGTATTTGTAATGAGACTAGGGCTTGGGCAAAGATTTACGTGTAGTCTCCCTATTAATGATATGTGTTTTACTTTACATAAAAAATGCTGGAATTTTAGCACAATCTGTTATTCAGAGTGACATTCAAATCCTAATTACAGTCTGCTTCAAGCAACTTGGGTGAAGGTTCTTGCTTAGGGATCCAGTGGTTTTAATGCTGGAGGTGGTGTTTAGCTGGATTTAAACCTACAATAATATAAATATCTTTGATAATGTTGATGGTGGTCTAGTGGTTAGAACACTCATCTCTGGACTAAGAGGTTGTGGGTTCCAGCGCTAACACCTCCAGCGCTACCACCAAGTCGATTTTAGACTTTCTGTGAAATTAGGAAATGAGTCACTCTGGATAGTAGTGCCTGCTAAATGCTGTGAATGTAAATATTATATATTTCAACAGACTTTGTAAAATATTTGATATTGATTACAGATGTGTGTATCATAAAATCTAACAAACCCTATTAAAAGTGTGAGGCTTTTATTAGTCCATTTGATATACAGACCATACAAAATTGGCTCCTGATTGTCAAATTAGACATGCTGAAGTCAACAGCTCGGCTGCATTTCGTAACGGACAGTTTAAGCCCAACTGTAGCCTGTTCCTCCTCTTATTGGCCCTGTATTACATCACATTTACAGCAAGCTTTGAAGAACTAACATGCGCAATACTTGGGCGACTGAGTAAATGAGGAACATAGGGATGTGAAAGTGAGTGATTATTTGTCATTGTGAACATACCTCAGCACAACACACAGCGCACCACAACGAAATGTAACATCCGCATTTGACCCTTCCGTTACATTCCGTCACAGCCATT
The DNA here is from genome assembly GCA_032718565.1 of Distichodus sexfasciatus. Lineage (NCBI taxonomy): Eukaryota > Metazoa > Chordata > Actinopteri > Characiformes > Distichodontidae > Distichodus > Distichodus sexfasciatus. The sequence goes on along the minus strand of JAVGVS010000066.1, from coordinate 400,586 downwards.
ATAACATTCATGCCTTATATCTATGTAAATCAACCAGCAAGCCCTGCCCTTTGTATTACATATGCGACCCTCCACGGCAAAAACCAGTCGCTTGCCGCAACGGAGGTCTCCGAGAAAAACGAGCGTTCATGTTGCGTGAGGTAAAATTTGGGATTTTTTGTTTTTAGTGTTTTGAAACAGTGGGAAGTCTATACTGTACTGTTGTGAATAATTTCGCTGAAAAACTTACCCTTTACATCCTAAAAACGTGACTTTCTTGAGGTGAGGAATTCAATTCCAGCAGAATGTTAAAAGCTTCTGTTTTGACCGCTCTACTTCAATATTTAAGGTAAATCCACTCGTTGACTAGCGTGAAGATATTTCTCCGGAATCCATCTCCGTCTCCCGAGTTCAGTTAACCTAACGCAGGTAGGCTATCCGTGTGGCTGTGAATGCAGCGTAGGCTACCGTAAATACAAACATAGCCGCGACTGCACCAAGCGTCTGTGAGTGCTACGGCGATAGTCAACTTCAAAGGCAGATTTCTCCGTTTCTCACTTGGCGTGACAGGAGAAACCCGACTCCTTTGAATGTTGATATCTCAGTCATATGTCGTCCCATTCATTCGATATAGGTATCGTTTTGAAGCTTGATTTATGCCCTTTCATGGAAACATAACTCAATTTTGAAAAATTGCGGCAAGCAACTGGTTTTGCCGTGGAGGGTCACATATATATATTCTATCTGTATTTGCATTTGCAATATTATTATATTTGATTAATATAATATTAATTAGGGATATATTTTTCTATAGCTATATTTACCATAGTTGTATTCCTGGCTGATTTAGAACACATTTCACTTTGTTGTACTTGTCTAACTGTGTACATGACAAAAAATAAACATGAAATTTTCCACAGTATTGTTTAAAAGGCCTGAATGCTTTCATTCTTTTACATTCAGATGCTCCCGCAACAACTGGAGGCCATGGGGCTCACCGAGAAGCCCCAGCTGGTAGCACGCTTTCAGGAGGTCTTTCGCACCATGTGGTCTGTCAATGGGGACTCGGTCAGCAAGATCTACGCTGGAACAGGAGCTTTGGATGGCAAGGCTAAGGTATCCGTGCATCTTGGTTCAATCTACAAGTTAGAGCTGTCACAAAGATTCTCTAAGTGGATATAAACTGTCTGGTGTTACTAACATCTAAAAGGAAAGCAGTCAGAATACGGTGCCTTGCTTTTTAGGTATGTAGTGTGCTTGAGACTAAGTGCTTAAAGTCTTGGCTGCTTTAACCGGATTTTAACCTTCTCTTAATCGTAGTTCTGGTACAACTACATCGATATAGTTTGATGTTGTGTGTCTCAACCTTTTTTGCATAAAGCTGTGCTGCATTAACTCTGCAGACACACAGCCACTCACAAAAATCAGAGGAGCAGAAAAATATTCTCATTTCTAGAGAACTGGTTTAGTGAATTGGTTGTATTCAAAAGAAGAAGCAGTTCAGAATTTCAGTTTTATGGTTTTTATTTGTATGTTTTACACCAGAATATTTCAAGAGAAGCAAGCAGCGCTTTCTGTCTTATTTTGATTAGTAAAAATATCCTGAGATATACAGTATCTATATGTATATGCATTCAGCCTAAAAATACTGATTTTTGCTGCCTTTTCCCCAGCCTTGATCTGTACTAAATGTCCAAGTTATAGCTCTAATGCAATAGCGGTTATATTCATATATATATACGCGTCTGAGGGTCCAAGTCTCTCCAAGTCTGTCTCCTAACTCTCAAATGTGTGTGCTATTGCTTTCTGCTTTCCTCTGGACTCTTCCCTCCCTGTCTGGTAAGTTGACAAAGCCAGTTTCAGTGGCTCAAGCCTTTTTTACACTGTGTTTCTGTCTTTGTTTTTCTGTGTCATCTGATGCTGTAGAGGAGAGAAAGAGAGAGAGAGAAAAATAGATGCAGAGAGAGAGAGAGAGCATGATGCTCTCCCTGCTGTCAAATTTAGTTAGAAATCTTTCAGCTCCAGTAGACAGGCCAGTTCCGTTCCCTTCTCTCAGCCCTGATATTTTGAAGGAGTTCATGTGATGGATTCTGAATACATCTGAGCATGAGTGTGGTTTTGTAGCTTGTGGTTCATTGATGTGTATTAATTCATTCTCATTTAACATAACTGTGAGGAAGAGAGTCTTTCTTTTTGTCTCAGGTGTTTCATTTCTTTTCTCCTTCTTTATCCCTGTGCTGTCCAGGGGGGAAAGCTAAAGGACGGTGCGCGATCAGTCACCAGAACCATCCAGAACAACTTCTTCGACAGCTCCAAGCAAGAAGCCATTGATATTCTGAGGCTGGGCAGCACTCTGAACAGTGACCTGGCCGATAAAGCTCGAGCCCTCTTGACCACCAGCAGTCTCTATGGTATGTATAAGGATGATGATAGGGCTAGGCGATATAACCTCAAATCAGTATCACGATTAAGGTAACATTTTGGATTGATTACGGTTAATGAGCAGTTATTGTTTTTGTTTGTTATTTGTCTTTGTAGTTCATTGACGAGATTTGTACTGTAAATATGGTCAACTCTTAAAGCTGGGATATACTTTGTAGGGGATGCCCGACTCAGAAAACCTCACAATTTAAATCGATTTGATTCTGATTCTTGGCGTCGCGATTTGATTCAAAATTGATTCACGATTCACAATTCAATTCACATAAAAGAATTCAATACATAGATGTTTCCAGATTGCTGTTTTGAGTTACTTTTCCCATTTGACTGTGGCAGATCAACAAAAAACACACTGAATCAAATGTAGTTTACTAAATGTAATGCATTTGTACGCATACTGACTGCATTTCCTTCATGCTCACACAAATGAGTTCTGTCGGGGCAGATTTTGACATCTTTAGGTATAGGCGAGCTGAACTCGTGTTGGGGGGAAAGGTAAAATAGTGCCATTACATTAGTTGAAAAATATGAATTGCTTTTTAGGAATGCGTAAATCGACTTTGCAAACCCCCAGTATTTTGTGGTGAAAACGTTAAAGGGACTTCCCATGAACTGGGAAGAAATCAACAGATTATAGAAAAATATTAACAAAAAATTCTAAAATAGTCTAAATAAATTTTGCCCCAACATGTAAGATTATGTCAGTTAGAGGTTATGAATGTCGGTTATATTTAATTTCTGATTAATTGCCTAGACCTGAAGATGGTTTAATTTATGAGTAGATGTCCGATTATTAACAATTTTTGGTGGAAAAATAACTCACTTTTGATTGTGCATTAACAATTATGCTCTAGTGAATGTTCTATGCAGCACTTATATCGGTCTAAAAAATTTGCCCACTATAATATATCATAGTAGCAATAATTAAGGAAAAAAAATGGATTCATACATTATTTTTGCTGAAGAAATACATCAGAGCTCAAGAATGGATTTTGCTGTTGATATTTAAGGTTTTTTTTTTTTATGTATCGTTTCTGGTTGATTCTGTGCAAGATGAATAAATGATGACTCATAGCACACTGATTCTTTGGTGCAGAAGGGGTGAAAGAAGAGTCATTCTCACCCATCTTGGCATGTTTATCTGCCTCTCCCAGCTGCCCCGGGTGTGGGATCAGCACTGAAACACTGCTAATGCTGTTATCTGGCCAGTTGGCTAACTGTACTGCTTTTGTATCTCTCTGTCTCTCCTTACTGCTTCACGGTTTAGTCTCTGAGCCCATTTTACAATCAGGTACAGTATATGCAGCTCAGTCCTAAATGTTAATAGCACCTCATTATGTGGGTTTCAGTGTTTGCTTCATGTGTGGTGGATTTTGTCTATCATTTATTATTTATTCTAACCATTTTTTTATTACGTTCCAACTTGTGCTGTCATATTTTAGTCTCTGTTTTATGCTAGGGCTGCCACGAGTAGTCGTCGAAGGTGACGGCGGTATTTATAATCAATTTGTTGTCATTTTTTTGTTGTATTTTATTTAAATACACAATCTTTTAATTAATAATTTATAAATAGGATTTCTACAACATCTTAACTTAAATGTAATGTGAATGATAGGGATGCACCGATCCAGCTTTTTCAGTAGTGATACCTGGGCTTTGGGTATCGGCCGATCCCGAGTATCCGTCTAATACCAGTGTTTTTTAATGAGCTGTATATTTCTCTGTCAGGAGGAGACTGAGTAGACTCTGTATAATAGATTTGTTTTAACAGTTCTGTAATTTTGTGACGTTCCCTAACACTGTGGCGCTAAAACCATCAGGAACTCCGCGATCACGGGCAAGACCTAGTGTAGTTAAGGAAATTAAAGAGTATAATCACTTGTTAAACTTTTGGGGTTGTAGGGTGTTGCCTTGCTTGCCTCACTGTCCTATCAGTGTGTCTGAATTTATATTCTTCATTTGGCACAAAAATCAAATGTAAAACCAGCTTTACAGCAGTACCACTGTTGACGCCTTATGAAGCATGTTGATTTAGATGCTTTGTGTAGTTTTGAAAAAGGAGACATCCGCAAACCAGTTTTTACTGCGGTACTGCTGCTAACAGATTAAGAACAAACATAAACCTAGGAAAATGTACAATTGAATAGATTTGCTTGCTCCCATAGATCGGCCCAGTGTTTCCGATACCCGATCCAGATATTTATTTTCAGACCGATATCTGATACACATCCTGGATCGGTGCATCCCTAGTGAACGATGTCCGTCTCTTTTAGCTCCGGCCATTGCTTGGCTCCTATCAGCAGAACCGGCGGACGAAAATCAGTTGCGAAAAAGGCTCAAAAGTAAACGCTCCCAAAGATCCAAGACTCCCTAAGCACTGAAGTACTTCAAATAGCAAAAATAAAGCAAAAAGGTGTTTTGTCACTGTAATTTAACTACCTTAAATTAACATGTTTGAGATATTTTTTTATATTGATTGTCCTTGTAGCTGCTAAACACACTCATAATTAAAGCCGTAAAGTGATCTGGCTGTTGGTTTTAATTGCCCGCTTTGTTGAATAAGTGTTTAAGAATATGGGCTTCTTCGTAGATTGACGATGCGTTGAGCTAATAATTTTGGACTAATTGTATCCATTTTTATTTCTCAAATGATTTTGACGCACTCACCCCTTGCCTGCACGCGCAGGAAAAAATGTAACGAACTAAATTGCGCGGTTGCGTCATTTAGCGAATGTGAGCTCGCACGTGGCCGGGGTTGTAGCTTAACGGCTGTCTCCACATTTAGTGTCATACCCGCCCTATTTGACTTGGTGCACCACATAGGGCGGGAAATGACTTTTTCTTAAAATGTAGTGCGCTACGCTTGAAAATGCTCCGCCCTCGCTCGACTCACGCTTTCATGCTCGCTTGACTTGAATTTTTTTTTGTTATTTTTGTGCCAAAATTCTGAGCGTGCAGTGGAACTTAGGAGAGCAAAAAATCTTGTCTTTACGTGCTCAACTCTGCCTTCCTCATTTATCAGCATTGGCAGATATATGCATGAGTCATGATCAGAATCTTTAAAGGTGTAGGTTAAAAATCACAGTGGATATAAATACTGTTATCTCTGAGACAAAATTAATTGCTTAAATTAATAGACTAATCAATAAAGTGAATATATTCATCGATAAAGAAAATATATGTTTGTGGCAGTCCTAGTTCATCACCTCATTGTGGTACATGTGTTTGTGGAATATTTGTTCTTCTTCTGTGTTGCATGACCTCAATTAAGGACCAGTGTGCGTATGCAAGTTTATAATCCCATGATCCTTTCCTCCAGCCTCTCCCAGAGTGTTGCTGGGGATGTGCCAGAACCACCACAGGTACACCAGGCCCAAAAAGATCCGGGTTAGCGTGGGCACGTGGAACGTCAACGGGGGCAAGCAGTTCCGCAGCATCGCTTTCCGCAACCAGACCCTTAACGACTGGCTGCTGGACGCCCCGAAAAAGGCGGGCCACCCCGAGTTCCAGGGTGTGTTACTGCTTTAATAACGTTAATTCATTAGTCACACATTTTATTAATCTCGTTATCTAGGTGCTTGTGCTCTGGACTTAGTATTGCCTTATTTGCTTTTGCACCGCAGACAGCAAAGCCCACCCTCCGGACATCTTTGCCATCGGATTTGAGGAAATGGTTGAGCTGAACGCTGGTAACATAGTCAGTGCAAGGTACGACACTCATAATGCCCTGAAGTTCAGCTTCTGATGCTTCTCAAGCTCCTTTTCAATAGCAGCAGCCTGTCGGCATTAACGAAACTTGATTCCGAGTCGAAACTCGATGTTTGTCCTATTGTTTGTGTCTTTGAGAAGTGTCACATTTAGGAGAAACCAAATATGCCTCTCTACCCTCTCAGCACCACCAATCAGAAGCTGTGGGCGGCGGAGCTGCAGAAGAACATCTCGCGGGACCATAAGTACGTGCTGCTGGCCTCCGAGCAGCTGGTGGGGGTTTGTCTCTTTGTCTTCATACGGCCCCAGCACGCTCCGTTCATCAGGTACTCGTACTGCACTCTTGCATGTCTTCCTGACCTGCTGCTATGTTACTTGATGTGGTTGAGGCTAGGTCTGGGTGTTATAATGAGTCCCACAAAAGAGTGGGCGATATATGTGACCCTCCACAGCAAAACCAGTCGCTTGTCAAATTGAGTTATTATGGAAGGGTATAAATCAAGCTTCAAAACGATACCTATATCGACTGAAACGGGCGACATATGACTGAGATATCAACATTCAAAGGAGTCGAGTTTCTCCTGTCACGCCAAGTGAGAAACGGAGAAATCTGCCTTTGAAGTTGACTATCGACGTAGCACTCACAGACGTTTTTCACAACAGTACAGTATAGACCTTCCACTGTTTCAAAACACTAAAAACTAAAAATCCAAAATTTTACCCCACGCAACATAAACGCTCGTTTTTCTCGTAAACCTCCGTTGCAACAAGCGACTGGTTTTGCCGTGGAGGGTCATATATGTCCAGTCCCGGTCCTCGCAGTACGCCCCTCTGCGCAGATTCGGTATTTCCTGCACCGCTGCACGCCGTTCCTGCACGCTAATTAGCCAATCAGTAGTATCAGCTGTGCTGTAGGTCGGGGAAACTCGGTGTTCTGCGAGAACTGGGATTGGGAAACGCTGGTCTGGATATATGTCATGTATTGTGAAATATCTTAAAAGTATCGCAATATTATTGTTAGGTCGTATCGCCCAGCCCTATGTTGGAGTTTTGAAATGAGTTTTTTCTTACATCAGAAAAACACATCATGTTTCATGTGCTTCAAATCCAAAAAGTAAGGTTATAATTCAGTAATATGATTTTTTTTCTTCACAGGGACGTGGCTGTGGACACAGTAAAGACAGGCATGGGTGGAGCTACTGGGAACAAAGGAGGCGTGGCTATTCGCATGCTCTTCCACACCACCAGCATCTGTTTCGTCTGCTCCCATTTCGCAGCCGGGCAGTCGCAGGTGAAAGAGCGAAACGACGACTACAACGAGATCGCCCGGAAACTCTCGTTCCCCATGGTAACAACTGTAACAAAAATACTCTCACACACTTTTGCTGAATAAAGCATCGCATTTCAGTAATAAAATGGTGTTATAGTGCAAAAATATTCTGTGCAGAGCCAAGATCACGTCAGTTTTCTCCATCCTCGCTCATTCTCTTTCCTCATCCTCAGGGTCGTCTGCTGTACTCACATGACTATGTGTTCTGGTGTGGGGACTTTAACTACCGCATCAGCCTGCCCAATGAGGAGGTGAAGGAACTGATCAGGCAGCAGAACTGGGATGCTCTCATTGCCGGCGACCAACTTTTTGAGCAGAAGACGGCGGGCCAGGTAAAGCCTCTGCGAGAACTGTTTAGTGGAACGATAGTGGGGTGGCGCTGAAGTATGAGGGATTGTAACATTCTGTTACTGAGCCTAAGTTTGGCTCTGACTTTTGTTGGCCTCTTTGTTGCAGGTGTTCCGGGGGTTCATTGAGGGGAAACTGGATTTTGCTCCCACCTACAAGTACGACCTGTTCTCTGAAGACTATGACACCAGTGAGAAGTGCCGGACGCCTGCCTGGACCGATCGCGTGCTCTGGAAGAGGAGGAAATGGAACTTTGACAAAACTGGTAAGGATGAGCTCTGAAGCAACTTGTATTTTCACATTCAGTGGCAAATTTCTACATTTTTCTGTGTGCGTGTTTGTCCAGCTGAGGAGATGGAGATGAATGTAGTTGGAGCTCCTGTGGACGAGTCGGATCAGCATCCGTGGAGCCCCGGTGAGCTGAAGTACTACGGCAGGGCGGAGCTCAAGACCTCCGACCACAGGTACTGTAGAGTGCAGATGCCTAAAACATCAGCCGCTGTGACTTCGATGAGGGCTTGTGACGATTCTGTGCCAGAAACCTGCTCTAATTTTAGAGTCCTGTACCCACTCTCCTGATTCGCAGTTTAAAATGTGATGACTTGTCTTAAAGAGATCTAAAAGACACAACACAAAAAACCAAATGGCATTTTTTTGGTGAAGTTATAACATGTTTTGTGGTTTCACATTTACAGATTTTTCATCATTCTTAAACATACTAAAGACTATTTTTCTTCAACAGTTTTCCAAGATCACCAAATTTCAATGGAATCATGATTTTTAAATATTTTACATAGTGCTCCTATTGACTTAAAACACTATTTAATAGTAGGCAAATTCTGTTCTAACAGATTTTGCATCTACTGCTCCCACAGTTGCAGAGGTTTTATAAACAGTGTAATATGCTTATATTACTCCAGGGAGAACGTCTATCATTGTACAGATTGTTAATTTGTGACCCTCCACGGCAAAACCAGTCGCTTGTCGCAAATTTTCAAAATTGAGTTATGGGGGCGGTTTCCCAGAAAGAGATTAAGACTAGTCTTGGATTACAGAGTGTTTTGAATGGAGATTTTCCATTGAAAAAGAAAGATAGTTCAGAACTAGTCTTAATCCCTGTCTGGGAAACTGCCCCATAATGTTTTTACGACAGGGCATAAATCAAGCTTCAAAACGATACCTAAATCGAATGAATCGGATGACATATGACTGAGATATCAACATTCAAAGGAGTCGGGTTTCTCCTGTCACGCCAAGTGAGAAACGGAGAAATCTGCCTTTGAAGTTGACTATCGACGTAGCACTCACAGAAGCTTGGTGCGGTCGCGGCTAAGTTTGCATTTACGGTAGCCTACGCTGCATTGACAGCCACACGGATAGCCTACCTGCGTTAGGTTAACTGAACTCGGGAGACGGAGATGGATTCCGGAGAAATATCTTCACGCTAGTCAACCAGTGGATTTACCGTAAATATTGAAGTAGAGCGGTCAAAACAGAAACTTTTAACATTCTGCTGGAATTGAATTCCTCACCTCAAGAAAGTCACGTTTTTAGGATGGAAAGGGTAAGTTTTCCAGCGAAATTTATTCACAACAGTACAGTATAGACCTTCCACTGTTTCAAAACACTAAAAACTAAAAATCCAAAATTTTACCCCACGCAACATGAACGCTCATTTTTCTCGGAGACCTCTGTTGCGACGAGCGATTGGTTTTGCCGTGGAGGGTCACATTTAAGAATAGCAATATAAGTAGATACAAATGATATTGAAATGTTCATAACCTTAACAGCTTTATTTCAACATCATAATTCGTAACTAGGCTTAATCTTTGGTACTTTCATCAAAATATATGTTTTTGTGTGTGTTTTTTTTCCAGGCCGGTGGTGGGCGTCATAGATGTGGACATTCTGGAAGTGGACCCAGAGGCTCGTCACCAGGTATATAAAGAGGTGATCGCTCTCCAGGGTCCCCCTGACGGCACCATCCTCGTATCCCTCTGCACCTCTGGGCCTGATGACTACTTCGATGACGCCCTGATAGACGAGCTGCTGGATAAGTTTGCCAATTACGGAGAGGTCATCCTCATCAGGTGAGTACACACAGTGGGAAGCGTCAACCTAACTGCCTTGGTAGGCAGTGCGGGCAGTTGGTGTGTAACGGTTAGGGAGTCGGCCCCATGATCGGAGGCCGCCGGTTCAAGTCCCGGACCATTAATGGTGCCACTGAGGTAGTCGTGAGCAAGGTAGCGTCCCCAAGCACTGCTTCCCAGGTGCTGCAAAAGCTGCCCACTGCTCCTTCACAGATGAAAATAATCATGACACATTATGACAAGTAATCATGCAGATGTTTTCTGAAAATTGAAAAGCCATCTACATATAGACCCTTTTTTGTAGTATAGGCAGTATAAGCCACAAGGTAAAATGTCTAAAAATTAATAACAACATTAATTTGATTAAACTTTTTCATTTAGCTCAATTAATAGACATTAATTTTTTGGTGATTTTACAGAAGCGTTTTCAATGAATGTCTCACTCTGTAGACTAATAAGTCTTGGTTAACAATTTTCAACATCAAAAAAGTTATATCAACATCAAAACTGCATAATGCCTCATTTTTGTTGTGAAGCCAACAAGACAAATATTTACAATGTTCTGTCACAACTTTTCATGCTATATTACATTATCTAAGCGTTTGTCATTTGTGACCCTCCACGGCAAAACCAGTCGCTTGTCACAAATTATCAAAATTGAGTTATTATGTTTTCATGAAAGGACATAAATCAAGCTTCAAAACGATACCTATATCGAATGAATCGGACGACATATGACTGAGATATCAACATTCAAAGGAGTCGGGTGTCACCTGTCACACCAAGTGAGAAACGGAGAAATCTGCTTTGAAGTTGACTATCGACGTAGCACTCACAGACGCTTGGTGCGGTCGCGGCTACGTTTGCATTTACGGTAGCCTATGCTGCATTCACAGCCACACGGATAGCCTACCTGCGTTAGGTTAACTGAACTCGGGAGACGAAGATGGATTCCGGAGAAATATCTTCACGCTAGTCAACGAGTGGATTTAGCGTAAATATTGGAGTAGAGCGGTCAAAACAGAAACTTGTAACATTCTGCTGGAATTGAATTCCTCACCTCAAGAAAGTCACGTTTTTAGGATGGAAAGGGTAAGTTTTCCAGCGAAATTTATTCACAACAGTACAGTATAGACCTTCCACTGTTTCAAAACACTAAAAACAAAAAATCCGAAATTTTACCCCACGCAACATGATCGCTCGTTTTTCTCGGAAACCTCCGTTGCGACAAGCGACTGGTTTTGCCGTGGAGGGTCACATTTTAGGTAGATGTATTACTACAGTTATTGACCAAAATAATCATGGATCAAGCCATCCAATATGTGTCTAACAGTTGCACGTAACCAAATGTGCACTTCTTTTGTTAAGCATATCGAGCTTTTGACAAATTACTTTTAAGTACTTTTGGTTGCTTTAAAATTGAGCACAGACCCCAAAATATTTTGTGGGTTTTTTTTAAATAGTAACTAATTTGATGTTAAGCCATGTACTTAATGGATTGAGCTAATGTGTACATGCATCACTGCACTGGTGTCTGGAGTTTTTTTCTTCCTTCATTTTTCCTGTTCCTCTGAAACAGGTTTGTGGAGGAGAAGATGTGGGTGACGTTTTTGGAAGGCTATTCTGCGCTGGCTGCTCTCTCACTCAGTGCCTCCACTGTAAGTTATATCATTAGACCAGTTCATTTGAATCCACAATTCAAAATTCTCTGACACTTTTTGTCTGTTATTGCATTATGAAATTTTACTTAGACCCTATTCACGCGGGGCTTCGAATCTGGGATGAATGAAGGCACTATGCGGTTTTATGCGTTTTGTAGCTGCGCTTGATTGACTTCAGTGAGGCGCTACACTGGCATTCGTCTGACGCTGTTTAACGCCAGCCTGCAACCCAATTTATAGTTTGGTGTGTTTGCCTGTGGGGGCAGTACTCAGGCTGTCCAGAGTGCCGAAATATAACATTTAAAAAAATGTATAAAATATATACAAATTTAAAAGAGGAAAAACAAGTTCTGTGGCATATGAAGGAAATTATTCTCAGTGCTACACAGTTGGTTTGGCGTAATGACGTCATATGGAATGGGAGTATATCTTGTACATATGTTTTTTTTTTTTTAATTTAAAATAACTTGTATGTGCATATAAAGTTAAGAGTATTTTTTTTAAAAAGTCCTGTGGCACATGAAGGACAGTCTTTGTGCTGCACAGTTGGTTTTACATCACCTGCTGAAGTGATAATAAGAATATTTAACTAACTTAACGGAATCATGGGATATATTCGGTCGTCTAGGACATCAACTGAACCGCATTTAAACACACTAGCGGCATTTCCGTTGCCTCGTCTGGATTTCGGTCGAAATTGCCGCCAGTAAAACAGGCGTGCATGCAGCGTTTATTTGACGCCATCCGAACACGACCGAACGCAGGCCACGAACGCCCATGCGGACACTGATTCACTCCGATGAGCAGAAAAACGGTCGGCGTTTAGTCCGCGCTCATCTGATGCCGCCAGAAAAAAAACGTCTGATTCTGACGTCTGTGTAGACTAGGCCTTAAAGTACTAATTGAACATTATGGTATGTTAGCAGGTGTTGTAATACATTTTTGAAGGGTCTATGACTACATGCAAACAATTCCAGATTATCTGATATGTTCCCATGCCTGATCTCCCCACCACGTATTCAGGTGATAGGGAAGACCATCGACATCCGTCTGAGGAGTCCTGGATGGATCAAGAGTCTGGAGGAGGAGATGAGTGTGGAGAGGATCTGTGGCAGCATCCCCACCTCCGCCAGCTCCACCCTGCTCGCCGAGGACACCGACATGGGAGACGAGTTTGACATGGAGGGTGTGTCATCGTCGCTGTCTTTGTGTTTAAACCGCTAAAGTAGACGGGGTTCAGATGAGAATGGACTATAGATATAGTCTTGGTTTAAATCGTTAACGTATACTAGCCACTACCCATTAAAGAAAAGGCAAAGAGTAATATTTTATTAAATATCATTTATTAATTATTTCAGCTGTAAAGTTGGAAGATCAGATCTATTACTACAGCTTTGGAACAATATAAGAGACCACTTCATAAACACCCGATTCAGCTTAATGCCTTGAGCCCGATCGCTCCCCGGTACCGGGGGCAGAACGGGAAGGCTTTAAACAGTCGGCACACGTAAACAAACATACGCACGCGGCACATCAACATCTCCGATAGAATCTCGTGTAAAAATCTCAAAATTCCACCTAAACATGACACAATTTCAACACCAAACACATAAATAAACAAAGAACAAAAACACTGCGTAGGTCTACGTGGACGAAATACGCTCTAGAATCTATACTACTATGGCTAACCATGCACACCGTATATCATATGAAAGCCCAGACTCCGCAGGTTACGCAGATAATGTTTTTTTTTGGTTTGTTTTTGGCGAACAGGATTTTTTGCATCTTCCTTTATTCTGACCCACTAACATGTATGCTGATTCCAACACTTCTACAGTAATCTCACAAGTGTAACCTTTATAATGATACCAAAAATAGACACTGTGGTTGCTGAGATATACACATTTTATTTCGGGTAGCTTTTTTAGAGCAAAAATCTGTAAAACAGTCTCAGAGCTTAACAGGTTAATGAGGATCTGATTGTCTGATCAGCTGAATCAAACTCCCAAAATGAAGAACGTTTTGGTGCCCATTGCTTTAACAGATTAAAACAGGATGGATATCAAAAAGGATGTCATCGAAAACATTTCTATTACATTTACAGATCATTGTAGTTAAGACGCACAGATCCACAGATTAGGTGGAACGCAAGTACATTGAGATAATTTTTGACAAGAATAAAAAAAATCCATATTCAAACTGCGGTGGAGTTGGCCTTGTGGTAGGATACTTGCCCATGGACCAATAGTTTGTAAATCCAAATCCAGCTTTAAATGTCCCAGATTATGAAAAAAGTCCTTTTTAACATCTCTGTTTCCAGGTGATGTCGATGAGGAGGTGGAGGACATTCTCCCCCAGCACTTGCAGCCTGGGGCGGGCATGGGGCCTGGCACGTCCCCCGCTGCTTCTCCGCGCTCCAGCCCCTGTCCATCGCCGACCCACGGCGAACCCGCGCCTCCCTGCAGGCCCAGCAGAGCCCCCCCACGCACAGCGGGACCCCCGCAAGGTAGGACACATGAATATCTGCCAATAAAAAGATCAAATATATTTAAAAAAAACAACGGTTAAGTGCAGGGAAGTGCACACGCATGAGGTGTATCTGCGCTGGCGTTTCTGTTTTAATCACACTGATCTGACTTCTTTCATTGTGCAACAAAAAGGCGGCTTAAGTCCGGCCACCTGTAGGAGGGAGACGGCAGGTAAAGAGTGAAGCTACTAGATGTGCTGCTTTTTTGAGTGTTTAATGTATGAACTTTTTTTTTTTTTTTTTTTAAACAGCTTCCGCTCCGCTTGTGTAGTGCTGCTTTTTACTCCAAAGCTCTTTGATGCTGCGTTTCGTAAACCGTGATTGTAAATGCTGATAAATCCTCTTCAGGTTCTCCTGTGGAAATTCAGGCAGTAGGAGCTCCACCATCCCAAGGCCTGGAGCCAAAGCGTCCGCCTCCGCCTCGCCCCAACGTTCCTCCCGCCAGACCTGCACCGCCACAGCGCCCGCCGCCCCCCTCAGGTATGGCTTTTCAGACTGAAGGATTGAAGGATTTTCTCTCAATATCTTTCCACATTTACACTTGGGCTTAAAAAGGTCGGCTCACAAGTGAACAGCTGTGGCACCTGTGACCATCGTGCATTCATGGTGTCAAGGTAACTAGCTGTGGTCAGATTTTTTTTTACTGCCTCCATCACTTCTGCTGGACCGTCAGAGGGCCTGAGCACAGTTATTAGAATCGTCCACGTCTGCATCACGACACATTGATTATTTGATTCATTTCAACACTCCTAATACGGCCGTGGCTGTATTATGTTTTTAAGGGACAATACATGAACACACACTTAGGAAAATATTAACAGAATTGTTAAAACAATCAATAATCATTATCCTCAGGGGCAAGATTACTAGAGACTAGAGATGGTCAGTGTTAGTTTCGATTAATTTGTAGTTAATTTCCTAGCCGGAGGGCGGAACGGTGGCGCAGTGGTTAGCACTGCCAGTGGTAGGACCTTTCTGTGTGGAGTTTGCATGCTCTCCCCGTGTTCGCGTGGGTTTCCTCCGGGTGCTCCGGTTGCCTCCCACAGTCCGAAGGCATGCACTCTAAATCGGCCATGTAAGGTGTGAATGGGAGTGTGATTGTGTGAGTGTGTGTCCTGCGGTGTGTTGGCGCCTGCCCAGGGTTGGTCCCTGCCTTGCGCCCGTAAGCCCCCAGGATAGGCTCTGGTCCCCGCGACCCCACTTGGGATTAAGCGGTTCGGATAATGAAAGAATTAATAATTTCCCAGCCCTATTTCACACTACAGCAGAACCACAGTGCGGCTTGGTGGTTATTTACACATGCGTTTACCTCTGTCTGTTTGTTGTACGATCTCACAAGACTCATTTTACAACCAAGTGTCAAGACGCCCTTTCAGATGACTTTCAGTTTCACCTGCTAAATGAAAATCCTTCTTATAAAACACAAGCGCTGCTGTCAGCCATTAGAGAAACTGTTGAATCCACCTTGACAAGTTCTTTAGTCAATTAATCCATTCATTTGTTGATATTTTTCTCATTATTTTTCTACTTTTAAAGAAAGTAGAAGCCCTACACCTGGTAGGAGAGATTCTGAAGGTAATGCTGTGTTTGCTGTAGCAAAACCTATACTGTTTTACTGTAGTGATCAGTCGCTAGTTGGTAACATATATTCTTTGTATAGATTTCCTGTTTGCTGACTACTTAACTGCAACCAGCTCCATGTTAAACTCTGGAAGTCATAAAACATGATACGATGTGATGCGTCACTTTGCAAACTCTTTCTTGATGTTTTGTCAGGCTTTTCTTTGTGGCAATTTTCAGAACTCTTGTATGAAAGCTTTGCAGAACCTTTAAGCCTATTTGATTTGAATGAAAACGAAGGTAATTTCAGAAAGACATGGATATATTTCTGTAGATCCCCCACCTCTCCCTCTCTCTCTCTCTTCTGTGTGTGTGGTACGTTATTAAAATCTTGACAATCAAAAGTTCCAGCACTTTGTTAAGGAATTGTCTTACGGTTTCCTGTGATTGTTGTCAGTTTTTAGAGTAGGGATGCACGATATGGGAATTACTGGCCGATGCCGATATCCGTGGTTTTTCGTGCTTATATCTGCCAGTGCTGATAAATGAGGAAGTCAAGAGTCGAGCGCGAGTGCAGGCAGAGCTGAGCATCAGAGATTTAGCTCGCCAGAGTTCCACTGCGCACAGTTTGGCACAAAATTAATGCCGTAGCTCTGACATGTCTAACACAGTGCCTAGTCAAGGGAGCGTGGAAGCGGAGCAGAGCACTTCAAGCGTAGTGCGCAACATTTTAAGAAACAGCCACTTCCCGCCCTATGTGGTGTACCAAGTCAAATAGGGCGGGTGTGACACTCCATGTGCTCTACCAGCTATTTCTTGAGATTCATACTACCACATAAAAAAAAATATGACAAGTGTGTTACCTACCATGCTATTAAGTGCGGCAGTACGCGGCTCGGGACACAGCCCATGTGCGAGCTCACATTCGCCAAGTGAGGCAAGCACGCAGTTGAGGGTGTAAAGACAGAAGATTTCGCTCGTGAACGTTCTACTGCATGCTCAGATTCTTGACACAATATAACGGCATACATTTTAATAACACCATAGGCACAGGCTGTATAAAATCCCACCTCAGACTTTGGACATACCCGACACAAGCGCTACCTTTCTGGTGTACAATAAATGTGACCCTCTACGGCAAAACCAGTCGCTTGACGCAGATTTTCAAAATTGTTATGCTTTCATGAAATTAAATATGTATAATATGTTTTCATGAAAGTGCATAAATCAAGCTTCAAAACGATACCTATATCGAATGAATCGCACGACATATGACTGAGATATCAACAGTCAAAGGAGTCGGGTTTCTCCTGTCACGCCAAGTGAGAAATGGAGAAATCTCCCTTTGAAGTTGACTATCGCCGTAGCACTCACAGACGCTTGGCGTCAACAGTACAGTATAGACCTTCCACTGTTTCAAAACACTAAAAACAAAAAATCCGAAAATTTTCCCCATGCAACATGATCGCTCGTTTTTCTCGGAAACCTCCGTTGCGACTGGTTTCACAGTGGAGGGTCACAAATTTTAAGAGACAGCCACTCAGATAACGGCTACACATATTAGTCAAATCTAAGCATCAGTCTGATCTCGATAACTAAAAAAAAATTATCGGTCGATTCCGATATTATCGTGCATCCCTGGTTTAGAGAATAGATGAGATAAAGGGTCAGAAATTTAGATTCTGTGTCTGATGTAGGTTTTTAAAGCTCATGTTTTGTGATCTGTGTACTCAAACTGGTTCCCTCCCTCCTCCATGCTGCCAAGGACAAAAAAGCCCTGCATTAGCCAGAGCTGCAGATGCTGGTAAGTATTGCTATGCCGAGACGAAATGATATTCCTGTTATTATATTCACCTGCAGTGTTCAGGCCGTCTTTGTTACCCAATTATCTTCAGCCCTGCGCCGTCTTTACTCGTCTGGCGCTGTGATTTCAGCCTGGCTTCTGGCAGTAGCGATTTCCTGCCACCTCCCCGTTCGGCCTGTCTCGGTCATTTAAGTTGCGTGGGAAAGGGAGTGTGCTCTCACTCTTCCAAGTGAATAGCTTAGAGATCCGGCTGCGCCATTGGCCAGGTAGATGCGAGCTGCGACCCCATGACCCACCGCTGACCGGGAAGAGCTGAGTCATTCTGTAGAGACGTGCAGAGAGCCCGAGAGGAAAAGGAGGAGGAAGGGGAGATCGAACTGAGATGAGAAGCGTGCAGAGAT
Source organism: Distichodus sexfasciatus (assembly GCA_032718565.1). Lineage (NCBI taxonomy): Eukaryota > Metazoa > Chordata > Actinopteri > Characiformes > Distichodontidae > Distichodus > Distichodus sexfasciatus. Next base: position 382,739 of record JAVGVS010000066.1, on the reverse strand, counting down.
TCTGCATACAATGGCTCAGATGTTTTACCTTTCCTTCAAAGACCCTTCTCAGTCCTCCAGCAGGCTCGGAAAGTGATACACATGAGCCGGTTGGTATAAACATGGCATTGTGGGATATGTTGTTGGATGGCGAGGCAGCGGCATGTGTGAGTTTGGAGGCAGTGGGGTTTAGATAGGGGCAGCTCAGCACTTGTACGGTTTTATTTTTTGAAGAACAGACAGGAGAAGGGAATAGAATGTGATTTTAACTTTAAACGTTATTATTGTTTTGTTTCAGGACGGGGACAATTTAGTGGAGCTCCAGGAGTCCCCAGACCGGTGAGTGGCCCTGAAGAAGAGTGTTTAAATTTGATAACAGCAGCATTTGAGTCCACACTGACCTTATGAAACCACGTGATCCCAGCCAACCTGGTGATGTTTAGATTCTGGTCCATTTTAATGCGATGAGACTGACATGGGAGAAGGTCTGTGGGATGGGATGATCTAGTAAAAATCAGTTACAAGAGCCTTTTATTTTTGTTACGCAGCAGTGTTGGTGGTAATTGTTTCAGTTCAGAATAGTAGCTCAGTTCTAGAAGTAGAAGAGAGGGATAAAAACAACACACGCAAAACAAGATATATGCAGTATGTGAAACGTAGTTCCCAGTAATTAAATAAAAACTTCTCAGACAAATATACAATGATAAATGATTCCAAAATCGTAGCATAGAAATTCTAGGAATGCACCGATTCGATATGTGGATCGGATAACGACTTAAATAGCTGAATCAGGTATCGGTGACATTTGGATGGTCCATGGAGCCGTTTTGTGCATTTAAATCGTATGGTTTTTCTATGCGCACAACTCATTGGAAGTGGCACTGCGGTAAAGCTGGTTTATTGTTCGACATTTGCCCTTGTTGATTTGACAATGAGCAGAACAAGCAACACAACACACTACAACCCCAAAAGTGTGTTTATACAGTTTAATTTTCTTAGCAGCACCAGCTCTCGCTCGCAATCTCTGTGTTCGTGAACGTTTTAGAGCCACAGGATTAGGGACCGTCACAAAATTACAGATTTGTGTTTAAACAAATCATTATTTTAGTAATAAATAAGTTAGCATATACATATGGGTGTGTAATTATTACATTGTTTTAGTTAGGAAAACAGTATTTAAGTCAAGTATATCCTTAAGCAAAACAGAATAATCTCAGGCTCCATCTCACAGAGAAATACACAAGTTATTAATTGAAAACTTGTATCGGATCGGCACTTGGGATCGGCCGATACCCAAAGTATGGACATGGGTATCCGAACTGAAAACACTGCAACACTAACTAATTCCAATACATATCCAGCACTCAAGTCAATATCTGGTTCTATTGACAAGGGCACTGGGAAGAGGAGTAAAGTAATCTTTTAGAAAGAATCCGTTTTTGAACTGAGTAGTTTTAGATGATCTAGAAGAGTCAGGGTGGAAGAAGGTGGAACAGTTGAAAGCTGAGTGGGAGAAGTATTTTGGCTGCCCAGTTGGGGGCACACTGTATATAAATAGAGTTAACTGGGAATAGCTGTGAAGAAACCTGCAGCTATCAAGTATTTTTAATCAAGTATTGATTGACTGAGTAGTTATATACTTTAAAGCCATACTTACAACATAGGAGAGAGTTTCTAGAGGAATCATTTTTACAGCCCGATCTAAAGTAATAGCGTTTATGTTCCAGAACGTCCCTCCTCGAGCCGGAGTTATCAGTGTGCCCCCTCAGTCTCGACCACCTCCACCCGCTCACCCCGGAGCTCCCAGACCCACGGCTGAGGTTCACCCCGGCGCTCCTCGTCCCTCTCCAGACAACCACCCGGGAGCCCCAAGACCCATCCCGGAACCACACAAACCAACCGAGCTTCCTCTGGGTGGGTGAACAACCTCCAACACGCTGAGCAGCTGCAAACAGAAAGAGAAGAATGAATTGTTAAAATAAATTGATGAATAATCACAATTATACAGCCTATGATCAATTTTTAATAGAGAAAAGTCTTTGCTGTCTTCCGAAGTCTCTTCCACATTAATACTGTCTTCAGAGCATCAAAATACGATGCAAAACCTTGTCTTTTCCACACATTTTAAATCTATTATAATATTGCAATATTTTTGTACAAATTTAAGAAATAAACATCAGTATTCCATTCAGCGATATCATCTCTTGTCTTGTTTGCATCCTCTAGGTCCTCCTCCCACTGTGCCGGGCCCCATGAGGCCCCAGATGACGTCCCCCATGCAGCCCCCGGCCACCTCGCCCATTCAGCCGCAGCTCCCGCCTCCCATGGTGCCCCAGCTGCCTCCCCCCATGCAGCCTACGCTGGCGGCCCCGCTGCAGCCGCAACCTGCCGCTCCTGCACCCGCAGCGGCCGCCGCGCCTCCGCAAGCCGGCCTGGCTTCTCCCAAACCTCCGCCCCGAAGCCGGTCCTCACACGCCCTGCCGCGTGAGGCTGCTCCCGCTCCTGCTCCCAGCCCCGCCCCTGCTCCCGTTCCTGACTCCGCCCCGCAGGTTAGTTCAACCGCAGTTGGGGTGTAAATCGCAAGTTTCATCACGATACGATATTATATAAATTCTATAGACAACAATTTGATGTTTGACCATAAACAGTCTGCTGCGATACGATTTTGATTGAATTGAGACAATATCATAGATCACGTAATCACTTCCACTCATATCAAGTACCTAAAATATCATTTGACATTTTTATTCCTGAGATTTAACAGGCCTTTATATGAAAAAGTCTTCTCTTTTAATAAAAATGGACCTCATGTTCAATATAAAGTGAATCTACAGTATGTTGTGGGTAGGGCTGCAACTAACGACTGTTTTGATAGTCGACTAGTCATCGACTATTAAAACGGTTAGTCGACTAATCGGATTATAAATTGCATAATTATAAAGTGGCTCCGATGTAGCTACCAGCTTTTACATTTAGTATGAGGTTATTTAAATTTTGTGGTAAATAATAAAGACAAGAAAGATAGTTCACTCAAAAGCATATTTTAATAAATAAGTTTCTTCTTTGCCTTATCTAGCCTTACGATGGCTCCTGGTTTTGTGATGGTACTGAGAAAATGGTAACGTACCATTATAACATTTATGAGCGAGTGACAAAGGCGTTGGTTACTTTACTGTTTTGTGTGCTTATTAAACGTGTAAGACCTAACTATTAAATTATAAGGTCGATAAACTATAACTTTTGTTTAACTGACGTTCCTCTTCCTCCGACATCTTTGGTTTTTCTGTAGGAAAATTAGGATTCACAGGCAGAAGCTGCCAATACCCCGCCCCCAAACTGCCCAAACCCGCCCCTTTCAAACCGCACGCGTAGAAATCTCACTCGAGCAAAAAAGCCGCTCATCGGTAATCTTCTTAATTTTGTGCTCTCGAGTTTCACATTTGCGCTCGTGACTTTGAAATTTACGCCCGCAAAATTTTTGCAGCAAGCCATTTTCCGCGCTCTAGTTTTGGCGTTGATGTGACGGTATAGGGCCATTCTTCTAGCTGTCACTGAATGCTATTGCGCAAGAGCGAATCTCGCCAGAGTGTGGTGTATTGGTGCACTCTATTGGAAAGCGGTAGTACTGCACAGGTAGAAAGGAAGGAAAACGTCTCACTCCGTTTAAAAATATGTCTGGCGACAATTATCGACTTATCGACAATCAAATTCGTCGGCGACTATTTTTATTGTCGACTTTTGTCGGCAATGTCGAATAATCGTTGCACCCCTAGTTGTGGGTTGGTTGATCATTGAGTCAGTGTATCAATATAGATAGATGTATCGGTACACCCCCAAATGGCACATTCTTGGTCGTCTTCTTCTTCTGCTACTTAATATTGCTGTTGTCATCTCTGGGACGACAGACTAAATGTAGCGTCCACTAGATTGAGACTGAGTCTGTCTTTGGTAAACCCTTTTCATATTTTTTTAAATAATCTTTTAAATGACATTTTATGGATATTTTTGTTTTAATATCCCATAAAATCTTTTTTTGCTTTTTTGTAACTTTATTACAGTTAGGAGTGGGCGATATATCAAACGTCAAGCAATATATCCACGTCTGATGTAGTAAATGACTGTCTTGACCATGGAGTACAAATCCTCACACTAATGTTAATCAGACAGCATGTAGTTCACTTTCGAGTTTGGCTTCTCCGCCCCTTCAAGGCAGACAGCTTATTTCCCCGCCCATCAAGAAAACTCTCCTGCTGCATGCACCTTTTGTAGCAGAAGCGGTGGGAAGTGAACGTGCAGAGAGAGAAATGAATATCCACACGATTTAAGAGATCCATTGGAGACGGAAACGGACGCCTTGGTTCTGGGGGAAGGGGAAAAAAACAGCACTGGTTCTGTTATTCTGTGCACAAAAACAGAAGTAAATGCGTAAACACGCATAAATGACATTCCTAACGATATAAATGCATTGTGTGCTCTCATGTAGAACACCATCGCTCACAAAAACGCTCCAGTTTGGCTCATATTTTAGCTGATAAATAACAACCATTATTCTACTCGCAATACAGCTATTTACTTGATATTTTCAGGGCTTATTCCCGACGAGCTTCCATTGCATTATTGTGACGTGGCTCCGAGTAATGCAAAGGGGGATTGTGGGAAATGTAATTCTCTCCCAGGAAGAGATAATGTATGGAGATATACAGTATATTGTGTATCGCGATAGCTTAAAATTTCACGATATTATTTTTAGGCCATACAGCCCTGCCCTGATTACAATCACAAATGCCAGTAAGATGTCAGTCAAAAGTCAGTCTTCCAGTTCTGGAGATGAATCTTTGGTCCATTAGCAGACCACCAGACTTCTCTTGGCCCCCAACAAGCCTACAGAAAATTTTTTTTATCTGCAGTGGGTCAGTTTAGGTTTCTTGGTGGCTATAAAACTATACTAAACTAAACCATAACCTTCTTCTTACAACTGTATGTCGGTATGTCCTACTTCTGTTGACCTGTGTGTGCGTGTGTTTATCTTTCTCTCTTCCTCAAGCAGGAGCAATCCTCAGGTTGACAGGTATTTAATGCCAGTTCTGACCTCAATATTGTCCTCTCAGACCCATAGTCCTCCATCACAAAGCGTGCTCTTGTGTACCTCCATTGTGGCACACCTCCATGTTGTAGTTGTGTTCCTCCTTTCCCCACGTTTACTTTTACCTTTTGAAATTTAATTTGTAGGCCGTTTTTGATTTGTGGGTAGTATTAATGTAGTATGTACTCGTTATAACAGGTCAAACTTAACTTGAACCTGAGTCATTTTAATGACAAACCAAAATAATTGTATCAGCAGCTGGATTTAGAGGTTTCAAGAGAAGTTTCACCCAGTTCTTGTCCTGGTCTTGTTTTAATAGTTTGAGTTGAACATCCCCTGCTACCCCCAGTTGAACCGTCTTGATGCGAGAAAGAACTTAATCCTAGTTTCTAGTGTGAAGCTTTGCTTTTGTGGACTTTGGGAAATGAAAATGAACGTCTAATACCACAAACAAATAACATTCATGTTATATAACATTTATGTTATGTACTCATTTGATGTAACGTCAATTTCTGTTGTCTCCTCGAATCATTTATTTACGTTCATAAATTGCGTTATGGGTAAAGACAATTATTGAATATATTGAATTTTTTTAAATATATGCCTATATTAAACTGTTTGCTACATTTACACCTGGAAATCAAATTATTAGATTAAATTCTTGCAGGTCATCATTTAGCTTGATGCTCTGATGTATTTATCTGTTATTCTTAAAAGCCCAGTAAAGTTTAAATAACATCGGCTCAAAGTTCCTCATACAGTTGTCAGTAATCACCTCGTCAATGTTGAGCGAATTTGAGGTAAAATAAAGTCTCAAAGTGGTGCAAATACAGGCAGCACTTTGTATGATCGGATGCTGTAGGCGTCGGCTCAAAGTGCTAAAGCACCGCCCGCTACTACAGCACCCCTCCCCATCGACTGTAAAACACATGCATGGACATGCACCGTTAAAAAAAGGGCACTAAAGCAAGCTATGTCAAATTTTCCTTGTTGTGCCTCGGCAATATACGTTTCACTGGAAGGGATGAATACAGTGACAGGATTGTAAGCACAGTCTGGGCTAATACGGAATACAAAACGGGATAATGGTGGATGGATGATGATGATGATGGATTAGAGCAGATGGTTTGCTAACTTTCATTACGCCGCCGCTATAATTCACACCTGAGCTAGCTCATACGGATTAGCTGCGTGTTTTCATGCATTCACTAATCATTTGGAGTTCTTTACAACAGGTTAAACATACACATCAATTATTCATTCATTCATTATCCGAACTGCTTATTTTAAAGCCGTTGGCAGTGAGCGAACGGAGATATTGAGAACTACATCAGACTTCGCATATGACAGACTCTCTTAGCGAACTTGCCCAGACTAGCAGGTAGGCTACTGACGCTATGCAGGAGGGCAGGGCCAGAACAGTAGATCTGGCCAAGGCTATGCTAAATATAACTTCTCTACGTCAAAAAGCCATGAAAAACTGTTAAACTGCGTAGCTCCACAACAACGTAAAACTGAATTCAGGGGTTTTCCATATCTTTTCAGACACACGTTTCCGACACATTTCACGTTACCAAACCAAGTATGGTTTTCACCTTACTGGGTCTTTAAACGAACAGATACTAACTTCATATATATTTAATAACATTCCTCCAGACAAAAGCACATTTTTTTTATTTTGTTTTGTTAATCAGTTGAGGAGTAATATAATTGATTGGCCAGAAATCCATTTTAGTAACAGGTGTAAATTGGCTTCAAAGGCAAAATTATTTTTAATAATTTGACTCTTTTTCCTCGGCTGTTAATGTTTTCCATTGCATTTTCGGGAGTGATCAGGTATGTGTGTTTTTTTTAATGTTGAAATTCCAACTTGATCAGTTCAACGTGTGTGTGTGTGTGTGTGTGTGCGTGTGTGTGTACGTACACTCTTCCTCCACAGACCAATGGAATGAACGGAATCCAAAGAGAAGCACAATGGAAACCGAACCCCTTCGACCCGCTCAGCTCTGACCAGTTCTCCTCCACTTCCTGGATGAACACCCAGTCCCTGACCCGCAGCGGCTCCCTCCACGCCACCTCGCCCTTATCCTTTGCCGCCGCCGCTGCCTCCTCCTCTTCTCCTTCCTCCGCCTCTTTCTCCACCTCCTCCAGCTCTCTGTCCTTTCTTTCCACTCCCCAGCTTCCTCTCCAGAACCAGCCAACGCCGGCCTCCAAACCAAACCCTGCCCCTTCTTTACTAGCCCCACCTCCACCCTCTCGCAGCCGCTCACAAGAAATGCTGCGTGCCTCCCCGAACCCCTTCCTGTCCGAAATCCAGCCGCCCCGACCCAACAGCACCAACCCTTTTACGGGAGGTTTGGCCGCGCCCCAACGCCGCTCACTCACGCCCGACTTCTTGGGCCATCAGCAGGCCAAAACGGGCCTCCAGAGAGCCAGCTCAGCTCTGGGTCATAGCTCCACCCTCCCGGTGTCTTTCTCCAGACCTCCACCCTCCACTTCGGCTCTGGTTCCAGCTCTCGCTCCGGCTTTGGCTCCCCCTCCAGCTTTGGCTCCTACTCAAGCTCCTCCGAAACGAGTCCAGCAGTGGGTCACTTTTGACGACGATCCGCCTTTCACAACAAAATCTTCACCTTTGACAGCGACGCCCTCCACCATGCCGCTCCTCCCTTCCCAGAGCGCATTCCCCAGCCCCAACTTTGACTTGAACAGCGACTGGATGACCCCTTCGCCCACTTTGTTCCCAACCCTGGCCCCTCCTCCTGCCATCTCAGCCAGCAGGACTAACCCCAGTGCAGCCCCAAGGAACCCCCAAGTCCCAGCCAGAACCAATGAGTTCACAGAAAGATGATGGAAAGCGTGTGACGTCCTACTGAGGTGTGTGCGTGTGAGAAAAAGGAGAAGATAAACGATTAGTGTATTTATGTATATGGTCTGTATAAAAGTGTGCCGTTGCCGATGTGTTGCAAATGTCGTCCCTCTGAAATTGATCTATCCGTTGGTGGTTCAACCCAGGATAGGCCCCGGGGTTGAGTGCGCAACTCTGATGTTAGCAAAGAACTGGTGCCTGTACACACATATTTATGAATATCTACATATGCACACGGCAGTGTGTGGAAATACTGTGCAATATTTTAGTGTTCTTTGGCCAAATACTTTTCCTTATCAGACGTTAAGGTTCATCCGTTTTTCGTTGACGGTGGGTTGTTTGATATAAGTGTAAAAGCAGAAATGGTAAAGCTCTCTGGGTACACACAGTTTTGCACATCGTTGTGGATATCTTTTATGGAGTCTCCGTTTTAGAATATTGCCTCTGGAGTTTTAAAGACAGACAGGTTTTGGCACTTCTGTAACCCCTTGATGTGATATTTTCTCCCATCATTATGAATGTATGTTCTTTTTGTTGTAAAGTCTACTTTTTTTTACCACTACTGGTGGGAAGAACATCTTACCTTGCTGTGCTTTATGGATGGTTGCAGCGATTGTGTGTGATCATAATACTTCTCTTCTTCCTCTTCTTATATCTCTAGACTGTGCTACTACAAGTTGTGAGAGTATACATTATATATAAATATTATATAGCCTTCGTTGTGAGCTTGTATGTGTTCCCAGTATGGAAAAATGTAAACTTGTCTAATGCTAATATATATTTTTCTTTGTAGAATCTTAATGCCATACTGGCACTGCACTGCAAAACTCCTTCCATCCATCCGTCCATCTCTTAGGTCTTCAAATGGACTTTGAAGCCATAGTTTAGAGTTTTCAGGTTCATGTTTTTCAGTTTGTGACTACTTCAGTTTTTTCCCCCTGGCATTAAGCTGTGTCTAATCCCCTCCGTCTCCACCACCAGCATCAGTGTATTGATATTTTTGTCATTTCTGTTCCACCTGATCCAAAGCGTTCAACAGCAATTCTTCTGTGCATTTAATGAATGTGCTTTAGTTGAAGGTGGGAGAGTTCTCCATAAATATTGTCGCATGTTGGAATACTGTGTCGTGTCTTGGTGTGGGTGTGTGTGCGCCTGTGGTATTACTATGCTTTTGAGGTGAGGGGATTGCTTTTCTCTTGCTTTTATCAAAGCTGTTCTAGAAGTCATGATGAGCAGTGGAAATGCTGAGCCTCAGCTCTTTAGGTTTAGCCTTTTTAAATCCATGCAGGACGCCTTTAAAAGCATGTCGAATCACGCACAGTCGGGAAATGTTGCATTTTGTTACTTTTAATTCCATTTAATCGGTTAGCACTGAACTGTGCAAATGCTAATCTACATTTCCCATTATCTCTACTGTCAGTATTCTGACTCTTGTGCATTCCATGCTGTATTCTTTATAATCTGCTGATTTTGTTCTCGAGCACTGATTATTTTCTTGGTATCTGGTGATGCGTGCGTCTTCGTGTTTTCCTCTTTCGCCCATGCAGTGTTTGTTACGCCTCATTCAATCTCCGTTAAGGTTCAAGGCAAGTGTTGGTACTGCTGTGATTGCAGTATTGTGTCACACTTTCGGGCATTTTCAATCCTGTTTATCGGTATGCTTTTTTAATCTTGTCTGGGCATGTTGTCTTGACTGGTGTCTGTGTGTACTGGTCAGACTGCGTTCTGAGTGGTGTGACCAACAAGGGAGAGGTACGTGCTGTGCTGCACTTTTTAAAGTGAGCGACTCCGCTGTGCCGTGATGGAGTTTTAGATGGTACTGTGGCGAGTGTTGGACTATACTTTTAGTATGACTTTCCTTCCAGCATTTTTAGGAAATGGGGATATTCTCAGTTTAGGTTGGCCTGTAGCTATTCAAAGTCTCACAAACAGGTATTTCATTTTATTTCCACATATAGCATGAAACAGGTAAAGCATTTGGCATGTTCATATCCAAGAACACTTTCATGGTTCGTGGTCTAAGAATTGCAACTGGTAACTTTTTGTTTTCGGGCAGTGGAGGAAATACTGCAACTCTTGAGTCCTATATTTAAGCATCTCTATAACAGGACTTATGTGACTGAATGGGCCAGTTCAGCGCCACACACATACACACCATCTAATATATTGTAACACTGGAACGTAAAGGCATTACATGTGTTGTGCATATGTGTTCAGCTAATAACAGCATTAATTCTAAGTTAATTCAAATCATGCAAAGGTTTTATAGACATCTATGAACTCCTTAAGGAGCTGCAAAGCTGGTTATTAACGTTCCTTGGTAGCTTTTAGCTCGGTAGTACAGAGAACTGTGTTGTTAACTGTATCTCTATGTGTACACACAAAACCACGACTGCAATCCAGTACTTAATATCCAGTCTGTGATTTAGGTGCATATCGAAATGCACAAATGTATGGAGTAATTGATGTTGTACGTATGCAATAATAAATGTCAATTGACGTATTTTTAGTCTGGGATTTTTTGTGTGTGTGTGAGCGTACACTTTGCTGTTGTCATGAATACTAATAATGCATATCTTTGTAATTAATATCTTTATTATATATTTATGTAATTGATAGTATTTATGCAATGGATACTAGTATAATTTTTTTATGGATAGATAATAATTTGTAGTAATTATATTAAATGCACTCACTCCCGCTTCAATGCGAGCTCTGGTAGCGTAATAAGAACGCGCATGCGTCATAAAATGCCAGTCGAAGCAATGGTCTATGCTTCCGGAAGTTGTCAGAGTATTTCCGGTCCAGTGTGTGTAGTTCACGCAGCAAACGCGTTGGAACAGTAAGTATTTACGTTTGTATTATTTGGGAATAATAGCCTAACTTAACATTAACTGATCCCTTATACATCAATCGTATGTTAGTCCACTCTCTTATCATTCCGTAGTTATAAACTCTGACGCTAGTTTGTGCTAAACAGAAGGTTCTAGCAACTGTGATAAGTGTCGCAGGTACCATGGCAACGCAAGTAAACTCACGAGCCAACTGCGCGCGCTTGTAGGTCTGACTGGAGATCCGAACCTTTTAACTTTGCTGGATAAGATCTCTTCGATATTTTGTAATATTTTGTACCTTCACAGTTCTGCCAGGCACCATGGTCCAGCTCCACGTCAAACGAGGAGACGACAGTCAGTTTCTGTTCGACACCAGCGTGGACGTTCCTATTGAGACTCTGACCCGGAGTGTGGCTGAGATCTACAACGCGAGACTGAAGGTGGACAGGATTTGCTCCGGTAATTTAGATCCATTCCAGTGTCTAAAACAAGAATAATCAGCGACTCGTCTCACCTCAGTAACGGTCTGTTTCACCTTCTGAAATCAGGCAAAGACTCCTGAAGCTTCTGTGCTCAGGCCATAAGCTATAGGAAATTGATGAACTCCACTCCATGTTTTTACATATTTTACTTCCTAAGGGCAACAGCAATGTAGTCTTGAGTTAATGGTGTTTACATGTATTCTAACTGAGTGATTGTCATTGTGAACACAGCACAGCGAAATGGGACCTCTGTATTTGACCCATCCATGAAGGAGCAGTGGGCAGCTTTTTTTGGCAGCGCCCTGGGGAGCAGTACTAGGGGACAGTACCTTGCTCATGAGTACCCCAGCGACCTTCTGATTAAGGGACTAACTTTCGAACCGTCACACTACCAAGCCCAACACATGTTAAATCACTATATCTATTGTCTCATTTTCCAAAAATATAGAATATAAAGAAATCAGCCATGCTCAGTTTTGTGCCTCAGAGGTTATTGGATTTTTTGATTGGGGAAACCTAGCTTTAACAGTTTCTTAAAATGTTCTTTAAAAATACATAAACTCTATAGGTTACTAATATCTAATTTTCTTGTTTTAAATCTTAAGTTTATTCAGAATTATTTGCACGCTGTTAGGAGTGAACCAGGTTTACCTTTCACTGTGCACTGGAATCATATTAAGGGCAGTTAGTAGGATAGGAAGGTCACCAGTTCAATTCCCAGAGCGGTAAAGGTACCGTCCCCAAGTACTGCTCCCTGGGCGCTTATAGAGCTCCCCACTGCTCCATCATAGGTGGGTCAAATGCAGAAGTCGCATTTTGTTGTGGTGCACCATGTGCTGTGCCGTGGTCACAATGACAAATAATCACTCACATATAATCATGCATGTTACAAAAAGCAAACAAAATCTTGATGTTGCCACACTCACACATGTAATATAGCAATGTATCTTGGCTCTGTTTGATGTTAAGTGATTTCCCACCTGTGTGTTTCCAGAAATCCCCGAACTGGCAGATCATGGCATCACACTTCCCCCTAACATGCAGGGCTTGACGCCTGACCAGATCACTGACCTGAAACTGAAAGACGAGTGGGAGGACAAATGCGTCCCAAGCGGCGGGGTGGAGTTCAAGAAGGACAAAATCGGACGGAGGAACGGACACGGTAACTGTCCCGTCCTGTTCATGAAAAACTGTTTCATCTAGTAGCTCAGTTAAAATGACATTTTCCTTTCATTAAGCTCCTAATGAAAAAATGAAGAGTGTGCTGAAGAAAACTATGGAAGAAGCCAAAGCTCTGATCTCAAAAGTGAGTGCTTAAACTGAAAAAGTTGAACATTATTTATATGTTTCTACAGTGTAATAATGTTTGGTTTTTTATTTCATAAAGAAACAAGTGCAAGCCAATGTGTGTGTTACTATGGGCATGGTTAAAGAGGCTCTGGAGCAGCTGAGAGGGGCAGTGATGATTGTTTACCCAATGGGCCTCCCACCTCACGACCCAATCAGGATGGAGTTTGAGAATACGGAGGATCTTACTGGCACACAGGTTGTTTACACAACTCACGAGATGTGAGCTAGAATTGAAAGTGATGAATTTATGTAAAGGAATAATTATCATTCCTGCTTTATTACTGATGTATCCTTTTATGGCTACTATCTAGTTAGGTGATAAGGGTCACGTTTTTAGGTGTATCACTGAATTTTTTCCTGGGTCCATATTTTTGGTATCTGCAGTCTTCATTGTATCTGTAGTGTCAAAAAGCAGGTAGAGAGCTCTTTAATCCGTATGTGAAATAGAACAAATATACATATACCAAAGAAAAAGTAAGTAGATAATTCCACCAGTCATTATTTAAACATGTAAAATGTTAATAAAAGATGGAAGGTGATTCAATATCAATAACTCTAGCTAGGAACCAGATGAATCTGCAGCTTAGGTTTTATTTGCTCTGACAGATGCAATTTTGTATGGCAAAGTCAGGCTCGTTAAAAGGTTACTTATCAGCAAAGTGTGTAATTCCTTTTTGCTCTCTGATTCCTATTTGCATTCAGAGTGGGCAGACAAAAATGTGTAAAATGTGAAAGTAGTAGGAGTTGGAAGTATTTACTGTATTCCCTTTTAGTAACATTGTTATAAAGTAGTGATTATTGCTGTAGAGTTGGGAGAAATGTATCACATTACAGATGATGCATCTCAGTAACACAATTTAGCTGTAAACCTATCATACTGTTCTCCTCATAGGCATCTCTGCAAGTGATCCTGGAGGAAGAGGCTCAGTTGTGGTGGGCTGGTAAAGAGTTGCAGCGTGGCAAAAAGCTGCAAGATTACGTGGGGAAAAACGAAAAAACAAAGATTGTGGTGAAGCTGCAGAAAGTGAGTCTTGGCCTTGTTTCTGCTGTAGTGTTTAGATGCATTAAACAGCATCTAAGTGTCTTATAAGTGTGCTAAATGAGGTTAAACAGGCCCCAGAATTCACCTTTACATTCTTGATTGTTTCAGAGAGGCCAGGGTGCGCCAGGGCGAGAGCCTGTGGTCAGTGAGGACGAGCAAAAAAACTTAATGTTGCACTATTACAGAAGACAGGAGGAGCTCAAGGTTTTTTTCCGCACCCATGCAGGACTTTTCATTTCCATTACCAGTTCAGACCAACTCAGTCCGGGCTGGACTTTTTGTAGCACTGTTTCTTTACCTGTTTGATGTTTCTTCCTGTTTTTGCAGAAGCTGGATGAGGACGACGATTCCTACTTGCATTCGGAGTGGGCAGACAGGCAGGCTTTAAAGAAGCAATTTCAGGGACTGACAAATATCAAATGGGGCCCCAGATAAACAGACAGGTATATCAATGAGGAAGTGGTTAAATCCCAGACCCCTAAAGGTATCACCGAGCTGCCCTTCAGCGAAGCTGCAAAGACTGGATTAAATGCAGAGGTCACTTTTGTTTGGGTTTGCCTGTGTGCTGGACTGTGGTGTCTCCACAGTGAGAAACTAATCACCCGCTTTGACTGTCACTTTGCTCTAAATCTGTGATCTCACCATGTTTATGCAGATTCTGATGCCTTACCCACCGACTGACTTTTTTACTTGCTGTGAATCCATTTGTGTCTTCCCTGTCTGTCTTGTGTGTTTATTTTTGTTTTAAGAGTAAATGAAGATTGTAAACAGATTTTGAGATCCACATTTTGTATTAAATTGACGATGATGTCATATTAGACCTGAAAAGAAAGATTTGTAGTGCAGGGAAACAAGGATGCAACACCTTTCCTCTCTTTGTCTTTGGTACTGGCACTTGCTTTGGAGAAAAGCGGGACTGTTTACAGGCAGGATGTCAGCTGCACAGGCCCCGGGGGCCACTCTGTTCTTCCACTGAGGGTAAGGAACTGTTAAACATTTCAGTTCCTCAAAGCCAAAGGAACAAAAGTTTGTGTAGAAGAGTATAATAAAGAAACCTTGGTCTAAACACATAATTCATCGGGTTACGCTGTGTCTCCATATTTACACACTTCTTAAAATTAAATGTTTTATTTAGTATTAAATAACTTATTTTAATGTAAAATGTACATATATAAAATAGATGTTAATAGGTCAGGTGCACAAGTTAAACATAATTCAGTATAAAGACCACACAGTGATCAACGCTTGAAGCTAAGCCTCGTCTGAATGGTGTACATTTGACTGTTCCCGCACTTAAAGCTGTAGACATTCATCGTCCTCTGGATCCACCTCCTTAAAACAGGTTCTGATGCTGCATTCAAGTGATGTGTTCACATTTTAGACTTGAATGACACCACCGTGTTTCTCAAGTCCTCTCCGTTCAGAAGTTGACATTGATGTTGCCCCATTTGGCATTTGGGAATAATATTTACAGCATTCTAAATCGTACATTTTGGAGATATATCAAAATATTGATGCATCAACTACTGCCATGTTACTTTGTTTTTGAGGCATCAGCATCTTAAATTTATCGTTTATTTTGGATACAAAGTGGGCTTTTAGTGAATGTGAGATTTCATTTAGTCGGCTTTACGTTTAATGGCCTGATATCTTTTGGAGACCACTAGGGGGCAACAAACACTACAGATCTTTTATAGATACAGATCTTTAAAATAACATTATCAACACCTGCCTAATATTGAGTGGGTCTGTGGCTACACAGTCCCCTACGCAACAAACTGTAATGCACTGCCTGTTCTGACACCTTCCTATAAGACAACTGTCAGAACATCTATGGTAGCTCATCTACTACATCAGACAAATAGGCCAGACTTTGCACAGCAAATGCATCAATAAGCCTTTTTCCACCCATGACACTGTCACCAATTCACCACTTTTCCTTCACTGGACCACGTTTTCTAGCTCCACACCACTGCAGACTGGAAACATCCCAGTCGTCTATTACAGTTAGGCCCTTGTGAATGTCAGTCAAATCCTTACGCTTGCCCATTTTTAGTCCTAACACATCAACTTCAAGGACGAAATGTTCACTCGCTGCCTAATACAGTATATCCCTCTCACACTCGGGTGTAGTCGTAACAAGGTGGTCAGTGTTATTCACTTCACCCTCTCAGAGGTCATAATGTGCTTCCTGAATTTGTTACTAAGATTACTTAATACTGATAATCATCACAAATATGTATGTTCTGATTATTTAAAAAAACCAATGTGGTTTGCTTATAAGTAACTGTTTTTTACCCAAGGTTACGTAAATTAGTCACAAATGTTAACGTGACACAACTGGCTTCCATTTTTGCGTTATTTCTGGCGTTTACCACTATATGCTCTGTACATCCCACCAACAACCTCCCTACTCATGAAGACGATGACCAAGAGCTCACTTGAACGCAGCATTAATCTCAGTCCACACCCCATTTTTCCCTGTGCAAGTATTCAAGCTCAGGCTCACCTGATTCAATTCAGCAGTCGTGAGTTGATCCTTTAGTTTACAGCATGATTTGCCTCAGTTCTGCAGCAAGGACAGGAACGGGCCTGGTGACCACTTAACCAAACCCAGACGGCATCTGATCCATCAGATGCCTTTATGTGTGTCAGTAAAGAGCACAGGAAGTCCCATTGAGATATGCGTTCATCCTGATCTCCTGGATGACAAGTTCCCGGCGCTCCAGCCTCTCGATCAGCTCCGCCGCCTCAGTGGTATACGTCACTTCCTCCCAACTGTACACCTTCCTTCCTATCTCAGATAACATGGAGCTGTCCATCAACAGTTCAGACTCATCATCTCGGTGGTCCTCCTCCTCGATATCTTCATTGTCATCATCATCATCATTATCATTTTTTAATTCCTCGGCTGTTGTCTGTTTGTTCAAACAGCATCTCCCTTGACTACGCCTTGTACAGGTCAGCCGTGTAGAGACGGCCAGCAGAATGATCAGCAGACCCAAACACACGCTGGAGACGAAGAGCAGGGCGGCCCTTTCAGCATTTTCTGAGAAATGAGAGCACACAGGTTCTGCTTGGCTGACGAATTGCTTCACCATATATAGTTTATAATATTTACATAATCAGACATGGATGTACATACACATAGGAAAGCACTATATCGTAATTATAGGCTGATACCGATATCCAATGTTTTTCATACTTACATCTGCCGATGCCGATAAATAAGAAAGTTGAGCACGTAGAGACCAGATTTTGCACGCTGCATGCTTAGAATTTTGGCACAATATAATGGCATACTTTTTACATTTACATTAACAGCATTTAGCAGACGCTCTTATCCAGAGCGACTTACATTTCCTAATTTCAGGAACAGTTCCCCTGAGAGCAACTTAGGGTTAAGGGTCTTGCTCAGGGACCCAATGTTGGTAACGCCAGAGGTCGGATTGTCCATGTGAGATGGACAAGTTTAAAGAGGGAACTTAATAGGGAACAGCAGCTGTGATACATTTTCCTTAAGATCATGGGGTTAAGGGTTTCGCTTAGGGGCCAAGTGGTGGTAGTGCTGGAGATAGAACAGAACTGTATGTACAAGTATCCTATCTCTAGGCCTCCACCCTATATACAGGTCCATCGATTTTAAGAGTGTGAGATTTTTCTATGCACCAATATGTGAATAGATACAATACAATAGATGCTACCGCTTCTCCCTCCACGTTGAAAGGAGCCAGCTGAGGTGGTTTGGTGACCTGGTGCAGATACCTCCTAGGCGGCTACCTGGCGAGGTTTTTCAAGCATGTCTTAAGGGGAGGAGGCCCCGGGGCAGACCCAGGATGTGCTGGAGGGATATCTCTCGGCTGGCCTGGGAACGCCTCGGTGTCTCCCCGGAAGAGCTAGTGGGGGTGGCTGGGAACAGGGATGTCTGGGCACCTCTCCTGAGGCTGCTAGCCCCATGACCCGAACCGCAGACAAGCGGATGGTGATGGATGGATGGACAATAGATACTATACCTTTAATGTAGCCGTACGCCATTAGTGAGTTGCTAACAATGATGCCATTCATTTCTGGCAACCCGGAGTCTCTCACTTGTCGAAGATCCC